>CM062294.1:167280717-167883951 GCA_031216915.1 Pictodentalium vernedei
AAGACATTCTTGTTTGAAATCATTCAAGTCAGTATTAACTGCGTGTATGGGCAGTTTGCAAATGGTAGCGCCATAACCAGCGCGTGTCACTAAAACGAATGAGTTCTTTAACACGCACGTTGTCCCTCTCCTGAATTTCCATAAACAATTTATGCACACGTGAACGGGACAAGCACATAGGCTATAAACATTTAACAAGGGGCGAAAAATTCACCTGATGATTTAACACTTCTTCACACATCAGCGAGAACAAGGTTTAATCGATGTGCATAACAATGAACACAGAAAGCATTGGGAAACTGCTCCCTCAAACGGGTTTGAACACCAGGCAGATTGACCAATACTCCCAATCTTGGTTCTCGTCAATTTCAGAATCACACAGATTAAAAAACCTTTGGTGTGTTCAAATTTGTCTTCAAAACTGAAAATTATTTGTCGGTTATAACAAACCGTTATCACCGATCGGCGCTTTTAAGATTTAGAGTTTCAGAACATAGTTTACGAATTGAAACTGACAGATATGACTGGATTTGCAGGGAAAATGGAACATGTATGTTATGAAATACAGGACAGGTAGAATCTGAATATCATTTCCTACTTGCATGTCCATCCTTTATAGATTTACGTCGACAAATACTCCCGAGTTATTATTGTCGCTGGTCCTCTTTTCTTGAGTTCAAGACATTAATGTGCTCCGAATCAGGTGAGAACCCTGAGAATGCTAGCAAAATTTATTTATTTGGCCTTTAATCAACGTGCAGTGGCTCTTACTTAACATAAATACCTGATAGGTAGTCGTTCTCCTATCTTAGATTCGTACCGAGTCGTCCGACTGCATTCAGTAATATTCCATACTGTTATTTTTGTTTATTTTTTTTCTGTCATAGCTTCCTCTGGAGGGAAGCCATGTCTGCACCACTATTAAACTAGCAACAAACATGTTCAGGGGGCGGCCAAAGGACGTACCAAACCAAAAAATTACATTACGGACGTTGGGGTCCAAGTTTGGACTAGTTTTACTATTACTGTACATGTAGTCTGTGCTTATTATGGCTAGTTGCGAACTTGCGATGTGCAATATCTCAATATAAATTATATAAAATGGACAGTGACATCGATATGTTGTTAATTTTGACAGAACTATATTACTAGCTCCCACAGTCAATATGGCCATAGGGATTGTGTACGTTATGTCAGAATATGTCCTGTTAGGGTACCCATAATTGGCGAAAAAAGTGTGTGTGTGTGGGGGGGGGGGGGGGGGGGGGCACGTGCCCCGGCTCCACCCGCCCCTGAACATATTAGTATGTTTTTTACTTAATAAAGTATTAATATTAATATTAATAACCTGCGCCGTCATAACACTGTGCAATAAAATTAACGCTCCCTAATCCAACTGCGTTTATGTCTCTCAAAACTTGTTTAGTATGTCTGCCCCATGAAATTGGAGAAATTCCTCTTTTACAACATGAATACAATGTGAGATGGTTTCGCGCGCCGAAGGCACGCTGGGATGGTTTAAGGCAAGCCCCTTTCCACTATTCTTTGAAGTAATTAGTTGAAGCTTTTTCACAAATGCCAACCCTGACAGGAAGCAGCAGGGGAGAGGAAAGGCCAAGGGGGGGGGTGGGGGGGGGGGGGGGGGGGGGGGCTTTGGTGCTCTTATTGGTGACCTGGCTGAGGTGTTATCCTTCTCGGGAAAGGTCCTGTGTGAGAAGGGGCCCTCTCAACAGAGTTGCTACCTCTCCCCCGAGGGTGATGTGGTGTCTTTTTCAGGCGAGTATAGTCTGCCACATGTTAAATATTATTTCTGAGGCATTCATTGGCAAATATAGTCTGCCTCTGCCAATTGTCAGAGAGGTTGAGCTGGCTCCTGTGGGGAGGCTTCTCTCACAGGAGTAAACCCGAGACACGTACAAAACCAACGACCCTTTTTGGAGTTCATCCAAAGAAAAGACCCGAACTTCGGGGGCAGGCCTGTATGTAAACCTATTTGGTCGGGGCCTGAATGCGCTCTAGTAGCCTTTATACAAAAGGGCAAGAATAGGGACGCAGGACCAATGCTCGCCTCCTCGGATGGTGGGTGACCACCTCTGGGGGATAGAGTGAAGGATGATCAGAATCCATAACGGTTACTAAGTATCCATAGCGGTTATAATAATTCCTTAACGGTTAGTGGGGAAGAGAGAGAGGGAAAAAAAGAAAAAAATTAAAAGAAGTGTGTTTGTGTCAAGTGGCTGTCTTTATCTGGTATACGGACAGAAGCCCCCTCAGGATGTTAGCCCCCCAGAGCTTAATGGTCTTACTGGACACTAGCCCCCCCCCCCCCCACGAAGAGTTTCTTAGTTGGACATTAGCCCCCTCAAAGAGAAAAACATAGGTGGACGTTAGCCCCCCCCCCCCCCCCCCCCCCCCCCCCCCGCCCCCCACTCAGAAAAATGAAGTGGATATTAGCCCCCCAATTAGTAGGATTGAATTGATTATTTTTAATAGTCTGGCTTGCCTGATATTAGTGTGATATTAGCCCTCCAATTAGTAGGATTTAATTGATTCTTCTCAGTTGTCTGGCTTGCCTACCATTAGTGTGATACCTTGTATAAACAATATGCAGACCTCCATAGTTAATTTATTTCCTGATAGCAAAATGTAATCAACATCTCCAGACTAATCTCCAACTAGGAACTTGTAGCCATTCAAGGTGTTATTAAACTAGAGTCAATATGACTCTGAGAATTAACATTTTTAGATGAGTAGTGACATATAACAAAACTATAAAATACCACAGTTTACAGAAGTATTCAACCAGTAAAATGGAAGTGATAAAAAGTTTGAAAGGTGGTTGAAAACTAGTGTTTGATGCGTTTTCATATACAGTGAAAAAAAAACGCGCAAAGAGTCAATCCACTGGGAATGTTCCAAACGCAAAAGCAATAAATGCAATGGGACAATAACAAACTGATCTCCTGGTATAACCCTTTACCCAACCGTAACGGCCAAAACCGGCCAGCGCTATTCTCAAAAATCGCCACTTAATTTTCAAAATATTTTCATTTTTTGTCTCAAAAACATAGGTTATGACCCCTCGTTGGAACGAGCTCGTTCCAACGAGGGGTCATAACCTATGTTTTTAAGACAAAAAATGAAAAAAAAATAATTATTCAAGAATTTTTTTTTGCAAGTGTCGTCTGCTTTTCATGTTAGGTAAAGGGTTAAGCCGAATAACAGTGTCAACATTCCACGGCCACGCATCTGACTAGCTGGCGATTGAGGCCTACGAAGTTTTTCTGAGTGTGTGTGGGTGTGTGTGTGTGGTGTGTGTGGGGGGGGGGGGGGGGGGGGGGGGGGCAGTTGACCAATTGGGGGCTAATATCCACTTCATTTTTCTGAGTGGGGGACTAACGAACACCTATGTTTTTCTCTGTGGGGGGGGGGGGGGGGGGGGCTAATGTCCAACTAAGAAACTCTTCTGGGGGGCTAGTGTCCACTAAGACCATTAAAGCTTGGGGGGGGGGGGGGGGGCTAACATCCTGGGAGGCTACTGTCATACATTCCTTTATCTTGTAACTAATCCTTATCGGCCAGCTGGATTAAATTCGTTATCAATGACCTTAATTAACTGCAGTAACAAAATATACTCTTTCGACAACAAGCCTACAAAAGTGTAAGTGTAACTTTATCGCCCCTGGGGCAGCTGGATTAAGTAGCGTTATCAATGAAATTAGTTGACTGGCATAACATAACTAACTCGATCGACAATAATTAACTTAATGCGGAACACCCGAACTTTAAAATCTACATATATATTTTTAATAATTTTTCTTTTCTAGAATAATTTCTTTTTGGGGGTGTGGGGGGGGGGGTACGTGCCCCCCCCCCCCCCCCCCCCTCCAGGTTACGTCCTTGCTATTGGGTAAGAGTAACCCCGGGGATCGAGACTTTCGGGTTTGAACAGGGCATGGCCAAACCATAAAATTTAAATACGGGCTTTCAGGCCATGCTTGGACTAACCCCAATGTTCTGACTTCTGCGCCAAGTAAACAAGGGAGTTGTATCGTGAATCCGGGGCCCGGAACTTTGTGGGTCATGGTTTTGGGCCAGGATTCTTGGGTTACGGCTGCCCCAAGTCCAAACATGGCCTAAAACTAAAATACCGTGTTTTAATTTTTGCTTTGGTGCGTACCAAACCATAAAATTAAAACACAGTCTTGGCAATGAGACCCCCCCCCCCCCCCCCCCCTCCTCCGCCAGGTTCTGAGTTCTGCGCCAACAGTAAAGAATGGGAAAGTATCGTGATTCCGGGGGCGTTTACAAAAATGGCAAGGCGCGGGACTCGGGATCAATGCTCGCCTCTCCAGGGGTGGATGACCATGACCATGGGGATGGAGTGAAGGATGACGAGAGTCCATAACGGTTATGAAATGTCCACAGCGGTTATAATAATAATAACACTTTGGCCGGCCGCTGATTTGTCGCGATTCTCAGGCGAGAAGGCTTTGGTTACCCCTGTGCTCCCAATTGCCTCCCTATTCACACGCTTCTTCTCTACTCCCAACAGTCGGAGACGAACTGCCCTTGCCTCGTTCTTCCCAATCTCTCCGATTAATATATTAACCCTCTCTTTTGAATCACTCACTAACCACATGTCCTTCATTCTCCCATCCCACTTCCCCATTATATTCCCAGTGAATCTTATTCTTTTAGATAATAGGCCATGTAGGGGATATATAACCAAAACATGTCGCCCGAAGGACATTTCCCGGGCTAGTGGGTGATATAAACCAATAAGCTAGTATAACAATAATAACAGCAAATCCGAAGATCAACAACACAGTCCCAGACAAATGCCAATAAACATCAGGATACGGAGACCTAAAGCCCTCAAAACCAACAATCTAGAACAGCATCAACAACAGCGAATCAGAAGATCAATACACACCCCCAGACGAATGCCAAAAAACACGAGAACACGCAGAACTACAGCGGAAATACACCCGGCGCAGACCACAATATCCCCAAAACCAGAAGATCCAACCATGAACTACAATAACGAAAAAGGCCCACAAAACCACAAAGGAACAACACATGACGCAAAACCAGAAGATCAGACATAGCTGGATCTCAAACAGACAGTGGTAGTACCTCTCAGGGAGGACTGGCTCCTCCCACATTGGTCCACGTCCTTTGTGCTCCAGCTCGTCAAAAAATAAATAAATCAATCAAAGACTGCACTCCTGCCAACCCAGACGTCAGACAACTAGGAGAACACTGAAGAAAAGAAAAACTCGACTCAAGCGGAAAATCAAAGCTCACAAGGTGGGATGAAGGGACCTCCAATAGGTCCGAGCCATTCGGGCCCAAAAAGATCCAATCCGGCCTACGGCCTGATAACCACAAAAAGATTACCAGCTCGTCTCAAGAAAGCCATCACGGCTCTGTGCGTCTCTTGTCCCATCTCCTGGACTATCCAGGAAACTGGCAAGAGCGTCCATCTGAAACTGAAATTTAAAGTAGAAGCAGAAGAAACCACTAAAACACCACACTCCTCGGGGAGAGGTAGTACCTTTGATGAGAGGATCCCCTCTCACACTGGTCCTCACCCGAGAAGGTCAGGAAGCCCTGAAAAGAGAAAGAGAAGAAAGAAGAGCCTGTCCACCAAGCGGAGGGATTCCCGACGCTTGGAGGCCTTCTTGGAAAAGAAGAGAGAGAAGAGTGAGGAAAGGAAAGAAGAGGAAGCAGCCACCATTTCTACTCCAACTCCCACAGACTCACCCATCGTGCTTCCAGCCCCACAGCTGGAGACGCCAGATGTGGACAGTCCTGTGGAGACTGAGATGGAAATGGAAGCTGTCTTCTCGCCACTTCCCGATCATCTCTCGCCTGTCCCTTCCGCACCAGAAGGCCAGGACCAGGATCCTGAAAACATCCAAAAAGAAGCCGAAGAAGAGAGCAGCATCAAATGGGAAAAATTCACAGAAACGAGGGTAAAACATAGTATCGAGATGGATAGGAAGCACGAAAAAATAATGGCAAAAATTAAAGAAATACAAAGATCGACAACACAAGGGGCAGCACAACAGGCACCTCTCAAAGAAAACGACTACAACCCTCCACCACCATCAACATCAACAGACATAAATACCTTATCACCGTCACAGCCGCCCCCTCATAAGAAGAAAACCAAGAAGCACATACGCCGTTAACTTTCCACCTCTCCTTTCCCTCCTCTAATACGATCAAACATGGTTCAAGACAAATAAAAAGGAATACTATGATACAGTTAGAGATGGGTCGAAAGGGGCTTGCCCCACACCGTCCCTGCGCGCATTCGGCGCCCTAAAACCATTCATTTAGTTAGTTAATTCATTCAAACACTTCTCTCAGAATCAGCGGGTAATAATTAGTTTAATGGCTCGTGATGGAAATACATCAAATTTAAGAGAGATGAAAAGACTTATGCTTCCAGATTTATCACCATATCAAAATGTTCAAATTAGTTTAATGTAATCTCATAAAAACCTGGAGACATTTTCAGTGTAAAATGTCAGATGGACGACTTGGAGCCAAATCGTTGATTTTTGCATAAATAGTCCGCTTACTGTTTTCTTGCACCTCCAGACCCACCCACACATTTCGGAGGGTCGAACACCTCATTGTCAAACTCTACGTGTTGATACCTTTCAGTTGATATGTGACATGACTACCTTCCCAAAACTTGAGTTTCTTATGTCATTACCCCCAACCCCTTGGGGAGGGCCGTTATTTAAACTAAATAGCAACACGTCTCCGTCGTTTGCTTGATAATAGTCAGGGCTACTTTTGCCATAAATCGAGCAAAAAAGATAATTTTTCTCTGGGTAGCTTTGAGATTATTGTACTTCTTTCTGCTCTAAAGCCACTTCACCCTTTACCCAACGCAGACGATATCAAAATTTGGTATTTTAAATATTATTTTTTTAATTTTTTCAAAAAATTTCAACAAAACCTTATCATGTGACCCTCTCTTTGGAACGAGCTCGACGAGCTCGTTCCAAAGAGGGGTCACATGATATGGTTTTGTTGAAATTTTTCGAAAAATAATATTTTTTCAGCTGCTGAATTTGAATATTACGCGGTCGGATGCTGGCGATTCGTTGGGTAGAGGGTTAATATATCGGATCCAATTGTGGGGATACTCTGAAGCCACAAATAAGATCATCGGCCTGCACAAAAGCTATTCGAACGATAGCGAAACGATCCTATACTTCACTCACCGATACCTTTTTTAAAAGCTGTGGTATACTAAAATTCAGAGACCTTTATACGCTACATACTCTCTTGTGCGTGCATGATTGGTTTAATAATAAACTACCCGGGTCCTTGGACAAAACATTTGAAAATTTATACGAGCACATCTGTCATGAACGCTACTAGACAGTACGGTCACACACACACACACACACAAAAGCCCAGAACTAGCTTTTCGGCCGAACTCCCCTTCCATTCTTTCTCGCGGATTTGGAATGACATTGAACCATCAATCCGGCGCCTCAGTTGATCCCAATTTAAGAATACGATAATACACAAGGCTCTAAATTCATACTTTACTGGTGTCTCTTGTTATAACCTTTTCAATCCCGATGGGACTTCCATTTCGCCTGGACCGCAACATTCAAATCTCAACATTCTTTTGTCCAGCCTTTGTTGATTGGAACATGCAATTTCTGTAATGCAATTTCTGTAGTATAATTGGCCCCTCACCTAGCGCAATAATTAAGTAATACAAGTTCCCCTTCCCCCTCAAGAATTCAGCAAGGATGCAAATTGTTTGCATTTTTTTTGTCAGGATTAATTACATTTTAATACAGAAATGGCAGGACAGACCCCATGACTGTGCTGTCTCCATGCAGCGTACCTTTGCTTCTGTACATTTCTTCAAGTTGTTCATTATATGCAATGTAAATGTATATGCACATAAATTTGATTTCATTACTTTCCATTGAAAAAATTCTGTACTGTGAACCTACAAAGAGCGAAATAATGCGTAAAGTACCCTACCCTCCTACACCTTAAAATCAGCTGGGTTAAAAATCAACCCAAATCAACTTGGTTTAGGGAATATGAATTCAAATCGATTCATATTCACTCCACACGGATGATTTGGGTTAATTTTTAACCCAACTGATTTTAGAGTCTACATAATCATTCAGTTTTTGAAGATGCAGCAGAACCCTAATAATTTAATAGCCACTTTGCCAATAAACATTATTCAATTAACAGGTGTATTCAATTAAGAGGGATTGTGTCACTTTCCTGTATTTTGGAGATAAACTTAGCATTTATTCTATTATATCTTGTTTCATAGAGCTCCGTGAGTTCTGTCAAACAAGATATAACAGATTAAATGCATGTATCGGATGTACTGAGGCCAAATAAGTCTATAAACAAAGGAAAACTGGAGAGAGTCAGGGTAATTTCTCGACAGATTTTTTATTCAATTAACAGGAGTTTACTCTATAACCTATATTCAATTAACAGGTCAAATTTGTACTGGAGGTATGGTAAATGGTTTTGTGTTGGGAAATTATATTCAATTAACAGGGTTATTCAGTTAAGAGATTTCCAATTAAGTGGGCTCCATTGTATATGACATTTGAGTTTGAAGATAGGATTTCTTCTGGAACGTTGGAAGGAAAACTGCAATTTGGAAGTTTATCTTGTTTGTTTACCAATATATTGAGTCGAGCATTTATTGCACTTTCTAATCTGTATATATTTTTGTCGGAAAAGCAAGAGATTTTGCCCAACTGAGTACTCTAAAGCGAATGTGTATTTTCGTCTGGAAAGCAAGGACTCCAGTCCAACTTGATATTTCTACTTTCTTACCCAACCTCGGCCCGACGAAACCCACGATCGGGAGATTTTGGGGATGTCACACTCACACACTCCCCCAGAATTTACGTCCTTGACAAAAGAGGTCGCACCAGATGGCCTTTCCCATTCTGCGTAACGCCTAGCATTCTGGGGTCGGAACTCAGACAAACTAGGGTCATTTAGGATAGTTTATATATGAATGACAACGGTCATTATTAAATACTATCTTTTAATTGGGCTGACTTTTTTCAACTTTTGTCATTAACATATAAGAATATATAATAAATGTATTGAGATATATTCACTGTTGTGGATGCATGTGGATACTATCAATAACATTTGAAAGCTAATTGCCAACGCATTTAATGTGAAGAAACGATTTCTCGACCAATGATATAAAACTAAACGAGCTTCTTATGGATCAGTCTCAGCTGACATGACTGATATCGCGATGCAGTTGTGGGAAATTTTAACCCTTTACCCAACGTTACGGACAAAACCGGTCAGCGCTATTCACAATTATTTATTTATTTATTGATGTTTAAGGTCACATATTTATGCACAACGGCTAATCATGACCGTGACAGTTTTACGGGTGGAGGAAGCCGGAGTACCCGGAGAGAACCACCGAGCAACGACGAGCAGCTGCCAGCTCCCCAACATCTAACTCCGCACTGCAGCACAGGCAGGGTTAGATTGGTTGAAGACATGCATACCATCGACGTGCAGTACGCCTTAGTACACGGCGTCATCGTGCCCCCACGCGGGCAATGGAGATGAAGTGTCTTGCCCAAGGACACAACGCGGTTGCCGCAGGTGGGATTCGAACCGAGGACCTCTCAGCTTGCAGCCTGCACCTCTACCAACTGAGCCACCGCGCTCCCCGCTATTCACAAAAATCGCCAATTAATTTTTATTATTTTTTCATTTTTTTGTCCCAAAAACATAGGTTATGACGCCTCTTTGGAACGAGCTCGTTCCAATGAGGGGTCATAACCTATGTTTTGAGACAAAAAATAGTTATTCAAGAATTTAGTTTGCAAGTGTCGTCTGCTTTTTATGTTAGGTAAAGGATTAAAATGTTTGCGCAGTGTATGCAACGTGAAGGATGAGTTGTATGTGACAAAGGCAGTCAATAATGTTTTATTTCATATGGTAATTTAGTCTTCGTGGTCTTCATAGTGGAGGTGTAAAATTAGAAATTTACATTACTTCATTTCAGGTCATACAAAGAAATTTTGTATGAGCAATTTTGGCTTGGGTAATTTGGGCGACACAAGCCCACCACGGTACGATGAGAGAATTTTTTTTGAAATTTTGAAATCCTAAGGAGAATGCATCTTTGCATGTCAAATTTCAAAAGGTGCCCCGAGTACACCACCCAATAAACTGACTGTGTGAAAGCACGACCAATATACACGTTGCGTTGATTGCCCGACTTCGCTACTCACCAAAAAGTGTAACCAATGATCATTATTTTACTAACAATGGTTGTTTCTATAACCCACAACTTCACCCCCCCCCCCCCTCGGTGGAAGGAACTCGACGAGCTCGTTGTAGAGCGGGGTCGAGGGATGTGGATTGGGGGGAGGAAGATTGATAAATAATGAACTCTTAGATTGATTTTTACATATTGCACTGGTCGGTTTTAGCCATTACTTTGAGAATATGATTAAGGTATTTCCGGTAATTTTCAAGTTTCCTTTATTTCGGTTAAGCAACAAGGTGAAAAGTAAGTGCTTGATGCGTATGTAGGACCTTGACTCTGCTAAAACACATACGGCAGCTCTGCTACATCATTTGTTAAACACCCCACCTCTATTGTGCAGCTATGAATTTCCATTTCACAGTGAATGAATAAGAAACTTTGTTATTTTATATTATGCATTTTTACTCATTGTAAAATTAGTCCGTGGAAAAAAATGCTTTTGCTTGTAAATAAGTACCTAAGATCTGAATATAAAACAAAATATGAAAAAAACACGAATAAAAAGGCTGTTTATATGTAACAGAACAGTGAAACAGCATTCGGGGATGGAAGTTGACTTCAAAATTATCAACGTCTACAGTAATTTTGTATGACGCAATGTTTTTTAATGCATAGGCGTCGTCAGGAGTAGGGATGGGGGGGGGGGGGGGGGGGGGGCGAACGAACCCTCTTCTACGTTTTTTTTCAAGAACGGAGAATGCAAATAATTCGCCAAAAGACCAGCAGAGAGCACCATTTGATACAAAATTTAAAAATTTTCGGAGGTGGGGGGGGACCCATAGTGTTCCCGTGCCTTCAGCACTCGCGGCTGCCAAATGTACCCACGGTGTACCTTTTTCATCAAAGTCGAACCCCGTTTGAAAAATCCTGGAGACGCCCATGAAATAGGAGGTGAAAGGTGTAACAGGCATATTAACCCTTAACCCAACGAATTGGCCCCACCCGCCCGCGTAATATGCAAATTCAGCAGTTGAAAAAATATTATTTTTCAAAAAAATTCAACAAAACCATATCATGTGACACCTCGTTGGAACGAGCTCGTCGAGCTCGTACCAACGAGGGTCACATGATATGGTTTTGTTGAAATTTTTTGAAAAATTTGAAAAAATGTTATTTAAAATAATAAATTTTGATATCGTCTGCGTTGGGTAAAGGGTTAAACCATAACCATATAGCTCGAGTACGAGTTCTCAAGTAATACAAAATGATTAAACCAAATAGATTTCTTCGAAGTTGTCAATGACGAATGCCGTGGAAAAGCACCCCCCCCCCCGCCCCATCTTTAGGCCCCACTCAAGATTTTTTATTTCAGCATACACCCAACAACCCAAGTAACTGAATTGATTTGGGTTTGAGTTGATCATCACGTGTGTATTATTATTATTATTATTATTATTATTATTATTATTATTATTATTATTAAATAATATTATTATATACCACATTGACCCGAATCAATCAAACGCGTTGTTCTCCATATTTAAGTGTATTACGTGCAAAATCACGGCACCAGATCTCCCTTGCAATTGGGTGGCAACAAGTAAAGATATATTCCCCGTTTCACGTTGTTCCCCGTATCCGAGTCTTTTACTCGAAAAATAACCGTATCATATCTGCCTTGGATGGCAACAAGTAAAGATATATTCCGTGTTATTACGCAACAAGCAAAGATGAATTACACACTGTTGGTAAAACCTCGCCCTGGTAACAGAGGCAGAGGCAAGTTCGCATACAGTATTCACACATTCAACCTCTCCTTGACCCGAATCATTCAATCATTCAAAAGCGCATCTCCATTTCCCAGCCCAATAAACCCATCCACGTCAAAAAGACATCATGACCGCTGATGAAAAATATAATCTTTTTATACATTTATTGAGATTTCTGTGTTTAAAAGCTGGGACCACAGACCATTATAACAGTAATCTGTTCCAGTTGCATTGGATGCCCAGGCATACGATCCACGGGTTAATCTCACAATAAAATACAGGTCACTTGTAGACAATTCGAATCATCACAGAAAACAATTCCTACAATTCAGTAATTGTCAGTTCTCGAATATATATTTTATATTTGATAAATAACACCTTTTATTACATGCCCATGCAGTCTCTCTTATGCAATACGGCGTGCAATACGGCTGTGCAATACGGAATTCCGTATTGCATACCAACCTGTTCCAACCGGGACTTTTTTTATGCAATGCGACTGCATAAAGTGCATGGTGTTTACCACCGTTGATAGAAAAGAAAATTAGGTCAGTAGGTGCTTGGGTCATGTAATAAATACAAAACCACATGTATGTTTCAATGAGTCGTTTTGTATTCAATTCGTCAGATGTGCGTAGAAAGAAAACGTCTCGACCTTCGGTCTCGACGTTTTCTTCCTACGCACATCTGACTCATTGAATACAAAACGACTCATTGAAACATACATGTAGTTTTGTCTATATATGTCTATATAAATGGTCTGTATTCTGATAAAACAAATTTGTTTCAAGTATGCTGGATCTGAGTGACGAAACAGCCTAAAGCGAAAGAAATTCGTCTAAATAGAGATCAAACAGCACAGGGAAAAACAATTTTCACCTAGCTTCCGGTCTAATGAAGACCTTCTTCAGGGTACAGACACAAATACAAAACAATACACATAGACGACGAAAGAAATGACATATGGCGATAAAGGGTCTCGTAAGCCAAGTTCTGACTAAACTGGTGTGTAATACAACTCGAAAAGAAAAGAAATCGGAGCAAAAGTAGAAAGCAAAAAGTAAAAAAAAAAATACTGTTAGACAAATTCTGAAAAGTATTGTTGTAAGTCCTAACTCCCGGTAAATAGAGGATATCTACGCCGTTTTAATGAATATCGGGAAAGCGCGAGTGAAAAATAATACTTTCAGGTCCACACGAATGAGATAATCCCGATATTCACTGTAATAGAGTAGGTTTTCTTTTTATTTTATGCTACGTGACATTTTACTGCGCAGTATTCAGCCCAGTTCGATTGCAAACAGTTTCAAGGCAATGACAAAAAGCTGCCGATCGTTCCTTCAAGGCGACGTCATGCGCCAAAGCGTAAAGTGATTTAGTAAGCTACTGAACAAACTTCATCGTGTGGACCAGAAAATATTATTCAGGTCCACACTCGTGAGATAATTCCAGATACAGACTAAAATAGAGCAGATTTTCTTTTTTATTATATACTATGAGACATTTTATTGTACAGTATTCAGCCCAATTCGACAAGAAATGCGTACGTTTCAAAACAATAACACAGATCAGCTAATCGTTCCTTCAAGGCGACGTGATGCGGCGTAGCGTGGCGTCATTTAGGAAGCTACTGAGGGATATTCCTCGATATCCATCGAGTCGATGGATATCGAGAAATATCTTTTAGATACCTTGCGATAATTCACAGGCTAGCATATAATAAGACCTGATATCAATATACCCTTCTGAAATGTCAATATACGTCCATGTTTTACATGAAAGTATGATAACTAGATGATTTTGAAATTGCAATCCGTCGCCTTAACCCTTTCCCCAACGTAACGGCCAAAATCGGCCAGCGCTATTCTCAAAAATCGCCAATTAATGTTCATTATATTTTTCATTTTTTGTCTCAAAAACATAGGCTATGACACCTCGGTGGAACGAGCTCGAGGGATCATAACCTATATTTTTGAGACAAAAATGAAAAAAATTAGTTATTCAATAATTTTCTTTACAAGTGTCGTCTGCTTTTCAAGTTAGGTAAAGGGTTAAATCGTACCAAGTAGCTTGTTAGGAGGAAATTTTAGAGTTTCGTCTTTTTCTAGCTGGTGCGAAACGGGGAAAATGTTGTTATCCGAGAAAACCTACATGTTTGTGTTTCATTTGAAGATAATGTTTTTCACACCCATAACTTAAGAACAACTCACACACCCTCATTAAAAACACGTCGTAGAGCTTGTCTCCCCAATGTGCCAGAAACTAGAAAAAATAGGTCAGTGAATGTTTTTAGTGATTTTGAAACGTGATGAGTACATGATCGAAAAAGCTTCTTCCATTACAAAGGAGCAAGCAAGAAGCGTATTAAATATCTGAGAGAGAGAGAGAGAGAGAGAGAGAGAGAGAGAGAGAGAGAGAGAGAGAGAGAGAGATAGAGAGAGAGAGAGAGAGAGAGAGAGAGAGAGAGAGAGAAGCCTTTTTTCTTCATGCCTGGGTAGAGTGAACGGTCGGAACTCGGGGTTTAAGTCCAATATGTGATACCAATGGCGTTATGCGACTTTTGACCTGTCTCACATTGGGTTTTAATGTCAGCGTTGTTCCAAGTTGTTCCGAATAGGTCCCCAGTGGGAACCCCGGGAAGTGAAGCAGTGCTTGTTTACTATGTTAAACAAGCTCTGTTTCAGTGGTAAAATAGGACCCAGTCGCTAATGCTTGGGGTGCGAGTCCTCTAAAATAGGCAACATGGGGTATAAACGATTGACTGACCTTGACTTTATCTCCATGTTGTGGTCATGATTAGCCATTGTGCAGAAGTATGTGACCTTAAACCTCAATAAATACATAAATAAATATGTTCCGAATAGGAGAAGCCCTCCTCTCTCTAATCGTAGAGGTTTGTTGAAGGAGAGGAGGGAAAATGTTGAGAAAGGTGGTAGTAGTATAGCATGTACCCGACAGTCCCCTATTGGCAGGATCTCATGCAGGACCTCATGTGACGTCATAATCACGTGACCAGGTGGCGCCATGTTTGGTTGTCACGGTAACCCGCGTGAGCGGATATCTTGTGACGTCATCCCCATAGTGATGTGAGTGCGCATACGCAGCGCGTGTTGTTAGGGTGATACGTGTTCCAATCGTCCATTTTATATACTGGAGGCCGTCATCTTGGTTTCTATTGTAGCACGTGGTTGCTATGTGACCCAAAGGCTTCTTATAGGACAGGTGTATGTTCGGAGGGTATGTTCCTTTGTACAAGAGTAATTTCCCAATTCGTAGAATTACCCAAATAAAGCCGATAAGTTGTACTATTTCGAATTCTTTCAGAATTCTCTGCTTCTATTTATATATGTAATAGTTTTCGTCTACCTGACCATGTTCCTTTGTCATGGAGTATATTCCAGTAGAGTAGAAAAGTCTGTCAACTGGAACAGCTTTGCTTATTATTACTATATTTAGCTTTTCTGGTCTGTTCTTGTTAGTTTTAACCCTACAGTATTCCGAGTACTCTTGTTGTTTCATTTATTTAGATCACCCAATCAGTTCACATTAGTTTAACTAACCAACCAGATTGTTTGATTCCCCATAATCTGTAAGCAGAGTTATCTCCCTTCTGTATAACAAAAGTCCGTATCATTACCAAAGCCAATAAGCTACCGAGCAGTTACTGAAAAGTCATTGCTCGAACGACTCGAAGTCCATCTAGCAAATGAGCTATAGAGCAATTGCTCGTTCGAGAGACTCGCACATACGACTCTTTGCTTCATTTCGGAAAAAAGGGATTCTGCTAACCTCCAACGTTTCACAAAAAGGGATTATGTAAGTAGGATACCTAGAAACAGGGTTGATGATTTTCCCCAAAAAGCCAAAGAGCCAAGAGAGTAATTGCTCCATCAGCAATTGCTCGAACGACACGAAACCCATCGAGCAAATGAACCTTAGAGCAATTGCTCGATCGAGTGAAATGGTACAGAAATGGTATTCCGTAAGTAGGATTTTCACAAATAAACTAAAGAGCCGAGAGAATAATAGCAACTGCTCGAACGACTCGAAGCCCATCGAGCAAATGTGCTATAGAGCAATTTCTCGATCGAGTGACTCCACATACTGCTCTACGACTTTCTGGGTATTTTATAGGATACCTATGGCGTTGGACTATTTGACATACCTATACCAAATTCCCCCTATAAGCCATCGACACTTACTGAAAAGTCATTGCTCGAACGACTAAAAGGGGGAATTTGGGATAAGTATGCCTTGGGGTGGCCTAAAAGGCTGGGACAAACAAGTAATAGTATCCTTATGTAAGTAACCTATGAAAGATATCCTCAAATAATAAACAGTACCAGGCCATAGGTATCTTCAAATACCGAAATGTGTCGAAGAGCAGTATCTGCGAGTCACTCGAACGAGCAATTGCTCTGAAGCTCATTTGCTCGATGGGCTTCGGGTCGTTCGAGCAATGACTTTTCAGTAACTGCTCGATAGCTCATTTGCTCGATGGGCTTCGAGTCGTTCGAGCAGTTGCTCATGGAGCAATTACTCTCTTGGCTCTTTAGTGTATTTGGGAAAATCCTACTTACGGAATCCCTTTTCTGAAAATGACTGGTATTAGGCACCCCTTTTTTCTGAAATGAGACGAAGAGTCGTATGTCCGCGTCACTCGAACGAGCAATTACTCGTTAGCTCATTTGCTCGATGGACTTCCGAGTCGTTCGAGCAGTATGTGGAGTCACTCGATCGAGCAATTGCTCTAAGGCTCATTAGCTCGATGGGTTTCGAGTCGTTCGAGCAATTGCTAATGGAGCAATTACTCTCTTGGCTCTTTAGCTTATTGGGGAAAATTATCAACCCTGTTTCTAGGTATCCTACTTACATAATCCCTTTTTGGGAAACGTTGGGGTTTAGCAGAATACCTTTTTTTCCGAAATGAGGCAAAGAGTCGTATGCGCGAGTCACTCGAACCAGCAATTGTTCTATAGCTCATTTTCTCAATGGACTTCGAGTCGTTTGAGCAATGACTTTTCAGTAACTGCTCGATAGCTTATTGGCTTTGGGCATGATATGGGCTTTTTATACAGAAGGGAGATAACTCTGCTTACAGATTATGGGAAATCAAGCAATCTGGTTGGTTAGTTAAACTAATGTGAACTGATTGGGTGATCTAAATAAATGAAACAACAAGAGTACTCGGAATAGGGTCAAAACTAACAAGAGCAGACCAGAAAAGCTAAATATAGTAATAATAAGCAAAGCTGTTCCAGTTGACAGACTCTTCTACTCTACTGGAATATACTTCGTTAAAAGGAACATGGTCAGGTAGACGAAAACTATTACAAATATAGATAGAAGCATAGAATTCTGAAAGAATTCGAAATAGTACAACTTATCGGGTTTATTTTGGGTAATTCTTCGAATTGGGAAATTACTCTTGTTCAAAGGAACATACCCTTCGAACATATCACTGTCCTATAAGAAACCTTTGGGTCACATAGCAACCACGTGCGATCATAGAAACCAAGATGGCGGCCTCCAGTATACAAAATGGACGACGGAAACACGTATCACCCTAACAACACACGCTGCGCATGCGCACTCACATCACGTATCACTATGGAGATGACGTCACAAGATGGCCGCTCACGAGGGTTACCACGGCAACCAAACATGGCCCAAGCAAGTCACGTGACTATGACGTCACATGAGATCCCGCATGAGATCCTGCTAATAGGGGACGATCGGGTACATACTATACTACTAGTGGTGAAAGGAGAGCAAGGTATCACGACAGAGAGAGAGAGAGAGAGAGAGAGAGAGAGAGAGAAAGAGAGAGAGGCAAAAAGACAGAGCCGAAGACAGATGGGGAGAGACAGACAAACATGCTGAAGAGTGGGGCAGATAGGTGGACGCACGGCCTGACAGACAGAGTGGGGAAGGGAGGGAATAGTTTTTTTTAAAATGAAATCACTGATTTTAAATATGCTACCTTATCAACTTTATATTAAGATATTATGTCCTACTTCAGGGTGTATCACTGTGTCAACAAATTTTGGTTTAATGAATTGCAGACGTCCTTCCAATACAGGTATATCCTCCGCACCAATACTATTTTTCCCTTTTTAAGTTTTGTTACAGTGGTTTTTCCTTTTTTCACGTCCGTTTATTTTATTGTCTTTTTGCATAAAGAAACATATTAATCCAAATTCGCTGGAGGATCTGTTTTTCAAACAACTGTTAGAACCCAATAGGTGGGTTTCAATGCAAATATGGCCTAATGACTGGGTAACATTTTATCAGTTAATAGTGGTTCTGTTATAATTTTCTACTATTTTGGTCTAAAGAAAAAATTAAATGAAGCATAGAATATTTAAATCGGCCTAGACGCATTTTGTCCAATTGAATTACAACTGCGTTAATACTGTTTTGGAGCGTTGATGTTTCAGAAATGATCTACGCACACCCACCCCCATATAAATATTGTTTTGTAACCATTGGGCACTATTAACTAACACTTCACAGAAAACCATGCAGCCCGAGGCACGAAAAAAAATTGCCATTCCTTATTTGTTTTATATATACATATATATTGCTTCAAGTACAAAGTTTGTAACCCATCATTGAAACGAGCTCATCAAAATCACTCCAATTCGAACTTATAAGCTACGTGACTGAACCGGAAAAAGGAAAATGTTTAGTTATCCGAGAAAACATTTAAATGGAGTTTATGGAATCGAAAGTTAATTGGATTGTTGACACTGAGAGGGAAGCTGTTAATGGTGATGTGCGTTTCAGATGGGTTTTTTCGAAGAGAGAGAGAGAGAGAGAGAGAGAGAGAGAGAGAGAGAGAGAGCAATGCAATTTATCTGACGATGTATAAACAGTCTTCTGCCATGCCTTGGTGCTGTGCGTTTCAGATGGGTATTTTCGAAGAGAGAGAGCAATGCATTATTTATCCGACGATGTATAAACAGTCTTCTGCCATGCCTTTTATGCATCGGGCTTTGGGGATTCCATTTAATTTACCCTCTACCCAACGTAACGTCAGCGCTATTCACAAAAATCGCCAATTTTTTTTAATTTTTTTCATTTTTTGCCTCAAAAACATAGATTATCGTCGAGCTCGTTCCAAAGAGGGGTCATAAGCTATGTTTTTGAAAAATGGTATTTATTTTAATAATATGTATTAGTCCAGTCAATCACGTCAAATTATACCCCAACCACCAAGAAATGGCTATACAAATGTTTGTATTGTTTTGGGGCCGGAATTAGTATGCAAAATAACATATGAAAACCCCCATTAATCCCAACACGGGAAAATGGTTATTTTGTGGAGAAAATATTGAAAAATTAAAAAAAAACAGCGAAAATTGGAATTTGCTCAATACTCATTAAAAGAGTTCAAACAACAATCATTTTCGTGGTACTTAGATCAAAATAACCAGTGACCATCTACTTGCACCAAAGACCTTGCTAAAGATGAAAAGATGTAACTGTGCTACAGATTGTGAGACGTCAAGTGTGGTTGCAAAAAAAACGCAACTCACCTGTCCAAATGTAAGTTGGAAATGCCAGGAAAATAATAACTGCAGCAATGTCAATGCCGATCATCTGGAAATCAGATTTCACATTGTGTCAGGACCATTTATCAGATCTCTAGATTATCTGCATTGCCATTGCAGCAGTTATTATTTTATATTTATTATTTATATTTATTACATTTTAATTTACATTATATTTATTATTTATATATGACATTGATATATACTGAGTCAAAAAACAAAGTATAATAAACTTTGAGGAGCAATTGTGTTTAGTATTATCGATCGACTTTAATCCCAAACAAATTATTGTCAATTCATATTTCGAGTCTAGCTGTATGAATTGGCATAATTTCATGTTCTTCCTGTTGCCAGCGTCACGTCAGGACATCGCAATTCAGACATGGGGTGAAATTAAAAGTTCACACATGCAGTGAATAGTGTGTATGCCCACCGTTTGCCACTTGGATGGCAAGACATCGACAGTGCATGGACCTGCTAAGTCTCTGGATGTCACCCTGTGGTACTGCGTTCCACTCCTGCCTTAGAACATTACGTAACTCGCCTAACGTCTGAAGATCATGAAGTCGTACCCGACGGTCCAATTGATCCCAAAGATGCTTGATTGGCGACAAATCTGCGAAAGTGGAGCCAGGGAAAAAGTTCGATTCTCTGCTCCTCAAGAAAGTCACGACAGATACGCGCCACGTGACATCAGGCATTGTCTTGCTCGAATAACCGCAATCCGACGTTAGCGTTGAACAACGGGACAACAGCAGCGTTCAGAATTTCGTCCCTATATCGCTGTTCATTCAGATTACCATCGATGAAGATCAACTGTGTTCGGTGGTGAAAGGAAATTCCTGCCCAAACCATTACACTACCCCCACCGAAACGGTCGCATTCCCATACGCAAACATCAGAAAACCGTTTTCCTCGTCGGCGATACACTCTTGCTCTACCATCAGCGCGCCGTAGACAAAATCGTGATTCATCACTAAACAGAACTGTGCTCCAACGCTGCTGAGTCCAGCGAACACGCTGGTGTACCCATTCCATTCTGACGGTACGATGACGTTGGGTAAGGATTGGTCCGTGGTATGAACGCCTACTTTGGATACCGTGTTCAGCGAGTCTGTTGAGGACAGTTTGTGCACTGATTCTATTGTTAGTTCTATCAGGAGTAATTGCTGCTGTCCTCTTCGCCGGAAGAAAGCGATCCCGCAAGTGAAACGTCCTGACGAGTCGGTCTTGTGCAGGCGTCGTAACTCTTGGTCGACCTGAACGCGGTCGGTCTGCCGTAGATTCAGTGGTTCTGTACCTTCCATTGAGACGGTAAATAGTGGCCACAGTGACTCCGAACTCAGCAGCGAGCTTATCTGGAGGTACCCCAGCCTCATGCATACCAATGGCACGCAACCTCTGATTGTCGGTTAACCTTGGCATTTTTAAAAATGTTTGAAGACAAAAACTAGCGTGTTTTCTCATTAACCCAGGATCTCTAGCACAACATAACACAAAGAACATCGTCCGTCACCCATTAAATTTGACATTCTAGGGTAGCACGTGCTATTTTGAAATCCGTAGCAAAATTGTTTTCGGTTGGAAGGACAACAAAAACACGCCATTAAACTCTTTGCACGACTTCTTGTCCACGAACATGCAACATTGCTATTTTCACACATTTGTTTCTATAAATGATACTTTCTTTTTTGACTCAGCATATAACCATAATTTTTAAACATTTTACCCCCCAAATCACATTTTTTAGCTCATCTTGACAACGTCAAGTATGAGCTATTGGGGTGGTTTGCGATCCGTCGTCCGTCCATCCGTCCGTCCGTCCGTCCGTCCGTACGTACGTACGTACGCACGTACGTACGTCCGTACGTACGTACGTCCGTACGTACGTACGTACGTACGTGCAGAAACCTGTTCAGACCAATTAGAGAAAATACAGATAGCTGCCGCCAAAATTGTGACTGGTGCTACTGTCAGTACAAGTAAAGCACGGTTATATTTAGAAACACGTTGGGTGTCCCTTAGCAAAAGACGCAAGGTACACAAATTAGTACAGTTCTTTAAAATGTATCATAACCTGATTCCCAAGATATATAGTAAACAAAAGTCCCCCATCCATACTAACTAATCAGACCCATAACCTTCGCAATAGCAGCAACCTTCGCATCCCATATTGTCACACAAAACGTATGAAATTGTTCGATTACCTCATAAAGCCAATTTTGCTCTCTGGCAGTGGGACATGGGCATCTGAACTCAGTAATTCCCAGAGAGGCATGGCGCCGTGCGAACAAGTTCATCTCAAATTCTGCAAACTCCTACTTGGTGTGAATACGAAATCGTCCAATCACGCAGCCAGAGCCGAACTTGGACGTTATCCTATATACACAGAAGCTACAATACAAATGATGAAATATGTAACAAACTTATTACTCCAGCAGAAATTATGGTTGAGTGTATTTTGGAGTACGCACAAAGTTTATCAACTCTGGGCGAAACTAAGGGTCCTGCTGAATATATGTTTGCCGGATGCCACTCTAGCATCATTGGGCATTTTTTTCTAGTGCCTTTTTAAAAGGGCAGTTTTTCAAAAGTGGTTTCTGTTATCGCTTTCCGTACAAAGTTTTATATTGTTCTTTGCAAACACCGTTGAATCGACGTAGAAGATTTCAGGAAACTGTGATACTAAATAAATCAAATGGATGAAGGAAAGATACATTAAAACAAGTGGAGATAAAGATTCAAAAATGCATAGTTAACGGTAATCACAAAATTACATACCGATTCTATAACTAATCCAGGTCAATGACGAATCCTACAGAAGCAGATGCATTGTGTCAAGGAAACTACGGTACGCTAAATTTGACGACTAAGTTTACCGTGTTTTGTGTAAAGAGTCTAGTAAGAGAATTGTGTGTTTTTATGTATCTGTATACAATTTCAACATTAAAATATGAACACATATAGAGAGTGCATTGTCAACGGATGTTATTCTACGAAAAACTGCAAAAATGCGGATTCTTTATACGGCTGCATTTTTTGTAGACTAAAACAGAACGCCACATTCACGAACTCGTCCGGCAGACAAACACACTTTTTATGACGAACCGGTATTTTGGAGTACGTACGAAACATTTTTTCGGATTATGTTAGCGTACCATGTCCTCTGTCGAAATCAAGCGGGGCTGGGGGATGGGGGGGGGGGGGGGGGGTACTGTGTTGCATCAACAGACGTCTTCATAACAGGGTGCTGGTAAAAGGTTTTATCACAATATAAAATATATAATTATTTTTTCCTGTGTTTTCTGTGGGGTTCCCAAAATCCTTAGTGGCAAACCATTTCCACAAAACGTGAGATCGTTACGCTTATTAACAGAGAAATGTCTCCGACCATTCACGGAAAGATGTTCATCTTACAAGGAACTTGATCACATACTAACTATGCCGATTCGAACAGCAAAACCGCGAGGCATCGGGTAAATTACATCATAAAACCGGTATTGATCATTCTTATGTTTGTTTGGGCCAAGCGGGAAGGTGACTGGTTGATCCACCCGTGGGCCGTTCGATGGGCGATTTCTTATTTTTTTTGTGGCCAAACATTTTAACTATGCAAAGTATGAACTGTATTATCTGAGATCAATGGAGGCATTATTTATTTACAACTTATTTATTTTCTGGTGTTTAAGGTCACATACTTATGCACAATGGCTAATCGTGACCGTGACAGTTTTACGGGTGGAGGAAGCCGGAGTACTCGGGGATAACCACCGAGTATCGACGATTAACTGTCAGCTCCTCAACATTCTAACTCTGTTCACGCTCCGCCCAAGCAGGGTCACAGCGGTTGAAGGCATGTGCACCATCGACGTGTAGTACGCCTTAGTACACGGCGTCATCGTGCCCCCATGACAGCCGTTGACATGGCAACCGGGATAAAGTGAATGGAGGCATTGCGGTAGCCAATACTACAGACATCTTTGCATTGCGAACATACAACACGACACAACCCTGGTGTCTTTAACGGAATGTGGAGTGACACGCTCATTGAAATCACGTTGATGGAATATGGAAAGGGTCCAGGAGACCTGATTGGAATAAGCTCAAACAGGCTGGTGTGCAGAAGTGAGCACTAAGCCTGCACATATGTAGTGGAATGCTATCCAGCCTGTCCGCTTTTGCTGACTGCTCTGAACAAACAAGTGATGTTAATACATCCATTCCGAAACACAAGGAAGAAGGGAAATCCTATTGTTAATTCGGATTCCGAAGATAGGAATAAACTCCGTAATAAACCGAACCGCTGCATTGACCCTCTCGATTAAGCATCTCACCCTTATGGTTTGATAAACATTGTAACAGCCCTGATTAGACCCGATATTGTTTATGTATACGCGGCTCCAGACCTAGGATCTGAGCACACGTAAGTTTGAGGCATCGTGGCCCGGTGGATTTCTTGACTCATTGTCCTCAACAGTAACAAGCATGTGTATGATACTGAACTCATTTATTATAGAGTTATCGGATTGACATAAGCATGGCCGACACATTAGCGTATGAATTGTCGCCTGTGCCAACCTCAATGTTCACAGAGGAAGATGAGATGCAAAAGTCCTAATCGGTTTTTAAAAAGCGTCTCTTTCTTCCCCCAGAAGATTTTAGTGGAACAGCGCATCCAGGCGCCTATGTTATTGGTGGCTCCGGTTATTGTGGGTGCTGTCGTGGCCAACATCTTGTACAGTTGACGATTATACCGACGCATTTTCTAAATTTGCGCTTTCAAAAATGGAATCGTCAGATGTGTATTTGGTGTTCGATAGATATCGCGAATTCAGAACCAATGACACTACAAGACAGTGCAGAAATCGGTTAATGAGCCAGAAACATGAGCTTTCCTCGTCGTAAACTCTTCCTGAACAAAGAGGGTGCCTTGGTGTTTCTGAAAATAAACCCCCAGCTGATTCAGCTTATTTGTGATAAACCTATTTCTGTTGCATCATCACTGGACCACGAGAGAGCTTTGGTTGTAACATCAGAATGCCCATTACCAATTCAGGTTCTTAGGTCAGAGATAACTGTTCGATGTGACCTGCGGAATTCTCATGAAGAGTCGGACGTCATTATGATACACCAGGTTTTTAATCTTTGTCATTCTTGAAAAACAGTAAATGTTCTTTCAGACGACACTGACGATTTTCCCTTCTTGTATATTATTATCACATGAACAAAGTGACAACTGACATGGTAATGAAAGGCACGTCTCCTGGAAAGAAAAGCGCCAACATCAAACTAAGTGTCCGAGAGACTTAAAATTGTATTGAGGGCTTGCTAGCTGCTCATGCCTTATCGGGGTGTGATACCACTGCATGCATGTTCAGCATCGGAAAACAGGTGTTGAACTAAATGCTATCGTGGCGCATAGTCCCCAATCGAAACGGTATGTGAACAATCAAAACAGTTTGTTTTCCACGCCTGTGGTGCTGTCGGAGTTCCGATAAGTGCTTCTTTTGAGAAACTTAGATTCAAAGTTTGGAGTCGAAGGATCAGCAATGCCAAATCTAAAAGTGCACGGCATTGCTCCCACTACCGCCGCTTTTAAAGAAAACGTGACCCGTGTACATTTGTAGGTTGCTGCGTGGAAAGCGGCCTGAAAGCCGGACCCTCTCGAATTGCAGGCGACGGACTTTGATTATGAGCGAGATGAAAAATCGAAAGTACTGAAAAGTTACTTGTTCCCAAAGGCACAGTTCGCGCCCCGAAGATATTCCCAGACTGATCCGATGTGACTGCTCATCAGAAAATAGATGTGCTAATGCTAAGTGTTCATGTAGCAAAGCACGTTTATCGTGTACTCTTTTTTCTGCAAATGTGCAGCAGAAGCTGACTGTCAGAATGACCAAACAAAATCAGCTTAGGCTTGCGACAGCCATTCTGACGATCGGGAAGAAACCGATGAACCCGACAGGTAAAACAATTTTTTTGTGTTCTGATTAATATATAATCCTTTGTTCGTATAATCCTTTGTTCAATTGCCGATAACTGTAATGCCGTGGGTTGAGTTTTCTTTGGCCATACGGGTTTATATGACCGTGTCTCGGTTACAGACCTAGTTGTCTTTTTCCCGACTGCTTGGGCTTCTTCCGAAAATGGTCTGTGGGATATTCCAGTTCTCCGAGTTTTGTCAATTATGGAAATAATTGTGGTGTTCAAACGTCACAGTAAGCTCCCGAAGGAGGAGTTAAGATGCTATCAATCGCTAACAGCTGACAAATGTAAAGGGTAGAAGACAACAACAACAACAAGAGCAGCAACTCAGTAACAACAATAAAAAGATAATATATAAACAGGCCTTCATATCTTTCTATACATAAATATTCACAGATTAAATCCTTCAATGCAATTTCAATGATTTTGCCATTTTGAATCAAAACAAGCACGTCATGTCACCAATACTTGATTGGTATCCCCATGCCTACCATAGTAAGAGAAAAGTTGATTTATTCCCGTTTAGCGGCATCACAGATAACTTACTAGCTGGAAACTGAACCCTTCCCTACCAAAATTTCCGGAGATACTCAGTCTATGGGTGTAGTCATTTCGACGGGAATAAAAAAAGGCCCAAGGATGCAAGGGTGGCACCCGCTTGATTTCGAAAGAGGACATGGTAAACTAACATAATCAGCAAAAACATTTTCTGCGTTCTCCAAAACACGGTTCGCCATAAAAAGTGGGTTTGTCTGCCGGACTGTATATGTGGACTCATCTTTACAACTACTCTCTGAATCTAGATTTGAATCTGAAAAGTATACAATGCCAGATTCAATGATAACAAAGTATCATGATATTGCAGCTGATTGCAACGCACATACCCCCCCCCCCCCCCCCCCCCCCGGAGACATGTACCAAGTCAAAGTTTTTTGAATTCGGGCAAAATCCACAGAAGCTTTAAAAGTAAACATTTTAATACCTTCATTGCGGATATATTTAATGACGAGAAAAAAGTCGGGAAAAAAAATTACGGACCTATGGAAAGTTTAAAGAAACGTTCAACTTGGAAAATTATTTGCTATACACAACATCTGTTGAAGCGAAGAACTTGTTCACACGGCTGCGCATAAGCAATCACTGTCTGATGATTGAAAAGGGGTGGCACGGCCAACCACCCTTACCTGTAAAAGAATGTCTATGTCCTTTATGTAATCTGGGCAATTTTGAAACTGAATATCACTTTGTCATGGAGTGTAAGGAATATGAAGGGCTCCGAACTGATTCATTTGGCAAAATAGGCAGAGAATACCCGCATTTCGTCAACATGCACAGTTCGGAGAAATTCATCTTTCTTATGCAAAATGAAGTCCCACCATTATGTAATATCATCTGTAATATGATCAGTCTATTCTTCAAGAGCAGAGGAAATGCTATGGCCACTTAATGGAGTGACGCATTGTATAAACCCTCCACATGACATGTAAATAACCAATTATTAATTCATTATCTTCAAGACTTAACATATTGTTCTGTACTGTTGTTATGTAACATGCAATCTGTCTTGTTTTTTGGTGTTTTTGCAATAAACTATCCATCCATCCATCCACATCCATCCATCCATTCATCCATCCATCCATCCATCCATCCATCAGACGTCATTCATTCCGTCTGTGACGAAGTTGTGGAACGATCTCCCGGTAAATATTAGAGAGCACTCTCGACTTTGTAACTTCAAACAGTACCTAAGCAGGACAGTAGACGACCACCCCCTTTTTCAGGGTGAAACTCACACAAAGCACAAATTTACCACTGTCATCTACGACTCCGATGCAGTAGTCAAAACGCTCACTAAAACGATAACCACTTGGCTCAGTCTCCTCTGTGTTGGTGTGGCCATCCAGAGACAAGTGAACACCTTCTCTTGGCCTGTCCAAATATGCTCATGTTCGGGATAATATTTTGGGGCATCTCCATCCACGCATAGAGTACACTACGCTCTTATTTGGTTCCTAGCAATACTGTAATGAAGACAATCGTATCATTTTTGAGACTGTACAGAGTTTTATTTTGGCTAGTGGTAGGTTCAACTAAATGACAGAAAAGTGGATGACACATTCCAATATGATAATATATATGCCTTCGATTAGACAGTGTGTAGCTCCCCCCCCCCCCCGCCATCCTGGGTACGTTGCAACTCGTCTGGACATGGATGAACCTCTCTTCTCTCCCGCATGGTGTTGTACTATACGTAGAGTGTGGGTCAAAGCCCCTATGTGCGATTAGTGATCATAAATGGCTTACACCAAACATGTTATTCCAATCTTCTGAGATCATTATGGTCGCGGTGGGAGGGCCCTGGGTGATGGGATAAATGACACTTCTGCATTTTTCCCAACGCAAGCGACTCTTACATCGCATCCACTGTGTAATACTCAAAACGTCCTAGGATTGTCCACACACGCGCCACTGTATTCTGGAATCGGTTGGGTTAGAGTTCGGCCTTGGTTGGCTGGATTGAGTGAATAGGAACCCGACTGGGCTCGTGTTCGCTCAAACCAGCTGGTTTGGATTGGTTTTCAGCCCAGCTGCACTCTGGAATCGGTTTGGTTGAGGCCCGGCCCAGGTTGAGAGAATGCGAGCCCGACTGGGTTCGTGTTCGCTCGACCCACTTGGTTTGGATTGGTTTTTGGCCGAGCTGATATTGGGGTGTGGTATTGCGTTTTATTTTACGATTGCCCATGAAACTACGAGGAGTCACCGAGAGGGACGTCGCGATTATGTCTTTGCTGATGCGGAACAACGAATCTGTTAAAATTGATACTTGTAATTAGATTTGAATACTGACCTTGGTATTTATATTTATCTATTGACTAAAGTGAATTTTTTTGATTTGATTGGTTGATAGATACGTGGTATGAGACCATATTCATTGAAACCCATGATACGTCCGCCCAGCCACTGACAAATTTCCCATACCCAGTGGAAGCCTCGTTCCGAAATCTACAAATTGTCCATACCCCGCAGAAGTCAACAGATATATGCAAATTTGTTATCCCATGTCTGATCACGGCCTGAACTATTCGCAAAAAATCGTCATTCCAGTTTTACAGTGTACATGTATTATATTTTAATTTTTTATCTCCAAAATATAGCTCATGACCCCTTATTGGAATGAGCTTGTCGAGTACCCTCCAATGTGGGGTTCATAAGCTATGTTTTTGAGACAAAAAAAGAAGAAATTCAATAATTTTTTATACTAGTCATATCGGCATATTTTCACAAAAACTCTTTTGCACAAACATTCCACAGAAACCTGTATGGCTCAACAATGGAAGATAAAAGATCTCATGCTGTGGGTGTTCACACATGAAATAGATTGTACTTCTAAAACGGAAAGTCAATAGATAAATTCGTTACCCCGTGTCTGATCACGTGGTACGGGTTTTTACCTACCCGAAGCCAGCCGTATCCCATTCGGCCTACGGCTGGCTTCGGGTAGGTAAAAACCCGTACCACGTGATCAGACACGGGGTAACTAATAATCCCCACACTCGGAAAGTGGCGCGCTTTGTGGACAATCCATTCACCTCCTTTGCTTCCATGCGGGCTAATCAAACTAGTACAACTATCATATATCTTTGTTGTTTTTTTTTTTTTTCGTTTCTATGCACTATTATCATTAACATTTACATTCTCTCTCTCGTAAACCTATATTTCCAATATATACTCGAACAAACACATAGTGTCCCAGCTCCTTGATAAATTCAATGATTAGTAAACACTTGATATCTGTCATATCTGATCTAATCTGTTTGTAATATTATTGCATATACGTAAACGACAACAATAAGCCTGCGGCTTAGTGTCGAATCCAATCCACATACAATTGTACATTATTACCAGATACTATTGGAAATAAATATTGTTTATACTAGATGGGAGCTATTGAATTTTTCTGAATTTCGATGAAAAACATGGCTGCCCGCGGCCTTCTTAGGCTTGGCATATAAATTGTCAACAATTCCATTAGCACACCCCGCAGGCCGCATCTCTCACCCGATCTTTCTCAAATTCTATATGTGGCTTAGGTGTGATGTCGAGATGGAAGCTGTCGAATTTTTCTGCATTTCGTTGCAAAACATGCCGCGAACAGCCATCTTAGATTTGGCACATAAATCGTCAACAATTCCATTAGTACAACCCACAGGTCGCATTTCTCATCCGATCTTTTTCAGATTTCACATGAAGCTTTGGTGTGACGTTTTTTATTACTGGAACTTTCTATTTATTTTTGCCTCTTCTTGGACAAGTTGAGATGCAGTGTCATTGACATTTTCATCTTGCTACCAATTATTTGGGGGTTAAGAGAGGTATTAACCGATTTAGAGTATTATATGATGACAGTGTTTGTGCTTGGAACTATTTGAACGAGTAGAGATGAAATTCCAATTTCCGTACATTTTATTTACTTTTTTACAATTTCCACCTCAAACTTACACCTTTTCTTGTGTTCAGTAATTGGGATTTCAAGTATAATATTGTACACGGTTATTTTGATCTAAGTACCACGGAAATAATTGTTGTTTGAACACTTTTAGTTAGTACTGAGCAAATTCCAATTTTCGGTGATTGTATTGAATTTTTTAATGTTTTCAGCCCAAAATAACCATTTTCCCTTGATGGGATTAATGGGAATTTTTCATGTTATTTTGCATACTGATTCCTTCCCTAAAACATAGAAACATTTGTTTAGCAATTTCTTGGCGGTTGCGGTATAATTTGACTCTTTTTATTTTCTCGCGAATAAATAAGTCATTAAAAACGTAATTTCTCGTTGTGGGATTTTTAGTATGTTGCTATTTAGACATATATGTTTCGTAAGTAAAATTTTTTGTATAGCAATTTCTCGTGGGTAAAGTATCAGATTGATTGGACAATATCGGTTCCCACAAGAACTGTAATCTTGAGTTGCACATTTTCACAGCATAAGTAAAAAACACACGAAATAGTCCAGGTGTGCACACTTCACGCCATGATCAGTGTATCTGACAGTTGGTTAGCTGATCACTTATTTTTCTTGATCTTTGTATACTTATATTTATTGCTTTCCAAAGTGTTATTTACTGGGATTTCCGGGTTTGATTATAAACGATAACTTCAGAAGTGAATTATGCAATCAACATTTGGGTCATGTATCTGTGCGCGCAAACGAAGACGCTTTGCCGTGGGTGGAATGGGGACTTCATTGTTTTTTTGTTTTTCAAAACTTTACCTAACATAAAAAGCAGACGACACTTGCAAAAAAAACCAAACTCTTGAATAACTATTATTTTCATTTTTTGTCTCCAAAACATAGGTTATGACCCTCATTGGAACGAGCTCGACGAGTTCGTTCCAATGAGGGGTCATAACCTATGTTTTAGAGACAAAGAATGAAAAAAAATAATGAAAATTAATTGGCGATTTTTGAGAATAGTGCTGACCGGTTTTGGCCGTTACGTTAGGCAAAGGGTTAAATAATATAATTATCGTTAATAATGAAAAGTAATAAACAGAGTAATCGCTTAACTGGTCTGGTTACGTGAAATAATTCATTCGAGGCGAGGGACTATATTGTAAAAACACTCGTGCGCATTCGCCCACTCGTGTTTGTACAACGCCCTCACCTCTCATGAATAATTTCACGTAACCAGTCCTGTCAAGCGATTACTCTCTATTTATTTCTGACATTAGTGAATTGACATTACGGTAGCTGTTTTGTGCAGTCATGCTGCAGTGTCATAGAATTTATAGAATTATGCCGTCGGCAACATTTGAAAACAGAACACCTCATATTGATTTTAAATAAAAGCAATCCGTTTTCAAACGTATACAAACCCTTGGTCAGGTTGGAACTTTGCCTCAACAAGATAGTCTTTCTATGACGTTTACGACAATTTGGTTTCCAGCATCTGACCTTTACTGTACACATTTTACAGACTATGACCAACAAAAGAAAAACCTGCGTCATTGCAAAAAAAAAAGTATTGAAGAAATACTGAAAGAAAATATTGGAAAACCGACAAACTCAGAGATTTTTCAAACAAATTTTAAAGGTGACTTATAACCTTTGTTGAAGAAGCGTATGCCATGGTGAAATATTAAATTTCAGATTCCACTTGAATGCGTGCAGTGTTTGAACCTTCTACACATTCCCCATCACAGCACCACACATTTGAAGGGTAGCGACGAACGATGTTGTTAGCACCTATTTTCCGAGCTCCTTTGTAAATAAAAGCAAAGAGTTTTACAAATTGACTGTCAGATTGCTAGATTAACCCACTGAACCCTGGTGGTATCTTCCATATTAGTTCAATGACAGCAACTGAAGAGTCCATGTTCATTATTTCGGAGTAGACCAATTAATATTTTCAATGTGCAGCCTGAGAGCTGCACGTTGAAAATATTGATTGGTCAACCACAGACATGCACTTAGCATCCATCCTATTTAATGAAATTATGGCGTATCATGTTCCTGGATGGAAAAACGGCCGCTATGGTTCAAAGAGTTAATAATGGTAGGCAGAATTTTTTCATACCGATTGGCTTTGTTATAATTTAATGGGGGTAGTGCCCATATGCAGTCTCCAATGAATTGTTACAAAAGAAATCCATCTCAACAGATTCCTTTTGCATCTAAAATTGAAGATTAACAGGACAATGGCGTGGAGTGACCAATTTCTATCAACGAAGTAAAGTTCAAAATTATGACTATTTTCAATGAATAAAACTTTAAAAATGTGTATGTTCATTTATTGCTATATAAGCGTTCATAAAGCGACCGACGTAAAAGACCAGATGCATGCAGGGTAGACCGGAAAATTGATTTATCCCCTCCCCATCCAATGTGTCCATCTGATTCACAAACACTGCATTAAAATGATGTGGAAACTGTCCAACACTCTGTTTTCGGGGAAGAAGGCAGGCTTTTAAGTGAACAATTCGGAGTCAATTCAAACCGATATGAGAAACTTCGTTTTAATACCTTCCAAATTCTTGAGTCCACTCGACGATTATCTGCAGTTTCTGAGAAGAGAACACAAGATGCACTGGCAAACTTTCAGCGCATGGACCACCAGGTTGTATCCAGTAATTCACGAGTTGAACATTTGCTTGTTCTCCCTGTGCACTGTTGAAAAAACAATGGTAAAATTTGCCAAGTGAAAAAGTCCATCGCGATTTAGAAGAAATCCACGCGTCAAGTGCTGTAGATTTGTGGATTTTACTTAAAGGCAATAAATATTTTGATTTCCTCTTGTCCCAGAACGTTCCACAAAACACACGTACATTCGTATTAGGATTCTCTAAAGTGGATTTGGCGCTTCAATATATGCTTGCGAGCTGCTAAAGAGAAAACCAAGCTATCCATTTCCCTCTGGAAGCATTTTATCAGGCATTAACCCTTTAAACACCAGAGGCCGTTTAATGTCTGTAAGTTGGATGGCTACAAGGTAAATGTGTGAGTAGACTAATCAATATTTTCAACGTGCAGCCTTAGGGCTGCACGTTGAAAATATTAATTGGACTAACCCCAGATAATAAATATGGACTCTTCCAACTGCAACCATTGAACTGACATGGAAGATACCACCGGGGTTCAAAGGGTTTTAAGGAGACAAATTGTAATGAGAATATTTATACTTTACAGTACTAACTGAAATAAACTGTAAGATAACAACAGGAAAAACTTTAATCAAGTTCTTTTGAAAACACCACCTCATTGTATCCTTGCTTGGGAATATCTCAGGATGTCAGTGGCCTGAATTATCAACAAAAGGACAATGTAGAGAGACATTTTCCAGTGGTCATCCTTCGAATTGTATCAGCTGGTAGTGTACGCATTTTTATGAGGCGAAAAAGAAGGTACTTTCTGTAAACATCGAATTTCTTCAGAATCTTAAAAATTTTTACTAGAATTCAAATGTTTTACAGTGACCTCGAACTAAAACGATATATTTTGTCAACAGTGCTTTTAAACAGGTTGTTGGGTAGACATGGGACAACAGGGAGGCAGTTGGTAGTACAATTGTAACCAAGGACTTCTCATATGAGAACCGCGACAACTCAGCAAAGTGTTATTATTATTATTACATGTACCATATATATTGTGGTCGCCCTATTGTCTCGAAATAAGTCAGCTCACAAAGTGAGTTTTTTCAAACGATACGCATGCAACACATTTCAGAGGCGGCGGAAACCCTGAAAAATTGTGGGGAGGGGGCACAGATTTGGAAAAAAACAAAGAGTCTGTAATATTTTGGGCCCCACGCCAAACATCTGCAACTGCTCAGAGATAATTAATTAGTTAAAGCCATTGATTGTAACATCTATATCAGCGCATTAAATCTATATCATTTGCGCTTTATTACTGCTGACTTAACCTTTACCTAACGTAATGGGGAAACGCCCTGCGCTATAAACGAAAATCGCCATTCATATTTTTCAACATTTTGTCATTTTTTTCATTCATCGCCATACATGTACGTCTATCGAAGTGTGCCCAAAGCGTCTGTTTCTCGTCTCAGAGAGGATACATACAGGATAAGCTGAAAAGAGAAGCGATGCCGTGGGAAAGAAATCTCATTGTTAGCTTCTGGGTCGGCTATACATAATAACTCTAGCACAAAAAGATACACGCTTTTATTATACGCTAAACGATAGCTTATCGAAAAAATCGAAAAAATTGCGGAAAGACAGAAATCGTATCTCCCACTGTGAAGATATAGAAATTTTCACTTTCACGATATCAATCAAAGTGGCGGCTTTCAAAGCATCACTTCAAGGTGAATGCGAGTCAAATTATCACTGGAAATGATCAATTTGTTTTCTAAACGTATAATGAAAAGGACATCTTGTGTCTTTGAGTGGATTCCTTTCATTTCCAGCAATAATTCAACACGTATTCACCTTGAAATGACGCATGGAACCCGCCAGCTAAATCAGATCACAAGGCGCTACCTGTTCCGAGTATCGATCAAATCACTTCCGCGTATCAATGCGCATCAGCTGTTCACTTCATGCAACAATTCAAGGTTGAAACAAGTGGAATTATCGATAGGAATGATCAGATTCTTATAAAAAGCGTATAATAAAAAGAAAATCTAGTGTGTTTGAGTGGATACCGAAAATTATCTCATGAGTGACCGAGACAAATGTTCCTTATTTTCGCGAGCGCTTGCGATTAGATTAACGGACGAATTTTCCATTTGCGTCTTTACCTATTTTTTGGATAATAAGAAGACAAGATATTCGACGTATATGTCCACTCTTCACCCATTTAAAGATGATAGTTATCAAAAAAATAGTTTTGTGGCGTATTTATACGCATTTGACGTCATTCCATTGTCCGAGGAGCAGGTACGTTTTCACTCATCTTCTACATTTTCAACATAATGTGGACTATTTTCGTAATTTCTTCTTCCAACTATTCCTCTAACACGAATAGAAGACGGCAGTTATCGCACGTTTCTCCGCAGATCCTTTGATAATAATGTATTCATAGACAAAGGGCCTCGACAATTACAATCCATCAATCTATAGGACTTGACGGGGGGGGGGGGGGGGGGGGGCACTTCAACACACAGTGGGCTGGATTTTCCACCTAACAGATATTTACAATACAGTTTTTTTAACCCTTTACCCAACGTAACGGCCAAAACCGGCCAGCGCTATTCTCAAAAATCGCCAATTAATTTTCATTATTTTTTCATTTTTTGTCTCCAAACCATCGGTTATGACCCCTCGTTGGAACGAGCTCATTGAGCTCGTTCCAACGAGGGGTCATAACCTATGTTTTTTTTGCAAGTGTCGTCTGCTTTTCATGTTAGGTAAAGGGTTAAACCAAGCACCAGAAGAAGATGTACCAAAATGTCAGCTCCCACACCACCGGTTCAACCCGGTGATCCATTCATTGAAACTGTACAGGTGCGTCTTGTGTTTCCTTCCCAGAAACTGCAAATAATCGTCGGCTGAAAAATCCGCTCATCACGATTTAGTTGTAATCAACGACAACCCGACGTGTACTGACCTTTCTTGTCTATTGTCTTCTACAAAAAAGTATAAAGTTAAACCCACCCCCAAACTATTATTTTGATAACTGACGTCCAAAATGTGTGTTAAGTAGACATAAACGTTGAATATCTTCTCTCCTTATTATCCCCAAAATTAGGTAAGGACACAAATGGAACATTCGTCCGTTAATCTTGATATTTTTATCAGGCTGAACAGTAGGAAATCATCTTTATTATGCTTGTAAATTTGTTTACCCAATCAAATGAAGTTACTAAGAGACATAGACTCCGCAATATTAGGTTCAGGATGGCTGAAAAACACCCAATATTAATTTAATATTAGGTGCCCGTCAGCCATTTTGTTTTATCATTATATCCACACGCCTCAGCTTTTAATTTACACGTACGTACATGCTGCAGCGCAGTCGTACAGAAGACCCACCATATAAAATAGCCCCGTCGTATAAACATTGCATTCGATTGAATGAAACTGTTATAATAAAATGCCAAACCAGCCCAAAACATTGCCGGTTATTGAACAAGTGAAGAGTGATATATTAGAATGCGGAAGCAAAATTACTCCCCTTGTTGCGTATGTAAAAATTGTCTGCTTTGTTTACATTTTTCGAGAAGTGCGCATCATTTAACTATTCGTTGAGTTAACTTCCCCAATGACATTTTTAGCATGCCGTGCATAATAAATACGTTACAGGGCGTTTAGTTGGCAGATACAGTGTCATGTACGGCTCAGAGAAAACAATATTAGGTTCGGCTTCACCTCACCTAATATTGTTTCTCTTCACCGTGTTTGAAACTGTATCTGCCAACTTAACTCCCTGTAACTTATAACCCTTTTGTGCTAGAAATGTTGTGAAGGGCAGACCCAAATTCTCAACATTTCGTCTTCATGTTGTCTCAGAATGTTCCAATAGAAACACAACAGACTTGTACTTTTAAAATTCTCAAACATAGCTGAGTCTCTTTAACAGTTTTTATCAATGCCAGATGTGGAAATATTCGACTTAGTAAGAGCGCCTCACTCCACACAGCGAAGTGATAATACGACTCAGCCGGTCAGGTGGTACAAAGTATCAGCATTATCTCAAAAACTGACACTCCCCCATAGTAATCGGGAAATAAACATGGCTCCCGGGCGCCTTCAACACATACACCTTGAATAGTTAAGGGGTCGTTCAACGTAACTTTGGGCATTTTTTTGGAAATTTTCACAATGCCCTAAATACGATTTAAAGCGGTAAATAACGACATATTATATACCAAAATAATGACAAAAATATACAAAACCCGAATTTATCTGCTTTTGAAAAATATTTTTAAATTTTTTTTGCTTTTGATGACAAAGAAATTGCCAGCCGCATAAGTAACCGTCAAGATTAACAAGGAATAGATCGGTAATTCGAATGTCTGAGTTGTGAATAAAAAACTCCACACACCATACTCGGAGAAAGCATATTTATCATTTCATCACCAACGTGGTGAGAACGCTCAGGGGAAAATGGGTGACCACAAACTAGACATTGTGTTTGGACAACATTGCATGTTATGATCACGCGATTTTCTGGCCAAGTTGGTAAACATTTGATTTCCTAAGATCTGAAATCTTCAAACATTTCACTGCTGTTTTCGAATCTGGCCGGCGATGTAATGTACAACTTACGACACATGCATGGGAAAATATTCAACTGACAATGTAATACATGCGAGATACAGTCCATAGTAGTGCTGTTGAATTCTAAAACTGTGCAATGTGACGCAAGTGTCAGCAAGGGATTAATACGCCACCGATTCGAACTACTATTATTTGGTTGGTGACGATGGTCAAAACATAAAAGTGGAAAATTATATTTGAAAACAAAAATATATTCACATCAACATACATTACAGTCGCCACAACTGTATATTTACGAAAAAATAATTTTGCTGTCGCCGAACTATATTAGTGACGTAAAAAAGCTTTGATGAAGTCTGCTTCGAAAATAGAAGACCAATGTCAAGGAGAATTATCAGAAAGGTTTCTTCGTGTTCACCAAATATAGAGAAATGTCGTACCATCGTAAATGTAAATATCTCCCTCGCACGACCGCATTGTGTATAAGACGGATCAAGGTCGATTTTGAGTGCTGTTAGCAACAGAAGGTTGCGAAAATCTATGTGTGTTGACATTCTGTGGACAAAAATAGAAAAGATCCGTTGGGCGGACAATAATTCATACGAATTACCGAAATGAGACCACAACGTGTCATAAGTGTTTAGATAAATGAATTTAATAACCAACACAATTCCGATATTGTTCAGGCCTGTAACCCCCGTCTATAAAATTAGTATTTGTAAGCAGATCAGTTATTAATGTTCTTAAATCTCATGAGAAAACAACAGTCAAGCATCCCCAAACAGCAACTACGGAAGGCCAATAATTCCAAAATAAATGAAGCATACCAAATCATGCACATAAATGAATTGGAAGCCAGGATGTCGAACTAAGTGTAGCCAATTGGTGAAAGTATTCTGCATTCAGGGCAGGTAATTTTTTGTTGTTTTGGACACACTTGAATATTCAAATGACACTCTTGACAGCTGTCATAGCTCATGCAACCCCAGAAATAGACACATATAACACTAAATGAGGAAGTTTGGCATTTCACCCTTTTTTGGTGTATCAATCTCATCGTATTTTACCAATTTGATACCGATCTCATGCAAAATGGCACAGGATTTTAGGGGCTATGGTCACAGCAGACTCACAAAAGCCACATTGGACATTCTTCATTTTTCATTGATGCACTCTCTCATGACTCCATACTTATTCTTCTGAACCGTGTGGATTTGACCCTTTGTGAACTTCATAAAAGGTAAACAAACACAAGGAAACATGGCAGCCTTTTTGAAATGTAGGCATCCTAAATTACAATTGGTCTTGTGGTCTATTCCTTGCAAGAATGATAAAAATATTTCTCCGAGTCTGTACTAGAAAGATTGCAGAATTGGACTATTCAACAAATTTAAGGTATTTTATTGTCTAAAATCTGGTCGGTTACTTATGCCATAGCAGACTTTCAGGCGGTGCTATCTACCACACGGCAGCAGTTCCATGGAAAATTTCAGTTTCCACATGTTCTATGTTCCTTTCCAAACATTTTGGTATATAATGTATTGGGGTTATTCATTGTGGGCCTTTCTTAGACTTGAAAGAAAATTATCTGAAATTTGCCAAATTTACGTTGGACGTCCCCTTAATTATTCCTTTCAGTTGAAACGCGATATTTGTTTTCTTAGATATTGTTTGACAAGGTGCGTGTATTTATCATTCTGTTGAAACCTGAGAGGTATTTTATCGAACATTTTTGAATAATTAAAATTCATCTTTCTGTTCCGAACACAATTAAATTTAATTACGTGTGAGATATTGATTGGCGGGAGTGATTCGACTGTCAACGTGGATCAGTTATCTTGTTGGTGATAAATTCACACTGTTGTCGGCACGATCTGTCTGAGATGATGAATGGGAGATGAATAAGTAATAAGTCGCTGTCTGCGTTGGTTTTTATGTGTACCCATACCATGTATGGTACACATAATGTCGGCATCCGGGGTGGCCCTCCGTCGTTCGTCCATCCTTTGTCTGTCCGTCCGTCTGTCTGTCTGTCTGCCTGTCCGTCCGGCGTCCGTATCCAGTTCTTTGGCATTCGATAATTTGAAATATATTGCTTGGATTGTCATGTTACTTTATATTTGTGTTCACGTTACTGATGTGCCGAGCTGTATAGTTTTTGGTGTAAATCTAATAATTTGATCCTGAGATATTAACCCTTTATCCTTCAAATTGAGAATTCTTCCAACACCTTTGGCATGAGATAACTCAACAAATATCAATCCAATTGCCATGTTACTTTATACATATCTTCAGGTTACTGATGTTCCGAGCTGAAAAGGTTTTGTTTGGTGTAAATCTGATAATTTGATCCTGACAAAATGCCCTCACATGGATTTTACCTGTCCACAGAATTGGTCCTGAGATAATAACAGCTTTCTACTAGTTGCGCATATGGGTACACATCTGACGATTTAATCGGCCTATTTTTAATATTGATGGAAATAGATATTTTCCTGAACTGAACTTGTGTTTTCAGTTTGGTAAATACATAAAAAAAATGTCTACAAAACCTTATCATGTGACTCGTCATTGGAACGAGCTCGCTGAGCTCATTCCAGCGAGGGGTTACATCAGGGACGTGGCGACAGGGGGCGGGGGGGGGGGGGTTGTCAGCCCCAAATCCTGGCCAAAATTTCCTATAGTTGGAAATTCGGAGGGCAAGTCATGAGTAGTTGGACATTCCATCTATCTGGATTTTAGTACTTCTTTGGTGATGCTGATGTCAGTAGTAGGAAATGTATGAAACGACCCTATTCAGGGGGACCTAGTGGGGACCTAGGAAGTGACGTCATAGTCACGTGACCCAGTTGCGCCATGTTTGGTTGTCATGGTAACCCGCGTGAGCGACCATCTTGTGACGTCATCACCATAGTGATACGTGGTGTTAGTTTAGTGCGCATGTTGTTAGGGTGATACGTGTTTCCGTCGTCCATTTTGTATACTGGAGGCCGCCATCTTGGTTTCTATGGTAGCACGTGGTTGCTATGTGACCCAAAGGCTTATAATAGGACAGGGGTATGTTCGGGGGGTATATTCGATTGAATGGGCGTATCACGAATTACCACAAACAATCCGACAAGTTTTACTATTTCGAATTCTTTCAGAATTCTCTGCTTCTATCTATCTATGCAATAGTTTTCGTCTACCTAACCATGTTCCTTTGTCCTGGAGTATACTCCAGTAAAGTAGAAGATCCTACCAACTGGAACAGTTTTGCTTATTATTACTATTTTTTAGTTTTTCTGGTCTGTTATTGTTAGTTCTGACCCTATTCCGAATACTCTTGTTGTTTCATTTATCTAGATCACCCAATCACTTCACTATCCTGACGCTAACTAACCAATCAAATAGCATGATTTCTCATAATCTGTATGCAGAGTTATCTCCCCTTATTACAACGAAGTCCTATACGATTCTCATCACCTCTATATCCAATGGCCACGTCCCATGGAATTCCTTTTTGTGAAACGTCTCTGATTATGGAATCCTGTTTTAGTCGTATGAGGCCATGAGGGCTATGAGAAATCCCTCAATGAAGCCTCATTTACTATCCCTCTTAACCTCATTTTCTTTTGAGGCCATGAGGGCCATGAGAAAACCCTCAATGAGGCCTCATTTACTATCCCTCTTAGCCTCATTTCAGTATTTTAGGATACATATGGTCTGGTATTGTATTATTTGAGGATACCTATCGATGATACTTTCTGGAGAATCCCTTTTTAGTCGTATGAGTCCATGAGGGCTATGAGAAAGCCCTCAATGAGGCCTCATTTACTATCCCTCTTAGCCTCGTTCTCTTTTGAGGCCATGAGGGCCATGAAACAATCCCTTAATGAGGCCTCATTTACTATCCCTCTTAGCCTCATTTCAGTATTTGAGGATACCTATGGCCTGGTATTGTATTATTTGACAATACTTATCGAGGATACTTTCTGGAGAATCCCTTTTTTGTCGTATGAGGCCATGAGGGCCATGAAAAAGCCCTCAGTGACGGCTGTGAGAAAGCCCTCAATGAGGCCTCATTTATTATCCTTCTTAGTCTCATTTTCTTTTGAGGCCATGGGGGCCATGAAAAAATCCGTCAATGGGGCCTCATTTACTATCCCTCTTAGCCTCATTTCAGTATTTGAGGATACCTATGGCCTGGTATTGTATTATTTGAGGATACCTATCGAGGATACCTTTTGGAGAAACCCTTTTTTGTCGTATGAGGTCATGAGGGCCATGAGAAATCCCTCAATGAGGTCTAATGTTGTCTTACCAACCGCTTCCATCTTTTCTTCAAAGTTCCAAGGCCACTACTTGTATATGGTCTATCTGTCCTATCGTTAGCTTCTACAGCAGTCTTGTTCCATTGCAGCCTTGTACCAGTACTATTGACTAAACTATCTTCCATTAATATTGACTTATAACTCTACTTCCTTGCTATACCTCTCTCAGTCTCGACTATAACATCGACCAAGTGTGAATCTGATTGCTTCATTTCCCCTGTATACATATAAACGGGCTATATAAGGCATTCCGTAGTTCAGATTCCTAGCTGATTCCGTAAAGTTGGATTCCATGAGGACCTCATTGAGGGATTTCTCATGGCCCTCATGGCCTCATACGACAAAAAAGGGATTCCCCAGAAAGTGTCCTCGATAGGTATTCTCACATAATACAATACCAGGCCATGGGTATCCTCAAATACTGAAATGAGGCTAAGAGGGATAGTAAATGAGGCCTCATTGAGGGATATTTTCATAGATTTCCCCAATTGCCTAAGAGCAGGATTCTGTTACGTGCGGGTCCTCCACTGCACGTGGAAGTTTGACGTGCAGTGAATGGCCCACGCGTAGGAGAATTCTATAATCTCGATGTATTGCTAGCGCACGAAGTTACAGACTTTCACTTTCAGTTTTAGACGCTTTGCGGATAAATAACTATCACTGGATTGAGATTTGCCACATAGAAAGTTAAAAACAATGCCTCACCCAGAACTAATAGAATTTACACTTCTTTAGCAGCCAATGAGATCGTATAATGTCAACAATAAGATACCCCCCCCCCCCCCCACCCCGCCGCCCCCCCCCCCCCCCACCCGCAAAGGTAGACGCGTAAAGCGAGAGATGGGGGTGTGGGCGACCTTTATTGATCCGTCAGGGCCGTATTAAATATTATAATTGAAGACAACACGCAGGAGACACACGTCCTTGAATATGATACTCCGGCACCTGAAAGTTACCTTGACAATTTATTCTGTTATCACGGAGCCTGACAACTTATGCCTGGGGTAAGAAGTCTCTCAAAAACACACCATTGTCATAAATAATTGGCCAACTTTGAATTTACATAAAGCCACAAATGCAAAAAGTGACATTAAACACCAGAAAATACGAACATCACATAAAAATCATAAATTTATTACACTACTGGTTAAGTTTATTACACTACTGGTTATTATACTACTGGTTGATTTGTATTACACTACTGGTTGATTATTACACTACTGGTTAATTTTTATTACACTACTGGTTAATATTACATTACTGGTTGATTATTACACAACTGGTTGTTACAGGCCTCATTGAGGGATTTCTCATAGCTCTCATGGCCTCATACGACTAAAGCAGAATTCAATAACCAAACACGCTTCACAAAAAAGCATTCTCCATGTGACGTGGCCATTGGATATAGAGAAGATGGGAATCGTATAGGATTTCGTTCTGATAAGGGGAGGTAACTCTGCATACAGATTATGAGAAATCAAGCAATCTGATTGGTTAGTTAGCGTCAGGAAAGTGAAGTGATTGGGTGGTCTAGATAAATGAAACAACAATAGTACTCGGTATAGGGTCAGAACTAACAAGAACAGACCAGGAAAACTAAAAAATAGTATTAATAAGCAAAACTGTTCCAGTTGATAGGCTCTTCTACTCTACTGGAGTATACTTCAGGACAAAGGAACATGGTTAGGTAGACGAAAACTATTGCATAGATAGACAGAAGCAGAGAATTCTGAAAGAATTCGAAATAGTAAAACTTCTCCGATTGTTTGTGGTAATTCGTGATACTCCGATTCGAACATACTCCTGTCCTATTATAGGCCTTTGGGTCACATGGCAACCACGTGCTACCATAGAAACCAAGATGGCGGCCACCAGTATACAAAATGGACGACGGAAACACGTATCCCCCTAACAACACGCGCTGCGCATGCAGACTAACACCACGTATCACTATGGAGACGACGTCAAAAGATGGCCACTCGCGCGGGTTGCCATGACAACCAAACGTGGCGCCACTGGGTCACGTGACTATGACGTCACATCCTAGATCCCCCACTAGGTCCCCCTGAATAGGGCCGTTTCATACATCTCCTACTACTGATGTCTCCTTTACTTCCCAAAATTCCAACTAGGTTTCAAATCGGCAAAAAATCTAACTGTTACTATTTGCAACTACAGTGTACAGAATATCGAGCTTCATAAGTATGCATGATGTCAATCGGTACGAGATTTCTATAGTACGTTTACTATCGTCATAAAAAAAATTCTCGAAATGCACTTCAAGAAAATCACATCGTGTAAAATCGTTATCATGAGTTAATTCCATCATTCATAGTTACAAACTGATGAAACATCGAAAATTGATCATTCCTGCAATAAGATCTGATTTAATGTTAGAACAGTGTGAATTGCTCAAAGTTCTAAGCTTGAGCATTTGTTTAGAACATATTCAATTCCCATAATGATAACCTAATAATTCTATCATAAATGTGTTGGCATTTCAGTTACTAGAATCAATTTTATGCCCCCTTTCATGGCTTCATTTTCAAAATCTTTCTCGGTAGTGAATTTCCAACAAGGAGGAGGCACCCGCAGGCCGCCCCTCCCTCCTCTAGTTGGAAACTGACTACCCTACAGCCCCCCCCCCCCCCCCACCAATCAGCAACATCTAGCCACGTCCCTGGGATACATGATATTGTTATGTCAAAATTTTTCTACTGCTCAATATGTATATAACAGGAGCGGATATGACAGATTCGTAAGGTAAAGGGCCAGTCTGCAATTTGTTTCCAATAATGCAACAAGAAGTTTACCCAATTCAGTCTTCTTTGATCGAGCTCAAAATTATCACCAGAAACTCCTGCTTTTCTTCAAAATCTGTATTCAGCGCTACCGTGTGTTGTTTACCCTTCACCGGGTTTTTGCTGTATCTCTGACCGAAAGGCAACCGAGGAAAATATATCCAAACCCTGCTCTAGTGGTGACACAAAATTTATTTACAGACATGAAATCACATATGTTCGCGACGAAATGATTGATCTTGTATCACCATGTCACTCGATATAACCTGAGAACATCAACATCGTGGGGTTTGCTGCTATGAGTTTACTTTTTATATTGGTCTACTTTACCGAAAAAATATAGAGGATATTCACGAAAATTTGATGAATACCGAAAATATCTCGTGAGTGGCTACAAGAAATATGAGGATCTTCACTCGCGACTGCGTCGCTCGTGAAGATCCTCATATTTCTTTGTAGCCACTCACGAGATATTTTCGGTATTCATCAAATTTTCGTGAATTTTCTTTTTATTTAATGCTCTACGACTACAAACTCTCCAATTTGTGGCCTTTATTTGCCATTAAGGCGCAAAATTTATGTGCCGAACCGGCGTCCATACAAAAATTACAACAACCAAACTCCAACCATTGGAATGTGTGAATATCCGCACAAAAAGTAGTCCCGTCTTATTTCTCCCCTAACTTTACGATTTACCAAGGCTGGCGAATTGAAATAATCGCAATGTGTTTCGAAGAAATAGAACAATAACAAAAAACACCACTTTCTTATTTTCAATAACAAGACACGTCATTTTATTTTTTTTGAACTCAATGCACTGAAGACGTGTGAAGTTGAACTGAAGAAATTTGAAAGTGATTTCGGCTTTTCGCTGGAAGGTGAATGAGAAAGTCAAACTTTGAAACCGCTGATTTAATGAATTGATTTAGTCACTGTCACTATCAATTATTCGAATTCGTTTGTATTTGGGACTCTGGAATTCATTACTGATGTGCTGACTCGTTTAAAGTACATGTGATTCGTCATCCGAACCTACGATGAAATATCGATTTCTAAATATCATTTTGATATTTCGTTTTGCCGACCGACAGGGGAATATGACTTAATTTTTCAGCGTGAATTGATGCCTGAGCATTAAATAAATTTAGAAATTTTGAAATCGCACCAAGAACAATTCACTACTTCATCGACGCAGAAAAGGGGCCGAGTATGCAGACTTGATCTCTTTGTTTCCCACAAGTATAGCCTACTCGAAACTAACGTGTTCTCGAGAATTCGGATGTTTTAGTATTTTTTGGAAAATATTCATCTGTTATTTCTCCTCGAAACGAATAATGTGAGAGTTGGTAGTTTTACAACCGAGTGACATAATCCAAAATCTGGAGTCAATGCTATAAAACTTTTACAATTGTTTTTTTCTAGAAGTGTATTTTCTACCTATATATAAATATAGGTGACTAAAATGAATCATTGACATATTAACAGATATGGCAATTTGGCAATTCGAAGCCATAACTCGAAAATACAATTCTAGAAAATACAGTACGTGGAGAGTGGATTGTAACAAAATCACCCGCGGAGTGGAGTTAACAAGCACAGTATCACTTTCCAGTTCTGCACATATGGACAAAAACACAAGCAATGTTTCAGCCAATGGACCTCCGGGTTTAACCCGGAGGTTCATTGGCTGGAACTTTGCTTGTGTTTGTAATGCTTTGCAACAAATTTGCAATTATTGCTTGTGTGGAATCTCCACTCCGCGGGTGATTTAGTGATAATACACTCTACACGTACTGTACATTTGTGAAAGTCTTATAGTACTGGCCTCTGGTGACAGCTACAAGTTGCAACAGAGTGAGTATGTGAATAAAAAGAAAGCAGTCCAGAGACAAAGACTCGAGGCGACAAAAAGATCTGTATTGGGCAGAAATTTTAACATTGTTCTGAAAATGGTAAATGACGTGTGCCAATTGCAATGTGTGTGTGCGTGTGGGGGGGGGGGGGGGGCATGTATAATGACGGAGGCTTTTCCATAATCATCAAACAAACAAGCTATCCAATCCGCGCAGTGGGTTCAAAGGCTTTATGTCGTCCCATGAGTGCAACGAGGCGCCATCTGCAATGCTCAAGCATGAAGTCAGTTTAACTTGTTGAGTGCTGAAAGTACACAAATAGTTTTTACTCTGGAGTGCAGGTAACGCAAGGCTTCATATTCTATGGATATGCTGATGTGCTCCATATCTGTGACGTGGAATTATTTACACTGGGTGGATTTGCCTTGTTACAATTTATGAGACAGTGCCTGTTGGCTCTCTCCCACAAATTTAACAGGGCAAAGACATGTGAAAAATTTAACGTACGAGAATTATTTAACGCTCTGTCAGTTAATGTGCGCATATATGCTTACAGGGTCTTTTCTTCGTCACCGTGTGAGCCCCTCAAAATAAATAATAAAAATGAATTTCTCTCCCAATGTAAAATTTAAAAAAAATCATCTGATGTTAATCTATTAAGATTAATTATAGCAGTAATATATATGGCGTTATATGGCGTTATGGATTCCGTTGAATTGATGAGAGCAGATCAATCGCTAACGGCTGATCTGGCCTCATTAACTCAACGGAATCCAGAATACTGGATGAGTTCTTGTCATAATAATCTTCTCATTACAGCCAGGTAAAACACATGAAAAATAATCGAAATACAGTTAAAATTAGAAGTCCTGTCACGAACTGTGCGCTTATGTAGGCTTAATTGCTCGTAGGAATTACGCGCAATTGCCTTATCGAATGGCATCCAAAGCACGGCAGGTTCACCTGCTAAGGCATAGAAAACACAGGCAACCCGGAGGTCCATTGGCTGAAACATTGCTTGTGCACAGGCCATATGTACAGAAGTTGATAGCCTTAAAATGGGTCGTAACGCATAGATTAATGCGCAAATCGACGTGCTGTTTTTGCGCATTTCATGACAGGACTTCTAGTTTTAACCGTAGGCTTACTACACACAAGAGAACGAATTTCTGAACACGTTGTGCGAACAATATTCTATAATGCCACTATCGTCACGTCATTCATTTGTCGTGTAAGGTTCCGCTCTACAGTTACAGTTTATAAAATTCTAAACATGGGGCATATGGTGAAACTTATGCCCTGTAAATTGGAGATATATTTTTAGTATCAGATATATGATTACATGAGGCTATTTGTTGGACAAGAGGATTTGAAGTTTTGGTCACAGAGTTGGAGTCTGGTGATAGGGATAAATTACCAGAGGAATTATGGGAAACAGTGGCTTAGAAAAGTAGGCTATTTTTTAAAATGTCATTTTTAAAAGGAGTTGTTACAAGGCATGCAACGAAAAAATGAGACGGAAACATATCATTTGTTTTCCCATTTTAGAAACAGAGGCTTATATGCTCCTGGCTTAGGTAAGTGGGGTAGTGGGACAATTCTGCTTTTTAGGCTGTTGAGTGGTTAAAAATGACTGGTATCGGCATTTTATTCATGTAATTTTGCAGGTTGACAATAAATTATTTCACCCACATTCAGATTGTTTATTTCTTCTTAGTCAGATAGTGTCACGTGTGTTCAGGGGATTTGGGAAATGTTACACGTGTTGAGGGTTAGAAAATTAAGTTAAAGAATATTCACATTTTAAGAGAGTGTATGGCATGTGGTTTTTGGAAAAGTCTGGAAGTCTGTGGAGCGGAACCTAAATGAAGTAGTAAATACAAAACATCATCACAAGGCTGTCTGATGATAGCACCATTATATTTAAGTTCTTTCTCGTACAAACTGCTTGTATTTTATGCGATTTTATTTAATGGATTTGAATTTTTTGGAAATATATACGGGTGATTTTCCAGTCGGTAAAATATCTTCCGACTGGAAACAATTGTCTATTTCTGGAACATAACTCGTTTCCCCTTTAACCCAGCCGGAGTGGACCGTAATCACAACGGAGATGTAATAGTTTGATAGGCTTCTCGTTTGAGAGGGTTGGATATGGGTTTGGAAATTCTCACCCGCCTATTCCGTTAGATGGGATTTAATGGGTCCAAAATAGCGGCATCCGATCGATCTTCGTGTGATCTATATAATAATATATAGAATATATAAGTACTAGGGTCGGTAATCAGATTTAAACCACGAGTAGGATAAGAGGTTTAACCATGAGGCTCTGCCGAGTGGTTAAAACCCTTATTCGACGAGTGGTTTAGATCTGATTACCGGCCCTTGTACATATTTGTTTTATTTATACCATACCCTTACTAAATAATCGACCTTGTGACTTAAAATGGAGAAAAAACGACACTTTCTATCACAATTCTCGTCGGTATTCACAGTGGAGGATACATCAGACATCCCAGAACTAGGCACCAGTACCACCCCAACAGCGCCAGACATCAGAGTCACCGAGATGGGTGTACTGAAACTCCTGTCAGGCCTCAACCCCAACAAGGCAACTGGTCCGGATGAGATTTCCACTAGGTTTTTGAAAGAGATGGCTCATTCCGTCACACCAGCGCTCACCAGGATCTTCCAAGCATCCATTGACCAAGGTCAAACCCCAGAGGACTGGAAATCTGCCAACGTCTCACCCATCTTCAAGAAAGGCGACAAGAGCAAGCCTTCAAACTACCGACCTGTGTCCTTGACCTCCGTTTGTTGCAAGGTGGTAGAGCACATCATCCATAGCCATATTATGAACTTCTTCGAACATCATGACATCCTTACCGATTACCAGCATGGGTTTAGGAAGAAACGATCCTGTGAGTCCCAGCTAATAACAACAATTCAGGACCTGGCTACCGGCATCGACAACAACGCCCAGATTGACGCAGTGCTTCTGGACTTCTCCAAAGCATTTGACAAGGTCCCACATGAGAGATTGCTTACCAAACTTCATTATTATGGTGTCCGAGGCGGTCTGCTTAACTGGATACGGAGTTTCCTGTCTGGCCGCACACAACGAGTACTGGTGCAGGGCCATTTCTCTTCAACTGCACCTGTTACATCTGGAGTGCCCCAAGGAACGGTCCTTGGACCGTTGCTGTTTTCTGGCCTACATCAATGACCTACCCAGCAGAGTCAGCTCCAAGGCCAGACTATTTGCAGACGACTGCCTGCTATATAGAACGATCAATACAGAGACCGATGCCAGTCAACTCCAAGACGACCTTGACAACCTCCAGCTTTGGGAATCTGACTGGTTAATGCACTTTAACCCAGACAAGTGTGAAGTTATCCGTATCACGACCAAACGGAAGCAACGCATCACCCCATATTACATCCATGGGAAGGAGCTAGCTATTACAACCAAGGCCAAGTACCTCGGGGTCAACATCTCCAACAACCTGTCATGGAACCGTCATATCGACAGCGTATGCAAGAAGGCCAACAACACCACTGCATTCCTACGGAGAAACCTCTCGTCATGCCCAACTTCCATCAAGGACAAATGCTACAAGACGATGGTCAGATCCCAGATAGAGTACGCATCCACTGTCTGGGACCCACACACTAAGAAGAACATCGGAAGAATAGAAGCAGTGCAGAGACGAGCAGCACGGTTTGTGACAAGCAACTACAGTTCCACCAGTAGTGTCACAGCTATGATAGACAGGCTAGAGTGGGATAGCCTATACCAACGAAGAGCCAGAGCCAATGCCTCCATGATGTACCGTGTTGTCCATTCCCTAGTTGCCATCTCACTGCCCTCACAATTCAGCCAAACTGGAGCAGCCACAAGAGGACATGAACACCGGTACAGGATCCCATTCTGCCGTACCACCGTCTATAAAGAATCCTTCTTCCCATCTGCCATCAGGGTATGGAACCAGCTACCAGATGAGGTCATCATAGCCAAGTCCTTGGAGTCCTTCAAGACCAGGATCCAGGGATTTGCAGTACCATAGAAGGAGGCTGTACATGTTTTTATTCGCATTTTTAACCTGTAAATACCAGCGTGGACTCCCCCTCCCGCACACGCTTTTAAATCACAGTGAGACAATGCCGCAGGAGCGGCCCTTCACTATAATGGAAGAAGAAGAAACACATGGGCTTGTTTTGTTTACATCTGCGCCGGTGGGCAGTACTTCCGACTACACGTGAATGCTTGATTGCCAGCTAGTCACATCGCCAAAGTTGATTGAATTTACCTTGCTTTTTCAGTCAAATTATTATTAACAATTTTTAAATTTTATTTTGAATATTTAATTGTAGGTATTTTAAACATAAGTCATTGCACGTAGTAGATAGTATCGCTAAACGTCGTATGTTTGAAGGAAGCATCGCGAAGTGTGAAATCATCGAAGTCGGCAAATTGGGTCGTATCAAAGGTCAAGTTGGATGCAGTTTACTATAGGAGTAAACTTTTGTAATAGAATACCCATTGAAAATGTTTTAACTGCAGTAGAAGCTTTACACCGTTAGTGGGGTTAAACCATTACGCAACGTAACGTCAAAACCGACCAGCGCTATTCTCAAAAATCGCCAATTAATTTTCATTATTTTTTTCATTTTTTGTCTCAAAAACATAGGTTATAATCTCTCTGTCACTCCCCTTCAATAGGGTCATAACCTATGTTTGTGAAACAACAAATGGACAAAATTAGTTATTCAAGAATTGTTTTTGCATGTGTCGTCTGCTTTTCATGTTAGGTAAAGGGTTAAAAGCTAAAATTTAACATACAGGCTTTTCAAAGGTAGTAACATAGGTAAGCATGGCATAAATAGAGATAATCAGTACAGTGGGGTTTTCTGGTGTGTTGTATCGCATTGAGTTGAGAACCTTCAAGCATGCAGTATCGCACGAGTACGATACTGCATGGTAAAGGTCATCAACGAGATGCGATATAGTATGTCCAAGTGAAGATTGAAGTGAAAAAGAAAATCCATTTGGACGAAAGTAGACAAACCTTTAGCTGCATTTGTTGCTACGGCGCATCTCTATCTCCATTCCCAGGGCTTATATTTCGACGACAATCCGAGAATCGATTTACGCAAAGACTTGTGTAACAAAAACATCGAGAATCCATGTAAATTCTCGCTGCACCTCTGCTAGAATTCGTGTGAAAAGGATTGAGTCAATATAAACCTTTAACTAACATAGCAGTAACAAATTAACCAATACAAGGCTAACATGACCTGAACTATCCTGACACTTTGTCAATAAAATTGTACAAATATGGTTATCATTGGACCCGGCTCAATGAGCCGGTTCCAATGACACCCATATTTGTGAGATTATTTTATTGGGAAATATTGTTTTATATTTTAAAAATTATCAAATTCAATTTATGTTTTGAAAATTAAAATGCCGTGTTGGGTAAAGGGTTAACATGTGGTATCAGTATACAACAAAGGATCACCCATGATGACATCATGGGATCCTGTGACACCCAAAGCAGGTATGGATTCTCGCAACCATTTTCGCCATATTTATTTGTTATGTCCCAATGTTTATTAGCGGTTTACTCACACGGATTAACATGTTGATGCACGAAGGGAAATCGTTCTAGCAAAAGGCAGTACTTAACCTTCAGAGGAACGAAATGGTCGTTCATATGATCAATTTTTGATATAATGATGAGCAACTGATGGACGTTTGAGGTAAACTGCATTGGACCTCGGAAGCAAGATGCATTCATAATTAATCTGAAATGAATTGGTATGTGGACGGGAAATGCTCCCTTGGAAAAAAGAAACGAGAAAAGGAGCATGAAATGAAGCCTCTGGTGACATTATGGAGTTTTGTTCATCTCCACTTCTTAATTAAAGATAATTCACTTCTATTAACCTATTAACCTCAAACACTGCAGCCAATAAAAGTGTAAAACGGTAAATTATTTGAAAACGTAGAAGCAAAGTTTCTACAAACAGATCTCCGTATCACACTCCCATGCACACGTTTAGTCCTCTAGACCCATCGAATCGTTTATTTTCTCATTCTGAAATATTGAGCAACAAATCGAACATTTAAATGATTTTCTGAGCACAACTTATCGCCCCTTTAGTGCAACAAGACGCCACCTGGCAATGCTAAATCATCGCAGATGAAGCCTTGCGGCACACAAGAGACTACATTTCTTGTGTGTCTTTGTAACATATAACATTTTGCCGCTGCAAATAGATAAACCCATTAAGAATAGAAAGGTAACTGCGATGAAATGGTACCCGCGCTAATTGAGTAAAACGAAGGAAACCCTGGAATGACCTTCTATTATCTCAATTATTATTCACGAAGAAATTCAGTTTTAATAAAAAAAAATGAATCTAGTCATTATCACACTTAACCCTTTGAACACTGGTGGTATATTCCATATCAGTTCAATGACAGCAGTCGGAAGATTCCATTTTCATTATCTGGGGTAGACTAATTAATACTGCTTTGGGGCTGCACGTTGAAAATATTGATTTGTCTATTCCACGCATTCACCTAGCAGCCATCCTACTTAATGAAATTATGACGTCTCGTGTTTCTGGGTCGGGAAAACGGCCTCTCGTGTTCAACGGGGTAATGGAGCTAGTCCATCTTGAATCATATTAACAAGAAAGGTAACAGAGACGACCCAAACAGTCACAGAGCTACAAACCTTCGTTCCACACTGCTGGTAAGCTATGCACTAAAATTACAAACAACTGTATAAACGCATGTCTCACCGCGAATGAACGGATAAGCGAAGAACAGTTTGGATTCAGAAATGAAATAAAAAACTGTACGGTTGACAGTACGTTCGTTTTATTAAATATAAGACACTTACAAAAATGCTGTATGTTGTTTTTGCAGAAATGGCATAATACACCTCCCTAAAAAGTTGACATCCCGAGATTATCGCCCAATAAAACATTTTAACACCCAATATACGTGTTCGTGGGGCGTCTGACATATGTAGTTTCATCGTACTGCTCTTCCCATAATGCTATACAATGTCGATTTCGAAAGCATTTGACACTGTTAACCGCGCTCGTTATTTTGAAAACAGTGAAACGTGTATAGGTATCCAAGGGACGTCTTTTAAAGGTCTGAAATCTCGCCATGAATCCAATCACTACCCCATAAAGACGAATGATGGAGTTGGTCTGCAAAAGTTATCTCTATGGGCGTCCGTCAGGGGTGCACATTTCCACCAAATTTATTTGAAATTGTTACTGATAATATTCGTAAAGTATTGTGTGAAACATATACCCCCTCTCATATTCTCCTTCTCGCCGCTTCGAGACTCGGACCATATATCTGTGACACCAGTTGCAGACTATCAAAAGGGTCGGTGTCCCGTAACAGAATTTGCCCCGGGTCTCGATATTCCCCTCGCCGGCTCCGTGTGTTCCCGAATAGTATCAACCTAAAACATAGAGATAAGATCAAATGGGACACAGAGGCATATGTCCTGACTAGGATCCTGGAAATATAAAGGTTTGGGTTGATGAGAACCTCGATCAAATTGGACCAAGGGTGTCGGATCGAATCCAATCGAATCTAGGGTCGCGACACACTTACAAACCAACAAAGAAATTTTGTAAATAAAATATTACGAATTCAGGACTGATACGAGAAAAACAAATCGAAAATCACATTTGGGATTCAATTTCTTTCCCGACGAATTACATGTAGATGTTCGAGAGCTGCGGGGAGAGAGGCAGAAAGAGTATTATTATCTTCCGGTGGTTTTGGGTGATATGGGGATATGTCACCCAGGTGGAAAATATTTTTATTACAAGCCTGTTCTGTGAAATTCCCATCTACAGCAACACTAAACCATGCGGACAATGAAAATCCGTTGCGCACACATGTGCTGGACCCAAATCGTTGACGGACTATTTTTGGACGATCACGTCATCTGTCAAAACTTAACAGAACCCTGCCTACTTGGAATTTCCGTTTGACCTACAATCACGGAAGCCGTGCAGTTTAAACGAAGCGATTGCATTCTAATTAGCTATCGAAGAGACAACAAAGCAAATAAACGCATCTTTGTGTATAAAATAACCTCTTATGTTTAGGAGAGAAACCAATTGTTATTACCTTATAATGATAAAAAACTGAATAGAACTAGCTGGAATATGCATGCACCACGACAGTACAAACACACATACACCACATGTTTGGCCCATTTATAAATCTGCCCACGGAAATCCCCCCCGAAATCGCAAATGTGTTTGTAAACATTAGCAAGCGATTCATCACCCGCAAATGAACCGATTGTGAAACAACTTGTTGACAGCTGTCAAATGATTTGTTGAATGTCCTTCTAATAATTGATTTTATAGACGTGAAGGTGTGTAATAAACACAGAACGAGACGCGCGTGTGAATGAGTTAATCGATATGGCATGAGTGCCTGCGTGGAAGGATAAAACGAGAGGCCGCAACTGGCGTCTCGTTCTGTGTGGAAGGTGAACTATACGTCAGTCGTGCTCTTGTCTTCAGCCACCGCTAACATTGCTAATTTCGGGTTAGCGGGTCTGGGAGTCCGACAGCTGCCTCCACCCGTAAAACTGTCTGCCACGATGTGACCCTGGCTGTCGAAAGTGTCGTTAAACCCCAATAATCAAACGATCGCAGTACTGTATTTCTTATGTCAATTAATACCTTACAGGTGTAACAGGAATGGAAGTCCGTAGGAAAATTAGTCCCTCTGGACTATTATTCCGCGGAATTATAGTCCTAGGTCTAACGTTTCTAGGAATAGTAGTCCGCCGGACTACTATTCCTAGAAATGCTAGACCTAGGACTATAATTCCGCGGAATAATAGTCCAGAGGGACTAACGTTCCTACGGACTTCCATTCCTTTTACACCGGCAACTAGTAGAATTAAATTCATTTGCATACGAAAGAAAAATCTAAATATAAACAATATATATGGAATTAATTACACCATAAGATGTGACATAAGTCAAAATCGTTACATAATTAATTTTTGTGTTTTTTTTTTAACTTTGACGGATTTAACCCTTTACCCAAAGCAGACGATATCAAAATTTATTATTTTAAATACCATTTTTTTTAAATTTTTCAAAAAATTTCAACGGAACCATATCATGTGTCCCCTCGTTGGAACGAGCTCGTTCCAAAGAGGGGTACCATGATATGGTTTTGTTGAAATTTTTCGAAAAATAATATTTTTTTCAGCTGCTGAATTTGCATATTACGCGGGCGAATGCGGGCGATTCGATGGGTGAAGGCTAATGGGAAGACCCTCTAATAACCTTTGTCGAAAAGATCTTGTAATCCTGACACAATGTCATATTGGTCACACAAGACTTACGCGTGTTCCTTGTCAGCGGGGGTTGACAGTGGAACACATTCTTTCACACTGCACTGATGTTAATGATGTCAGTATTTCACAGTTGGATCTCTGGGGCTAAGTACAAACTCAGGGAGATCCGAAACTTTTTACATATTGTGATTGATGCATATTTATTTAGTTGCGTCTCCAACATGTTTGCCTTGTTACAATTTATGGGAGAGTGTCGATAGGTACTCTCCTATAAATTGTAACAAGGCAAATCCTCATAGATTAAAGACCTTCACTTCAAAGATAATATGAAGAGCATCGAAAGAATATGAAGCCTTGAATTACAGAACTTACAGTTGTTTTTAGAGGAATGTATTATTTTTCAAATTAAAAATGAATTTATTTGTACACATATGCACATTCTATATTTCTGTGTGTAAATAGACAACCGAAATCGTCTCCATGTTCGCTCTCTTATTGCAAAAAAAATAAATTGAAATTAACCCTTTACCCAACGTAACGGCAAAAACCGGCCAGCGCTATTCTCAAAACTCGCCAATTAATTTTCATTATTTTGTTCATTTTTTGTCTCAAAAACATAGGTTATGACCCCTCATTGGAACGAGCTCGTCGAGCTCGTTCCAATGAGGGGTCATAACCTATGTTTTTGAGACAAAAAATGAAAAAAAATAGTTATTCAAGAATATTTTTTGCAAGTGTCGTCTGCTTTTCATGTTAGGTAAAGGGTTAAAAATAAAACCCTCCCTCACAGCATTGAAAAAAAATTGCCTAAAAATCAATTAATTTATTTTGTATGTCCCAAGAGATCTTTTTATCATACGAGCCCGCACAAAATCCTCTCATTTCTTAAAGTAATCAACCTTTCTAATAAATCTTAAAATTGTTTTTATTCTTTTAAACCCGACTCAAATCATCAGGTTGGTTTATACGGTATGAATGTTCTATCGGTCGATAGTACCTGAGTTTGTGTGATTTCTGAAATAAAAACTTCAGCAGCTTTGCTGCTTCAGGTTTTATTTCAGAAATGATACAAACTGGCTGCCTCCACCACTAAAACTGTCAGACACGATGTGACCCTAGCTGTCGAAAGTGTCGTTAAACCCCAATAATCAAACGATCGCAGTACTGTATTTCTTATTTCCATTAACACCGGCAAGTTGTAGAATTAGATTCATGTGCACACTAAAGAAAAATCTAAATATAACCTTCATATATGGAATTAATTACACCATCCAATGTGACATAAGTCAATATCGTTACATAATTAATTTTTTTTGAGACTTTGACGATTTTAATGGGAACAACCTCTAGTAATCTTTGTAGAAAAGATCATGTAATTCTGACACGATGTCATATTGATCACACAAGACTTACGTGTGTTCTTCCAGCAGGGGTTGACAGAGGAGCACATCAACCTTTCTAATAAATTTTAAAATTGGTTTTATTCTTTAAAACCACACTTTATGGGTCTCAAATCATCAGGTTGGTTTATACGGTATTCACTGCTCTTGTATTGTTATTCATTACTGTTCATACCACTCATATCTTTGGCATTTCTGTTTTAACCCTTCGAACACTGGTGGTATCTTCCATGTCAGTTCCATGGTAGCAGTAGGATGAGGCCATATTTATTATTTGGGGGTAGACCAATTAATATTTTGTGCAGCCTTAGGGCTGCACGTTGAAAACATTGATTGGTCCACACCACTCATTTACCTTGCAGTCACCCCTGTTAATGACACTATGGCGTAGCTTGTGACCCGGTCGGATAAACGACCTCTGGAGTTCAAAGGGTTAATTATTTCCTATTTATAGTTAATCATTTTACTTCATAATTGTCAATGACTTATTTATTTTATATCATTACTTCGCCATGATATAGCCTTAACTGCTAATGTGGTGTTAAGAACCACTAAATAAATAAATAAATAAATAAATAAATAAATAAATAAATAAATAAATAAATAGGAAAAAACGCTGGATAAAGTTGTTGACGACCCTACAGGTGCCAAATCGTACTCATCCAAACTACCTGACGTCATTTTTAGTATTCTCGGTGAAGATGTGTGCTCTTTTTTCAGATATACCTACCAGCTTTGTCTTTCAAGATGTTGGCCTGCTTCAGGATCTTCTCTAATTCAGCCACGTATTAAACTATTGCGTCATTTCTATGCCCCCTTTCCACTACTGCATTTTGTTACGCATGGTGGGCGTTAGGCCTTGTCCCCTGAGGGCATCCTCAAGGTGCTCGAGCGTTCTCTGGCCAATGCTTTTCAGATCACCATCCTTGAATAGGACCAGGGTCTCTAATTGGATAGAAACCGTACACCACAGCTGTAAAGGAGTAATCGTTTTTTTTTAGGTAAGGTCTGTCGACCTCAGCTGGAGCGCTCTGTTTTGGTATTTTGGGTAATATCAACAATACTGATTTTTCTTTCCTCCTTTCGACCTTTACAGAGTCACCCTTGTCTTCAATTATCCACTCTCCTTCACCTCACTCTCTCAAGAACTTGATTGTCATGACGTGTTCGTCGTCTGGTGATCTGTGCTGCTCTCCCCTCTGACATCCGGGTACCTAGAGCCATGCGGCCTGCCTTGGTGTCAATCGGGCATTGCCAACTTCTGTCACCATTGTCGATCGGGTCGTCCGACTCAACACTCCATATGGAGAAGATCGCAGCGGCGTCATCGATTTCAAACTCGTGTTGGGGGTCATTAAGTGTCTCAAACCACAGCTCAGCTTGTGCTTGAATTGTTAGAGGTGCCTGGGCATCCACGTCGACAAACTCCTGCTCTGGGCGGGGACTGGCATTTTTACCGAAGTTGTGATCAATGATGTCATACATAATTGCCATCCTCGGGGTATAATATAACCTTTGTCACACATGTATTTAAATGGAAATTTGGACTGGTTTTAGGTGGGCAGGGACAATTGTAAAGTGTATTTCTGGCATTGTTTTCAGATTAACCGTTAAGCGGGACAAGTACTATTGCAAAGCTTTTTCTGACTTCAAAACGTGAATGATCTTTTGGGCTACTCAGTTTCCACTGAAGCCTTATCAAAGCCCTATGTCTGACCTTGTGGAAGGGTTTAGGCTCGACGACACCCATTTTGATCTGGACAAGATGTTGCTTGCCGTGGTCATAAACACAACGCTCACTATAGGTTGTCTGAAAGCTGTTCAAAAGCCACTTGCACGGGTTCTATGCTGGAATTGTACCTTGCGTATACCGGTAGTATAATTTCTGTTATGGCTGATTTTAATTGGGCAGACCTGCTGCCAATCGAATCTTCAGCTCTTCCTGGTCCACTTTCTGTCCTTCACGTTTCGTCTTCAGCTCTTGTCGTTGAGCTTCCATCTCGTCTAGTGCAGCCTGTTTCTCTTCAATCTCTTCCAATTGCGCTCTGTGGTATTCCTCACGCTCTATCCGGCGCACGTTTCGCCCACCCATTCTGCTTCCGATCTCCCAGCCCTCCCTGTTCGTTTGTTACAGCTATGTTTGTCATATCCCAACGAAACACCACAGGTGAGAAGTATGGTGCTAACACTCTTAGAGCCCGGGTCGGTGGGAAGGGCTCTATTTTCGTTTGGGTGAGATATGGTGGGGGGGGGGGGTATGAATACGAAGAACGTTTGGAAGCCCTAGCAGGTTTAAGCCCTTATGACCCTGCTGCCTCACCGTACGTCACGAAATGGGTGAGCTATGCGTTGGAAGGCGTGATGGGGTCTCTGCTGTTATGCCTCTGGTTTTTGTGATTTCGTTTTTTCTCAGTTTTCATCTTCTCGATCTCACCACCAGGGGCCAATACTATAATCTTTTACAATTGTATTTTCTAGAATTGTATTTTCCAGTTATGACTTTAAATTGTTTAAAATAAACCATAAACATTTTCAAAGATCTGGCAATTTGCCAGTTGGCAAATTGCCATATCTTTTAAAATGCCAACGATTCAGTTTAGTCAGTCAGTATTTTAATAAGTAGAAAATACAATTCTAGAAAATGCAATTGTAAAAGTTTTTTTGAATTGGCGCCTGGTCTCATTTGTGAGTAACCTGCTCGAGTTGTGATCTTGGAATGTCTTTCTAGTGCGACACATGACGTAGAATATCATCCGCTCACATTCAAAATACCAATAGGCAAATTCGAGAGTTGCGTTTATTTATTGGTCCCTTACGCCATATTAGCATCTAAGGCTGTATCGTTGTGATAAAAAGTATGTATTATAAAATATATCATTTTCGATGAAATAAAAAACAATCGAAGACATATAGAAAGACTATGGGGAATAAAAATAAGATGTGAAAACAGTGATGAGAAAATGACAACTGTTTATCCCTTTACCCAACGAACGTAACGGCCAAAACCGACTAGCGCTATTCTCAAAAATCGCCAATTAATTTTCATTATTTTTGTCTCAAAACATAGGTTATGACCACTCGTTGGAACGCGCTTGTCAAGCTCGCTCCAAACGAGGGGTCATAACCTATGTTTTAGAGACAAACAAATGAAAAAAATTGGTTATTCATGAATTTTTTGTGCAACTGTCGTCTGCTTTTCATGTTAGGTTAAGGGTTAAAGAATAGTGCGTAAATTAACCTTTTGAATAGATAGAGGATATCTAGTGTTTTTGAGTGGATATCGAAAATTATCTCATGAGTGACCGAGACAAATGCTTATTTTATTTTATTGTATTTATTTACGCTTATTATAAGAATCTGATAATTCCACTCGTTTCAACCTTGAATTGATGCATGAAAGTAAACAGAGCATTGAATCATTGAAACACGGAAGTGATTTGCTTGATACAATGAACAGATAGCGCCTTGCAATCTGATTCAGCTTGCGAGTTTCTAGTCCAAACATGACCTGAAAGTCCGCAATATAAGTTTTTGGTTTGGTACGTCCTTTGAAAGGACATACCAAACCAAAAACTTATATTACAGACTTCCAGGCCGTGCTTGGACAAGGGGTTTCATGCATCAATTCAAGGTGACTACGTGTTGAATTATTGATGGAAATGATCGGTATCCACTCAAAAACACTAGATTTTCTTTTCATTATACGTTTTTAGAACAAATTGATCAATCATTTACAGTGATAATTTGACTCGTATTCATCTTGAAGTGATGCTTTGAAAGCCACCATTTTGATTGATAACGTGAAAGTGAAAATTTCTATATATTCACAGTGGGGGATACGATTTCTATCTTTCCGCAATTTCTTCGAAAATCTATCGTTTAGCCTATAATAAATTTATTTATTATTTATTTATTGGAGTTTAACGACACTTTCGACAGGCAGGGTCACCTCGTATCGGACAGTTTTACGAGTGGAGGAAGCCGGTTACCAAGAGAAAACCACCGAGCCACGGCGAGCATTCCGGGTTTTTGGATGCAACCTAAGTTGATTGTGAGATAAAAATTTGTATCAGTCCAGACCTTTTAGCTTGAATCGGGGAAATTCGATTGGTTATAAGATAAAATAATTTGCATCTGGTAATTTAGCCACGTAGGTATTTTGTGTAATACAAACGGGGTTCATTGATTAGATATTGTTCAAAGTCATCCTTATTCCTCAACAATCAACAGTCACATAGCGTGTTTCTACCACCATGTTTACAATCATTATTTTGGTCAACCATGAACCGTTCGAATTGATATCTCTACAGTTTTTCGTTCGATCGTTGTACCTCCTTGCATCTAGCATTGTATATATTGTATACATTGAGGATATGGAATGAGTGTTTTTCTCATATAATATTTATGAAACGAGTCTAAGAATTTTCTGTTTTGGCGAGCCCAAACGGAAAATCCGGACGAGTCTCATAAATATTATATGAGAAGAACACTCATTTCATATTCTGTTCATCATATGACACACACACGCACAAATTAGCCACTTGGTATGACTTTTTAACCCATCACCTAACTTGAGTTGCAGACGGCACTTGGAAAAAACATCCTCGTATAACTAAAAACTTTCATTTTTTGCTTCCAAATCATAGGTTATGACCCCTCATTGGAACGAGCGCGACACGCTAGGTCCAATGAGGGGTCATAACCTATGTTTTGGAAGCAAAAAGTGAAAATATAAAAATAAAAAATATAAAAAAAATGAATGGCGTTTTTCTTTTAGGTAAAAGATTAATACAATATAACCCACCCTAAATAGGGCAGATAACGTAAATTCTCCCTACTGAAATTATGCAAATGTGACCCAGTTGTATTTTGTTTAGCCAATCAAATTATCCAGTTTTGAAATTGACCAATGAAAGTTTCCAACTCTAATTATGCAAATTATGAAAATGTGGCCCAGTTGTATTTTGTTCAGCCAATCAAATTGTCTAGTTTTGAAATTGACCAATGAAATTGACGGAAGGCTTTATTTATCACTGATTAATATGAAAACAAAATATCAAATGTTTTAAAGTGAACAAAACGGACGAGTCATATCATAAATACAGTATATTATAAAACCTGGATAAAAAGCCGGCTTTGCTGTTTTTCCTCCATTTAACTAGAGCTTCATTCATGCGAACTGTTATTAACATTCAAAAGTAATTTGAAGACTTTTATATGAACCTGTTCACACGGTTGTCGGTGTTACCTGGAACTGTTACTTTAGCTGCCCACATGCCACTCCCACAGTATACAATTGGCTTAACCAATATATCGAATAGGGCCGAATATGATGCGCGAACCACATGTTAACATTCTGCTTTGGAAGCATTGTGTAGAGACGCTTTATTTTTTGTTTATAAAAAGTTTTTTTCACACTTAACCCTATGTTCCAATAAGACTAAACTCCTCCTCCTCTGATTGGACGAGAGCTCGCTTAGTATATTCTATGTTTACGCCTCAAGTGGCAAATGTTACCGTCTGACGTCACAACGCGAAATATTTGAAATGACATCGTCCATTTCGTAATTGCTTCATCAATGGAGTGACTAGCAAACAGCTTCATTTTTCTGGATGTTTCACGTGTGCAGCAGACGGTGTTCCGGATGAAGTGTTGTTAAAATTACAAACCAATTTACGATTTGAACTAAGATGGTATGAGTTTATCTGGTTTATTGATTATTTATCCAGTGCCGTTGTGGATACACGAGATGTTTATTTTCTGAACCTGTGATCGCTAAAAGTTGCCTTGAACAAGGCAACTTTTAACGACCACAAGTTTAGTAAATAACCCTCTCGAGTTTCACGATGTAGGTTTTAGGCTATGGGTAGTGTCTTATTGGAACATATACATTATTGTGATGAGTTGACGGTAACATGGTCTGAGGTTTGCGGCTCGGAGCGTATGTTCAACCGAGACGCGAAGCGTCTCGGTTGAACATAAGCTCCGAGCCGCAAACCTCGGACCATGTTACCATCAACTCATCACAATAATTTATATTGTCCCCGAAATGTCGCTTTTCCGGCCCAGGAACATGATACGTCATAATTTCATAATGTAGGATGGCTGCTAAGTGAATGTGTGGGGGTAGCTCAATCAACATTTTTAACGGTCAGACACATAGATAGTAACTTGCAGATGCACCCCCGGTTATTTCTGGGGGATGCCGCACCCCATATTATTCATGAGCATTCTAGGGGGTCCGTTTCCATTCCCCACTCCCTTGGGAAAATTTTTTAAATTTAGTATCAAATGGAGCTTTCTGGTGGACTTTGCGGGATTTATTTGCATTCATAGTTCTTGAAAAAAATGTAAAAGGGGGTTCTTTCGTAATTCTAGACCGCCCCCACCCCACCCTGGCGACGCCTATGCAGTTCTGTGAAGTTTTGTTAATGAAAGCTAAAAATACAATTTGAAATTTGAAAACTACTTGACAAAATGGCAACGTCGGTCATACAGACGAGGTAATGTCTGAAGAACGAAATTATCAGAGTTGCGATGAACGGTTGTTAGCAAGTCAGGACATGTAGCCCACGTATAGGCAACTCTCGAATAGACATTATTGGTGATACGATATTTGATTCGATTCGAGATTTATTTCGAGCCAAACATTATAAGTTATTGTGATTAACTGACGTTAACATGATCTGAGATCTGCGGCTCGGAGCGTATGATCAGTTGCAAACCCCAGACCATGTTACCGTCAATTCACCACAATAACGTATACACACTAAAAACTAAAGTGTTAAAACTGACACTTTCAAGGTGTTAAACCAATTCTAACTCTTAGGGTTTGATTTTAACACTCAAAGTGCAATGCTTTAAGCACTTAGACATTACAATCGTCAGACATCTGAAACTTGAATGGATGGCACTTCCCATGTGTCTAGCATTGGTGGTTCTTCCAGAATCGTCCATAATTTGATTTGCGCTTGGTGGGTACATAATTAAAAGGACACAACGCAGATGACGCGGATCAGGCTCGAGCCTGATCCGCGTCATCTGCATTGTTTCCTTTTAAGTGTCGCGACATTACACTTGTCAAGTGGTATTATTGTAACACCTGTCAAGTTCTGGGATATCTACACTTGAAGAAAGTGCTAGTTCAGCACTTAGTAAGTGTAGAATACAGCACTTCAAGTGTAGTTTTTAACACTTCAGTTTTTAGCGTGTATGTTCCAATAAGACCCTACTCACAGTCCAAAACCCACATGTGAAATAAACAGGGCCACTTTTAACGAGAACAAGTTTAGTAAATAAGCCTCTCGTGTACCCTACAACGTCACTGGTCAAATAATCAAACAAATAAAATAAATAAATCGTAAAGTGATTTGTAATTTAAACAACACTGCATTCTGAACATCGTCTGCTGCACAAGTGAAAAATCTAGAAAAATGAAGCTTTGCAAGTCGCTCCGTTGATGAAGTAATTTCGAAACCGGCGATGTCATTTCAAATATTTCGCGTTGTGATGTCAGACGGTAACATATGCTACTGGGCCTATAAACATAAAATGAACTGCTCTCATCCAATCAGTGGGCGAGGGGTTTAGGCTTAATGGAACATTTATATTCCCAGGGCCCTAGTTTGTGCATATGCCTCAACCGCAATCTCTGCGATTAGGTAGATATTATTCACACAGGAAAAGCTAGGGAGGATTTCGGACCCCAGTGTAAATTCTGTTACGGGACCCTGGTCGCTTTGAATTTTGGCACCTCATTGGAAAAGTACTTGAAACTGCTTCAGCCCTTAAAAAGTGGTTGATTTTCCATCCCATCTTACAGAGTGCTGAAATTCCGTTTACAGTCGCCGTGGTGTGGTTGTTAACCACGCGTGGGCAGTGCTGTCCACGCCTGCATTTACCGGGTAATAAAAATCATCATCACCAAAATTTTAATTAACTCTCTACAGTCTGAGGTCAGAAGACCAAAATTTCAACCTTCAAGTTTCCCCATAATACATCTTGGAATTTAAGCAATTCAGTCTTGTTTGACAGAGCTCATTCAGCTCTGTCAAACAAGACTGAATTGCTTAAATTCCTAGTTGCCAATGGGAAACATTTGCTGTTCGAAATTTTGGAATTTTGACATCAGTGTGCAGAGGGTTAGTGAAGCACCTGGTTGTACCCGGAGCTTCTTTAATTCATTTTTTGATGATTATTCCTGTAATTAGTGTTTGCAATCTAATATTATTGCGTCCGTAGAAATACTGTCCACGCCACGAAAAATCACTAGTCCATGGTGGCTGTACTGTATCACCCCTGAGACAAAAAATATCACGATATCCAACACCACGCACATGCAATGTCTTTAAAAGCCTTTCAGGAACGACACCTCTTTGATCTCTATATTGCCCCTGAATGCAATAGTGTGCCACCTGCAATGCCTGTTACATTCAAGGAACGACATAAATTTAGGTAGTTACGTTTTCCAGAAATAAGGTCTCCGAGTGTTTTGCGTTGTTCTTAGTGTTGTAGGTTTATTTGGAGATCCTCATAGTCCTTCAAATCATGGTATGAGTCCTTAGAAAGCCCTTAAATAGTACTTGTGTTTGATTTTCTGTCATCAGTGGGAACCCTGATGGACAACAAAATGGTATTCTAAATGGGGTCCTTAAATTTCATCTGTAAATGACTGTCTACTTTTATTCCAATTCACTGGGCAACTTTGATTGCAATTCCTGGCCCAGAGAAGGCACGTAGTAATGTATCTATGATAAGGGGCGGGGCAACATGTATCTTTTGGAAGGCACGCTTTTGTTTATATCGTAGCCTTATCACGAAGATACAAGTCTTGAGTTGGGAATGTATGAAGATGGTGCCCCTCCTGCGTTAGTAGATCGGGGTGGGTTCTTTAAAAAAATTCTTTCCGTAGAGGGTTCCCTTGGCAAACTTTGGAAACATATTGCCCAAAATGGTACTATTTTCGGGCATTTTGCGGCACGAAAGAACGCCTAGTGTGGTATGACATCTGTAACACCATTAGCGCACGCCCCATACAGATCGTAGAATTCGGGATTTTTAGGAAGGATGGGATTTTAGGTGCTCAGTCTTCGCAGATCCAGCACCCATGCTACACCACTGGCCCAAGCCCAAGTCTAATAAATAATCCCTGGTCAGAGAATTACTATTTTGGCTCCTCTGCCCACTCACCGGTCCTGATTTATTCAGTCTTCGAAACGTCTTTTTTCGAAGTCTAAATAGTAGGGACTCTCAATACACGTATAACTCTTTACCCAACGTAACGGCCAAAACCGGCCAGCGCTATTCTCAAAAATCGCCAATTAATTTTCATTATTTTTTTCATTTTTTGTCTCAAAAACATAGGTTATGACCCCTCGTTGGAACGAGCTCGTCGAGCTCGTTCCAACGAGGGGTCATAACCTATGTTTTTGAGACGAAAAATGAAAAAAATTAGTTATTCAAGAATTATTTTTGCAAGTGTCGTCTGCTTTTCAGGTTAGGTAAAGGGATATCCAAGAGATGACGTTATAATTATAGAACATTTCATCTATTATTTATGTTCCATTGATTTTGTTGTCATGAGATCTCCTCTGCATGCTGTTTTGGATACCTTATGAATGAACGTTGATCATGATTGGTTGCATTGAAAGGCTTCTGGATGAACTTATGAGAGGCCAACAACTTGTGAATGCCAGAACTTTTGGCATGCGATCTGGAGGAAGACATGAGTGGACTACGATTTGTGAAAATATTTACTGTGGCCTATCTTATATATTTCAATATTGAAAACATTGCTGCCAGTGAGGAATGGTTTAACTTCAAAGTTATAGACACGACTAATATACAAAGGTGTCGGAAATTGTGCAAATACACGAAAGACTGCGACGAAATTAGATACGACGTGAGAACAAGAAAATGTACATTGTTACAAAAGGAATCAGTGCAGCGCGCACCGTATCTTGCTTCACCTACTGAAATCACGGAAAAGGCCACAGACATTCAAATGGTAAGTATATAAAAGTGTTCGCTAGAGGGACTGTCGCGGGGTCAAAAACCCATTTATCGGAGAAACTCAAACTACACCGCAATGTCAAGGGGAACTAAGAACGGATTGCGAATTTATGATCAGAGGACGCGTGGTAATCCACTTAAAATCCGTTAGGTACCGCGGTTGCTAATACCACCTCTCGGAAGCTGGACAGTTTTGCATGCTCTGACGAAAAGAATTTATTTATTTATTTATTGGTGTTTAAGATCACATATTTCTGCACAATGGCCAATCGTGACCGCAGCATAGAGATAAAGTCAAGTTTATTGAGTCATTTATTACCATGTTGCCCATTTTAGAGGTCTTCCACCCCATGCATTGGTGACTGGGTCCTATTTTACCAGTAAGTCAGGGCTTGGTTACCGCAGCAAACAAGAACTGCTTCACTTCCCGGGGTTCCCACGATGAGACAAAAATGGATGGTATACAAGGTTAGTATATGACTACCACCACGCATATTCCCCCAGTACTGCAAAAGTTTACCCATCAATCCTTATCCACCAGAAAAAGAGAGTCTCAACTTTTCCATATTCGTATCGTGCATGTTTCAAATGAACGACACTCACATTCGGAGATTTTCGAAGAGACAGTTTTACAAACGCGAAATAAAAACTCGAGTGCCTGGCCACTGAACACTGCGGACAAAAGTCCATATTTTCTTATTTATTACACTTCAAGTGTCGTATTCGTCTTTAACCATTTGAACGCGAGGGGCCGTTTTTCCGGCCAAGAACATGATACGTCATAATTTCCTTAGGTCCAATGGCTTGTAAACCACCCATATGGGATAGACGAATCAATATTTTCAACACGCAGCCCAAAGGTTGCATGTTGAAAATATTAATTGTTCTACCCCTAAATATTGAATATGGACTCTTTCAATTGCTGTCATTGAACTGACATGGAAAATACCACCAGTGTTCAAAGAGTTAAAAATAATTCGCTGTCATATAATAAACTAATTATTACAACAGTCAATTATTTATTTATTGGGGGTTAACGACACTTCGACAGCCAGCGTCACCTCGTGTCGGACAGTTTTAAGGGTGGAGGAAGCTGGAGTACCCGAAGAGAACCACCGAGCAACGGCGAGCAACTGTCAAGACTCCCCAACGTACTAACTCAAGCAGGGTTAGAACTGGTTGAAGACAAGTGCACCATCGACGTGCAGTACGCCTTAGTACACCGTGCCGCCACGTGGGCAATAGGGATGAAGTGCCTTGTCCAAGGACACAACGCAGTTACCGCAGGCGGGGATCGAACAGTGGACCTTTCGGTTTGATGTTCAATGCATTAACCACTGAGCCACAGAGCACCATAACAGTCAGTTAACCCTTTACCTAACATGAAAAGCAGACGATACTTGCAAACAAAATTCTTGAATAACTATTTTTTTTCATTTTTGTCTCAAAAACATAGGTTATGACCCCTCGTTGGAGCGAGCTCAACGAGCTCGTTCCAAAGAGGGGTCATAACCTATGTTTTTGAGACAAAAAAGAAAAAAAAATAATGAAAATTAATTGGCGATTTTTGTGAATGGCGCTGGCCGGTTTTGGCCGCCGTTACGTTGGGTAAAGGGTTAACCTGGGTTCCTATATTTGGCGTCTTTTTTGATCTGGCTCATCTCGTCTCTTCAATCGGACGGGATTCGACGACCCAAATTAACCGACTATTGTAATAATCTGCAAAATACCTCGGGTACCAGAGGGTTATCATGGTATACCGGGGAATTTGAGTACAATATGTTGCGAATTATCCCACGCTTTTATAGAGAAAAGGCTCTATTGACTGGTTGAGAAAATTGATATCAAGTTAACCCTTTACCTAACATGAAAAGCAGACGACACTTGCAAACAAAATTCTTGAATAACTAATTTTTTTTATACACAAGCCACATATTTGATAAAACTCACATGAGTGCACCAATAAGTAAATTAGAAACTCTTCAGAAGTGACATGGCCCCGTTCTGAATCCGCCGAAGAAGTCTTTAAAGACCGCGCGTCGCATAATTCTGAATATATCTGTATAATCCATCCAAACGTTTGAAATTCAGACCGATTTTTACAGGCCCACACTGGGTAACGCATAGTCTTAGCTGCACAATAGGCATAATTTTGCAACCACACCTAACTAAACTTCCAGGCTATTTGACAAATGAGTTGGTTGTTTTAAACCACCTGTCCTCAACTATTCACGACGACTCTATCCTGGTCAGCTTTGACGTCACATTAATAGAGAACTACCCAATGAAGATATCGGAAGTTGGGACTACCCAAAGTAAAAAAATCGTCAGAGAAAGAGTCATGGATGATTTTAACCTTAATTGTCCAGAGGGGGTTAAATCAAAGAGGTCTTTGGGTGGCCTGCGTGATGAAGAGAAGCCAGGTTTTGAAGAGTACATTGATGGCATCTTTGGGAGGTCACGGTTGTTCAAGTTAAGGTCGCGGTCGCTTGAGCTTAGGGGAAAATTGGAAAGACCGTGAAAAGGAGGGCCTAATGTGTAATTTAGGCGCAGTGGATACCCTGAAATACTTTTTATTAGAATGTCCAAAATACCAGTTTAACAGAATAAGATTCGCTGGGAGTATAATGGGGAGGTGGGATGGGAGAATAAAGGATATATGGTTAGTGGCTGGCACAATGGAGAGGGTAAATATGTTTATCGGGGAGATTGGGAAGAATGGGGCACGGGGTATCATCAAGCGGTTCGTCTCCAAGTGTTGCGAGGAGAGAAAAGGCGTGGGAACAGGTGGCAGTTGGGATGACAAGGGTAACCAATACCTTCTCACCTGAGAACCACGACAAAGCAGCGGCCGGTCAAAGTGTTAATATTATTATCCCTTCATGGTAACATACCTCACATACTTGGGCTCGAATACTGGTTGAAAAAAATCCTCAATTTAAGAAGAATAGATAATCTATTTTGTTTCAGAGTACAGTTTTTGTTCTGGGTGAGCCAGGAATTTTTTTGCAAGACGATAGGATGAATTTTTTGGCATCACTATTTTTACAACCAAGCCACCTTTTTTTAGCATTTTCTGTCCATCGAGTTTGAGACACCCACCCCCAAAAACAATTGATTTGCGGGATATGTTGCTCCGATACAGTTTCTGACATCTCAGAAACAACTCGACTGTGAGTCTTGGCTGCACCAAGGTACCAAATGAAATTTACTCAGTACAATGTTCCACTCAGTTGTGAATGGATTAAACTTTATATGTCAGGATATCCAGGGATATGCTGAGATATGCAGTAGGATATGCAGTGGGATATGCAGCTGGGATATATGGAAAAACACTTTCCACTTTTCAGCTTAATGACGGCCTCCTGGTGGCCCAGTTTATTTTAATTTCAAAGACAAATCGTGCTGAATTGTGAGTTTCTGAACCGTTTTGTTGTTAACTTAGTCCAATTCCCACCATATCATAGTTGCTAATTATCACTCAGAACAGATTATGACCTATCATTTATATAATCGTGTAAGACAGGCATTTATGTCAGGTGTGTGGTAAGTAAGTAAGTATATCTTTATTGACATGTGCTTTTAAAAAAATTAGCCTGATATATTTGCAATGTATTACAATACCACCCGGCCTAATAGGCCTATATGTCACTTGAATTTATTTAGTCGTACCACATTCGTTCACTCACTCACTCACTCACTCACCCACTCACTCACTCACTCACTCACTCACTCACTCACTCACTCACTCACTCACTCACTCACTCACTCACTCACTCACCCACTCACTCACTCACTCACTCACTCACTCACTCACTCACTCACTCACTCACTCACTCACTCACTCACTCACTCACTCACTCACTCACTCACTCACGCACTCACTCACTCACTCACTCACTCACTCACTCACTCACTCACTCACTCACTCTCACGTCTAACAGTTAACAGTTAAACTCATTCAGCTTTCCCTATATATTAAAATGTCGTTACAATTATTTCTTTGTCCGTTGCTGGACTTTCCGATTTCCAAAAAAGAAGTCTAAAGTTAGATGAGTGATGTGAACAGAACGGGTGAGAATCCGCAACGTTATTCATAAATTAGTTTGATTTTGTTCTTGTTCTTATTCTCTGGCAATCTTTTGGGGAGTGTCCATAGACACTCTCCATCAGTTTGTCTCAGAGTAATTAGTTTTAAATGCATTCCAACTAACAAATTTTGTGAGCATACTTTTCACATTAAGCACAAAACCATCGTTTCCAACACAGCAATCAGCAGTTATCCGTTTCCTTATCTGTGCTTTCACACAATACAGGTTGGGTGATATATGCTGCTGTTTCTCATGTTGTATACCCTAACAAGAAATGACGCACATTGTCTTGATAACATACATACCAGTACTTTGAGAGCTTCATTGTCACACTGCGACATATGCTAGCTGTGTTCATTCCGATATCGACTGCAAAAAAATTGCTCTCAGGTCAAAATAAGGAGCATTCTAAACGAAAATGAAGTTCATTTTCTATTGACGTGTTATTGCATAATGTACAAAGTCTTTCGTTTGGTTTTTCCCCTTTGAATCGACCTGTCTTACAAGCCTTTGCCCTGACCCTTATGCTTAAAATGAGATAACAGTCTTAATTGTTTGATCGTGATACACTGGACCACGAGAACCGCCAATATTATGTACTATCACTGGTTGAACCATGTAGATTTAAACTAAGTAAACAGTTATGGGATTTGGAACAAATGTGGTTAACCTGTCTGACACAAATGACCTAACAGCACAAGAGAAGTCTCTTTTAGATCGCGGTTTAACTTTTGTACCAGCACCGAAGCCTAAAACTGGTAATTAGACAACTGTTTCATCGTATAATTTTCTTAGGCAAATGAAATTAGCAGACCGCTTTAGAAACTCCAGTGGTCGGAAACTTCTTTTTACAGAATCATCTGGTTGGTCACCTCCAGATAGTGAAGAAGATGCCGAAACTATGAAGGCTAACAAACGAATCCTCTAAAAGGTGTTCAGCGTGAACATACTCTCCGATAAAGACAATTTGACCCTTTACCTAACATGAAAAGCAGACGACACTTGCAAACAAAATTCTTGAATAACTATTATTTTCATTTTTTGTCTCAAAAACATTGGTTATGACCCCTCATTGGAACGAGCTCGACGAGCTCGTACCAATGAGGGTAATAACCTATGTTTTAGAGACAGAAATTGAAATAATAATGAAAATTAATTGGCGATTTTTGAGAATAGCGCTGGCCGGTTTTGGCCGTTACGTTAGGTAAAGGGTTAACAGCTGGTGAACGGACAACCCTCACGAAACTTCGAAAAAATAAGAAAATAGTAATGAAACCAGCCGACAAAGGTGGGTCGGTCGTCGTTCTATCTCGGGACATTTATATAAAGGAAGCCATGGGAGAACTCAGCAATACTAAACATTATAAGAAAATAGATTCACTTATTTGGTCTAGTAATGACGAAAATTCAATAAGATCTTAAAATTTCTCCTCGACGAAGGTCACGTACAATGTAACCAACAAAAACAAAAAAAAAAAACAATCGAAATATTTAACAGCTAAGCTCAGTGCTCAAAGAAGACAATTTTATATCCTTCCAAAGTTCCACAAGGACAATTTTTCATGGGCAGATGACGTAACTCAACCCGGGATTTGTATTGTATCAGAATTGTAACTCGGAACCTTATGCGATCTCGGAACTAACTGATTATCATCTGAAACCTATAGCGAATAGACATCCGAGCTATCTCAAAAATACACAGGATTTCCTGTCCAAAATTTCTAAATTTAAAATATCGCAAAATGCAATTCTGGCTACTTTGGATATCGACAGTATTTATACGAACATTGATACTGATAAAGGTGTTAAATCGGTTAAAAATGCATTTAAAAAATAAAAACGTCCGGATGAACAAATTTTGGATCTTTTAGAGCTGAGCTTAAAAGGTTATGACTGTCAATTCAATGGAGATTATTTTTTACAAATAATGGGTTGTCCTATGGGCAAAAGAATCAGTCCTAATTTTGCAAGTATTTATGCAGCAGAATTGGAGGAAAATGCTTTTAAGCAAATGTGCAAAGCATCCTCTCGTTTATCTCAGATATTTAGATGACATTTTTATAATTTGCTTACTTATTTAAATACTTATTTATAACAACTTCCTGTGACATCCGCAACATCCTACAAAATCTGACCCGAAAATTAAAATTTGTTCTAAAATAAAATGCATACAAAAAATTTCTTCTCCGATATTGGTACCGAGCCCATGAGATGACACATTGAAACCGATCTTTCTTGAAAAATGAACACATAAGGGCTAAACTATGATTATATGGGATGCATTATTGCATTTCTCATCACAAACAATCATAAGAAGCAACAAATACGATCAAATAGGTTTGAAAAAAGGCCTACTAAAAAAAATTGCAAAATCCAGAAAAAAATATGTTTTCGCTGCCCAACCCCCAAACACCTTCTTAATCTAACGTCTCGCAAAGAAAAAAATCTAGCCTCCCGCTGGGTGAGCGAGGTTTAACGTAGTATAAACTGGGCCAGTTTGATATCCATTGTTGTGCCTTTTAGTTGCTTGAAGATGTTGTCGCCCAAATCAAAAGTGCTATTTTCCAATATGAATTTAATGCTTTCTAGTCCCAGTGGTAGACTGTTGGACTTCTATGCTAGAGGTTCCAAGTTCGATCCCCGTCCGGGACGACCCGCGTCATGTCCTTGGGCAAGACACTTTATCCCGGTTGACTACATGGGGGCACGATGTAGCCGTGTACTAAGGCGCACTGCACGTCGATGGTGGACATGTCTTCAACCGCTGTAGCCCTGCTTGAGCGGAGCTTGAACAGAGTTAGAATGTTGAGGAGCTGACAGTTGCTCGTCGGTACTCGGTGGTTCTCTCCGGGTACTTCCTCCACCCGTAAAACTGTCAAGGTCACAATTAACCATTGATAAATAATGCTTTCTAGTTTAAACTGGTTATTTTCTTTTATGACGTATTCTTTTTTGTTCTTTTTTTTCTCTTTTTGATATTTGCCTTCCCTATCATATGTCGTTATAATGAGTTTACAAGGGTTGGTAAACTAGGGATAGGGGTGGAATGGGCCAAGAAATGTTACCGGGAAATGCACCTAGGGGGTTCTAGAACCGGAGAAAATTTTAATTTTGCGAACTGGACGAACGCGCCTTTCTTGCATCTGAGTGATCAATGACAGTCCACATAGAGGACATTTCGATGGCATTTCATTGATCCATAAAAATGGTTCTACCGGGGTGGGGGCGGGGTATGGAGACCCATCGGGAAGACCACAGTTTGGACCAATCGAAGTAAATTTTGATTTTTGAAATTGAAGGAACGTTGCTTCCTTTCATCTGAGCAACGAGTGGCAGACAAGACTGCTGGTATATCGAAATGTCCTCAATGTGGACTGCCAACAGTTTTGATATACCGGCAGTCGATGGAATAAGATGGAATAAGATCTTTGTGTCTTTTACCAGGTGCGTAGCTAGGATTCTATATTAGGGGGTGCCCTAGTCATGCCTTGTCTTGTTACTATTTATGGAAGGGTACCTACCTACAAGTTGAACACCGATCTTATGCCACAGATGCCACAATTTGACAAGGCATTCATTTGTGACCAAAAAATTAATGTTTTTTAAACAGACAAGAATTAACCAGTTAGCCTAGACATTAAAGAAGTTACAGCAATAACAGCATTAGGAGATAGCAATTCATGAATGATGATGCTTTTATTGTCTAAACAGCTGCCACATGTAACAGATCGGAAAAGAAGTGCGGGAGCCAAGACTCGAATCGTCGACCTCTAGCACACAAAGCGATCGATTCACCACGACTCAAAGAGATCTTGACCAACCAGGCTGGCTGGTAAATAGCACTTATACCTCGACCGCCACACCGCTCTCACGTTCTTTTAGATTCACCTGCCGTGAATCTCACTATAGATTACACCCAACAGAGGTCGAACCACACAATGTGATCCACCGCCACAAGCACAATGCCACCAACTGCTGAGGGCTGGCCAACAGCACAAATGTAACAGATCGAGAAGTGCCGAACCGAGTCTCGAACCGTCAATCTCGATCACACAAACCGACCGATTTACCACGAGAGTAAGACATACAGACCAACCAGACTGGTTTGAAAATGACCCTTATTCATTAACCGCTACACCACACTCACGTTCACCCACCTTGAAATTTCACCCACCTTTTATTTTATCTCCAGCTTCCACCTTAGGGCGGTCGAAACAGCCACCGTGGTCCACCACAGCACGCAAAATGCCGCCATCTGCTGAGGGCAGGTCAACAGCACCAATGTAACAGATCGAGAGAGAAGTGCGACAACCGAGGCTCGAACCATCGTCCTCCATCACCCAAAGCGACCGATTTACCACGGGCTGGTTTGTAAATGGCCCTTATACCTCAACCGATACACCACTTGTTACTGCCAAAAGTTTATTCTGAAAAATGTTTTTAGGGCCAAAATATGGCTTTTGAGAAGTGGAATCTCCCACTCACAATTTTATGAAAATGCAGGATAGGATTCAACTAAATTTATTTAACCCTTTGAACTCTAGTGGTATCATCCATGCCAGTTCAATGGTAGCAATTAGACGAGTCCATATTCATTATTTGGGGTAGACAAATCAATATTTTCAACTTGCAGCCTCTGGGCTACCCGTTGAAAATATTGACTGGTCTACCCCACACATTTACTGAACAGCCATCTAATTAATGACCAGCTCATAGACTTACCCAAACCGACTCACTACTGGAGTTCTTGGGTGCATGGTGCAATAAAATGGGGTGGGGTCTAAATATGCATGGGCGCGAGTGTTGATGATAATATTTATATTGATATCTTAAGGCCTTATTCTGTTATAGCATATTTAATCTTTACATCTATTCCAATTGATAAACTGATTTACACTGTGTTCAGTAAACCACTACCATCAAATTATCATTACTGTTATCAGAAATATTTCTCCGTCATTATAGCGTTATTATTTCCACATTTTTTAAACTGTATTTTCTTGTTGAAAGACTTGACCTGTTCCACTAAATGTCGATTTAGCACCATAATATTGCCCTAGATGCCTGGAAGTAACTCGCGAAAGGCCGTTTAGGTTACTACGGGGTTACGTCAATTGTGAAATAGGCGAACGAACTACAGGTTATGGCAAAATAATACAACGACAAAATAATACAATATAAATGAATTTCCAAATCGGGCATGTTTTGCCTATCAGACCTGACAATCTGTCGGCATCAACTCGACTCAAAGGTTGCGCATTGCACTCACATATGAGTAGAATGGCATGTCATTTCCGGCTTAACGGGGGGCGGGGGGGGGGGGGGGGTGGTCGGTGGCGTTACGGTAACCGGTTCTCGTCAGATCACCAAAGTTAAGCAACGTCGAGCCCGGTTAATCCTCGGATGGGGGACCGTCTGAACGATCGATTCGGACTCCCGCGTTGTGTCCTTAGGCAAGGCACTTAACCCCGATTGTCCACATGGGGGCACGATGACGCCGTGTACTGAGGCGTACTGCACGTCGATGGTGCGCATGTCTTCAACCAATCTAACACTGTCTGTGCTGCAGTGCGGAGTTACGATGTTGGGGAGCTGGCAGTTGCTCGTCGTTGCTCGGTGGTTCTCTCCGGCTTCCTCCACCCGTAAAACTGTCACGGTCATTATTAGCCATGTGGCCTTCAAAACACCAATAAATAAATTCCGGCTAAACAGCAATTCTGCCACTACAATAAATAGCAAAAACTAACGCGCGATCTCGCCAAAGCGAGATCGCACGTTAGTTGCTGCAATTTATTGTCGCAACAATTCTTTCAAGACGTGAACAGCATGGCAGGCGCAGTAAAACAGAACGAGGAAAAACATCACAACACATTATTTCTATAGATTACCACCACGTTATTTAGCGTAACCTGCTAACGTGATTACAATGTAAGCTCTTCATTTCCAGTCTTGTAGATACTGATGTAGCGTCAAGCACATTCATATAAAGATATAAATTTTACAGTGTTCTGGCCCAGAAAGCAGATAAAGCACCTCACCCCCTCGTAATTTTCTACCCCCTTTTGAAACCAGATGATTTAAAGGAACGTTTTGTTCATTTAGGTCCGTGGTTCGAAGTTTAATGTGTTAGTCCTTTAGTAACTGACTTATGTGTTTATCGAGCCTTACTTACGTGAGGACAACGCCGTCTCAACTATGACACTCACGCGAATGGAGTCACTCCCTTCACATGTTCGGTCACCGGACATACTGGTACTGTGGGGATCTTACATCAAGTCGACCCTCACACTGATCAGAACTTGTGGGACACTTAACGCAGCGGAGTGAGTAAATTTAGGAAACTGGTGCCAAAAGAAGCAAAATCCTTCACTACAGGAGTCTAACGAGAAGTGCATACACTCTAAAATTAGTTGTATTAAAAATTAACCCCAGTCATTTTGAGTGAGTGATTATGAACCCTATTGGCTTCATAATCACCCAGCCCAGTTGATTTGGGTTGATTTTTAATCCAACTGATTTTAGATTGTATTACAGAACTGAATACCACATACTGTCCTTTAGATATAACAGAGGTTCCATCAGTTGCCTATATATTTATTGACAAATGGCCAGCAATTTGGTGAATGATGTGATAATTGAATTCGCCAACAATTCATAATTATTTATTGACGGACAGATACACACGCCACACGTCGATAGAACGATCGTAAAAATTGTGTGAATGGCATCCCATTCACAATGCCCCACCCCGAGAGGAGGAGACACTGGTTTTCGCGCACCCTGGCTCATAGGACGAACCGCTACTGGATATACTTAGCTGTTACATTCTGATTGCATCCTCCATGCATAGGTGAGGGAGACAGATTAGAAATTGTGCATGTTGAAAGTAGGCATGGTTTGGAGGAATTCGGTGGAGGATCTCGAAAATGCCACCATGCCACAGCACATTGCGTTGGTCACGTTGCTAAGGTAGTCCGCGTAGGCGGCCACATTGCGTTATGGTCGTCCTGATGCGAGGTGTCAGTGCACATACGCAGCACGCGTTGTCAGGGTCATACCTGTTTCCGTCGTCAAGTTTGGTTACTCGTGCCGCCGTTTCTATGGTAGCATGACATTGTGGTTACTATACCCCGGACGGGCTAGTATGGATTTGGTTGGTGTTCGTGGAATATGTTCGGTTGCATGTAAGTGCATTTACTTACCAGAAACAAGCCGACAACTACAAAAAATTAACGAAACGGACAACAAACAGTGTTTATCTGGTTCGGATATTCGGAGAAGCCTCGTTTCCGACACCCCTGCCATCTATTGCACATCATTAACCTAGTCCATCTACTCCCGGCTATCCCTTACTTCTCTTCGACTGACTGAATCAACCAACCAATCAAACTGCTTTATCGAGAACAAGCAACCAATCAACCACTGTCTTGACCTTAGCCGGTATCTGCCAATTCAATTCATTCTTCAAACTGAGGCCAGACATCTATGATATATGTCTGTGGCTAAAGCACAATGTGTGCACAATACACGCAGCACATGGACATATCTCAGATGTGGCTGCATCTGTTTAGGTCACAGTAAAATATTATATTTATCTCACAATCGGGGCGTTTTTGCACTGTTACGCAACTAAAGTTTAATATATCTGATCCCTTGTTCCGAATCCGTATCAAGGACCCCCGATACAAGCGCGTGATTCTGCTGTTGCCAAAACAACGGCATTAATATCAATTTTCGATCGTTTCGTGTTTTTCCCTTCAGAGAAAACAATATTAAGTGAGGCGAAGACGAACCTAATATTGTTTTCTCTGAGCCGTATATGACACTGTATCTGCCAACTAAACGCCCTGTAATGTATTTATTATGCACGGCATGATAAAATGTCACTGGGGAAGTTAACTCAACGAATAGTTAAATTGTGCGCACTTTTCAGCATCTTGGGCTGGTTTGTTGCCTATTGTTGGGATTTTCCTGAACGCTCGAGTCGAGGCTTCTCTCTTGAAGTTAAAGGATTAGCTTTCGCTATGAAATGTGGAAAACTCCACCTCAATAAACGATGACACGGCATATTTTAAAATATAATAAACCTTTACACCTAGAGGATATTTAATTCACCAGTAATTATTGCAAAAGTAACAAACCAAATTCACGTTGACGAAACACACAGTTGCTCCACTTCGCAAGACAGTTTTCAGTGAAGTGAATCCCAGTGACGTAATTTTTGAAGTGTAACGTCATCACTGACCTCAATATGGAGATCAATGAACGCTATTCTATTTTTCAATTTGCGTCTTTCCATCGATAAGGCAAATGAAAAAGTTCCTCTTAAAATAGTTTTATAAAACATTTTTTGGTCAATATTGTGAGGTAAATTTATCATCACCACAGTGTGTGTCTCGGGAAATTCTGATCAAGTCTCGTTGTAGGTACAGAATCGCATTTCGACTCGCCCTAACGGGCTCGTCGAAATACTGTTCTGTTCCTACAACTCGACTTGATCTGAATTCCCGGAGACACACACTGTAGTGATAATCTGTATGTATATCACAGTGTTAAGGGGCCGTATAGGTCTATAGTAAATTCTAATAAAACAGTATAAGAGTACATGGAAGGGAGCACACGGACCAGAGGGCCAGCAACTTATAAGAACCACAACCTTATTCTAAAGACGTTTTAGTAAGAACTGAAGTCCGAACTATTTTATAAAACCACTGGACTAACCTTGAGCCAGGACTATTAACGCTCATTATGCCACAGAATAGAACTTTGTAACTGGAACGAAATGTAAACATTCCGAGTCCTGATTTAGTTCCAACGTACTCCAGAATGGCTGCGCATTGATAAATATGGATACAGAAAAAAAAACAGACCAGAAGGTTACTAGTGACATGGACAAAATATCAAGTGTTATTGAAATAAATACAAGAAGGGTGAACTGCACATAGTATACTACTGGTCGTGGAAGTGGATTAGTGCTTGTGTACTATAATAAATAATTTCCGTTTTTTCATCTTCTGACATTGAACCAATCAGAAATGGTATGCCCCAAGAGTCAGTACTCGGAACACTTCTGTTATGCTAATGAGATAAGTAAAACTGCCACACTATATATGCGTTGTTTAGCTGATCACACAACACCTTATACGTCTCTCGGGCATGAATATAATTCTCCATACTGCAACGTTAATCACGAGATTGAAGAATTGAGCGTGCGGTGTGAGGCAAATGACATTTCTTTTTAATGCTAAAGATACAAAATACGTGTTAATTAACTCGCTCCATAATGAAAATCGCTTGTCCGAAAACTCCTTAGCCATGAATAAGACAAATTTAGTCCGTATTCGAAATTCCTCTCAAGAAAAATCTGTTAAATTCTTAAGTGTTTTCTTTGATGAAAAGTTAAAGTTCGACCATCATATATCTCACGTATGTTCCAAGTTATCCAACGCTATCTACTTGGTCAACAAACAGAAAAAGATACCTTCTCACGACGCCCTGAAGTCACTATATTTTGCGTTGATACATAGTCACCTATTGTATTGCATCCAACTATAGGGCAATGCGACCTCCACCAAAAAACCTATTTATTCTACAGAAACGTGTCATTTGTATGATAAACAATAAAAAAAAATTCCCACACTGACCCACTGTTTAGAAAAGATCAGATAATAAAATTTGACGATCTATACAGTGTACAAATTCTGCTATTTAACATCGTTTTTTTGACGGTGTGCAATGATCTTGAGGTTTAGGCGTTGGACTCCTGATTACCATTCCGGGTTGCCAGGGTTTGACTCCCGGCAGGGGATCAGAAACCAACATTCTAAATTCCTCTAAAACATGAATATGTCCTTCACAAAACACACACAGGCCCGTGTCACAACACTTTCGTCGTACTGTGGCCAGCGCGTTCCACACTTTCATCCCACTGTCGGCTAGAAGGTGAACCAAGTAATCAGCAGAACTTCATCTAAAAGGCTAGATTCCAACCATCGCTTTTGACGGTGCGCAATGTTCAAGTGGTTTGGGTATTGGACCACTGATTCCCAGGCGGAGTTGTCAAGGGTTCGACTCCCGACAGGGGATCGGAAACCAACATTTTAAATTCATCCAAAACATGATTGTGTTCTTCGAAAAAGACACACACACCTGTGTCAGTCTTCAGCTGAGGCCAACCACATCACTTTTGCCGTACAGTCGCCAGCGCGTTCCACACTTTCCACACTTTCATGCTTCTGCCGAAAGGAAGGTGAACCAAATAATCACGGAACTTCATCCTAAAAAGATAGATTCCAACTATCAATTTTAACGGTGTGCAATGGTCTAGTGGTTTAGATATTGGACTCCTGATTTCCAGAGAGGGGGTTGCTGAGGGTTCGACTCCCACACGGGGATCAGAATCCAACATTCTAAATTCCTCTAAAACTTTAATTGTATCCTTCCAACCACAGGACTTTCGTCGTACTGTAGCCAGCGTTTTCCACACTTCCATGCTGCTGACGAAAGGAAGATGAACCAAGTAATTATTCGAACTTCAACTAAAAAGCTGGATTCCAGCCATTGTTTTTTGCGATGTGAACTGTGAAATGGTTCAGTGGTTTAGGTGCCCGACTCCTGATTGCCAGGCGGGGTTGCCGAGGTTTCGACTCCCAGCAGGGGATCAGAATCCAGCATTCAAAATTCCTCCCAAACAGGATTGTGTCCTTCGAAACACACGCACACAACACACACAGCGTTGCGCTCTGTCCTGTGATAGCTTTTGTAATCGATCGTCGCGAGATGTTTCTTATCTCGCTGTTTGCAGAAAGTTTTCGAAAGTCAGAAAGAAGCGGAAAAAAGTGCTTCATCATCACGCAGAATTGGAATTCCAAGTGATAGAAATTTATAAAAACCACGTTGAGCGTAAAGTAAAAACAAAATAAACCGTATGCCGGTTGTGCAAACTATTCGCGAGAGAGCATTCGAGCGATATTAATTTTCGGTGTTCCTATTCTTGAATAATATTCTCGTGCTCGTTTCAGTATCCATTTGTAATAAATGTTCGAGACATTACCGCATAATTTCTTTTATTATTTTTTTTTTTTGATAATCGGAATTTAAAATTTTGTAAATTCTCGGAACGAATTATCCATCTATTTAAAAAAAAAGATATCCAAATATCTCCATAGTGCGTAAGATTTGAGTCATGGTCGGTCAATCTTCACAAAATATTTTAATGGGCCACCGGCCACCCACATTCGTGCCTAGGGATGCATGGTATATCGATAAACCGATATATACCGGTATTCAAACCAATATTGGAATACCGGTGTAATTACAAAAATATCAGTTTATCGTCATTATTTGTTTATCCACAATTTCATTTTCAATATGTCTTGATTTTTTTTTTTGCTGCAGCCCCGAATAAATAATATTATCTTTTTATCCAAGGAATCGTCTATGTGCCCACGTAATATACAAATTGAGCAGTTGAAAAAATAATTTTCAAAAATTTCATCAAAACTGTATCAAGTGATTCCTCAATGGTCCATTTACCTAACGAATCGTCCACATCCACCCGGGTAATATATAAACTGAGCTGTTGAAAAAATATTATTTTTCAAAAAATTCAACAAAACCATACCATGTGACCCCTCCAATGAAGGGGTCACGTGATATGGTTTTGTTGAATTTTTTTGAAAAATCTGATAAACTAATTTTTAAAATAAGAAATTTTGATATCGTCTGCGTTGGGTAAAGGTTTTTCGAACCGCATCATCAAGGCATGCTAATTCGTTCCGACTGTGATGCCTGAAGTCTCGATTGTGGTACTTATATTCATAATATATATCTAAACAGTTTTCGATATACCGGCACACCGCGGTATTTTTTTGAATACCGATACCGGTATTCAGTTTGAATATCGTGCAGCCCTATTCATGCCCATTGTGTAATCAGGAAAAAAAACTGAAAAGAGTACTTCATCATTACGCAGAATGGGAAGTGATAGATATGCAGAAAAAAACGTGTTGATCGTTTAATAAAACCACCGTATTCAGATCGTCGCTCTTATACATGTAATAGAGATTTAATTTCTTGTTCGAATCTTTTGAAGACATGCCTTTCAAATTGATTTCCTTTTGAAATTCATTCTCGTGGTTTTGTTTTGTTTTTACGAAACTTTTTTTTCGAAATTAAGACAAACGTGGAAAATTAATTTTTACCTCACCTGACTGAAAGTCAGTTGGAGCTTAAGCCATCCGTCGTCCGCCCGACCGTCCATCCGTCCGTCCTTCCGGTGTGAACTTTACATTATCGACTTCTCCTCATAAACCACTAGGCTGAATTGAACCAAATTTCATATGCATGTTCCTTGTCACATGTCAATTCAAGTTTGTTCAAACAAAGTTGCCACGCCCACAGAAGGCACCGAAAGGGGCATAATTCTTTTAGCACTCCACAATTTTTTTTTAAATTAAAGTCTCTTCTTCAGAACAAGCAATCCGAATGTTTTGATACTTGGTGTACAGCATCCTTAGAGGGGTCCGATTCAGGTTTGTTCGATACAAGTTCTTGGGTTCATATTTGGGTTCCCTATGGGACCTCCAATTTTAATTTGGTGCAATTTGAGAATTGTATTTAAAAATCTTCTTCTCCAGATCAACCAGTCAAAATCTCTTGATATTTGGTATACTGCTTCTTTAGGGGATTGGGAGGGGGGGGGGGGGCGCAGATTGAAGTTTGTTCATAACAAGTCCCTGGAGTCAAATTTGCACTCCCCGTGGGAACCCGTTAATTTAAATTGGTATACTACGAGAAATAGTCTTTAAAAATCTTCTACTTCAGATCCATCAGTCAGAATCGTTTGATATTGGAAAAGCAACATCCTAAGAGGAGTGAGAGTCAAGTTTCCTCAAACCGAATCCCTGAGTTCATATTTGGGCTCCCTATGTAAACCCGAATTTTATCTCCGTCCAATAGGACAATTTATTAAAAATCTTCTTAAGATCTATCTGCCAAACTCTCTTGATATTTGGTATACTGTATCTTTAGTGGGGTGAGATTCAAGTTTGTTCAACTCAAGTACATGAGTTCATATTTGGGTTCTCTACGGGACCCGAATTTTAATCCTATGACAATTTAACAAAAAAAAATCTTCTTTAGAACCATCTGTCAGAATATTTTGATGACTGGTATAGAGGATCCTTAGGGATACATATTCAAGTTTGTTCAAGTCCTTGGGTCATATTTAGGCTGCCTATAGGAACTCTAACTTTAACATAGTGCAATATGAGGAATGTTATTCAATAATCTTCGTTTTCAGATGTACCAGTCATAATCATTTGATATTTCATATGAAGCATCCTTAGGAGGTTCAGATTCACGTTTATGCAAATCAAGTCCCTGATTTTATGTTTTGTCTCCTTATGGGAATCCAGATTTTTACTTGATGGAATATGAGAATATTGAATGAAATTCTTTCTTCTTCTGATCTACTTGTCGAAATCTTTTGATATCCGGTACAATGCAGCTTGGGGGAGGATTTCAGCTTGAAGTTTGTTCATATTATGTCCCTGTAGTAATATTTGGGCTGTTGGATCCCAAATCTTAACTGTGTAGTATGAAAAAAAGATTTTAATATATTCTTCAGGTGTAGCAGTCAGAATCTTTTGATGATAGATATAGAGCATTCGGGGTGAGTGGGGGGTGGGGGGGGGTGGGGGGGGGGGGGGGCTAGATTTAAATTTATTCTTATTTGGGCTCTGGTTGGAAACTCGGAACTATAACTCAGAATAATATGAGGAATACTCTTTAAAACTCTTCTTCTTCAGATCTTCCAGTCACAATCTTCTGATATTTGACATGCAACATCCTTGTAAGATTCAGATTCACATTTGTTTAAATCAAGACCTTGGCTTCATATTTGGGAACCCGAATTTTAACTTGGTGCACATTGAAATCTTTTTCTTCTGAACTAACCGTCACAATCTATTGGTATTTGGTGTACTACGTCTTTAAAGGCGGGGTGGGGGGGGGGGGGGCAGCTTGAAGTCTGTTCAAATTACGTCCCTGGAATGATATTTGGACTCTTTTAACTTTGGGTAATATGAGAAAAAATGTTTTTAAAATCTTCTTCTTCTGATCAGAATATTTTGATGATTGGTATGTTGCATCCTGATTCAAGTTTGTTCAAATCAAGTCCCTGGGGTAATATTTGGGCTCCCTATGGGAACTGGGAACTTTAACTTAGTGCAATATGGGGAATATCAACTGGTTGTTTTTTTTTCTTTTTGCTACATAATGAGTTTTGAAGAGGTTTGAGCGATTTTTCGCAAAACAAGAAAAGAAAAAAAAAACAAAAACAGTTCACCCAACAGGCACACCTCCCACTACACCACCCCCTAGCTAAATTAGATTTACTATATTAACATGTAGATGTTGAATGTGGCCATAAATTCTTCTTTAAACAATTTTATCAGGTGAGCGACTAGAGCCCCTTGGGGTCTTTTATTATTATTATTATTACACTCCGGAATATGCAATTTAAAACCATTTGATACTTTTGTACGTCTTATGACGTACGAAGTCAAACAGCGCATTGATACTTTGTGGTCATTTGTTTTGTTATTATTTTTCAATTTTTTAAAGTTTTAACCTCAATTCCTATTTTCTCCCGAATAGTGCCCAGTGACAACCGTTGAGCCAAATGTTATCGCAGCTCAAAATACTAATATAATCCTGCTGTCAAGACGTCTTAATTGGTTGAGTGCTAGAAACAACTACCAGGGTTTTCAAAAAATGAGGATACGAGAACAAAAGCCAACACTTTCCTTGCTGAAATTTCATATTCAGTCAAACACAAATAATATTTTGTTTATACAACTTTGTTTTATTACAAATTATTGGAGAGTGCCAGTGAGCACTCTCCAATAATTTGTAATAAAACAAGTTTTGAATAACAAATTAGGACCCCCCCCCCCCCAAAAAAAAAAATAATCTAGCCCTCAACCAGATAACTAATGTGAAACATATCTTGTTATTTGTACTTTCCGAAGTCTGACGTCACATTTTGAAAATGTTGAATGAACTGAATTCCCAGTGACATTTGAATGTCAGGATAATTAAAGTCTCAAAGGGTTAATTTTGTTGTTGTTTTTTTTAAGTACAGAAAATGTAAGAGAAACGTTCCAAGTTGGAATATCAACGGTCAGTTGTTTATATCAAGATACGTGCGAGGTTACTTGTATGTGCACGATGACGTTGTGCAATGGACTGCGATAGTTGTTTAATCGACCATCGGGAGCGCGGTGGCTCAGTAGGTAGAGGTGCAGGCTGCAAGCCGAGAGGTCCTCGGTTCGAATCCCACCTGCGGCAACCGCGTTGTGTCCTTGGGCAAGACACTTCATCCCCATTGCCCGTGTGGGGGCACGATGACGCCGTGTACTAAGGCGTACTGCACGTCGATGGTACGCATGTCTTCACCCAATCTAACCCTGCCTGTTCCGCAGTGCGGAGTTACGATGTTGGGGAGCTGGCAGCGTTGCTCGGTGGTTCTCTCCGGGTACTCCGGCTTCCTCCACCCGTCAAACTGTCACGGTCATGATTAGCCATTGTGCATAAATATGTGACCTTAAACATCAATAAATAAATAAATAAATAATCGACCATCTGGTTCTTTTTGCGGACGTTACAACCGTTACTTATTCCCAGTCCCTTATCGGACATTCGATATCAGGCGATCTGTGGGAAGTGCTGAACCGGGAATGACAGTACACACCCACAGAATTTAAACAAATTAAGGGGAATGTGGCGACAATTGTCGTGTTGAATTTCTTTTTCTTTCTAGTTTAGGATGCACTCCTCGTGCATCCTAATAAATAAATAAAAATATCATCATCATCATGTTTTTTCGGCGTCGTTCTTGCATAGTTTGGAGCGGTAGCTCATGCTTTTAAGCCAGATTGAAGATTCTCTGTTCTTGTGACCATCCAGAGTAGATAGCAGAGACCTTTCGCACAATGAACGCGACTGATAAGAACAACGAATGGGGTATTACGTCACTGGAATATGCGTTCTTCCTATCTGCTGTAGTTTTCCCTTATCCGTAGTTTCGATTACGGCTTCTCGTCAACAACTACAGATATATCATACAGCAAACGAAATGTTTGAGAGCGTTTCTGAGCTCCTTAATGTGGAAGATCACTCTAAGATTGTGTCCTTACAGTCTAGTGTCCTTATACTCGCAGCGACGCGAAGTTTGAACTGAAGGATTTTCACACAAATGGACCCGTAGTCATCAATTCTGCGATAGGCTCTTTTGGCCGCCCGACAAATTTGCGACTGTTATTGTTTTTCGTATTTTTTATCAGTCGTCGTTGGTTTTGCGAAAGGTCTCTAATATGCGTTCGACTTAGGTGCAATATAAGTAAGGAAAATTTGATTACTTTATTTTCAACCTCTGATATTCCATAAATTCAAATTAAATATGCACAGATAATACATCAAAGTGAGGGTTGTGATAAAAGTAAACAAGTAAAATGTATGCAATCAACTCACATAGTTTACAGCAGGCACCAATAGCTCCTGGAAGTCTGCTACTGAATTCATACCAGAACTGATAATAAAATAATATGTCTGTGGCTAGGAAACTTCTTAGAATTCCAGGATTGTTTTCCGATGCAAATTCGTGGTATCGCATGATATGCACATGTCCATCGGCCATGGAACCCATCTTCAATAAAACATACAGACAGTGTTACCCTTTCCCCAAATACAGTGATGTCGCTGTGTTTTGAGGAATTTTGATTTACCTAACGTTGTTCTTGTATGTGGATATCTGAAGAACATTTGGCCACCAGTTGTTCTCCGGAAATATTAGTTTATTATCAGTTCAGGTACGAATACGATAGCAGACTTCCAGGAACCATTGGTACCTGGTGCCAACTCTGTGGGTTGTTTTCGTGTATGTTTCGCGTTTTATACACCACAGCTTCAATTTTAATGTATAAATTTGTGTTTATTTAATTTTGATTTATGGAATATCAGAGGTGGGAATTTCAAAGTAAACAAATTCCCCTCAGTAATACATGTATAGCACATTAATTGCAAAGCAACATATCTGCTGTTTGTTTTATGTCATAAATAGACAGAACGCGATGTGTGTTTGAATTGGTGGGTATTTTACTTAACGAGCTGGATGGCGTAGTCATATGTCGCGAGAGCCGTAGGCTCTTGCGACATATGACTACGCCATTCCAACGAGTTATGTAAAACACCCGCCGATTCAAACACACATCGCGTTCTGCAATTCATTTAAATAAACAAATTTTAATTCCGATGTTTAAACACAAAGGTGAAGAGTCCGTTTGTTTTGTTTGAAGCTGTATTGATCAAATGGATCGATAAAAAATCAAAGCAACTTTTGGTGAACCAGTGTTTGTTGAAATTCGTATCGCTGTTTCTCTTCAGCTGGTGTTCACTCACGCCTAACCATTAGGTGGCTATTACGGTTAGTAAAAATATAAATACAAATTTGGGCAGATTTGCAAAACAGCGCGTAGAAACGTTTTTAAAAGAAGTTCGAAGCATGTCAAGATGTCCGAAGATTTATCGAAATAAAGTTGACCAATTTAGATGTAACGGGATCCGCAAAACGAGACACCCACGTGGCTGGGTTAATGTTGTGGTTGGAAATGAGAGGGGGGTTTTAAAAATATTATCTCATTTTTGTTTAACTGATTTTTTGTGAGCAGACTTTATTTTGCTTTGGACGTTTTCATTTTCCAACTACGCGACAGACGATCGATAATTGTCTAACGAAATCTGGACACTTTTCGAAGCGTAACTAATGACTCGACGGGAAAGAAACTGGTATAAAAGGTGGTGGGAAAAATGTTCTGGCGTGTAAATCACCTGTTGAATACAGAAACATTTATGTCATAGTGGCAAATTCCTAAAATACAAGGGTTCAAAGTTTAATGGACGTGTGATAATGATCCTTCTATTGCTCGTATTGCCCAACAATTGGCACGTAAACTTTGTATCGCGATAGCTTGGAATCTGCCGCTTCGATCCATGTACACTTTCCGGGATAATGATGCATTGCATAATCAACAATACCGACATTTCGTGAGTTCACAAAGATAAGAACCGAAAACTCGTAGAAACGAAGAATTATTATCAACGTTTTATTTATTCAAAAGATAATCAACAATACCGACATTTCGTGACAAGGGATGAAATCTGATTTCACATTGATAAGAACACAAAACCAGTAGAAACCAAGGATCATGATCAACGTTTTATTTATTCAAATGATGAGTTCTTTGATTTCACAATGATAAGAATACAAAACTTGTAGAAACTGAGAAACATTGTCACATAGTTATGACGCCACTCCTTTGTTTAAAAGAAGTGATATATTTCGAACAGTTGACAAGAGCATATTCCGTATTCAACAAATATCACCTCAAGCTCTGCAAAACCTGGGCGATGAAGGATATATTTCCAGAACAAAGGCAATGGATTGGGGCAATGTCAGCTCTGACGTAAACAAAAACCAGTGAAAACATTTCAGTGATCTGTATCAAAGTGTCTGAATTCATTCACGCGCTATTCTGTACTTCCTCGCCTTCGCCGTCTCACACATAAAATAAAACCCCAAAGTACGATAAAAATAACGTGTTCCGTATAACTATAGCAAGATTTTGCTGACTCAAAAAAAGAAAGTATTGAAAAGAATAAGAAAAAATGTCAAATTAAGTTAATTTAATCGATAATTGATATTGACTCTTTCTTGCCGATTATGCCTTTGTGTTTCTTTTTGTCGTTTTCAGCATATCAGCTCATGATATTGAACAGAATCTGCAATCGATCGGGCATATTCACTCGGGCAAAGCGCCCGTGAACACTCACGCGAATGTATATTTAATAGCACTTTCTTTCTATGATGTAACCTATACGTATTAACGTTTTATTTATTCCAATGATGAGTTAACCCTTTATCCAAAGCAGACGATATCAAAAATCCATTATTTGAACCCCTAGAAACTGCGTGGCCGCTCTTCCTGCCAGGAACAAGATACGTCATAACGTCTGTACGGTGATCCGGTGTTAGAAACCAAAACTAACACTTTGATTTTTAAATTTGTGCAACAATTTATTTGTAGCACTGGGAGGTTCGACAACGAGTTTCCCATCTAGTAATATTTGTAAAACAATGCTGACTCAAGGTATCCACTTCAATATAGAATACTTCAATATAGGTTACGGAATGGACGCGTCATCAGGGTGACGTTGAGCCAGCGCATCGGTACACAGATTGTGCAGTCACGATGATAGGCACGGTTGCGCTGTTTGTGGCCCGAGTCGCTGACGCGGCGTTTTCCCTACCTTTTGTGTGAATCAGCATGGATCTAATGAGACACGTCCCTAAGCTGTAGTACAGAAGGCGAAGAAATGATGATGATGATTATTATTATTATTATTATTATTATTATTATTTTAACACATCCTAATCAAAACAGCGCCCAAGTGGCCTTTGGCTTTGAATATTAATTGATTCAAATCGAGAGAGATACAGAATGCAAAAGGGACATCAACAGCTTTTCTTTCTTTCTTTCTTCCTTTTTCTGTCTTTCTTTAGTGCTACATATTCATATTTATTTATACACATACGCGCATATATATATATATATATATATATATATATATATATATATATATATATATATATATATATATATATATATATATATATAAACCCATTCAAATAGTTTATTTTACATTTATGAATTTCAAAAACTTGTTTGTTTCGCCATTGTAACATTTTCTGTATTCATGTTATGGGAGCGGAGGTTTCTACTTAGTGGAAAGCACTTGTCCTCCTATCCCTTTTGCTCAATAGTTCGGGCAAATAAAAATATGTTTAAAGTTTAAAGTCATAAGGTCATTAAATAGGATGGCTGTTCAATAAATGTGGGGGTAGACCAATGAATATTTTCAACGTGCAGCCACGAGGCTGCACGTTGAAAATATTACTTAGTCTACCTCAAATAATGAATATGGATTCTTCTTATTGCTGTAATTGAACTGGCATGGACGATACCATCAGAGTTCAAAGGGTTAATATTATTTGTTCGAATTGTTCAAACAAATTACAAACAAAACCACATCGTATGACCAGTCATTCGAACGAGCTCGTTGGGCTCGTTCTAATGAGGGGGTCGCATGATATGGTGTTATTGAAATATTACGTGGACAGATGCGGCTGATTCATTAGTTAAATAGTTAAACTTCCATCCCTGTCCGAGACGACACGCGTTGTGTCCTTGGGCAAGGCACTTTATATCCATGTTGCCTACATGTGGGCACGACGACGCCGTGTACTAAGTCGTACTGAACGTCGATGGTGTACATGTCTTCAATCGCTGTAGCCCTGCTTGAGCGAAGCTTGAACAGAGTTAGACTGTTGAGGAGCTGACAGTTGCTCGTCGATGCTGGGTAGTTCTTTTTGGGTACTCCGGTTTCCTCCACCCGTAAGACTGTCACGGTCACGATTAACCATTGTGCATCAGTATGTGACCTTAAACACCAATAAATAGTAATAGTAAATAAAATAGTTAAACTATGGGTAAGGGCACTTGTTTGATAATGTCGGTACAGGGTAGGTTTAGTCATGTCCGATTGTGGAAGAGAGTGTGAAAACCTGATTTGTCCCGACTGTGATGGCTCAACTGAGTTCCGACTGATAAAATATTTAACCCTTTGCCCAACGTAACGCAAAAATCAAACAGCGCTATTCACAAAAAATGAAAAAAATTAGTTATTCAAGAATTTTGTTTGCAAGGTGTCGTCTGCTTTTCTTGTTAGGTAAACGGTTAACCATCAGTATCAAAGCATGCCTCGCTGATAGCAAGAAGCTTGATGGTATAGTTGGAATATTAGTCTCAGAGATTATAGTGCAAAATTCGGATGTCTTGGAAATCTTTCTTTGGATAAAGTCGTGGCGCGTGGGCTTCCCTACTTCATAATTCATTGTGTCATAAGCAGATATGGGGGTCTGTCTCAGGTACAGTCCGCTCTCAGACATGATAAAGTTCGTCAGCTTTCTGGCTACCTTCTCCATTTTATTCATTTTAGTTTTCATGATTTATTTATTTATTTATTTATTTATTTATTTATTTATTTATTTATTTATTTATTTATTTATTTATTTATTTTTGTGTGTGTTTAAAATCACATATTTCTGCACAGTGGCTAATCATGACCACGACAGTTTACGGGTGGAGGAAGCTGGAGTACCCGGAGAGTACCACCGAGCAACAGTCAGCTCCCCAACATACAAACTCCACACAAGCAGGGTTAGCATTGGTTGAAGACAGGCGCAGTACGCCTTAGTACACAATACGACTGTGCCCCCAGCTGGGCAATGGGGTGACGTATCTTGTCCAAGGACACACCGCGGTTGCCGCAGGTGGTATTCGAACCAAGGACCTCTCCACTTGCAGCTACACTTCTACCTACTGAGCCATCCAACCCCCTAGTCTTGATGATAGAAACGGCGTTGTTGAGCCACATTACCCCTTTACCCAACGAATCGCCCGCATCCATCCGCGTAATATGCAAATTCTGCAGCTGAATAAATATTATTTTTCGAAAAATTTCAACAAAACCGTATCATGTGACACCACTTTGGAACGAGCTCGTCGAGCTCGTTCCAAAGAGGGTTCACATGATATGGTTTTGTTGAAATTTTTTGAAAATATTTAAAAAATGATATTTAAAGTAATAAATTTTGATATCGTCTGCGTTGGGTAAAGGGTTAAATCTTTAAATCCGTCTGTTGCTGGATCCGTCATTGCTCGAAGACGTACACGAATTTATTGTACTCTGTGGCGAAAACCTGATCAGTCTTCGTTTTGTGGGGTCGTATATTTATTGATTAACTATGTAGGATTTCATTTCAAAAGTTCAAGACAAATTTATTGTTGACCCACTCGGAAGCGCGGTGGCGCAGTGGTTACAGAATCGGACTTCAAACCGAAAGGTCCATTGATCGCTCCCCGCTACACTGCAAAAAATATAGGTTCTCTTTAGAACCAAAACTGGTTCTAATCTTGTCCCTGAGATGGAACCAGTTTTGTTTAAACAGTATTTATTTCAAATCAAATAAATTTATAAAGATTAACATTAATAATTAACATAATTAAACATAAATTGCGAGGGTTTCAGCCGTAAGTTTAGAGCTTATACGAAGTTGTCTCAAATCATTCTTAAGCAAAGGAGATATGAACAGTTGGCATATCGAACCAGTTTTGGTTCTCTTCAGAACCAAAACTGGTTCGATATGCCAACTGTTCATATCTGCTTTGTTTCAAAATCTTTGACGACTGCGATGAATAAGATCCAAGTTTACTGCTGAATCTACTTCAGTTCATGTAATATTCTGTTAAAATTGAATGCTAATCTTGGTAATTTTTTTTTGATTTGAAATAAATACTATTTAAACAGAACTAGTTCCATCTCAGGGACAAGATTAGAGCCAGTTTTGGTTCTAAAGAGAACCTATATTTTTTGCAGTGTAGGAGCAACTGCGTTGTGTCCTTGGGCAAAGCACTTAACCCTTTACCCAACGAATCGCCCGCATCCGACCGCGTAATATGCAACTTCAGCAGCTGAAAAAATATTATTTTTCGAAAAATGTCAACAAAACCACATCATGTGACCCCTCTTTGGAACGAGCCCGTCGAGCTCGTTCCAAAGAAGGGTCACATGATATGGTTTTGTTGAATTTTTTGAAAAAATTTAAAAAATGATATTTAAAATAATAAATTTTGATATCGTCTGCGTTAGGGTAAAGGGTTAATCACGATTTCCCACGTAGGGCGACGGTGGTGCTGTGAACTAAAGCGCGCTGCACGTCGATGGTGCATTTGTCTTCAACTAATGCTAACCCTGCTTGTGTGGAGTTAGTACGTTGGGAAGCCTGGCAACTGCTCAACGTTGCTCGGTCGTTCTACTCGGGCACTCCGGCTTCCTCCACTCGTAAAACTGCCCGACACGAGGCGACCCTGACTGTCGAACGTGTCGTAAAAGCCCCAATAAATAAACAAATTGTTCACTCACACATTTGAAGTATTGCTTTATATCGTAACGTTAGTAATGAAGTATAGTTTAGCAAGGGCTAATTACTGATGTGGACCGGATGAACGCTAATGTGAAATATATTAGGACTGTTTGAATTTATTAGATCGTTAAAGCAGGTAAAGCTGTATTTTTAGAAATTATATTAATTGATTTTGACCCGTGTTCACCTTTGGTAGTATTAGGTAGTTTTTACATGCACACTGTCACGGAATCATAAAGACGTTTGTGGCATAGTGGGCGTTAATTGACGTGGCTCAAGGTTCGTCTAGTGGTTTATAAAACCGTTCTGACTTATTACCAGAAACGTCTTTGGAATAAGGGTGTGGTTCTTATAAGTTACAGGCCCTCTGATCTGTGTGCTCCCTTCTGGCTTCTGGTAGCAAAGTTTAGGTTTCAATGTACTCTTCGTGCTCTCTTAACAGCCATAGGAAGGTGTAAAATTACCTCCACTTAGACCATTGGAGAATACTTTAACAATTATGTTTCTCACGATCCGCCATCCCATGCAGTGCTTGCCTGGTGTAGAACACCAAAATAAGTGTGGATGAGTGGCGTTAGAGAGAAACCCTTTGTAACTCACGTCAACGAGTAGCTACTACCTTGACAGTTTTGTATAAAATGCTCTTCTATTGGATTGTATACTTGCAAGCGCATCTTTTGTTTGCATAGAACAATGGGCCATTGATTGATAGGCAGTTGAAACCTTTACTGACCCCATCAACAGTTTCTCCATATACAATGGTAAGTTACAGTACTAATATCGCTTGCATTCTCACCAGATTTCTTGTGTTTCAAGCTACAGTTTAATTTAACCCTTTGAACACTGATGGTATCTTCCATGTCAGTTCAATGGCAGAAATTAGAAGAGTGCATATTCATTATTTGGGGATAGACCAATTAATATTTTCAGCGTACAGCCTTAGGGCTGCACGTTGAAAATATTGATTGTTCTGCGCCATACGATCACTTGGCAGCCATTATACTTAATGAAATTATGAAGTATCCTTTTCCTGGGCCGGAAAAGCAGCCTCTCGGGCTTTTAAGGTCAATACTTTCCTGTTCTAAAGGATTATATTCTGCTTGCCGAGTTCTTTAAGTATTCTCGTATTATTTTACTTGTATTTACTATAGGCTCTAATGACCAATTAATACTCTACGTAACAGAAAATATTTCACTGCAGTCTGAATTTTGCAACAATACCAACTATTATATTTTTCCCTGGTTCTGTCTGGAAATTACGTATTTCTACCACAGCAAAACCGCCCATCAATTTACAGCTTTCTCTTGATCAGCGATAACCACTAGCATCAAGTCAAAAAACCCCATAAAACACAAGGTATCCCGAATTAACCCCAGATTTTGGTTATGCACAACTAACTTCATCTACTTTTGAAATGTTTCGTTGTTATGAACTGTTGCCTGAGGGAATGTTTATGGCAAATGACTAACATAAGTTGAAACGGTATGCGTTTTCATTTTGCGTTGATACGGTATGTGTTTTCATTTTGCCGGTCCTATGTTTTCGTTTTAGAACTATTAGCCGAGACGCTTCTATTCGCTTCCGTACAATGCTCTTTGGTATGTTGATTAGCTGTGTCTCACGCAACATCGACATGGGATTATTTTATAAAAAACACCATATATTTCAAAATGAGGTTAATTACGTAACGTTTTTAAAACTAATATCTCTATATATTTCAATTCAGCCTTCTGAAAATTTAAATATTTCCATAATGATTTTATGTCAAAAACCACGTTTAAAAACCGTTTCCTCACATTTCTGCCCAAAATAAAAATTGCAGTGAGGCTACTGTCGTGACGGCCTGAAAATCATGTTGCGATTTCTCTGAAACTTCAGTATTTTATAGACCATTAAAATATAAGAGGTCATAATTTCAATTTATCGTTTTTTTTTAAATTTCTGACAAGATATTGCTCTGTTTCAAACTCCCCAGTTCCTGTAACCGTTAGCACGAACGATCGAATCGACGTTTAAAAACAATGTCAAACATTGAGATACAGATTAATACAATAGTCAACTGATCTGCGTCCTCGGATTTCGCAAAGTTGATGAGACCAGGTCAGTCAGATGAAACGAGACTGAATATTACAAACCAGACTAAATGACTGCTGTATTAATTTGTTATTATACCTCCCGCGAACGAAGTTCAGGGGGTATGTAGGAATCACTCTTTCTGTCTCTGTCTGTCTGTATGTCTGTTTGTCCGTTTGTCTGTTTGTCTGTGCAAGTCGTGTCTGGCTCAGAATTTTTGATGGCCTTGAAGAATATTAATGATACTTTGTAATAATGTTACGCACCACCAGGGGGTGTGTCGCGAATGAGGTTGGAATGCCTGTCTATAAGGTCAAGGTCACAGACTTAGTTCAAGTTCAAATACACCCACATCCCAATCCATCTACATGTATAACAAGTCGTGTCCGGCTCAAAACTTTTGATAGCCTTGAAGGATATTAATGATACTTGGTATTAATGTTGGCCACCATTTGATGGTGTGTCGCGAATACGGTCGGTTGGAATGTATGTCTACAATGTCAAGGTCACCGAATTAGTTCAAGCCTACATACCCACACATCCAAATCCAACTATAACAAGTCGTGTCCGGCTCATAAATTTTGATGGCCTTGAAGGTTATTAATAATACTTGGTATTAATGTTGCCATCACCAGAGAGTGTGTCGCGAATAAGGTTGCGATGCCTATCTACAAGGACTAGGCAACAGACATAGTTCAAGTTTGCATACCCTCACATCCCAATCCAACTATAACAAGTCGAGTCCGACTCAGAACTTTTGAATATCTGCAAGGATGTTAATAGTACTTGGTATTGTTGGTGCCCACTATCAGAGAGTGTATCGCGGGAGGTATTCTTGGTTCCTAGTTGGTATAGGCCACATCTTGTTACATGACAGCGGATCTTCAAGAATTGAAAACGACATCTGAAATGTAAACAAAAACGAAAGAAAGGACGTTTGTCCATAACGTTGAGCGCCAAGGCACTCGACTTTTTATATCGCGTTTACCCTTTACCCAACGTAAGGGCCAAAACCAGCCAGTGCTATTCGCTATTCACAATTCAATTTTCATTATTTTTAAAATTGTTTTGTTTCAAAAACATAGCTTATGACCCCTCATTGGAACGAGCTCGTTCCAATGAGGGGTCATAAGCTATGTTTTGACGCCAAAAAAATGAAAAATTTAGTAGTTATTCGTGAATTTTATTTGCAAGTGTCGTCTGCCTTTCGTGTTAGGTAAAAGGTTAAATTGTCCCGACGATTTGATTCGGTTCTGTTTCAGTCGAACCGATTCGGAAATATTGGAACAGTCGATATGTTCTCAAAAACCAACAAAGTGTCTCTTCTTGAACTCTTCATGTATCAGTAGGTTTCCTGTGCAGGTAGATGAAGAGTTCAAGGACATTCCGTCTCCGAATCTATTTTGGTTCCATTCTGGAATTTTCCGCTTTTTTATTCTCTTACCCAAACAGACGAGCAAACATTGCATACAATACTCCTTGGGTTGGGACTGATAATGTTTACGGTTGTAAGAAGATGCAGTATCTTCTACTTACTTGAAGATCGGAGTGATTCGATTAGATTCGAAATTTTGTTCTGCCTGATTCGATTCGGAGTTCGATTTGACACGAAATTTAGTATTCGTATGGCCCTACTGGATTCATATCTGTAGATATTTCATGATTCACCAGCTAAATAAAAGGAAATTCTTTATTGTCAAGAATGTTGATGAAACACGTCTTAGTACAGTCTTGTGATCACAAAACCAGGATAAAGAATTTCGATCGGTTCATGGGGCGCCATCCGGTGGAAATTCCATCGCCACTTTCCTCCCCACAATAATGTAGTATCCCATCTGTCGGAAAAGAAAAATTCGTCAACATAGAATCTTAGATAAATTTTTCATTAGTTACTCTTTGCGCAGTTTTGACATCGGCAGAATAATATTCAGAAAATATCAGCCCTATTTGTGTACTTGGCGTTCCAATCGAGATTTGATCGCAAAGGTGACGTGTTTGGTGATCTCTGTACTGTGAATACCTGTAACATTTATCATTAGGAAATTGAAGGGTGGGGTGATCGAAAACGGAAAAGAAATGCTGACCGACTAAAACTCCTAACCGGAGCCAGTCAATTAAAACACTTGCAACTGTTGTCTCCGATATTGTATTTTCTACCCGTAAATGTAAAGGAATTATTAAAGACGTGGCAATTTTGCGTCTGATAAATTGTGTTTTTATTTAAATAGATATAATTCATTTTCAGGGCTGAAGTTAGTGAATGGGGTGCGATAGTGTGGTGTGTGGATGGGTCGGGTCGGGTGGACGGGGAAGCCCAAATTCGCAACGTCAATTTCGAACTAGATGACATTGAACTACCCATTGTCAGTAAAGTTGAAATGTGATGAAGGAAAATAAACACTGCACCCGTTATGGATTTACAGAACGTGGAGAGTGTATTAACATTAAATCGCCAGCAGAGTGGAGATTCTACCAGAGCAATAATTGCAAATTTGTTGCAAAGCATAACAATCAAAGCAAAGTTCCAGCCAAATGGACTCCGGGTTAAACCAGGAGGTCCACTGGCTGAAACATTGCTTGTGTTTTTTGTCCATATGTACAGAATTTGAAAGTGATACTTTGGGTGATTAATCCACTCCACGAGTGATTTAATTACAATCCACTCTCCTTGTACTGTATGGGTCGGTCGAGAACCTAGACAATAGTGTTTGGCTTCCCACAATGATTTCCTTCGTTTTTGAGAAAACAATGGGTTAGGGCTTGCCCTCCCGATTCTGTGGGGGACGTGTTTGTCACGGAGGACAAAAGAAAAAGGAAACAAATCCCCACAAAGGCAGATGAACAAATGGTGACCCTGTAGGTGTGTGTATTTTGAAGGACACCATCATGTTTTCGAAGAATTTGGAATGTTGATTTCTGATCGCAGGGCCGGGGTAGTAACCCCGAGGCCCGGATGTCCGGGGGCCCGCGACTGAACCGAGAGCAGAATAAAACCGTTGAAACTCTTTAACTCTGGGTCAACTGAGCGTCCAAACCAATCAGCATGCATGATGCATGCTGACTGGTTTGGAGCTCAGTTGACCCAGAGTTAAAGAGTTTCAACGGATTCATTCTGTAATGATGCATGCAGCATATGTAGCATGACAGTAAATCGCTTAATGCTGAGAAACCTTACCACATGGCAACGCCTTTGTATGCAGTTTTAGGTAAGAGGAAAAGCCCCATAAAAAGAGACAAAGAGGATAAAAATAACTGCAAGATGCAGTCGTGCGGCTGCATCTTGCAGTTATTTTTATCCTCAATGTACCATCTGGAGTACGTCCACATGCTTTATCATATGCCAGTTAGTCTTTGAGAGGCAATTGAGTCATAATAGATATCGGTCGGGGGAAGGGTGAATATTTTCATGGGTCCTTGGTAAGTTGGGTTTGAAACAAGGGGGCCCAGGTGGTACCATCTAATTGATCCCCCCCCCCCCCGGGCCCGTATTTTCTCTCGGCGGCACTGTCTGATTCTGATCTCCGGCCTGGAATCGAACCATCGGCAACCCCGCCTGGCAATCAGGAGTCGAGCATCTAAACTACTAGATCATTGTATCTTAAAACGATAGCTGGACTGTAGCTTTTTAGATGATGTTCTAATGCTTACTTGGTTCGCGTTCCTCTCGGCAGCTGTTTGATAGTGAGAAACGCGCGAGGAACAGTGCGACGAAAGTGTTTTGGTTGGTCTCAGACGAAGACTGGCACGGGCCTGTGTGTGTATTTTGAAGGACGCAATCATGTTTCGATGAAATTGGAATTATGCTTTTTGATCGAACCATCGGCAACCCCTCCAAGCAGTCGGGAGGAGTCCAACACCTAAACCACTAGGCAAGTGCATAAAACGATGCCTGGAGTCTAGTTTTTCAGATAAAGTTTGTCATGATACTTGGTTCACTTTCATTACGGCAGCGTAAAGTGTGAAACACGCTGGTTTAACCCTTTAACCAACGTAACGACCAAAACCGGCCAGCGCTATTCACAAAAATCGCCAATTAATTTTCATTATTTTTTCATTTTTTGTCTCAAACACATAGGTTATGACCCCTCATTGGAACGAGCTCGACAAGCTCGTTCCAATGAGGGGCATAACCTATGTTTTTGAGACAAAAAATGAAAACAATTAGTTATTCAAGAATTTTGTTTGCAAGAGTCGTCTGCTTTTCATGTAAGGTAAAGAGTTAATAAATACAGTGGCTCTTACTTGGTTACCTTAATATTGGCAGATATAGAAGCTCTCGTTCACTTCACACCTTCAATCTTCTATCTCAGGCTGATATGAAGTTACCTCGGGCTGATATCTCGCCCGACATGAAACTAACCAAGTATTAACCTCCACGTAATTTGAACTGCATCAATAAGGCATGCTGATTTGTTCCGACAGTGATTTAAATATTTTTTATTGGCATTTAACGACACTTTCGACAGTCATCGTCACCTCGTGTCGTCCAGTTTTATGGGTGGAGGAAGCTGGAGTACCCGGAAAGAACCACCGAACCACCGATCAACAGCAAACAACTGCCAGACCCACAACGTACAAACTCCACACAAGCAGGGTTAGCATTGGTTGAAGACAAGTGCACCATCGACATGCAGTACCGCCACCGTGTCCCACCCGGGCTATCGGGATGAAGTGCATTGCCCAAGGACACAACGCTGTTACCCCTGGCGGGGGCCTTTCGATTTTGATGGTTCAAGTCCCGATTATGGTACGTATTGGTTACTATGTTCGGATATCTGAACTCTCTTTCGATACACCGGTATACTGCAGTATTTTTTTGAATAACGATATCGGTATTCAATTTCGAATACCGTACCGCCCTACTGGGAAGTGTCTTCTCACCTGCATTATGCAGCATTGTTATCTTATAATCGATTGGACGCAGGCATGCCTTTTTATCACATAATCGTGATCAAATTGGACATGACGAAATATCGGCCGCAACGTGTCTAACAAACAAGCGACGTCAAAAGTAAACGTATCATTGTGAGTTAGTTTCAGATGTAGAATTTAATTAATTTTCTCCACTATTCCAAATACGATTAGCAGACATTTTCAAAATATTTTCTGAATAACTAATGACTAAAAATTTTGCCTCGGAAATATATACTCGCCCAAAAAAGAAAGTGTGCATTGCAGAAATTGATCAAACTCCAAAAAAATAATTTCGTAGGTGTAAAGAATGTTAACCTGTTCATGAATAAGTTATATTGAACACAAAAACAGCTTTCCCCGTTAAAATTGCATTAACGTTAAATGACGTGCTGCACGTTTATGAAAAGGCATGTTTTGCACGCGGAGAGTCTGAAAATTCATGCAGCAGTGTGAATCCTTGGGTATTTAAACACTGAAGTAAGGCCTTCCTATCGTTCACATTTAAACTTGCGCTGCTGTTAAAACGACCCCACATTAGCATACCAAGATTGACAATGAATCAACGTCTCCTTGCCCTGGGTATGATTAGAGCTGGCAGAACACACAGAGAGGTTGCCCAGCATTTGAACTGCCACCGTAACACTGTAGACAGGCTCGTCCATCGACATGCACAACATGATGACGTTCGAGACCGACCCCGCTCCGGGAGATCCCGAGTTACCACCCCTGCACAAGATCGGTATATCCGTGTCGTCCATCTCGCAACAAACGGCAACGACGACAGCCAGGAACATCCCTAACCTGAGACGGATACATCCTCCAACAGTAATCAACCGGCTGAGAGAATACGGCTTACGTCCTCGAAGACCTGCAATTCGTCCGATTTTGACGTTACGTCATCGTCCTACTCGACTGCAGTGGTATAGACAACATCTCAGGCATCCCTTACACTGGTGGCGACGTGTTTTATTCACAGATGAATGTCGTTTCCATCTTTCATCATCAGATGGCCGCCAGAGAGTGTACAGACGTCGAAACGAACGCTACGCAGATCCATGTGTCGTGGAGCGAAACCGTTATGGGGGAGGGTCTCTCATAGTGTGGGGTGGCATCACTGCCCGTAACAAAACTGAGCTGGTCATTATTGATGGCAATCTCAATGCAGCCAGATATCGTGATGAAGTGCTTACACCTGTTGTTGTCCCATTTCTGCAACGTCACGGCCCCGGCGTCATTCTACAGCAGGACAACGACCCCACGCAGCTCGTGTTGTTCAACAGTATCTGCAGCAACAACAAGTGGATGTTCTTCCCTGGCCCGCAAATTCGCCCGATATCTCACCCATTGAGCACGTATGGGACGAAATGAAACGTCAGCTACGCCGGCTTCCCCATGCTCCATCAACGCTTGTGGAACTCCAAAGACAGCTTATCAGAATATGGAACAACATCCCACAACACTTCCATGCTAACTTGTTCGCTTCCATGAGGCGTAGATGCACAGCAGTAGTCGATGCAGACGGAGGCCATACCAGATATTGAGTGTGTGACTTTTGTGTTTGACCCTTAGTGTCTTTGACTCTCCATGGCACCAAGAGTATTCGTCGTAGCGTAATGAAATTTCTCGTGTTGATCACAAATTGATTCATCTGCGATTGAATAAAATTTCCATGAATGAAAATGATATATATCTTTTTTTAGTGTTATTTTTTAGCATGCATACTTTCTTTTTTGGGAGAGTATAGCTTCTGACCCTCCCTCAGACATCTTTCCAACGAGGGGTCATAAACAATGTTTTCAAGGCAAAAAGTGAAAAAAAATCATAATATTTGGTGGCCCTTTTTATGAACACCGGTAGTCAGTTACGTTAGAAATGGGTAAATTCCACATTATATGAAAAAAGAATCTCAAATTCGTCACGAATTGATATAAATTTTAGAATCTCGTTTATTAACCCTTTACCCAACGAATCGCCCGCATCCGACCGCGTAATATGCAAATTCAGTAGTTGAAAAAATATTATTTTTCAAAAAATTTCAACAAAGCCATATCATGATATGGTTTTGTTGAAATGTTTTGAAAAATTTCAAAAAATTATATTTAAAATAATAAATTTTGATATCGTCTGCGTTGGGTAAAGGGTTAAATTCGATTTGATCCTCGGTAAACCTCGACTGAGGTCGATTTATGTGAACATCATTCAGAAATTTCATTTCCTTTCCCTATTCGATTAGTAAGAAGCATAGGGGGGGGGGGGGGGGGTGGCACATGGATGTTCCAGGATCTAGGAGCCATGAGATGGTCTAGGTTCTAGAAGCCAATCAATGTCTAGGAGCTAAGAGGCTCTGTATTCTTTCGAGAACCAAAATGAGATGAGTCGAAAAGTTGTACAAGGAATGGCGCTTTTGTATTTGCTCGGATATGCTTCTTTCAAATTTCCCCCAATTCTGAGGAACCGCACATGCTCCCTATTACACCAGGTAGATAAATCACAGATTGTTCCATCCCCCGAAAGCCAACCCCTAACCACGAGACTTCGGGGAATGGATGTTTCTGAGTTTACATTCTGTGTCACCATAGTACCCAAGACGGTGTCCTCCTTAAATAAATTAACAGAGGAAAAATGTATCACCCTAACAACACTCACATTGTATGCGCGCTAACATCACGTATCTCCGTGATAAAAAGTCGCACTAGGGTAGCTCATGATCACTTTAATGATAACCCATGTTACACCTAGCGATAAACTGATCGGGTTCCTGCCAATAGGGCAGGAAACCGCATTCTCAATTCTTAGAGGTATAACGTCACTCCCGATGAACTGGTCGTATTCCTGCCAATGGGGAAGAAAAACCACATTCTCCAATATTTAAAAGCCCCCGAATGCTGAAATGAAACACGGGTTCAAGTTTACGGTTGCTGAAAAAATCTTTTTTATTCGAATGTCACCATAGAAAAATATTACTATTTTAAAGATGTGTTCTTTAAAATTTCAGGGTGAAGAGAACCAATGTTCAGCCAATCCGTGTGAGAATGGGAAGGTTTGTGCCTTGTCCCAAATAGGCGGACCAGGTTTCATCTGTTTACCGATCAAAGGTCAGTGTATGTATCTTGCAGGCATGTCAACCTGTACCTGTACAGCCCCGGTGCCGCCAGTACCCTCATGCTAAAACCGGCACCGGTACTGAAGCTTTTGTCCCGCCGGTACCGGGACAAAATTATTTTATGGGGAAATTCCTAACCGAACGAGGGTAAACCGGCTTATAATTCGTCCCCTGAGTTCCAATGCGTTCTATGCGCCAACTGGCACATAGAACGCATTGGAACGCAGGGGACGAATTGTGTATGGCGTACTTACACGACATAGTTTCAGCTTATTTGTGAATGAACATATTAAAACACTCTAAAGGGGCATGTTTTTCTGCACCACCACCTCGATAAGGCCGATAATTTTAACTTTCCAAAAGTGGCATCAAAGACAATGAAAGAACCGCCATCGGCTACTTCAAAGAAATTATTTTGTGACGAAATCAAAGCAATCATAAAGCACGATTTTCGTGCTTTATGATTACTTTGATGTCGCCACAAAATAATTGGTATGATGCCATGTTTGTCATGGCAATCTTGGAGACTGGGTCGATTTAAATACGAATTTCTCCCATCTGATTTGATGTCACTCAATTGTTGACTCGTCCTGGTACCGGTTTCGACGGGACAGGCTCTGTCCAGTACCAGTACCGGTTATGTTGTACCGGCGGCACCTTGACATGCCTGGTATCTTGGAGCGATTTCTGTTCTCTTTGAAGATCTCAGGCTACCCCACGAATTCTGCAAGTAATTCGACGCCGTTATGACGTGGAATCCGTCTAACCCTGAAATAGTCCATCTCGTTTGTTTAGATTCACTCGACTGGAATTTGTTCCGTTTTCCGACCAACGGATATATTCCAGACGAATGAATCATCAGAATACCATAAACATTCATCTGCCTTAAATTAGCGGACGAAATGTTTCTTAATGGAGACTTGATTTGGCCTAGTTTTTGATGACATAACTATTCGGAATGAATATTCATCATAGCCATGGTTTTATGATTACGCCACGTAACCCCACTATTTGAGTTAGTATCTTGATGGTCTCGATGTGAAAAAAATTCTTATTGACTGGAATATTTATAACTGGAGCACAAAAGAAAAACTTTTTATTACACGCCTGTTCTATGAAATCCTCATCTTTAGCAACACTAAGCCATGCGGAAAATGAAAATCCGTTTCGCACATATGTGCCGAACGGAAATCGTTGACGGACTATTTTTAAATAGAAGCGAAGTTTCAATGGAATTTTCTACAAATCGTTCACCGCAGTTACAATTTGAATCGCTAGCGATAACTAAACATAGTAACACGGGTTCGCCTCTCAAATTTGGTTGGCGATAAAATGCGTTCTTTTTGCTGATAGTTCACTGGCACATAGAACACATTCGAACTCAGGGGCGAGTTGTCAAATGAGTTGCTGAGTGTCCTTCTAATAATTGCTTTTAGAGACGTGAAGACGTAATAAACACAGAACGACACACGCTTGTGAATGGGTTAATCGATATGGACATTGTGTCATCTCAGAAGGATAAAATTCGAGGTCTGCGGCCTCTCGTTTTATCCTTCCGCGCTGGCACTCGTGCCATATCGACTAACCCATTCACACGCGGGTGTCGTTGTGTGTACATATCTTTGTGAGTAAAGGGACGTCACATCACACCAACGGTTGTCTGCGTGTTAACTCCATATAATTTAATCATTTGCCCCGCCTCTGCGTTTGATTGGTTGAAAGCATGCGTGACGGCAGACTGATAGATGGATAACAAGCTTGTAAACAAAGATCAATGATCGATTTTTCATCGCCTCCAGTCAGCGAGAATATAATGATAATTTCTCGGGAACAATTGAATTTAATAAATAATATAAAAAATATACCGAAGTGGGAGAGGAATAAAAGATTATACATCCGAACATGATTTTGGGGGAACTTAAAAAAAATGTTACGTGACTTGCTAAATATCTGTCGTCTGCGATCGAAAATCAAAACCACAAACAAAACTCCGAAGTATTTTTCAATTTTTTTCCACGCAAATTCAAGATTTTCTTTTACGATGGCCAATGAATGGTATGGAAATTTCAATATCGGTGATCCGACAGAATTTATAAATTTGAGAGAAGGAACAAATCCTGAGTTAAACAATTTATTTAAGCAAACGCCAAGATTTGTGCGGATTTCAGATGAACTGTTGAATGAACATGATGAATGTAGACAGTCGATAACTTGATGACAGAGTGCAAAACTTTGATTGAGACGGACCAATGAAACGTCGAATTTGACAAATTGGCAATGATTGACGTGACCTGTTTGTGGCACTGTTGTCTTTTGCGAAAATTAAACGTTTTTCGTTCACGTACACATAGTTTTCATATTTTAATATTACAGCCGGATTAAATTATAAGAAATAACTGTTGCTACGCGAGTTATGAAGCTTGTGCTGAAAATTTTCGGTTTATATCGCATAAACCGAAGGAAAACAACAATTATTTCTTAAGAAAAGTGGATAAACAAACAGCACATTACGGCGTCGAATTCCTTAGAGAATTATACTGGTGACCGGATAGCTGGGTTCTTTCACACCCCAACAACCCTGTCATATGCCAGATATTACAGAATGGTATATCCCATGTTTGTTACGCCCACTTTTGTCATAACTTACGAGTTTTGTCACAGCTCCCACTTTTGTTATAAAATCGCCAGGTTTTGTTGTAGCTCCCACTTTTGTGATAACGTTACCAGGTTTTATCATAAATTAGGTTACCGGTTTTGTAATAAACATCGACAGGTTTTATCATAAAAAATATCACCTCTTTTGTCATAGATATCAACAGGTTTTGTAACACAATATAGCCTACCACTTCGTATTGCCCTAATCAATCAGGTGACAGTAAAAGGCGAAAGGTGAGTAAGTATCCCCAAGGGTTAACAGTATACCAACGGGGTACATACTGTCCATACTATACTGCCATACCTGACACTCACAAGCACCCAGCAGTATTATATGACTTAGAATTACGTATTACCCAAGGCAATAATACTATGGGATAAGGTGAGTTAGTTGAACAACACACTGTACAATGTGTCGTTTTTTATCCGTATATAAGTCTTTAATGATAAACTCTATTCCTTATCCATTTTCTGTTCTCCCAATGAGTGTAAATCTGGACAACATTGTATCATCGACTGTACTTCGTATTTTGGGGGTACATGCCAAACATTGGAATATTTAAGAAACGATATAATCGGTGGGGGATTTCTAAAGCTTTATATCTTTCCTTGAGTGGAACAAGGCGCCAACCACAATGCTTTAGCATTGCAGATGGCACCTTGTTCGTCTGATGGGATGATATATATGTAAATACCATTGAGTGTTACGTTACAATTTTTGATACATTGTAAACTCCCGGTCTTAAGTTCGTAACTAATACCAAGTATCGAGGGTCCTGTCTATTCGTCGGCCGCACTCCTCCACCCACCTCCCTCGCGCCCTCGACTGCTTTATTTTTTAATTCTATCTTTAAGAGTTTAGTTTTTGTTTTTTCTAAACAATTACATTTTGAAATAAAAATCTCCGCTTGTCTAAATCTTTGGCAGCAAGAATGTATTTGCACGTATCAGGAAAAGCAACTTCAGTTGTAAATAGCACGGTTGAAGAGAGAAACGTTTGAAAGAAACCTAAGGATTTTTTTTTTCACTAGCCCAAAAATGAAGCCAACAAGGGAGAGGAAATACACAATTTTCCACAAACACATATTTGTGTTTTTGTTCACATTTTCGCCCCCACCCTCCTTCCCATAAAAAGCACAACGACGTAGTCGATGATCCCTCACTGGAACGAGCTCTCTGAGCTCGTTTCAATGATGGGTCACAGGCTATGTTTTTCATATCAAAGAAATGAATGGGTTCAGTTAGTCGAGAAATATTTTCAGAGTTATCCATGATATATAAATATTCAGGCCAACTTGAACACTGCTTCTAGATCACAGTGGGGTAGTTCCTCCAGCCGACAAAAATGTTTTATTTTTTTTTAACAAAGCACAAGAAGTACCAACAAACGTTCAGCGCATGAGACATCGGTTGTACCTGAGCTCTATGAGCAGAGGATGTCTTTGTGTTTCTTGTGTCTTGTTGGAGAAATCTTAAATATTTATTAAGTGGAGAAACCATCATACTAATTTCGTAATATTCCAACCTCCATGAATTTTAATGATATCACTTTCTGGAGTTCTTGTGGCGATTTTTAATTTATTTTGTTTATCCAGGTCAATGGACGTACATCTTTGGCGCCAGGAATGGTACAGGCATGTTGGTATATGAAAGTTGGATCAATGATACCTACATTTGTACCGATTCCAAATGCCCAATTTACAAAAGTGATATCGTGAAAGAATGGAGCAATCGCAAGATAGTCAAGGTTAGTCATTAGTCCACTCAGTATTTACTTGACTTTTCCTGCAAAAGTCGGAGGACTGACACACTAAAACTATAGTGAAAGCCGTTGTATCCCAGACTCGTCATGTGTTCTTGTAATGTAACGTGTCAATTTGTCATATACCTATCATTGATTTGATGTGTCTTACCGCTATCAACAAATTTTGATCGCCGGGTGACAATGTTTTTTTTTATAATTAAATGGTTGGTCTTAAAACGCAATGGGTACGACAAAATGTCAATCATGCTCACTCAAATTGTCGTTGTCCTTGATCAGCATGTAACGCGCCTTTTGGTTGGCTAAATTGGATGATATAAATACAAATCGCGATGGCTGTTTTAAAACATACAGGCAAAAAGAGCTTGCGCTGTTGTGTCGAGTTTGTCGCGCATTCCACACCCAGGTGCTAAGAATAACATTTGACTCCAACTGGTTCACTTCTGCATAGAAGTAGAAGAAAATAACAAAAATCTCCATCCGCAGTGGAAGACTATAGCAAAAATCTCCGTCCGTCCGTCCGTCCGTCCGTCTTACCGCCCATTCGTACTTCCGCTCTTTGGAGAGCTACGCTGTTGGTTTATTTGTGTGAACGATACCTGCACTGCGGTTTTTTTTCTTCGTTGTAAGGGATAACATAAAAATACACACGATTTCTAACAGTATTATTCATCTCTACGAGGTTCAATTTCTATTTCTTGATTTCAACCACGATGATATTAATAATATCTTGACAAGTTAAAAAAACTTAAGATAAATTATTTAAAAGTGAGTGAGTTATTGCCATTTGTTGGGTTCGTTTTACCTTTGTTTATGCGATTACTTGAAAAGTAAAGTTCAGAATTCAGAACTCCCGTGTGACTAATAATACCATAGAAACCAAGATGGTGGCCTCCAGTATACAAAATGGACGACGGAATCACGTATCACCCTAACAACACGCGCTGCGCATGCGCACTCACACCACGTATCACTATGGAGATGACGTCACAACATGCCGCTCACGCGGGTTACCATGACAACACAACATGGCGGCACCAGGTCACGTGGCATAACGTCACTTCCGGGGTCCGGCACCGGGGTCCGGCCAATGAGGGGTGAAACATACGAACACTACTACTCTCACATCTTGAAATTTTCCACACTGCACTATTATTCGACCCTATACTATTATTAATTTTCCGCCCTGTACTATTATTTCGCCCTGTACTATTATTAAGAAGTTTTGATATGCTACCAAATATCAACATTGTCTTCGATTAAATCGAAAATGACCGTGATTAGTCGAAAAGTTGAGATAGTTATTGCCCTTCAAGATTTCTGTTTTATTTTAATTTCTGACGGATGTGTGCTAACTTGAAAACCTTTTATTTGATTTCCATAAGTTTTGGCATGCCGTTTTATTTTAATAGATTCAGATTCAGATTCTTTATTCACGGTACACATACATGTAAAATGGTTACAAATAAACATATTGCACAAATGTAATGAGAAGTATACCGTGGGAAGTGGCATAGCCAGATTGGCTGTCTACCTGCCACCCCCTGGAAGAAGATGGGGTGATTGCAAACAGACTGTGACTGAAAGAATGAACTGAGAGCCAATTATGTGACACATGATGGAGAATGACGATCGAATCATTACTTTTCTGAGATTAGAGTATTAGTGTTTCATTTTCGCCAGCGGAAAGACGGTGATTCAAGGTAGGCAAGAAGCAACCTGCCTATAGGACTCCCTCCACTACTTATCATAACACATGAGAGCGGCAACAAGTCCCATCTTGAAGTTCGTATCGTTTAGACTGCAAAAAGGAGGTTGGTCATGATGTTTGGGCGTGGTGTCTACGTTAGCTGCATCATCATCGTAGGATGACGAATGTTATGATTTATTTGTTTAGACTTTTATTTGCAAGTTCTTACTTGTATCCATATAGTATTTTACATACTACCACTGTAAGGAGGAAGCGCGACAGGTTGCACAAGACGAGGATTCCAGATTTAGACGCGGACCACGACTTTGACAATTTACGAAGTTTACGATGTGCAATCAGGGCAGTAGGGATTGTTGCAGTTGACATAACTGGAATATGAGGAAATGAATGTGGAAGTTAACTTGTTTTTAAGCATGCTTCTGTCGCTAATATTTCGAGTTGTGTCGTCCAGAGCATTCCATAGTTTCGGGAAGGAGTATAAAGGAAATTTATCCAGAGTTTGGGTCCGTGTTTTTTCTATGTATAGGCGGCCTGACTGTCTAGTTCTCCTACCAGATAGATTGTCAGTAATTTTAAATATATCATTGAAAGACACCGGTAATCTGCCGTTCTGCCAGTCAAACACGAACAGTAGTGCATGTAGCCTAAACAAATCATCAACCTTAATATTGTCTTGGACAAGTTTGAAATACATGGTTCTTTGTTGAAAAGTGATGGCGTTATTTCAGGCTTTCAATTTTGAGGCGAGCTGTCGCTTTTGCGCGCCATCACGCCTGTCATGTTTACTGTTCGCGAATAGACAACAGCGCCGCTCGATTCCAACTAGCGAACGATTAACCCTTACCTGACGAATCGGCTGCATCAAGCGCATAGTTTTCAAATTGTGCTGCAGAAAAAAATCAACAAATACACATCATGCGACCCCTCATTGGAACGAGCTCGTCGAACGCGCGTGATATTGTTCTGTTGAATTTGTTTTTAAGAATTGGGGAACAAATTAAAATAACAAAAATTTTGATATCATGTGTTTTCTGTAAAAAGTTAAAATCTATTTGAGGGAAACAGGCCAAATAATAAAATGCTTACAGGAAAATGCGAACAGTACACCATTAATTATCTATTACACGCCAGTTCTATGAAATCCCCTTTTACAGCAACATTAAACTGTGCGGAAAATGAAAATCCGTTCCACACACATGTGCCAAACGGAAATCGTTGAGCGGACGATTGATCACCTGAGACTGAACCTATAGCGAAATAACTAAATAAAATATCTAAAATTGAAGGATGTGGAGAGTTTAATATGTACGAAAATAGCGAAGAAGAAATAGAATCGGTATATGAAGTCGATAATGAATATCCAGAAGAAGAAGAGTATGACTACGCAAATTTTGTTGGCGATAAAATGTGTTCTTTTTGTTGATAGTTGTCAAAAGAATTGCTGAGTGTTCTTCTAATAAATGTTTTTATAGACGTGAAGGCGTGTAATAAACACAGAACGACACGCGCGTGTGAATGGGCTAATCGATATTGCACACTTGCTATCGCGGAAGGATAAAACTCGAGGCCTATGGCCTCTCGTTTTTTCCTTCCGCGCTGACACGCGTGCCATATCTCTAAACCCATTCAACCACGCGTCGTTCTGTGTATAACCTGTTGCATTCCAAGACTTCGAACTAATCAAACTTCACTTTCTGAAAAATGATACGTAAACATCCTAAACTGATAAACTTTTAAGGTCAGAACAACTACTCACTGTCTCTTTACTCATGTATTCCATGGTGAATCACTGGATTGTCTTTCGATTACTACATTGAAGTTATATTTCATTTATCATACCGAACTCAAATAAAGTTGATTATTGCTGCGAAAAACGTATTCGAAAAGTCGGGTAATATTTTTTTGAATCCTTACTTGCCGTGTTCCAAGTGAGGTTAACGGTGTGCAGATATTTTTCTTGAAAGCATTTTCCCAATGCCGGGATTCAATAATAGAGGGCAGCGAGCAGTATGCAGCGCGTCTCACAGTTTAGAAATCGAAAGACTAGTTATTTATTTTATCGACAATTTGAACAGTAAATATGAGATTTTAAAAAATTGTTTAGTTCATTCTGCTTTTATCATAGATTATCAGGGACTCGGGGTGATGTGCGTCGCAGTTAGGTGCTATTTTCAAGCTGATAAGCTATCTGTAACTTACATTCGTTTCCGTTTTGCAATGGAACGTTATTACCATTTTAAATATGTTTATTGAAACTCCTGTATATCTCAGCATTATATCCACAGTATGGGGTGAATACTCGGGGTACATTGTGGTATAATACCCGGATGTCGGTTTGAAATCCTTTCGCTTCGCCTTAGGATTTAAAACCAACATCCACGTATTCAATCTCCTTGGCCCTTTATCAGCATTGAACGCGTCTTCTGTTTGGCTAAGGTGGCAGAAAAAAATAGTTATGACTCCAGCGATTCTCAAACATGCATGTACAGTACGTGGAGAGTGGATTGTAACAAAATCACCCGCGGAGTGGAGTTAACACCCAAACTATCACTTTCAAATCCTGTACATATGGGCAAAAAGCACAAGCAATGTTTCTGCCAATGGACCTCCAGGTTTAACCCGGAGGTCTATTGGCTGGAACTTTGCTAGTGATTGTTATGCTTTGCAACAAATTCGCTATTATTACTTGGGTGGAATCTCCACTCTGTGGGTGATTTAGTGGTAATACACTCTCCACGTACTGTAATAGGAGCTCGTATTGTTGTTACCCGTTTGTTGCACGAGACATATCCAGGTGCTAAGAATAACCTTTGACTGATCCCAACCGACTGGGAAAACCCCATTTAGAATTGTTAAGCTTTCTCCAACTAATGTTCGTATTGTCTTTAACCCTTTGAAACCAAGCGGCCCTTTTCCAATCCAGGAACATGATGCTTCATAATTTCATTAAGTAGGATGGCTACTAAGTGAATGTATGGGTGTACCAATCAATATTTTCAAAGTGAAGCCACAAGGCTGCATGTTGAAAACATCAATTGGTCCACTCCAAATTGCCAACTGCTTTCATTGTACTGATATGGATGATACCACCATTGTTCAAAGGGTTAATACCAATAAAGACTTACAAATACCTATAAGTGCCCACAAATTGCTAGTATGTTTCCCGGGGGCCAACGTGGAGGATATTAGGGATGGAGTGGGCGGTATTGTTAAGGGCTCAGGAGAAGATCCAGTGGTGGTGGTACATGTAGGTACAAACAATATCAGGGAAAGGAGGTCAGTTCAACTTATGGATACATACAGGGACTTGGTCACCAAGTTACATAGTAGGAATGCGACTGTGGTTGTGTCGGGGCATCTTCCAGTGATGAATAGAGGAGGTGAACGGAAAACTAGAGTTATTTGGGTAAACCAGGAATTAGAGAAATACTGCATGGACCGTGACATATCCTTTATCTATAATTGGGAGACTTTATGGGGTAAGCGGGGGTTCTATGACAGGGACGGTCTCCATCTAAGTCCAAAGGGTACAGTGGCATTGGGTAGGAATATGTTGCAGGTTTTGGAGATTTTTTGGCATAAGGCAGGGTGGGTGGAAAAAGTCTAGATGCAAAAGCAACATGGTGAGGACAAATATAAAAAAGATAGAAAAAGGGGGGGTCCCACGAAGGGACGCGAATAACACTTCAAAGAACTCGCCGTTTTCAAAATACGGTACAGCAATATTCAGGGTCTCCTTAGAAAAGCGAGCGAAATTACGATCTTGGTGGAAGATGAGAACCTTGATTTCGGTAGGTCTTAGTGAGGCATGGATTAGACATGATGAAAGTACTGACCAGAACAAGGAGTATGTGTGGATTGGAGTGGAGCGGCCAGAAGGCCAAAAAGGGGAGGGGTGTAGGTATGTATATCAAAAAGGGTTCAGGCCCTGGGAGAATCACAAACTTATCAAAAGTAAATACAGCAAATCAAATGGAAAGTGAAATATGGGCAAAATAAAAAAAACCCCAGAAGTGTCGCAACTGGGGTTGTATTTTTCGCAGTTGAAGGGAGTACGCCTGAGTGGAATGATGAAATATATACGACACTCAGATCCAATGTAACAGAACTGAAAAATAGGTGATCTCATGTTGTATTAATCGCTGATTTTAATGGACTCATTGGGGACGAGGGAGAGGGTACAATGGGTGGGGGATAAGAAAATCAATGTTAATGGGAGAAAGCTCTAAGAGTTTACGAATGAACTGGGCCTGAAGATTTTGAATAGTGATGAAAGTGTTAAGGGTAAATGGACTTAGGAAGGGACGATAGAAAGACAATAATCGACTATGTACTCACTGACCCAGAGCTATGGAAGGAGGTCATAGACATGGAAATAGACGATGGAGGAAATTCTGTGTTAAATAGTGATCACAACCTGATAACAGTATGGGTTAAAGGCAATAGAATAGCAAAACAAAGGGCGGTCTTTAAGGACATTTGGAAGCTGGGAAAATAAGCAGACTGGGGGCACTTTGAGGAGAATTTCAAATCCAAGTTAGAAAATGTGTCAACCGGAGATAACGTTCAGGAGGCGGCGGACTCAATAGTGAGAAGTCTAACCCTTTAGCCAACGTAACGGCCAAAACCGGCCAGCGCTATTCCCAAAAATCGCCAATTAATTTTCATTATTTTTTCATTTTTTTGTCACAACGAGGGGTCACAATCTATATTTTTGAGACAAAAAATGAAAAACATTAGTTATTCAAGAATTTGTTTGGCAGGTGTCGTCTGCTTTTCATGTTAGGTAAAGGGTTAAAAGATAGGGAGAATCAGAGTGACGACAAATGAATTAGGATATAGAGTAAATAATGAGCTGAAACACGCAATAAAAGGGAGAAAGAAAAAATGTGCTGCATTTAGAAGGTGTAGAAAACTCAAGGGGGTAAATGATACAGCCACAAAAAGTGCCAATGAAGTGTCGGAGGAGGCTAGAGCAAAGGTTAACCCTCTACCCAACGTAACGGCCAAAACCGGCCAGCGCAATTCTAAAAAATCGTCAGTTAATTTTCATTATTTTTTCATTTTTTGTCTCAAAAACATATGTTATGACCCCTCATTGGAACGAGCTCGTCGAGCTCGTTCCAATGAGGGGTCATAACCTATGTTTATGAGACAAAAAATGAAAAAAATTAGTTGTTCAAGAATTTTTTTTGCAAGTGTCGTCTGCTTTTCATGTTAGGTAAAGGTTTAATACAATCAAGGACAAAAAGAGGAGAGTGCAAAATAGTAATCTCATTAAAGCAATAACAAAAACAGGAGTGTGTGTGTGTGTGTGTGTGTGTGTGAGATGGGGGGGGGGGGGGGGTGGTCAAGTTCCGATATATTCTGGAAATGGATAAATAAAACGAGCAAAAGCAATACCACACAGAGTATTAAGGTGGATGGGAAAAGTACTGATGACGGGAATTATAGCAGTAGAAATGATCAAGTATTGGGAGAAGGTAAATGACAGAAAGTGGGGGAATCCGCCCCCCCCCCCCCCCCCTAGAATGTATGATGGAGAGTTAGAAAATTTATCTGACCTAGTATGCAGATGAATTGGGAGAAATACGAAATGCAGTTACCAAGTTGAAGAATGACAAAGCACCATGCACTGATGAAATTCCCAACGAGTTTTTAAAAAGAGGAGGGGATCCATTACATAGACATCTTACAGCTCTATTTAACATGGCAATCACAAAACAAGAGGCCCCGACAGAGTGGAAGGAAAGCAGGGAAACTTTCATTCACAAAAAGGAGATAGGGAAATTTTAGATAATGACAGAGGGATATCTGTTAGCAGCAATATTGGGAAGGTATTCTGCAAGGTTCTGTATGAAAGGCTTGTGGACATTGTCGAAGAAAGAGGACAGAGGGATATCTGTTAGCAACAATATTGGGAGGGTATTCTGCAAGGTTCTGTATGGAAGGCTTGTGGACATTGTCGAAGAAAGAGGATTCCCGGGGGAAATCCAGAATGGGTTCCGAAAAGGGAGACGAGGGACCACTTGTTTAGACTATCACAATTAACAGGAGCAACGAATGTCAGTAAGATAAAAGATGTTTATGGCCTTTCTTGATGTGAAAAAGCACATGACAGAGCATGGAGGGAAGGAATGTGGCAAAATCTTGAGGGCCTTGGATTGGGAAGAAGTTTTGTTGGAATCCTTAAAGTACTGCACAAAGATGTGCAGAGTGTGCTTAGCCTGGTAAACATCGCAAAGAAGAAGGTCCCAATTGAGATAGGCCTTAAGCAGGGGTGTATCATGTCACCGATTCTGTTTGCATTGTAAACAAATGGTCAAGGAAATGTGTCGATTGCAAGCGCAGAGGGGGTAAAAGTCGGAGAGACAAAAATCAAAGGACTTTTCTTTGCCGATGACATGTTTTTGTTTGCCGAGAGTGAAGAGGGACTACGAAACTGTTAACCATAGTAGGAAAGTATGGGGATGAATGCGTCTTGAACTTAATGAAAACAAAAGCAAGGTATTACCTGTGAGTTGTAAGGTGGATGAGTCGCGAAGGTGGAGGATGGGTAAATTCTCTATTGGTGAAGAGGAAAGCCAGGATATAACTGGGAGAAACGGGCGAATATGAATACTTAGGGGTGAATCTATGTGTTACAGGTAGAGGAATATACAGAAAGCACACAGATAAGCTTAACTCTTAGAAGTCGGGGAATCAGAATGAATTTATTGAATGTGACATACAGCGAAAACCTTGCAGTAAGCAGGTGCTTCTAGTCAAGTGTCGTCTGCCTATTCAGGCAGACGACACTTGACTAGAAGCACCTGCCGTCCTGCTTAATGTTTAATTCTCCCCCAGCCCAAAGATAGCCGAACCGTCACAGCCAGATTACCTGCCGCATTATGTCAGAGGCAAGAAACCTCGACTTCCGGCTTCTAAGAATTAAGACAAAGGGGAAAATAATATTGAATCAGTTAAAACTTCTGGGAAGAAATAGCTTTAACAAGGTGTTCGATGGAAAAGCTGTTTGGGAGAGGGTGGGATTACCAAGTATAACATATGGAACAGATGTGATCCCACTGAACCAAATAGTTGTGAGGAATTTGGAGATTCTACAAAATGATGCGAGTCGGTGCATAATCGGATCAAGTAATGCAGCCGCACTGGAAGCAGTCAGTGGGGAACTCTGGTGGATGCCGGTTAAAGATAGAATAGATATGGGAAAATTATGCTTCCTAATTTACCTGGTAAACCTCTCAAACAGCATATGGTGTAAAACGACATTCAAGCCTGTATGGAGTACCTGGATGGATCGTTGGGGGGGGGGGGGGGGGCATTGTTGTTCAAAGTGAGTTCCTAGTCACAGGAGGTGAGGAGGAGAATCGGGAAAGGCGAAGAAAGAGTGCGCCAAATGTGTAACTTATGTGTAACGAAGGCCCTGGAAATTTCATTTTAGATTGTCCCAAATATTTGCCTAGTAGAACAAGAATCCTCGGACATCTAATGAAAAATGGGATGGAAACATGAAAGATAATTGGATGAGGAATGACATGATGAAAAAGGCCGATTTTATTGCTGGGGAGATCGAGAAGGCACCAATGAGGGAATTATGAAACAGTTTTTGATTGAATGCTGCGAGATTAGAAGGAAGGGTGGGGGAGGAATATCCCGCGGGTTGCTGGGTCAATGTTGGCCTCCTCGTTAGAGGACCGCGAGAAATCAGCGGGAGGCAGAAGATTTATTATTATTATTTGGTATCCGGCATTTATAACATTACATCCTTCGGTTCACATTTGGGCTCAATACAGGAGCAAGAATTTTAACTTGGTGCAACATGAGAATACTTTGTAAAGAATCTTGTACAGATCCACCAGTCGGAATTTTTTAGTATATGATGTACAACATCGTTACAGGGGTCATATTCATGTTTTTCAAATCAAGTCCCCCCAGTTAATATTTCGGCTCCCTATGGGTCCCCAAATTTTAACTTAGTGCAATATGATGAATAATCTTTAAAAATCGTCTTCAGATCCACCAGTCAGAATCGTTTGATATTTGGTATACAGCATCCGTGGGGATCTGTGTTCAAACCAAGACATTGTTTTAATATTTGAGCTTCGTATTGGGGCCTGAATTTTAACATAGTCCAATATGAAGAATAATCTTAAAACTGTTTGTCTCCAGAGGCACTAGTCAGAATTTTTTGATATATCCTTACAGGGAATGGATTCGAGTTTGTTAAATTAACTTATCAAGCATATCGGTTAATAATTTGGCGCTCCATGGAGCCCGAATTTTAACTTTGTGATATGGGTAATTACCTTTAAAAATCTTCTTTTTCAGATCCACCAGTTAGAATCTGTTGATGGTTGGGATACAGCGTCTTTATGGGGCAGATTAATGTTTGCTCATCATACGCCAAGGTCCTTGATTAGTATTTGTGCTCCATATTACATCCCGAATTTTAACTTGCTAATTTTAACTTGCTTCAGTATGAGGAATAATCTTTAAAAATCTTCTTATGAATCCCCAATCAGAATCTTTTGATATATGGTATACACTATACTTAGAGAAATCAAATACAAGTTATAAAAATCAAGTCCCTGCATTAATATTTGGTCTCTTTAACTTAGTCCAATATGCGGAACAATATTTGAAAATACCCTTCTTTCGATCAAATAGTAAGAATCCTGATTGGGGTAGGAGTTAGTCAGTTCAAGCTTGTCCAAGTTAAATCTCTAGGTTGGAATTTGGGCTCGCTATTTTGCACTAATTTTAGAAATTGGTTTATATGTTGACGACGGCTGATTTTTAGGTAAATAATTAGGCGTGTAGTCAGGTAAGCCTATTAGGGGAGAGGGCACATGGATATTTTTGGAGTTCAAACATTTTTATGCAATACGACTACAGTACGTGAAGAGTGGATTGTAACTAAATCACCCGCGGAGTGGAGTTATCACCCAGGCTATAACTTTCAAATTTTGTACATATCGACAAAAAACACAAGCAATATTTCAGCCAATGGACCTCCGGGTTTAACCCGGAGGTCCATTGGCTGAAACTTTGCTGGTGCTGGTTATGCTTTGCAACAAATTTGCAATTATTCCTCGGGTGGAATCTCCACTCTGCGGGTGATTTAATGATAATACACTCTCCACGTACTGTATCAGAAAGATCGAAGTTTTGAGATGGGGAAAGATATCAAGGTGATGTCTCACTTGTGTTGGCGGGTGGGGGGGTATATTTTTTTCGAGGAAGCTGATTTGTAATTTGATTAGTTGGCGTCCCATGCAGCTCATAGAATTCAGGATTTTTAGGCAGATCAGTGGGATTTTTTTAGGCTTGGGGCGTGTCCCCCATCCCTCTCCATGTCTACGCCACTGTAAATTTATTTATTTATTTACTGGGGTTAACGACACTTTCGACAGCCAGAGTCATCTCGTGTCGGACAGTTTTACTAGTGAAAGAAGCCGGAGTACCCTGAGAGCACCACCGAGCAACGGCGAGCAACTGTCAGGTTCCCCAACGTACTAACTTAACACAAGCAGGGTTAGCATTGGTTGAAGGCAAGTGCACTATCGACGTGCAGTACGTCTTGGTACACAACGACACCGTGCCCCCACGTGGGCAATTGTTTTGCCCAAGGACACAACGCGGTTGCCGTATGTGGCACTGTAAATAATTCATTAGACACTCATTCTTCTATATACACATACCATCACTGCTTTTCGGTGAAGAAGCAATGATTGCGTTCCGTTGTCTCTAGTACACAGTAACGACACTGGAATTAGGCATTAGGCACCTGAATTTCTCACAGAAAACTTTCCAAGAGGTATTCTTCGACAGGACATTTCACGGGAAAATTTACTGTAACCTCACCGTGTGGTGAAATAGCGATACCTTCAAGTTCAAATTACGAAATTTGTTTACAATGTACAGTCTCGAAGTCAAGTCAATGTTTTCAATGATTTTTTTCAATTTCAACAGATTATGGTTGTACTCTATATTGGATCGGAAACAGTAGCATGGCTGGAATTCAATGGTACGGACTCGAGCGTCAAGGACTGGTTTGTGGAGGGTAGACTTTCTAATTCAAGTTGGAAGGATATCACGACTCAGCCTCACAACAAATTCCGAATGTTTCACCGCGGCTCGAACGAGTAAGTTTGTAAAACTACTTTAACCGTTTACCTTACATGAACAGCAGACAACACTTGCAAACAAAATTCTTGAATAACTAATTTTTTTCATTTTTTGTCTCAAAAACATAGGTTATGACCCCTCTTTGGAACGAGCTCGACGAGCTCGTTCCAAAGAGGGGTCATAACCTATGTTTTTGAGACAAAAAATTTAAAAAATAATGAAAATTAATTGGCGATTTTTGTAAATAGCGCTGGCCTGTTTTGACCGTTACGTTGGGTCTCATACTCGATATTGAACCCATACCAGTTCGCTCCGTCAACTTTTTGGCAAATTGAAAAATTTCCTCTTTTACCAATAATATCCATTTTCCATGGTTATCGTATTCAAAAGCTAAACAATAATGTCAAACACAAATAAAATCTTAATTTTTGTACTTAAATCATTAAAGAGATAATTAAATAAAAACTATATACACTTTTCATTACAATATTTCAGCTAAAACGTAAAACAGGTAGTTGGATATACTTGGTGCTAAGCAAACTTTGAGTAATATACCAAAATGTATATACACTACTGCTCTTTTCGTCTATGTGACAAATTCTCAAGTAAGCGGATAAGCCCCCCCCCCCCCTTTCCCTCCCGGGGCGGGGGGGGGGGGGGTGTACTATTTCAATTTTAATAATTCGCTCAGCCCAAATCGTGTTATCACCAGGAATTCGCCCCCATCGGGTTTACTCTTTTTCCAGACTATGTGAAACTTGGGCATTTTGACCGAGCAATCGTTTAATTGGACAATTAACCGCTACCTAGAGAAGGGTGTAGCGGCCTGGTCGATTGGTATAGTCAGGGTCGAATACTGGGCCGAATGAGTAGTGGGATTTGATCTTGGGATCGCATAAATGAATGAGTGGTGGAACAGTTGCGGGGTCATGGGGAGCATATGGGGATCAGCCCCCTAAAGCCTCACAACCCTCCTCCTTTCCCAACTTACATGATTTTCTCAACTCATGTATATTAAGTTATAAAAGAATATTAAGATTCCTATCACAACTCAGATAGCACGATTTAGTGCATATTTTAAAAAAAAAACATTTCCCTCAGTAGGACTACCAACGACTAGTCTCGATAAGACTACTTACTATCTTAGACCTACCTGGGCAGCGTGTCCAGGTAGACCAACGCTCGTAAGCAGCCTTACTGCGACTTGGGGCTTATGGTCAACCCGAAAGATATAACGTTTGAAAGGTGCTATACTATATATGGCAAACAAGTGGCTCTCGGAGTCTTCCTTCCGCGCTTCCGGGCTTCCGTCTTTGTCCTTTCAGTCATTTTCTGGATCCCTTCCCCTTAGAAGGTACCTGTACCTCTTACCTTTCAATTCCTGGCTCCGCCACTGGTGAAATGGGGTGTTGGGCAACTATGTCGCAAAGGGTGATTGGACGGGGAAAAGGGTGGCGTATTTGGTTAGGGTCGCGACCGAAATATGTGGGTAGTGGCTCACCAAAAGCGACAAGTCGGCCCGAGTGGTAATGTCGGGTCGTTGGTTAAGTACTGGGTCGAATGCGTAGTTTGGGTTGGGCAACTCGAAAAATGCGGGAGTTTGAGTCCGGTCGAATATGTTGTGGGGTGGGGGGAAGGGGGTCGGCCACCAGATTGTCAGAGTTGTGTGTTGACTTCACTTGATCGTTGTGGGGGAAAAATTTTGGGTTGGGTAACATTGATGCGGCAGAGAGGGATCAAGATCAGTGGGTGGGTATGCAGACATAGTGGACCACATGGTTGGATTCGATGGTTTACAGGAACAGGTCGGGTGACTGTGTCGCCCTTGGATTGAATGATTGGGGTGGTACATCGTGCATGAAGGTAGGCGTTTTATGTTACTGAGACGTGTTGGATCACTGGATTGAGTTGGAAGATAGGGGTGTTAAATCACCAAGACAGGGCGGGCGACTCGGTCGGTGTGGAGGAAGGTCTCCAAGTTCGTAGGTTTGGGTATAGACAACCGGGTTGTGAAGTGTCTTTGGGATTAGGTGACTCTGTCTCAGGCCCGAGGCTAATAGGTCCACCCTTCGCCACTTTAGTCGGAAATTTTGGCCTTTTCTTTATAGAATGTGGCTGCATTTTTCAGAAAAAAATTAAGTTTTTAGGTCATTTCCCAAATATTTTCGGAAATGTTCAAAAGTCACCCACTCGAGTCACCCGACCCAGTCGTCGGGAACAGTCTGCCTTCGGGCCCACGTATTATACTTGGGTTGGGATGGAATCTCTGAAAAATGTCAGTGAAACTGACCTGTGGATCAGGAAGATGATATGCTCGGGTAACTTTGACCGGAGTTTTGTTATGAGGACATCGTTAGTATGTTGGGCCGCCGGGTAGACTACTGCGTGGATCAAACTTCTTACTCAGGTAACACATGGGAAGAATGGCAGGGACGTGTCGTGTTGTGCCACAAGGCTGAAGGAGTTGTATGGTGAGATCACTCTGTGGCGGAGAAGACCCATCGGATCGAACCACCTGCAAAAGCCACTATGTCGAGTGGGTGAGTGGGGCAGGGTGGGAACAAAGCGTTGGAAAGTAGATGTCTTGAGCACTTGATCGTGATAATCTATGGACTGCATCAACCTCGAAATATGCGCTGGGGTAGAGGTATTGGTCAAAGCTATGGCTGCTAGGTTACTGCTTCAAGATAGTTATCAAGAACGGTCATTTCAGCATTTGTCTTGACGTTGCCAGGTATTATCTCACCGCAGCGCGATAAATAATTCGCCGCGGGGGGATAATTAATTCGCCACGGCGAGATAAATATTGGAAACCTAAAATACCTTCCACGTCGGCGATTAACTTGCCTCGGCAAGTTATTATTCTCTCGCTGTGGCGAGATATATCGCTTCGACGAAATAATTATCTCACCGCGGCAAGTTATCTCGCCGCAGCGAAATAACTATCTTGCCGCGAAGAAATATTATTTCGACGAGGCGAGATATTAACTGGCCGTGGCGAGATAATATCGCGCCGAGGCGAGATAAATATTGGCACCCAATGCGCCTTCCACGCTTCCGTAATAACTGACACGTGCAAGGTAAAAAATAAATTTAATTTTCTTGATTTGAACGCATAACAAATTGAATGTTCTTGGTTTAAACGCAAATCAAACCGTTCTATCATTCATATTTTTCTTTTTTAATAACAATCGATCATGTTAGATATTCAACACTGAAGATATCGGCAACCATTCTGTATTTTTTCTATCACTACAAAGCCTTGGAACATTTATTAGCTTAAGCTTATTAAGAATTTTTTTAAGTTTAGCTCATACGGCCTGGTCGGCTCTTAAAGCAAGACGTTTTAAAGCAATCATTCGTGATTATATTTATTTTGTAAGATTAGTACAGGGTTCAATACTTATTTGTACAATTATACACATTTTTTTAGTTACACGTATGTAACTACAAACATTACATTCCCAATATAGGAAGTATTGGTTTCACCGAAAGGACTGCTATCCGCAAAAAAATGTTTTCTTCTGTGTAGTTGCCGTCTGCTCCTAGTCATGCCAGTTAAAGTTTCATAAGAAATCGCCCATATATAAATGTGCAATATATGGGAATTTGAATTTGTATGGACTAACCTGATATTACATAACTATATGTTCCCGCAGTAAAGAGTTGGGCACAGTCGTAGGTTAAACAGTTTGCACCTACTCATAGCACATTTGTTTATTTGCTGTGCCACTTTTGAACCTGCGATTATGCACGCTCAGGTTAGACTGCAGAAGCCCATATCTGGCATAAAATTATTGTAGGATTTTTATGAAACTTGCACTGAAGTTGTTATGGTTGGAGAGTACGGCTGATGGATCTTAGTAGTGAATTAAGTATTAGGAAATTCGACGGGGTTTGTGTAGAAATGAAGTTGGTACAAAATACCAATAGGCAGTGTCTCCTCTTTTTATGTTTATAGCGAGTTGATCTGTGGCAATGTTTGATACTGTGATGGAATTGCTGGTCAGTGAATGGTGGAGTGGGGTGGGGTTTTGGTAGGGAGAGGTGATGTGTGGTGAGTGGGATGTTTTGGGTGGGTGGGTGGGTGGGTGGGCGGGTGGGTTTTGGAAGTACGCTGAGTAATATTCTTCCTGAAGACAGGAATGGCTCTTAATCTACCCAAATGGTCTGATGATGCGCACTACTGTACATTCTAAATTTTGTAAAGCTTTAAAACATACCCTTAATTTGTTATGTAGAATCAGTGAAATGATACGAAATAAATATGCTGTTCAAATACTTGTGTCGTTTGATTCTCAATTTATTCTAAGTTCCTATTGTCCCAGGGAGCGCGGTGGCTCAGTGGTAGACTGTTGGACGTCTATGCTAGAGGTCCCGAGTTCGATCCCCGTCTGGGATGACCCGCGTTGTGTCCTTGCGCAAGGCACTTTATCCCGATTGCCTACATGGGGGCACGATGAAGCCATGTACTAAGGCGCACTGCACGTCGATGGTGCACATGTCTTCACTCGCTGTAACCCAGCTTGAGCCGAGCTTGAACAGAGTTAGAATGTTGAAAATCTGACAGTTCCTCGTCGATGCTCAGTGGTTCTCTCAGGGTACTCCTCCACCCGTAAAACGGTCACGATTAGCCATTGTGCATAAGTATGTGACCTTAAACACCAATAAATAAATAAATATTCTATTGTTCTGTAAGTTGCAAATATTGCAATAGATTTTGCTGGAAAATGGCAAGTGTTGGCACTGTGTGCCAATGGAAGATGACAAGTGGATATCTGTCCTATAGTTATCGTTTTATTTAATGTAAATCTTTATTGTAAGAGGTTTTAATTTATACCTCCTCAGTCCCTTCAGTCGGAAAGTTTGTGGTTTCCATGTTTAAGTATAATGGGAAAATTGGTTGAATTTCAAACAAATTAAATTGTTTTCTGAAATATTACTCCTAGGGAAAGCTTAACATCTTCCAATAGACATCACTTGTCTCGCCTCTTATCCACGACATATTCGCCCAACTGAAGAGTGTCGTGGATATCCGATTTAGGTAAAAAATTGCCAGGTATGCCAATCATATAGATCTAGTTTGCGTCTGTGACTCACGAGCATCACTTCCTCCTGACCATCCCGTATTTCCTACGCTGGATTTCATTCCCAAGTTAACACATTGCCAAAAATATTTGGTAAAAGAACCAATTTGTCACATATATGAACTAGGACGAGAATGAACAAAACTATTGGTCAACTGTATATTAATAAACATTGAGCATGTGCAGGACAGCGTTTGCGAAAGGTCTCCCCCTCTCTCGACACACAAATGGTTTGGATGAACTTAGAATGTTGAAATCTGATCTCCCGCCGGGATTCGAACCTTCGGCAACACCGCCTGGCAATCAGGAGTCCAGCGCCTAAACCACTAGACCATTTCACACCGTCAAAAAAAAGCCAAACAAAAGACAAAACGACGGCTGGAATCTATGTTTTTAGTTGAAGTTCTCATGATTACACAGTTCATCTTCCTTTATTGTTTTATTAATTTATTTATTGTTTGATTTATTATTTATTTATTATTTATTTATTTTTTTATTTTTTTACTTTTTCATTATTTATTTATTTTTTTTAAAAAATTTATTCATTTTTTATTTGTTTTTTTAAAAATATATTTTTTTTAAAAATTTATTTATTTATTTATATAATTTATTTATTTATTTATTTGGTTTAATAATCCCAATTAGTAAATATGGACTCTTCCAATTGCTACCATTGAACTGACATGGAAGATACCACCAGTGTTCAAATGGTTAATCAAGTCATTCAACAAAGTTGGAATGGCTTCTTTCTTTCTTCCTCCCAGACCATAATTTCAAGTACTTCCCCTTAACCCACACCAACGACATTTTGCACAGTGATCAGAATTGTCAACATCGCGACCAGATTTTAAATGTTATGATATTTTCAATGTTTTTTGAATATGAACGCCTGTATCAAGCCACTCTCTGAATTTTTCCAAATTTCATCCCCAAAGAAAACTCTTTCTAAAATAGTGTTCACTCATGGGAAATTCTTAATCCCTCAGGTGACGTCACAGCTGTCATAAGTCGGAAAATTTCAAGTTTGTCCAATTTTCAGGAAAGTTATATAATGTTGTGGGGCAAAAAAAAAAAATTAACAGCTGCCCTTTTGTTTCAGAGATTTTGTCAATTTGACGTTTTTATGTCACTTTAAATATTAGCATTTTCTCATTAAGACACTGATATAGTGGAAGAAAGGCGACAACCACCTTCTCGATGTTGGGCGGCTAGGCGTTGGCCGTGCTTCGTTGGGTGACTTCTGGAAATTCGTTCGGCGATTTGAAAACAATGTAGTTAAGTCATTCAACAAAGCTGAATTGACTTATTTAGATCGTCAGCCTGTTTTGTTTTTTTCATTTACAAAATCACGTCCACAGTTTTCAACCTTTTGTCGCGAATACTGGCACAAATTCTAACGGTTAGCAGGAACTACAGTAACGGAGCCCAATGTTTGATTGTTCCACCTTTATGTAAAATAGTACCCACGTTACGCGTTTTTTCTTGGGCTTTTAACTGTTTGAGTGCTAGAAGCCACTAACAAGGCTTTTAAAAAGAAGAGGGTAACAGAGCAAATCCTTGTTTAAGTTTCATACTATATCAAATGCAAATAATATTTTGTGTGTTGGTTTGGTCGACGAGCATGTGCTACCCGAGAATGTCAAATTGAATGGGTGACCGCAGGTTTCCTGTGTGTTATGTTGTGCTAGAGAGCCTGGGTTATTGAGAAAACACGCTAGGTTTTGTCTTCTGATAATTTAAAAAATGCCAAGGTTAACCGAAAATCAGAGGTTGCGTGAGATTGGTATGCATGAGGATGGGATACCTCCAGATGAGCTCGTTGATGAGTTCGGAGTCACTGTGGCCACTATTTACCGTCTCATTGGACGGTATAGAACCACTGGATCTACTGCCGACCGACCGCGTTCAGGTCGACCAAGAGTTACAACCCCTGCACAAGACCGACACATCAGGACGTCTCAATTGCGGGGGCGCATCCTTCCGGCGACGAGGACAGCAGTAATTACTCCTGGTAGAATTAACAATAGAATCATTGCACAAACTGTCTGCAACAGACTCGCTGAACACGGCATCCGCAGTAGGCATCCATACCACGGACCAATCCTTACCCAATGTCATCGCACCGTCGGAATGGAATGGGAACGTCAGCGTTGGAGCACAGTTCTTTTTAGTGATGAATCACGATTTTGTCTATGGCGCACTGTCGGTAGGGCAAAAGTGCATCGCCGACGAGGAGAACGGTTTTCTGGTGCTTGCATGCGGGAATGCGACTGTTTCGAAGGGGGTTGTGTAATGGTTTCGACAGGAATTTCCTTACACCATCGAACCCATTTGATCTTCATCGATGGTAATCTGAATGGACAGCGAAAAAGGGACGAAATTCCTAACGCTGTTGTTGTCCCATTTTTCAACGCTAATGTCGGATTGCAGTTATTGCAGCAAACAATGCCCGATGTCAAATGGCGCGTATCTGTCGTGACTTTCTTGAGGAGCTGATCATCGAACTTCTTCCCTGGCCCCCACTTTCGCCAGATTTGATACCAATCGAGCATCTTTGGGATCAATTGGATCGTCGGGTACGACTTCGTGATCTTCAGACGTTAGACGATTTACGTAGTGTTCTAAGGTAGGAGTGGAACGGAATACTATAGGGTGACATCAAGAGACTTATCAGGTCCATGCGCCATCGGTGTCTTGCCACCCAAGAGGCAAACGATGGACATACACTCTATTGACTGCATGTGAGAATTTTTCATTTCACCCCATGTCTGAATTGCGATGTCCTGACGTGACACTGGTAATAAAGTAAGAACACAAAATTATGCAAATTCATACAGCTAGACTCGAAATATGAATTTACAATAATTTGTTTGGGATTAAAGTCGATAATACGCTAGTTCGTAAAAATGACAACGATGCCATCGTTAGAGCTGCGGATATGGATGCCAGATAAGTACGTCTGAGCAAGTTATCATGCTTCATGCCACACATGCAACCAACTAACGTGGGAATAATGGAACTTTTCAAGATCATCGAATCAAAACCCAGATGACCAGTGGGATTCAAAATAAGCCAATGCGATATCGGGAACGTTCAAATGTCGACTCATTTCGACTGGAGATTATAGGAGAAATCTTTTGTGGAAAGACAGTGTTTCAGCAAAGTGGCATTTCAGATGGAGAGGGTCGGATCTCAAGAAAAGAATCAATCTCTATTCGATCATTGCAAGTAGGGTAGAAACGAGAGTACGAGCCCATCAAATTTTTTGCTCGGATCGTACCTCACCAAAACATAGTTTTTTTCGAGAAACTCGCGTTCATCACGATCGAAATTCATCGACTTGTACGACGCAACACGTGTGCGTTCACATCGTCACTTTCCTCTGGTTTTTGCAGAGGTGGGCGTGGACAAGGCATCGTGCGTTCAACGCTGAATTTCTCCAACGATCAACGTGCATCCGACTAAAATTTTGACGTAATTTTAACAAACTCTAAAAAATTCCCTCTGTTAAAAATTCATTTTCTGGTGAGCTCGTAAAATCTGACACGACCGGTCTCGGGGAAAACACTCCCCTTTTCGCAGAGGTAACACGGACCTGCCATTTAGGTGAATTTCTTCGACAGAATACCGTCAAAAAGACACCACCGGTGCGGATGAAAGACTAGCGATCCAACGTCGATTCTCGCGGAAAAAACGGAGTCCGAATCGAGCGGCGAATTTCTCGGTGGGTCCGAACTCTCCAGCGATGACGTAGTGAGGTTTCTTTCAGAGAGAGCGAGAGAGAGAGAGAGAGAGAGAGAGAGAGAGATAACTCGTGGAGTCTAAACGCGTTAGGTGGGCCCACTCCGCTCCGCGATTATGTAGATATTATGAGTTGTGAGACGGATGATAAAAACTTGTTTTTTTTTTAAAATATGTATATAAACAACATTCAAACAATAAGAATACAAAAGATATATTTAAAACAGCATTCAAAAAAAAAAATAAATAAGAATACAAAAAAAATAACTAATAATAAATAAAAACAATGTTTCTACACATTGGAGATTCGAAGCGAAGGGACAAGCAGGTTCGCGAATCAATACGAAGTAAGGAGAATATTCAAGTGCAGGATAGGGCCAGGCGATTGGAAGAGATGGGATTGAGACGAGAGACGACCAAGTTGTTCAGACCCGTCACCGAGGTTCAGGAACGAGCTAGGAAAGAGATCGTCGAGGAATTGAGACCCATAATAGAAGGTTCTCTGAGGATTGGTTCACACCCCGGTAGTTCTACGTCGAGAATTCCGCCTGGTTACACTCCGGATAGAATCGAGACCGATCCGAGTAGAGTCGGTAGTTTTAAGCCGAAACATTTGTCCGAATACACTCCGGAGAGAATCGAGACCGATGCGAGTAACGTCGATAGTAGCTACGCTTGGAGCATTTTTAGCAGATCTGACGATGGTAGTGTAATCATGAAAGATCCGATGTATGGATTCGTGACCATGGCGATAAAATGTTCGTGGGTGACACGGAGGTATCATCACTTGAAGGTCGTTATTTGATCGTCGGCTCGAATAGCTACGAAATGACTGACGGACTGTATACTTTGCTCTCTCACCAGAGGCCTGATGATTACACCGAGGAGGATTACAAAAAATATGGAGACATTCTGGTTCAGACTCAAGCTATGAAGAAGAACAACGATCCCAAAGAGACGAGTCCTAAGGATAAGAGAGGTTACAAGTGGAAGAACGTGGTGGAACCCATATGGAAGGCGAACGAGTATTTCGTGAAATCGACGACTGGAGAGGGAATGACCGACACAATATTTCTTTCACGCGATCCCGATGCCTTGTTGGGGAGATTGAGATTGTTGATGGCAAGCAGAGAGGCCGGTAACACCGGAGTGGATAACGAGATAGTGAGCGTGTGCGACGAATTGTTGAGGCAGAAGGTCTTGACTAAGAAGGATTATCAAAAGTTGATGAATCGTTTGAAATAATAAATGGTAAGAGAAAAGAAAAAAAACCCGTAAAATATTAAGTAAATAAAAAAATATATGTATTTAAAAAGATAATAATAATTTAAAAAAATGTTCGTGATAAATAACAGATGATATGCTAGATCTTACGTCTACGGTGGATCGATCATCGTGGATTCGATGATGCGAGTTTTAACTCGTAAATTCCCCGCTGATGCCGCGAAACAGATTGCATCGAGTGCTCTCAAAATCGGAAAGAAAACGGCGATCGGTGCGGGTAAGAAAGCTGCGACCGAGGCGAGCGGTAGAATAGCTTCGGAAGCCGGTAAGAGAGGTGCCGACGCTTTGATTAATAAATTGATAACTCCAAATGATCGAGAATCGAACCGAAAAGTTGGAGAGATTTCTATGATGATGTCGTATCGATACAAGACTTGGCTAAAATGACGAAAGGATCGGGATTGAAAGTGATTTATAAATAATAAAAAAAACTTATATATACATATAGGATGAAAGACTCTGACGCCGATGGGGATCGAACCACTGCCTGGGTGAGAGTACACTTCTGCGGCACCAACCGCCTAGCGAAACTGGACAAGCGCCATAGACCACTCGACTACCGACAAGCCCCCCAAAAGGCATGCTAGTAGATCGAACGTCAATGGAACTGGCACAGTCCACACGAAATTACTGGGTATCCCCAGAATTAGTTGTTTACAATGAATTATACCATGTAATGCAGATGAAATCATTGAGAATCAATCTCTTTTTCAAATTTCCTGCTTAAGGTACAAAATACAGAATTTGGCACTTCTGTTATGCATTTTTTAGGATGAAAGACTCTGACGACGATGGGGATCGAACCACTGCTTTGATGAGAGTACACTTCTGCGGCACCAATCGCCTAGCGAAACTGGACCAGCGCCATAGACCACTCGACTATCGACAAGCCCCCAAAAAGGCATGCTAGCTGATCGAGCGTCCATGGAACTGGCACAGTCCACACGAAATTACTCGGTATCCCCAGAATTAGTTGTTTACAATGAATTATACCATGTAATGCAGATGAAATCAGTGAGAGTCAATCTTTTTTTCAAATTTCCTGCTTAAGGAATATATATATATATATATAAATAGAAATTAAAATAGAAAAAAGCATAATTCAAAACATAGTAAAAAACAAACTGGAGAGAAAAAAATGAATATCAAAGACATGTCTTGGAATGACGTGATGACCAAGAGGTCGAATGACGAGTTCTTTTCCAAGAGCATAAGAGGTCTGATAGTGGGAAAATCGAATTGCGGAAAGACGAATCTCTTGATGAATCTATTGTTGCGACCTTGTTTGTTGGATTACGACAGATTATTCGTTTTCGGCAAGAGTCTCTTTCAACCAGAATGCAGATTGCTTTGAGAGTGCATGGTACGTAAATTACCCAAGGATGTTATGTCGAGAATCTTCGACAGCCGGAGACGAATTTGAAGGATACACGACTTCGAATATATTGGAAGGAGCGGCGAGAGAATTGACCAAGAGAAACTTGGAGTGTTCGAACGTGGAATGTCAGTTTTGCGAGAATGCTAATGATGTTCCCGATCCTAGACAGTTGAAGTCGGAGAATAAGAATCTCATGATCTTCGACGATCTACTCTTGGAGAGACAAAATCGATGCGGATCGTATTACGTTCGAGGACGTCACAGAAACGTGGATAGTTTCTATTTGTCTCAGAATTATTTTCGACTGCCCAGACAGACAATAAGGGAGAATGCTAATTCTCTGTGTCTCTTTCATCAGGATCTCAAAAATCTCAATGACATCTATGGAGATCACGTGGCCAATGGCATGAGTAGGGAAGAATTCAGGAGATTTTGTAAGAAGTTGTGGGACAAAGGACTTCACAATTTCGTGGTGATCGATTTGACTAACGAATTTAACAACGGAAAATATCGAAGCGGATTCGACGATTTTTTTTATATTCATCATAATAACAGAGAAGAAAATAAAAAAAATATCGATAAAATATTAAAAAAATATATAAATAATAATAATAATACAAAAATGTCAGGCCATCATCTATTAGAACAGACAGTCGAGACTACGGCTGCGAAACAATCCTTTCAAATCATAGTGAGTCACAACATAACTCGATTCACGACTAAATTCGAACCTTCCATCGAATTGAAGAAGGAAAAAGAGATATGAGATGGCGTTGGTTAATCTCGAGACTTACTATTCGCTTGCCAACGTCGCCGAAAAGAATAATTAAGTATTCAAGTATTCCAATGGAGTCCATTGGTTTGAGATACGAATTCCCATAAGAAGTTATGACATAGACAATCTGAACCATCACATCCAGACGAGACTGAAGACCGATGGTCATGGAAGCAAGATGATAAGAATTGCTCCCAATATGAGTACTCTGCAGACGATGGACTTGGGAGATAATTTTCGAGTGGATTTTAGTGCAGAAGATTCGATCGGTAAGACGTTGGGATTCAATTGAAAGATGTATCGAGGTCATGCCACGTCCGAAAATATGGTCGACATTCTCGCGGTCAATAGCATTTTAGTGAATGTCACTGTGATCTCGGGAAGTTACATCGATGGTAGCTCTCAGTCTACTCGTTTTTTTCGGATGTTTCTGCAGGTTACAAGATCGTGGAGTGACCTCGAAATCTCGTCTATCTACCCATGATCTTGGACACGTTGTATAGCATCGAAACCATGTTGACGGATCAGAATGGAGATCTGTTAGATCTTTGTGGAGAGAGAGTGACTATACGATTTCACATCAGAGAGATTTGAAAAGAAATTAAGTAAAGAAAAAAAAATAATAATAAATGTAATTTATAAAAAAAAAAAAAAATTTTTAAATTTTTTTTTATATATTTATATAAGAAATAGAAATAAAAAAAAATAAAAAAAACAAACTTATAATAGTTACAATAATTAAAAAAAAACAACTTATAATATTCCTAATTAAAAATATTTATAATCCAGTGAAAAAAAACAACAAATATGAGAAACAACAAATATGAGTAGTAGTCGATATATCATTAAAAACGTGAACATATCCGAAGGACAGAAAGCTAAACTTCACAGAGCATTAAGTCATCGAGGCGAGGCCGTTAGATTTAAATTCTGTTACGAAGATCTGGTGAGTGGCGGTAGCGATCGGATTGCCTGGACTAAAACTCAAATCAAAAGGATGGAGAAAGTGATTCGTAATCAAATGGGAAAGACGGTGAGATTGAGTCCCGCTCAATTGAGATACAATCTGAGAATGAAAGGTGGTTTCTTACCGCTATTGGCGGGACTCGCCGCTAAAGCATTACCCATTCTCACGAAGACGGTGTTGCCAGCTCTGGGCGTTGGAGCTCTCTCAGGACTCACTAGCTCGGAAGTCGACAAATTAATGGGTAGAGGATTGTTTCTGAAGAAGAGAGGAAACAGACTATTTTTGAAGAAGGGTGGAGCTGTGTGTCGCGTAGATGTTGAAGGTAAAGGATTGTATCTAGGACACATAAGAAAAGGTGGCAATGCTTTCCTCAGAGACGGTCTCTATCTGAAGACTGGAGAAAATGTGGAACCGACTGGTAAAGGTTTATTGTTCGGTCAGAATTCGCCATTTAAGAATATAACCATTTTGGGTATATATGTTATTATAAAAAAAATAATGATTAAAAAACAAAATAACAATTAAAAAAATTAAACAAAATGAGAGAAAACAGCTTCCAACAGACGTGTTCACAAGACGTTCGTATTATGAAAAGCTTTTAGATTTTTCACAATCTTTACACGAGTATGCATTTGAAACAATTCAATTGGAACAAATCGTAAACGATGCATGTTGAAATGGGTACGGAACGTTGTTTTCTTTAATATTGTTTATCATATTCCTAAATCGAAGCTATTTCGAAAATATCGAAACGATGAAGTGTGAAAAAAATGTGTCTTTCCAAGATTATAACATGATTATAGATGTTCTAAATCGTTTAAATTACGATGTGACATTTGTAGAATGTTATAATCACGAGAAATATTGTTATATAATTTTTTGTGCGAAAAACGTAGTTAATGTATTCGATCGTGGAAGTGGTGAAAATATTGAAAAATCTATTCGAGAGTGTGTCAAATTTATTCGCAGATTGCACATGTGCACATTAAATAGATCATGGATCGAATTTGCTGAAAGGTTAAAAATCATTATCAATTATTTCCCGTATCAAACTAACGAAAAAAATGATGGTTTTATCGAAATACGAGAAGCATAAACTCCAACTTTCGAAAAAAAATGTCATCTCTTTCCAAATTATATTTCCGTCGTTTGAGGGACGAATTAGATGGAAATTGTTTTCCACAATTGCTGACAGAAACATCTGATGTTTTACGGTATAAATTATTGTGTTACGCACGGGTAATTTGTTATGACATTGCGGTCAGTTGATTAGGACAGTGTAAGGTTTGTCCATTCTCGCTTTGCAGTTCCACGCGGCTGGTTTCATTTATCGATTCTTTTCCCGCACATGTATCTTGTTAAGGTCTTGTCTTAGCAAGATATCTATGCGGAGGAAGGATTGTTTTATCACCATGTTTATTAGATATTCTGCGATCCTTCTGCCATTGAGGACGTATTGGCGTTTTGTGCCGTTGTTTTTGTGATCATGTTCAGTGCACAGCAGGGATTATTGCATGAGATCGGTTGAGCGCTGTGAAAATGCATTTGCTAGAACTGTAATCTTGATACTCATTTTCCGTAGTCATCCTACGGTTAAGTGTGGTTCTAATTTATAGGCGGTATTGATGGTACGCCTTGATGTATTGGAGAGATTTTGTAGGGTTTTTGCATGAGACCCAGAGTATATTTTCGGTATTAATAAATGCCTCTTGCCGCACTGCAGAGCCTTACCAATGTTGTGTTCAGATGTTTCTGTCGGGTGTGGGGGTTGTGGAATAATGGTAAGCATGATCGTAATAGACGAGAAGTATTCATTCATTCATTTGATGATGAGAAGAGTAGGTATGTTGTTATTAAAAAAACATAATATTTATGAAAAAGAAAAAAAATATAAAAAAAATAATTCGAAAAACAAAATAATAAAAAAAAAATACTAAGAATAGAATTTTTTTATTTTTTATAAAAATAAAAATTATGAATAAAAGGAACGATTCCATGGAATTGAGAGCTTGGTTTCTTCGAAGGGCATTGTGTATAGCTTACACGATCTGTGTGAAAGAACAATTTCCTCATGTCATGCATGAATGATGTCTCGGTTGTCGAGAGGAGAGAAAATAAATTTAATCGCATTGATCATTCGTGTCTCATGATGGAATGGAAAGACATCATCACTGTGTATTTCATGCCCACATTGGAATACGTCTGGCACGATGACGTGATCAAATGTTGGAATCAATTAGTGTTTGGTGTTGGAAAACCCAAGCCCACTAATTCGGAAGAGTTGAAGTTAGTGCATCAAAATCTCACCAGCGAAGACAGAGAATGCGTTTTTGAATATTTGTTGGAAAGGGAAGACCACAAATTTTCCGACAGGAATCTCATTTTTTATGAATTCCTTGTGTAAGGGAAGAAAACATTAAAAAAAAATTGTTTTTTGTTAAATAATAAGGAGGTGAAAATAATAAAAAAAATACATAAAAAATAATAATAGATAATAAATAAAATAAAAATGAAAATGTAACTTTGAAGTAAAAACATCTATCCATCGTTAGAGAAGGTGGAGCCCACGGCACCTCTTCTATCACCAGAAAGTAGAGATGACGAGGCGCAAAGGTATCGAACTGAACAAATCAATAGAATTCAATCGTATCTGATGCGAGAGAGAAATTCTTGTTGTTCGCTCAATAAGAAATATTCGAGATTAGAGAAATTTGTGAGTGGTGTGGATTTGACTCTCATCATGGTCTCTATGGGTTTGAATGTTGCCAGAATCAGTGTATTGTCGACTGCCGCCATTGCTCTTCCAGTCGTATTGGCCGTAGAAGGATTGGCTTTGACTGCTGGATTCCTCAGTACAATCAGAAAATTTTTTGTTAAGTAATTTTCCGTGAAGGCCAAGAAACCCAAAAACATCAGCATTTTAGCCAATGCAAAGATCGACTCTATGTCAGATAAGATCTCTCTGGCATTGAAAGACGGTCGATTTCATTTTTGTTTTTCAGTCAATATGTCGATATATTGACTGAAAAACAAAATATGAAGTCATGAAAGTGAAGATAAGAGTCAAAAGTCATCAGATTCTCAAGGAAGAATTTTCTCGTTGAAAAAAGTAGGCAAGGAGCGAGACAATCTTTTCGTAAATTATTGGATCTCCCACAAAATCCAGAAGCAATCGATTGAAAAAATGTACATATAAAAGAAGAAAAATTATATATAAATTGAAAAAAAATAAATAATTAAAATAAATATATATACGAAAAAAACCAAAACAAAATGTATTGCGTCAAACGCAAGAGAGTTACCGATACGGTTAACGTTAAAAAAATTCTGACAAAAAAATAAAAGTCCCTTGCTTCGCAGAACGTGTAAAATGTGTGGTTTGACAAAAATGCCATTCATCAAACATGGTGCCGGTTTGACAAATAAATTGATTAATAATCGACCCGTCGAAACGCATCTGCCAGGACATCAATTCACGGAACCTGGCACGGAATTAAATAAGAGATTGAATTGAGATCTGACACCTACATCTTGGAGCAAACCCATCAATAGGGTGGATTCGGCCGTTTACGCTCACGATCTGTGCTACGCTAAACATCCCAATGTCGAGAATCGTAATCGAATCTGTGATAAAAACATGTTGACGACGTTGAAAAATATACCAAATCCCACTAGGCGAGAGAGACTCGAACGTTCGTTGGTTGGTAAAGTGATTGGTACCAAACATTGATTCGGATGGGGTCATAAAAAAATGTTCAGAATAAATTATTAACGAATGCACTGGCGAAGGAACTATACAAGCCCGTCACACATAAATTTTGAAGGAGAAGGGTATTTGTCAAAGGTCTGGATCAGATTTGGTCAGCCGATCTGGTCAACATGAAATTGCATTCGAAACGGAACAAGGGCATTAAATACATACTGACGGTCATCGATGTGTTTTCGAAATACGGATGGATGACACCTCTGAAGAATTAGTCGGGAGTTTGTGTGGCCGAGGCTCTGAAGAGCATATTTGCATCATCTTCTCGAAAACCGGATAAATTGTGGGTGGACAAAGGGAAGAAATTTTACAACAGTCATGTTCATCCATTGGTCGATCTGTATTCTGTCAAAAAGGAAGGGAAAGCTAACGTGATCGAACGTTGGAATAGAACCACAAAGGAAAGAATGTACAAGTATTTCACGACTAATAAGACTAAGAAATATATCGACGTTCTAGACAAACTGGTTGAAGAATACAACAAAATGCGACATAGATCGATCATGATGACTCCCGTGGAAGCTAGCAATCCTCGAAATGAAAAACGCGTCTTCGCTAATCTATATCCCGAAAGGACCAAGATCAAGAAGGAATCCAAACCACCGAAATTTGCAGTCGGCGATCGAGTGAGAATCACTTCTTATAAGTCACTCTTCGCAAAAGGCTACACTCCTCGATGGACCGAGGAAATCTCTAAGATCGCTAGAATATTTTACATGGATCCGGTGACTTACAGAATAGAAGTGTTAGAGGATGATGGAGATGACAGCACAGAAATTATTGGAACATTTTAGGAACAAGAATTGCAGAAGACAACATTTTGAAGAACCAACCCTTCACTTTTATTTTTTTTTTGCATATATATATAGTTAAAAGGAGAAAAAAATAATAAATAAAATTAATAATTAAAAGAAAAACAATTAATAATAAAAAGTGAATTAACATACACAGACAACAAAAAACAAAACATGATGAATATATTAGATATAACTAAAGGTATATTGAGAGGCGAAAGCATTCAAGAATATGAAGTTCACAAGTACAAACCAGTGACTGGACCCTGTCTAAACAATGCCTGTGAAATAAGAATCAACGTCGAAACTCAAGATCTGTTCGTTCATCCCAGCAAAAGTTACACTGTGATACAGGGCCGTCTTATCAAGGAAGACGGAAGTGATTATGCTGATGATGACGTGGCCACTCTAGCCAATAATGGTATGATACATCTGTTCAGTAATATAAAATACATGCTCTCAGGACAAGAGATAGAATCTGTGTTTCATCCCAGACACGCCACCACGATGTACAGACTCTTGACATATCCGAACATTTTTTTTAAATCTAAAGGACTCGATCAATTGTGGGTGAAAGACGCTGTTGCCGAAATGAGTGCAGCCAATACCGGTGCCGCCCTGAGATTCGACTACGTCATCAAGACATCGAGACCCAAAGGAACGTTTTCGTTCAGGATACCTCTGAAACACATATTCGGATTCGCGGAAGATTCTCTACGGACTCAATCACAATCTGACGTTACTTCGTAATGGAAACGACGAAGCCATCATGAGACCCACTGTCACCGATGCGGGTGAGATACGTCTGATCAAGATATCTTGGTTCGTTCTGCACGTATTGCATTCAATCGCGGAGAAAGTATTTCTCTACAAGATCATAGAATCGAAGAGTAAATTACCGGTGGGATTTAGAATGAGACAGTGTGACACGATTAGTGTTTCATCTGGCAATCAATTCAATTGGAGATTGACCATGAAATCTGATTCGGAAAGACCGCAATTCATCCTAGTGCATTTCAAACCGATAAAAAATCCTTCCTTATTCAATCGACTGCCGATCATTGTAACTTGAGAAACATGCAGGCATTTCTAAATGCCACTAGTTATCCAGCCATCGATTACAACGCCTCTTTCGATCAGAATGATTTCTGCAGACTAGATGGCGATGCCATGGATTTCAGAAAGAAATATCATCGACTGGATGAACTGATAGGTAATCCTAACATCACTCCCACCGAATACAAATCGATGTATCCCCTGTTCGTATTTGACGTTAGTAAACAGAGCGAGCAACTCAAGAGTAGCGTCTTAGACATTCAGATCAAGATGCAATTCGATAAGAATATGCCGAGGAGAAACGAGGCTTTTGCCCTGGTCCTGTCTGATAGAGAGCTTGAATTCGAATTGGATGGAAAAAAATGTCCATCGTTCGATGATATAATATATATAAAAATCGAAATTAAAATACCCCCAAAAATATCAACAAAATATAAAAAAAATAAATAATTATAAAAAAACTCCTAAAAATGAATAATCAAGTAGAGAATGTTTGAGACGAAACTGAAAGTATTTGGTGGATACCAGAGAGGAGAGCAATTTATTGAATATATTAGATTGATTGGAAATGACAACATCCGTAATATTGACTTCGGAAATGGTAGAACGAATTAAAAAACAGGGAACAACCACGAAAGATTGCATGAGACATTTACTAGATATATTAACATATAGAGGAGAAACAGCTATTGAAGAATTTATTATTGCTATGTTGGATCTTGGTTTAGATATGGACGAGTGTTTTAAGATTGTTGAACCAAAACAAATAACAATATATGCAAGTTAGGAATGTCAAACCAAAACAAAATAGACAGTGATAAAAAAAAAATAAAAATATAATTGGATTTTAGAAATTGAATCTCTTAAAATCCAATTATATTTTTTTTGGAGTTGTCTCTCCCCTATATCACAAGAAAGTGATTATTTTCAATTTTTTTTTGTACTCACTGTTTGTTCAGAAGATTCAGTTCGATCAATAGAGAGACCACTGAAGTGGCGGCTTTGGGATTATTGGTTTTCGTCTTGAGATTGATCCTATCCCCCATCTGCACCTTGAGAGGCGTACCGAAGATGTTAGTGTTCGAGTGTTGTTCCTTCATCTTTTCAACTCTGTACCTCTTGTCACATTCCACACCGTTCACCATGCTTTTTCACTCAAGTCCGTAGAAGTTAGACTCATTCGAATAATATCGCCTCCCACAGGCACGGGATATCCTATCAGACCGTGCAACGGTCTGTTACCTCCGTTTCTGAAGGACCATTCGGCATTTTCCGCATCTAACGCACTGCTCTCCTCGGCCCAGATGGTGATCAAATGTCTGGCATGTTTTATCTTTTCCACAACGGAGATCAGATTGCAGGCATCCATCATGTGAGTGGGACCTGGTAGATTCGTGAGTGCGTACCCTCCAATGTCTAGTTTGCCTTCCACGATATCACCTTTTCTCCAGACCGTATTTTCATCCAATAACTTTCTACTGACTGCGCTGGAATTGTATTCCGGGTCGTCATCAAGAACGAATAGTTCGTGACCAGCCATTTTGATACCGTCCTCCATTTTTCCTCCAGATTTTTTGTTTAGATACAATTCGTCGACTTGAGATTTCAGATAGGACTGAGAATTCTGTAGGGCAGAATCCACATAGCCTTTGTTGACCGCTGCCAAGTCTTTGTCCGCATCGGTGATTTGGGATAGATTTAATATCTTATTGAATCCCGCATCCAGATCCGATTTCATGTCTAGCTCGTCAACGTTATTCTTTCTCAGTTCCAAGTCTACGTATTGTTTGGTTGCTGCATCATTGGGATTCGTGGGAACAGACACATTGATTATCTTGTTAGAATTCGCCTTCAATTCTTCTGCATCACTTTAGGAATGTAACGATCTCTCAGATGTTTACTGAATCTCGCGTGAGAGTCGTCTGCATATCTTCTAGATGTGGCATTGGTCGAATTTCTAGGATCCGCTTCATTAACCACTCATTTAGATTTCAAGTCGAGATCATCCATCATGGTTTTATTCACGCAATTATCTCTCATCATCTGCCGAAAATATTCATCTCCTTTATCGACATATTTTTTAAGTCACGGCATCCGACTGATCAATCAGTTCGGGAAGATTGTAGATTTTCTAATTGTTTAAATTTAAAGAATCTTGTCGAGGTTCGTATCTCCGAATGAATCGTTCGTCTAAGTTGGCAATGTCACCAACAGTTTTGACTGTGGTTCTTCTTTTCTTTCTAGAGGAACCTTCATTATCGTCAGCGCAACCGAATTTAACGACTGTCATGTTTTGTTTTGTGTTTTGTTTTGTTTTTTTTATTATTTAAAAATTACATATTTTTTTATTATTTTAATTATTGCAACAAAAATTTTTTTATTTATATATCTCTCTCTATATATATATCCCCCCCCCCCAAAAAAAAATGTTCTTTAATGTAAATCATTGAGAATATCTTGAAAGTGATCTCCTTTTGACCATCTCCCGAGAATGTAGAGGCACAGGTGACCGCAGAACACTCGATCTGGCGCTTGCACTCATTCGGTATTGTAAATATCTGACGTTAAATAGTTCCTTATTCCTATCAGTGGTGAGATTCCATAGCTATCGAAATAATAATTTCTATTCCGATTCAAAACCATGTGACCCAATGCGTGCTCTCACCTCCGATATCGTCGAGATTTAAAATTCCACATTCCGAATCGTAGTCTTTTTTTCTTGGCAAGGCATCTCTAGAAAACACACCTTGAAAATGTTTGATTTTTAAACCTTTTGCCGCTTTCCATAGATCAATGTTGGATAGGGGTTCGTTGGGTAAGATGACACCTTCTATGGATATGTGTTTTATTTTCTTATTATTCATAATATGTTTTGCTTTTATTTTATTTTGTTTTTTATTTATTATTTTTTGTCTATTCTTTTTTTTTAATTTATAAACTCGCGAGTGTTTTTAAACTTACATTTCGATGTCTTCAGTGGTACTCCCTTCATCATCCTCTTGATTTTGTTGAAATTTCAGAGAATAATGTCCGAATGCGAAAGAGTGTATTTTATCCTCGCATATAATTCTCTTATCGTCGTCAGCCGTCAATGCAATCTTATTGATTTCTTTGGTGTACATCTCATGCATTTCGCTTTGAATCATAGCCATCTTTTTGTACACCGTCAAATTTTCGAAAAGACACTCTTATACTCTCCGAAAGTGATGCTTTTGTTCGTCACACACGCTTGAATGCCTTTACATCTCTTGAACTCTTCACCATCGATGAGATAAGCATACAATTTAGGTCTCAAACCCACGAATTTGGTGATCTGTCTTCCACCACTCTCGTCTTTAAATTTACCTAACACCTTTTTATTGACACCCTTTGGAATCTTAGATGGGTTATCGTCGGGATAATTACTTGTGTCAAACCATTCGTTCACATCTGATGCTATGTCCTCATAGATGTCCCTAGTCTCTATTTCGTAAGCTAGTCTGTCCGTGTCGGTGAACAACAGTTTGGCTTTCAAATCAAATTTTGCTTTGACGTAATTGTAGTGAAACTCATACATCAACTGCTTGCTAATTTCTAAGATGATCGCTCCGAGATAACAGGGTTTGTCATACCTCAGATGCATCTTTTGCATGTGCACGGCCACTAGATTTTCATCGAATATGATTCTATGATGATAACTGGGTTTCACGATTAATTTACTAGACTTCTCTTCAGACGTGAAGAGTTGAACGTTAGTTCTATTTCTATTGTTTTCCATAGATTTCCCATACACGCAATTTGTTTGAAGAAATTCTTTTCGAAGTCTCTCTCAGCCTGCATTCTTAAATTCGTGTTGAGATCGATGTATTTTTTCATCCAAGGCTCCTCATCGAATCGAATGATTCGATGGACGTAAATCATTTCCATCCCATGATCGATGTAATGTTTCAGATTTTTACAGTAGACCACATACTGGCGTTTGTGATTTAAATTAGGAATGAGTTTCTTAATGCTGTTCACTTCTATTCATTCGGGAGCTACCAGATAATCGTTGTGTAAATCATATAACGTTTCCGGATAGTCCAAATCAACTTCTAGAATACAAGGATAGTCTCTCCATTTTCTTTTTCTTCCGAAGTTTTGACGCATTTGAAATTTCCGATCAGTAAAGGGTGACTCATGGCCCAACCATACAAATTATTAGCATCCCAATACAGTATGAATTAAAATCTTTTCCCATGTGATAATTATTAGCTTTAGCATATCTAGTGGAAATCATAGAGATACACCCCTCACAGCCTTTTCGAACATGAGCAACATGTCTACGTCCGTTAATAATTCCAACCAAACCTCGGTCGTTTTCAAGAGCATCCCAAGTGAGTCCAGGTGCAGTGAAATACCAAGCCGGATCTAGTTCGTAATGTCGACGACACACTCGTCAACAATTTTCGAACACATCAGCCAAGAGAAGCAAGTCGGTTTTCAAATAGAGGTCGTGATATTTTCTCATGGATTTCATGTCAAATAATGTCCATACGTTTTGTGCGTGTTCGTAATCAACGTCAGAAATGTGAGACTGGTATAATTTCGAATAAAAATCTTCTTTGGGAGGTAGAGCGACGTCGTCGAATTTCTCGAGATTGTTCATGTAATCATAAGGATAGATGCCTTTCCTCAACATAATGCCCACCAGTTCTCGTCTATCATTAAAATGTTTACTCAAGATTTTAAATTTCTCCCTATTCAAACTGTTGACTAATTTTTCCAGACTGGTTGACTTAAATTTATAACTATCGATGAAACGTATCTCTCTATAAATGGGACTCATTTTCTCAGTCAAACCATCGATGACTCTCTTTTTATCGACGACTTTACATTTAGTGAATGAAATGTATTTTTCATTTTGCGCGATGCAACTCAACTTCCCCTTGCTAATACCCATATTTTTTTATGAACAAGTGACTGTCATAACCTGAGAGATTGTGAAATATCACCAGATAGAATTTAGCATCTCGAATTTTAAATTACATTTGTTTTGAGCAGCACCACGAAACAGACCTGTGTAGTGATCGTGATCTCCAACTTTTTTATTATTTTCAGACTGATTATCAAATAATTGTCTACAGATATGACATTCAGTGGTTTCGTTGTATTTTCGCTGTAGCTCTGGCATGATGATCATATCTTTTGGTTTTTTAAATTTGTCGTATAATATTTGAATTTTTGATTCTAATTCTTCTACGAATCTTTGAGCCACGTCGTCGTCATCTGAAAGTTTGGTGTAGACGAATGGACCTGACGATTCTCGATCGTTGAAAGAACATTTCACATAATAACTATAGCCTGAAGGTATGTGCTTCTGATATTTTTCAGCATAACTCTTATGCTCGTCAGGCTGGCAAGAATTTATTTTCGTGGTGAAACATTCGAATCGGCGTAGATGATGAATGGTGGTTCTAATCTTCTTTTGTAGTGATGAAAGTCCATGTAAGTGTTAGGTTTAGGCATTTCGACGGCAACGCCTTGCTTTTTTCTGCAATATTCCCGATGACGCATCAACGATTTTTGACTGTGGAACAAATTCATGCAGTTGAGACAGAAAAATATCTCACCGTTATGTTTACTAACCTGCTTCAACAGTAAAGAACTCATACTTTTAATCCAGCAATAATGTTGATTTCACCCTCTGAAATTAATAACAAATTAACAAACTTTTCTCCCTCTTTGTGTGAAGTCAGTCTGAGAGGACAGACTCTTCCTTTTTTATCGTTTCCCTCATATTCCAAAACGTTCACGGCAGTGGTGGGATTTAGTTTTCGAATTCTCCGATATCTTTCAACCGCATTGAGAAAGACACTCCAATCGGGATGTTACAAGTCTCTGAGTACTTGGAAACTCTCTGAGCGTGCTTTTATATGGGATACATGGCCGATGTGATTGCGCATTTGAAACACTCGTTATCATCTTCATTTTTCACATTGATTATGGCTTGTTTTTTAAATACGAAATAAGGTAATTTTATGTAGGAAGATGCTTGCAAAGGACCGTGTCTATCCACGTGAATCTCGAGATTCAATATCTTCTCGAACGTCCAATTACTTCCCTTGTTTTGAAAAGTAGCCATACATTCCAACATCTTGTCTTTCATCACTTTATAAACGTCGACTAATTCGTTATCTCTAAACACAATCTCGTTTTTAGATCCGAAATAGGCATCTCGTACCAGCATCTCACCCGTTTTCATGTCGACCTTTTTTCGTCAGACAATACAAGATCATTCTTATTTTTAAACCCTTATCTAAATGTTTTCAAAATACGTCCAACACTCTACCCTTCACCCGTTCCATGAACGATTCTGGATCAAGTTTTTATACGAGACCGGGCTTCACGTCGAAAGTTTTAAACCATCCTTTGATGGCTTCATCTCATTCTATCAAAATCAATGGTGACTTCAGCGCTTTGATCACGATATCCATTATAGCATCGAGACCCTTTTTTTTCATTCACCACTCTCTCGATTCCATCCATAGTTTTTTTTTTAACGAATCATCATCTCGAACAGCATCGTTTCTTATTTTTTTATTATTCTCTTTCGAAACCTTCTGCCACTCTACCACTTTTCATTTAATGGCTACCTTCTTTTTCTTCTTAGTTTTCACCGCAGTCATTTGTTGACGTTGTTTTGTCGTCGCTATCTTCTCATCTTTTTTTCACGATTCGAGTTGTTTTTGTCACTACCACAGATCTTTTTCCATTCCCTTTCCATCGAGCAAATGACTTATGCATTCGTCTTTTTTCATGTATTTGACACCTTTCAATTTCAATGACTGACGCACTTTGGCTTGTAATTTCACCAGTGATAGATCACAAGTCTCCTCGTGCACGGGTTTGATCAATCATTCTTTGGTTTTGTTATGGTTATAATTTTTAATTCCTAGATTTCTACAGTACTTTTTCAACTCGGATTTGGTAGAAAAATATAATTTTTTTCCACGATATACTTTTTTGTTTTGGGCATTTTTTTATGTATTAAACTTCTTATTTAATATGTATATATAATATTTTTTTTAATTTTCCAAAATTTTATTTTATTTTTTCAAAAATTTTATTTCAATTTTTCAAACAATTTTTTGTGAATTGTACACTTCTTATTATATTATTTATTTTTTTTGTTTGTTTTTTTTTCTTTAATGACAAAAAAATAGACAAAACAGAAAAAAAAGAGTACTACTTCATGATAAATACTTTAATAAGCTTTTCGAGTGGAGATTAAAATCTATCTACACAAAAAATAGAAAAAAATGAGTACTACTTCATGATAAATACTTTAATAAGCTTTTCGAGTGGAGATTAAAATCTGTCTACACAAAAAATAGAAAGAAATGAGTACTACTTCATGATAAATACTTTAATAAGCTTTTCGAGTGGAGATTAAAATCTGTCTACACAAAAAATAGAAAAAAATGAGTACTACTTCATGATAAATACTTTAATAAGCTTTTCGAGTGGAGATTAAAATCTATCTACACAAAAAATAGAAAAAAATGAGTACTACTTCATGATAAATACTTTAATAAGCTTTTCGAGTGGAGATTAAAATCTGTCTACACAAAAAATAGAAAAAAATGAGTACTACTTCATGATAAATACTTTAATAAGCTTTTCGAGTGGAGATTAAAATCTGTCTACACAAAAAATAGAAAAAAATGAGTACTACTTCATGATAAATACTTTAATAAGCTTTTCGAGTGGAGATTAAAATCTGTCTACACAAAAAATAGAAAAAAATGAGTACTACTTCATGATAAATACTTTAATAAGCTTTTCGAGTGGAGATTAAAATCTGTCTACACAAAAAATAGAAAAAAATGAGTACTACTTCATGATAAATACTTTAATAAGCTTTTCGAGTGGAGATTAAAATCTGTCTACACAAAAAATAGAAAGAAATGAGTACTACTTCATGATAAATACTTTAATAAGCTTTTCGAGTGGAGATTAAAATCTGTCTACACAAAAAAATAGGAAAAAAACAGAAAAAAACGAGTACTACTTCATGATAAATACTTTAATAAGCTTTTCGAATTCAGATTCAAAATCTATCTATAATGAACTAACTCTCTCTTTTTTATCACATTTTCGCGTCCGTTATGAGCATGTTAACTTTAATGCTATCCTTTCCCTGCTATAATATCCATCGGAAAACCAGATTCACCCTCTTAAACGACCGTTCTTCCCCAATGCTCAGATTCAATTCGTCGACCACTTCTTTAGAGACGTTCGGTTATATATTACTCCCGTAGATTAGAGACAGATCGTCTGCATCGAAATATTTGATCTTTTCATTGTGAATGGTTAATAGATCGTCTTGACATTCGTACATTAATTCCAGGGTGGTCTCGTTCAATTTCAAAGGCAATGTATATTTGTCATATTCCTCTCTCATTCCAGTCGTCTTCACGTCCTTCAATTCGATGGCGTCGTGCGATTGTAGTCTATAAATTTTATTACCGTAGTTCAAATATCTCTCGACTCTCTTCAATATGGATTGTTTAGGTACTGACGATGTCATGACTGATTTTTATTTTATGATAATAATTATTAATTGTAAAAAATATTTTTTTAATTTTTTTTCTACTTCTTATTATATATGTAAAAATAACAACTTTGTTTTAACAAGTTTTTTTCTTTAATGACAAAAACGGTTATTAAACTTTGTGAGTGTATTTTTTTTCTAATGATAATAATTATTAATTGTAAACATATTTTTTGTCAAAATTTTTTTTTGTGATCTTCAAATATTTTTTTGTGAATTGTTAAACTTTTTATGATAATAATTATTAATTGTAAAAAAAATTTGTTTTTGTTTTTTTTTCTACTTATTAATAAAATATTTTTTGTCCCAAATGTTTTTGGTGATTTTCAAAAAATTTTTTGTGAATTGTTGAACTCTTTTATGATAATAATTATTAATTGTAAAATATTATTTTTTTTTCTCCTTCTTATTATATATGTAAAAATAACTTTTTTCAGTTTTTTTCTTTAATGACAAAAATGGTTATTAAATTTTATGATGAAAATGGAATGAAGCCGATGCTGATTGATCGATAATTCTGTTATTTCATTGGTCAAACAATTGTTTATCATCCATCTCACAACTCCTAATATCTACATAATCGCGTACCAGAGTGGGCCCACCTTACGCGTTTACACTCCATGAGCTATCTCTCTCTCCCTACCAAAAACCTCACTACGTCATCGCTGGAGAGTTCGGACCTACCGATAAATTCGCCGCTCTATTCGGACTCCGTTTTTCCGCGAGAATCGACGTTGGATCGCTAGTCTTTCATCCGCACCGGTGGTGTCTTTTTGGCGGTATTCTGTCGAAAAAATTCACCTAAATTGCAGGTCTGTGTTACCTCTGCAAAAAGGTGAGTGTTTTCTCGAGAACGGTCGTGTCAGATTTTATGAGCCCACCAAAAGGCGAATTTTTAAGAGAGGGAATTTTTTAGAGTTTGTTAAAATTACATCGAAATTTTAGTCTCATCCACGTTGATTGTTAGAGAAATTGAACGTTGAATGCATGATGCCTTGTCTATGCCCACCACTGCAAAAACCGGGGGAAAGTGACGATGTGAACGCACATGTGTCGCATCGTACATGTCGATGGCTTTCGATCGTGATGAATGCGATTTGCTCGAAAAAAAAACTAAGTTTTGGTGAGGTATGATCTGGGCAAAATATTTGGTGGGCTCGTACTCTCGTTTCTACCCTACTATTGCAACTTGGGAAATATGGAGATGTTTCTCAACTCTACGAGATATCTGGCCAAAGATTATTCTTCATTCGAACAGAATGACTTCTCTAGGATGTACGGTAATGCCGCAGACTTTGGATTGAAATATCATGTGGACGAATGGATAAGCAATCCGAACATAACACCCACCAAATACAAGACCCTATATACCATATTCGTGTTTGACGTCAGCAAACAGAGCAACAAATTGAAGAACACTATTCTGGACATTATGATCAAGATGCAGATCGACAGGAACGTACCTAGGCGAACGGAAGCTTTTGCAGTTGTCATATCCAACAGAGTATTGACGTTTCAATGGATGGAAGTAAAATGTCTGTCACTAATAATTAAAAAAAATAATATTTGATTTATTTTCGTTAAACAACATAAAAAATAACTTAAAAAAATACTTTTAAAAAACATGAAAAAGTTTAAAAAAATGCATAAAGAAAACATAACAAAGGAAGTTTGAGAACTGTATTATTAGTCCCCTGCCGGCATCGCCGGAGGGAACTATAGGTTTGCACTCTGTCCATCCATCAGTCTATCAGTCACACTTTAGTTTTCCGAATTTTCTTTTAGAAATGCTTCAACCGAATAATTTTATTTTTGGTAACCTACTACAGATCAAGTTTCATTTGCACTCTGTCCATCCATCAGTCTGTCAGTCAGTCTGTCCGTCACACTTTAGTTTTCCGAACTTTTTTTGGAAATGCTTCAACCGAATGATTTCATTCTTGGTAACCTACTATAGAACGATGACTTACAGATCAAGTTTGAATTTCATGCTGATTGATTATTCTGCTGTGAGTTATGGCCCTTGGAAATATGGAAAAGCACCAAAATATCAGTTTTCCGGACCTTTTTTGGAAACGCTTCAACGGAATTCATGCTGATCACATCTAGGTTATAACATTTGTATAATTAGTAATGCTCATTAATCCGGTAGGGGACATTGTATTGCTTCAGCGATATGTGAGCTCTTGTAAAACTAGACTTTATGATTCTGGAGAATCATCGCTTTTCCAGATGAGATTCCATGAATTTTCATGACCTCAGAGTGCAGTGGCGTAGCAACCGAGGGGGGGGGGGGGGGGTGTAAGCGGGTATCCCCCTCCCCCCCCCCAAAGTTTTACAAACTTTGTGAATCATATCTAGTATTTACACGAACATAACCACATACATCTGCATATTCTACATCATACAGGCGCACATATAAACTGTATGATCTACACCATTTGTTTGCAGCGCATAGAAAACTTGGTAGCCGATGTCACTGACTGATTTGACGTTCAACAGGTTAACATCTTCCTCTCTGACAAACATCCTCCTATAAGCACCAAAAATTAACAGCAACAATACCTTGATTTTTTCACTTGAGAAGTGAGGAAATGAGCTCTCAGTAGTTCATATTTCACATATTTTCCTGGTATTCCCCTCCCGCTCTCTCCCCCGGGTTCGGCTACGCAGAGCGAGCCACCAAAAGCGGCCGTGCTGTCCCATACAAGCTCCCATTTACAATACCCCCCCCCCCCCCCTCAATATTATAAGCTTCCTACGCCTCTGCCAGAGTGTCTGATGAATTGTTTTTAACTGTCTCACTGAAGTTCCTGTATTGATGTTATGAGAAAGGTGGGTATAGTAATCTCAAATGACTCAGTTTGATAAAAAAATGTTTAGGTAAAAACCATCATTAATGGTGGAGAGGGTTAATATCAATATCGTCGTCCGACAAGTTAATGACCGACAACATGAGTAATGTTTGTTTGACACATACCCACTAAGTGCTGTGGCTATTTGAAAATGGTAATGGCAAAACCGGCTCGTTGAGATCCCTTTTTGGACACCACCGAGAATCTGATACAAATCACAGGACATGCACATAATCATGATAATCTATATGCATCTCCTCACAAAATGATCATTCAGGTATGTGACAGAGATTCCACCATCGCCTTCGGCTGTGATCTTTCTTTTTTTTCACAACTTTGTCAGTTCTTTCAAATTTATCGACTGTCATTATTTTTTATTTTCTATCCAATTTATTTTTTTATTATTTATTTTATTTTTTTTTTATGTACCTTATATATATGTGACAAAATTTTTTTCTCTCAATATAAACCATTGAGGATGTCTTGAAAATGATGTCCTGAAGACGGCCTCATGAGAACGAAAAGACACAAGTGTCCACAAAACACTTGAACATGAGGTTACACACGTTCTGTATTGGAATAGACCGACGATTTTAAATAATCCATCAATCCTTCGGGCGGTGAGATTCTGTAACTGTCGAAATAATAATTTTTTCTTCTCGGATTTTTTAACCATGCCACCCAATGAGTAACGTCGCCCAAGAAATCGTCTAGATTCAAGATTTCGCATTCGTCGCCATCTCGAGGTTTTCGTAGCAATACAGCTCTCGAAAAGACGCCATGAAAATGTTCTATCTACAATGCTTTCACAGCATCCAACAGATCCATGTTAGACAGGGGTTCGCTAGGTAAAATGCCACATTCTACCAATATGTTCGAATCTTAATTTTTGAAAAAATATTGTGTCATCATAATCTCTTTGACATGTTTCAATCGAAATTTAATCATTTATCCTTTCATTATTGCCTTCAACATTTCACTCATGATCTCTTCACATCGTTTCTTAAATGCCATGCGATTCAAATAATTTTATTGCCAAGTTCCCTTTGGTGCTTCTCTGTATGCAAAATACTAAACGAATATTGAAAACATTTTATTTTTCGTTTCGTCAAAATGAACTGTATATTTTTTCCATTTTCTTTAGCTCAACTTGACGGAATCAAGCTGAGCTTTTGCTGTCAGTTTTTAGCAGTACGGACGTACTTATGTATGTAAGTATGTACATACGTTCGTACGAACGTTGGGACGTACGTACGTATGTCCACAATTTCCTTCGGCACACCGCACAGGTCGCATTTATGATTGGATCTCTTTGAAACTTGGTGTGAATATTTGGGGTTACCTCCAAATGGGAGCTGTCGATTTTCTTCCATTTCCGTCAAAAATCGTTGCCGCTGGCAACGCGCTTTGAACTTAGTTTAGTCATGCCTCAATATTTCCCTTTGGCACATCCTACAGGGCACATTTATGATCAGATTGCTTTGAAACATGATATGCTTGTTTGTGGTGACCTCGAGTGGGAAGTATTGATTTTCTTTCATTTCCGTCAACAAAATGTAGCCACTGGCAACGGTCTTTGAACTTAGTTTAGTCAGGCATCAATATATTCCCTTGGCACGACCTACAGGTCACATTTATGATCGGATGGCTTTGAACCTTGGTATGCTTGCTTGGGGTGACCTCTACAAGGGAGTGATCAATTTTTTTCCATTTCCATAAAAAATGTTGCCGCTGTCAATGAACTTCGATGAACTTAACCCTTTACCAAACGAATCGACCGCATCCGCCCGCGTAATATGCAAACTGAGTAGTTGAAAAAATTTAATTTTTCAAAATATTTCAACAAAACCATATGTGACTCCTCATTGGAACGAGCTCATCGAGCTCGTTCCAATGAGGGCTCACATGATATGGTTTTTATATTTAAAATAATAAATTTTGATATCGTCTGCATTGGGCAAAGGGTTAATACAGTTGTGCTTTACCATTTACCTTTGGCCCACCCTGCAGGAATGTTTGTGACTAAGTCGTTTTGAAACTTGGTAGACTTGTTTGGAGTGACATCTAGATGGGAGCTATAGATTTTCTTCCATTTCCGTCAAAAAATGTTTCCGCTGTCAACAACCTTTGAGCTTAGTTTAGTTAGGCCTCAGTACTTCCATTTGGCACACCCTACAGGGCATAAAAATAATCGGATTGCTTTGAAATCAGGTGTGCTTGTTTGTGGTGACAACTGGATGGGAGCTATGGATTTTTGTCTATTTCTGTAGAAAAATGTTGCCACTGGAAACGGCCTTTGAACTTAATTTCGTCGGACATCAATATATTCCTTTGGCCTGCCTGCCCTGCAGGGCACATGTATGGTCAGATTGCTTTGAAACTTTTTATGCTTGTTTGGAGTGACCTCTAGATGGGCCCTATCGATTTGCTTCTATTTCTGTCAAAACAGTTGCTGCTGGCAACGACCTTCAATGGACTTAGTGCATCAATAGTTCCCTTTGGTATACCCTGCAGGGCACATTTACAACCGGAACGCGTTGAAATTAGGTGTGCTTGATTGGGGTGACTTCTAAATGGGAGGGTTCGATTTTCTAACATTTCCGAAAACAAATGTTGCCGCTTTCAACAGCCTTTGAACTTAGTTTAGTAAGGCGTCAATATTTCCCTTGGCACACCCTACAGAGCACATTTATGATCGAATCACTATCGGTTTTCTTCCTTTTCTGTCAACAAAGTTTGCCGCGGAGGGCAACGTCCTTTGAACTTAGTTTAGTCAGGGATCAATATATCCATTTGTCACGCCCCCACAGGGCATATTTATGATCGGATTGCTTTGAAACATTGTATGCTTGTTTGGAGTGACCTGTAGATGGGAATTATCGATTTGCTTCCATTTCCATGAACAAATATTGCCACCGGCAACGACTTTTGATCTTAGTTTAGTTAGGCCTCAATATTTCCCTTTGGCACACCCTACAGGGCACATTAATAAACAGATTGCTTTGAAACCAGGTATGCTTGTTTGGGGCGACTTCTAGATAAGAGCTGTCGATTTTCATCCATTTCCGTCAAAAAATGTTTCCACTGACAACGGCCCTTGAACTTAGTTTAGTCAGGCATCAATATATTCCGTTGGTACCCCCTACAGGGCACATTAACTATCAGAACGCTTTGAAACTTGATATGCTTGTTTGGGTGACCTCTAGATGGGAGCTATCAATTTTATTCTGTTTCCTTCAAAAAATGTTGCTGTTGCCAACGACCTTTGAACTTAGTTTTGTTAGGCATCAATATTCTCTTTGACACACCTTACAGGGCACTTTTTATGCTTGGATCGATTTGAAACGTGGTATGCTTGTTTGGAGTGACCTTTAGATGGGAGCTATCAATTTTCTTCCTTTTCATGTAAAAAATGTTATTGCTGGCAACGATCGTTGAACTTAGTGCAGTTATGCATCGATATTTCCCTTGGCACACTCTGCAGGGCACATTTATGATTGGATCGCTATGAAACTTGGTGTGCTTGTTTTGGGTGACATCTAGATGGGAGCTGTCTATTTTCTTCCATTTCTGTAACAAAATGTTGTCGTTGGCAACGACCTTTGAACTTTGTTAAGTTAGGCATCAATATTTCCCTTTGGCATACCCTACAGAGCTCATTTATGATCGGAATGAATGAATGAATGAATCTTTATTTAGCAGTATACAACAGAAAGCAGAAAATTATACATGCATCATTATAGAACAAAAATATACATACAGAATTATAGACAAAAATAATCTAATAAACCTGTATACCGCAGGGAGACGGCATAGCCAGATTGGCTGTCTACCTGTCGTCTCCCGGGGATTATATAATGCAACATTGGAATCGGACTGTCAAACAATCGTTCATCTTTACTTTGTCTTGGTCGCTGGTGGCGAGTGTAACTCACACAATTTAGTTAAGATACGAGCATTGAGTTAACCATTTACCCAACATAAAAAGCAGATGACACTTGCAAAAAAAAAAAAAAAAAACACTTTTGAATCACTATATTCTTTCATTCCCAAAAACACAGGTCACGAACCCCCACCGGAACGATCTCGACGAACACGCCCCAATGAGGGGCCATAACCCATGCTCCTGAGACAAAAAACGAAAAAAAAATAATGAAAACTGATTGGCAATTTTTGAGAATAGCGCTGGCCGGCTCCGGCCGCCACGTTGGGCAAAGGGTCAAGAAACGAGAATTTGTCCAGTCGTATACAATACCAGCAGAAATGTGTCAATAGTAACTACTTCTCCCTCTTTGACAACTCCAAACCCCGACGCCTCTCCGTGGGGTGCTCTCAGAGAGAGACTCCCGCGGACCGACGCCGAGAGTTGGAGTCCTCAACAGGAGTAGACCAGGTACAAAATTCCCTTATTGTTATTTCACTGCCCACGTCTGTCGGCTCTGCACTTGGAAAGCTTTAGATTTGTGTTATCTTGGAAATGCATAAAAATGAAAAATGCATATCCACTCGGTTTATTCTGAAAATATTCTACCTATTGTTAAAAGCACAGTCAGTACAGTAAGGATTATTACAGTCGATGTTGTCGGGAGTATTGGGACAATAATTTTGTGATTAATTGTTTTTTAAAAATGTTTCTGTTGTTTATATTACGTAAGTCAAGGTCTAAATCGTTCCAGAGTTTGGGGTACATGTGTGTTGGAAAATTCTCAAGGGACCTTGTCCTTGTTCTAACAATTTGGAGAGTATCTCTCCTTCTACTAGCTCTACCCGTAGTATTAACTACAGGGTGGAAATAATGTCTAAAGGATACTGGCAGGTTATCGTGATACCAGTCAAAAACGAACAGGCACGCGTGGAGTTTGAAGAGATCATTTACTTTAAGAATCTTATTTTCCCGAAAGAGGGGATCAGTGTGTGCATTATATTTCTTATTGTTTATTATACGGATGGAGCGTTTCTGAAGAAGCAGTATCTTTTTGGTCGTTCTAGCATTACCCCATACGTTTATCCCATACACTAAATGTGTGTGTATCAGGGCATAATAAAGTGTTTTCAGAGCTTCACGGGGAAGTGTGGTCTTCACTCTATTTAGTGCGAAGTTTGCCCGAGCAATCTTTGAAGCGAGTTGAGATACATGATGTTTGTAACATAAACTATCATCAATATGTATTCCTAGGAATTTAAGAGATTTTTCTGCATTATTTGAACCTACTCTACTTATGATTTGGCCATTTAATAATATATTTTGGTGAATTGTTGTTTTATTTTTGGCGGAAGGGTTGATTAAAATATATTTAGTTTTTGTTGCATTTAGTGCAAGTTGATTAGCACAACACCATTCAAACACTTTTTCAAGCTCTTTATTTATGAGTTGGACCAATTGATTTGGGTCTGGACCCGAAGAAAGCCCAGTTGTGTCGTCAGCAAAAGATAGGAGATTTAGGCATGTAGCATGATAGATGTCATTGACATATATCAGGAACAGTGTTGGGCCGAGTATCGAGCCTTGTGGAACGCCGTGTGATATTTTTGCTCTGTCAGATGTATGGTCGCCGTATGTGACATACTGTAACCTATCAGATAAATAGCTTTTAAACCAGTCATTACCCAAACCTCTAATACCATATCTATATAGTTTATTTATTAAAATGTCATGGTTTATTGTATCAAATGCTTTTGAAAGATCTAAAAATAATGCAAGTGTGCTGTTTTTGCTTCTTTTATTATTTTCTTCTGATATAGTTTTCAACAATTGCATGACCGGATGCACCGAACTATGATTTTTCCTAAAACCGTACTGATTTGGATGTAGGATACTAAAACGATTTAAGTATTTTAAAAGTCTTACTGACATAAGTTTTTCTAACACTTTTGAGAATGTTGGAAGAATGCTAATGGGTCTGTAATTTGTAAAGTTATGTTGGTCGCCTGCTTTAAATATTGGACTAACTTTTGCGATTTTCATTTTGTCTGGAACAGTGCCACATGAAAACGAACAATTGAAGATGTGTGTTAAAGGGTTCACGATGGGGTCAATAGTTTGCTTAAGTAGATTTGAACTAATGTCATCACAATCTTTGGTTCCTTTTGACTTTAGGGATTTTACGATATTCATAATTTCAAGATCACATGTAGGGCTTAAGTAAAAAGTATTAGTAGAGTTTGCCTCCATGAAGTCGTGAAATGACTTGTTAGTACCAGGTATTTTATCACTTGTTCGTTTTTCTATATTCGCAAAGTAAGTATTGAATTCTCTAGTTATTTCTGTCGGGTCACTTATTTCTTTATCATTATGTATAAAAATTTGAGGTAAGTTGGTTGTTCCGTTGAACTTTTTAATGGCGTCATTTAGTATTTGCCATGTTTTACGCATGTTAAATTTGTGCTCGTTTAGAATACTTTTAAAATAACTTGCTTTGCATTGCTTTTTCACTTTATTAAATATTTTACAGTAGTTTTTTATATTAAGTTCAGTGGGTTTTTTTAACTTTTTATTATAAAATTTGCTTTTATTATTAGATGAGACAACTAACCCTCTTGTCATCCAAGGTTACCTCTTTATGAATTTTTGATGCGTACAGACGCGTATTCGGGGGAAAGCCGCATCAAATAATCCTAGATATATATGTAAAAAATTGTTATAAGCCGTGTTTGGGTTATCTGAACACATAACAGAGGAAAAATCACATTGTGATAGAAGTAGTTTGAAGTTTGCAATAGTTTCAGCATTTACCTTTCGAGTCCATGAATATGATTCTTTCTTTGTTTTGAGGGGCACGGTTTCTACGTGAAAGGTACCAAAGTGGTCGGAGACGTCAGTTATTATTATCCCCGGATAGCTTTGAAACCTGGTATGCTTGTTGTTTGAGGTGATCTCTAGCTGGGTACTATCGATTCTCTTCCATTTCCTTCGAAAAACGTTGCCACTGGCAACAACCTTTAAGCTTAATTTAGTCAGACATCAATTTATTCATCTGGCATGCCCTGCAAGGCATATTTATGATCAGACCGCTTTGAAACTTGGTATGCATGCTCGGGGTGACCTCAAATGGAAGCTATTGATTTTGTCTCATTTCCATAAAAATCATTGTTGTTAGCGCCAGCCTTTGAACTTATCCCTTTTGCACTCTCTACAGGGCACATTTATGCATTTCCATAAAAAAACACCCATTGCCACGAGCAATGACCTTCCAACTTATGCATTTGTGCATTAACATCTTCAGAGGACGCATTCATTATCGGGTTTTGAAACTTGGTACGCTTATTCAGGGTGACCAGGATAGAAGCTATCGATTTTCATTTCATTTCCATCAAAAACTTTTACTTAACAACAACTTTTGAATTTATTTCATTTGTGCATCAACATTCTTCTTTGACAGGGCACATTTAACATATGACTGTTTTTGAATTTGGTGTGCTCATTAGGCGAGACCTCTAGATAAGAGCTATCGATTAGCATTCATTTCTGTGAAAAACATTGTCGTTTACAATGACCTTTAAACTTACTGCATTTGTGTATCAACATTCTTCCTTTAGCCAGCTTTATAGTTTACATTTAAAAATGCATGGATTGATTTGACGCTTTTGCACACACAATGCTGTTATGCTGAAGTTTCACAAAATAAAACTGGAACCAATGTTCTTCAATTTTGCCATTTCACTTATAACTTAACAAGTTCAAGTTAGTCAAGTTGAAATACAGTGTCATTGCCACTTTTATTTTTTAAAAAAATTATTTCTTTTACTATTTATCTCTTAGATAATGTGTTCCCTGTCAGCAGGTGTTGTCACTGGATGACTATATATTATCTCCGCCAACCTCTATGGAATATGAAGAAATAATACCTGGATGTCGGTTTTCAAACACCGAGCCGCAGGAGACGTGTTTAAATGAGACATCCAGGTATTAAATCTCCATATACCAAACATGTTGGCGGAGATAACGTTTTTGTCTCGTTTGAAACACAAAACAAACATAGTGGAAATAAATTTGTGGACGCATTTCTCACGCTCTGCAATCACTTGGACCAAATTCGTGAATATTTTTGTTTTTATAAATGCAGAAGACAACAGATAGAGTTACATCCCTTGGGTTGTTAAGGAAACGAGTAAACAGTATTTTGTTGACACATCGTCCCCGGAGTTCCAATGCGTTCACATTGGAACTCAGATGATGATATTTGCTCTTATTTCTAGTTTTCTCAAGTTGTTTCATTTAATTACTCGACTATTTGATTTATAACAGCAAAATATGATCGAATTGTCAGATATCTGATAATATTTGTGACTATTTTCAGGTTTTTGGGTTCAGTTTTTATACCGAGGCGAGTGAATATGAAAAGCTTTTATTTAAACCATATACCCCCGATGTTTCGCGGGCCCATATATCCTAGATGTTGCATGCTCTCATATACCTTGGATGTTGGGTGGATCCTTTGCCATGGCTATTTGTCCAAGGCATTCTGACCAATCAACAGACAGAATTTATCGTGATATAGGGACAAATTCTTTCACACTGCACTGATTTTAATCATGTCATAGGGCAGTAGTGCACTGTAGGATCTCTAAGAGATATTTTCTTATCATATTAGCCCACACAAGATTCTCTTATTCCTTAAAGTAATCAACCTTTTTAACAAATTTTAAAACTGGTTTTATTCCTTTAAATCAGTCTCAAACTCAACAGGTTGATTTATAAGATATTCAAATTTCTTGTTTCATCACTCATTAATGTGTCATTGTTTATGTCATACCGTTTTCTTCATTTCTTTTGTAATTATTTCATGTTCTTATTCAACTTTGTTACTTACTTTTACATAAAGTTTTCTCTCCAAAATATAGCCTCAGCTGCTGATGTGTCATTAAGCAACAATAAATAAATAAATAAATATCCTAGAATTTCTATGTCCTTATCTTATTTGCAGTGTCATGTGTTCATCTAAACCTTCTTGATTTTGAGGAATCATCGACTTCCTGGAATAATGACTATGAGCTCATATGTTTATTCCATCTGTGGAGAAAATAGCAGTTCTTAACTACCCTCCTTTGAATAACCCACCAACTGTAAAAGTGGTATAAACGGTGTTACCCACTTAGCCACAAAATACCCCATGGGAAGGGGATACACAACTCTGTATTATCACATTAAAATTGTGAGATAGGTGCAGACTTGTGAAAAATAATTGTTTGTGGGGGACTCCTCACTGTTTATGAGGGACTCCTCACTGTTTGTGAGGGGATCCTCATTGTTTCTGTGGGACTCCTCACTGTTTGTGAGGATTTCCCACTGCTTGTGAGGAGATCCTCACTGTTTTTGAGGGGGTCCTCATTGTTTTTGAGGGGGTGTCATTGTTTGTGAGGGATATGTCTTTTTTCTAAAACAACCATCAAATTGTGATTTCGGTACTGCCACAGATATGCCCACGTTTCTAAATAAAACACAGACTTTTTGTGCTTGTACTCGCACCAACGAGTAGTAATGATAGCTCTAAGCTCCAATCAATGAGCATAAAACTGGACCAAGAAGGAGAAGTTCTTACCAATAGGGCAAAATTATGAACAGAAGCAATTACAAACAACTAAAAAAGCAGCCAGCAGAATATACCGTTCCAGTCATGACTCTCCAAAAAGTGTTCATTTGATGATTGATTTCATATTGATTTGTAATTTATTGACCAAAGAAGTATTAATTTGGTCACAGATTTCATTTAGATTTGTAATTTACTGACCAAAAGAAGTTATCATTTGATCACAGATTTCATATAGATTCGTAATTTATTGACCAAAAAAGCTGTCATTTCACCACAGATTTCATAACAATTTGTAATTTATTGGTAATCAGTTTGATTCGTTGTGATCTGGTTAGTATCAATTGTTAAAAAATGCCTTATATCTCAGATTTTTTTCATTGTTTTATTTGTAGTGTCTCGTAAACTACCAAGTGCCTTTCTCGGCTTTTATCGCATTCGCTCACTCTCGAAAATCCCCGTCAATTACTGAATGTAACTTTGTGACTATTCGGCAATTATTCAAAACAAACACTAACCAATGCTACTGTGATCTAATAAAAATCGGTTGTTATTAAGCGGGTACATAAATAATATTAATAATATATATTAATAATATTCTGGAATGTGGTCAAATAAAAGATGTATTTTATCAACAAAAAACAGATGCACAAAATGTTCTCATATATTATCTTGTTTTTATACCGGCATTTCCCACAGAGAGGTCTCGAGTTTTGAACAAAATAAGTGTTCACCTCAAAGTTATGCTATAGTCATAGCTGCTGATAGGGACAGACTTGAAAAATTGTATGAGAGAATGACAATAACATTTTCACATGCACTGTGGTATGGTTCAATAAAGCAGATTTCATTTGGACTTGTGCTGTAATGTGATGCAAAAATCCCTTGAACATAATTAATTTCGACCTGCGTTGCACCCTCAATATAGACTGATATAGACTAAAAGCAGACGGTGAGAACGGGGTGTGGGGACTTATATAGGCGGGGAGTCAATTGAGGTGTTGTATGTGGGAATTAAGTTCGATTTTGTGCTCAAAGTGAGCAAAGGATTGGTTTGAGTGGGGTAGTCAGTCCCACGAGTTGAATTAACCTGCTACCCTGAGCGTCATAAAGATTTTGGTTTTTCTTTTTTTTTTCCACACATTTTGTCTGTATGATTCAGAAGCCATTTTCGAACCGATTTTCACCAAATTTTGCACCCTCATAGAGGGGCACAAAGTCTAAAAATGTACCCAAGCGGAATTTTTCATTTAACCCTAGTTTTGCCAGAATTGACAAAAAACTGTCAAAATTAGGGTTTATAGGCACTTTCTCGAACCACGTCTTGTAGATGTTTTTTAAACATTCATCATTGTTAGACCTTTCTTTGACACGACCATTCATTTTCAAGAGATATTAGGCAATGCATATGTTAACCGCTGCCAAACATTGAAAGTTTGATGAAATGGGCTGTTTTCGGGCCCCTAAAGCACCCAAACGATATAACAAAGTCTAAAAATGTACCTAAGCGGAATTTTTGATTTAACCCTAGTTTTGCCAGAATTGACAAAAAACTGTCAAAATTAGGGGTTATAGGCACTTTCTCGAACCACGTCTTGTAGATGTTTTTTAAACATTCATCATTGTTAGACCTTTCTTTGACACGAACATTTTCAAGAGATATTAGGCAATGCATATGTTAACCGCTGCCAAACATTGAAAGTTTGATGAAATGGGCTGTTTTCGGGCCCCTAAACCACCCAAACGATATACGAGAGATAAACATAATATCATTTATTGGAAGTGGGATTCACCGTGGATCATTTTTGTAAGTAATAAGGGTATTCAAGAAACCAAGCGTTAACCCGTTTTTGGCTGGTTAAACTGCAATACCCATCAAAAGGTAAAAAATTCATGTTTTCTGTGTATTCCTCTAAACAAGTCTTGTAGATGTTCAAGAAAAATTGGCCACGCGCAGGTGTTGGTATGAGAATAGAAGTTGCATAGACAAAATACTCCGGTGATCATTTGTTAACCCTCCAAGGGCTGCTAAAAGTCAAACTTGTGATAAAATTGGCTGTTTTTGGACATCAACAGTACCCAATGGGTACGCTACAAAGAAAAGTACCTTTTTTCATCGAGCGCAAAATTTATACGGAACCATTTTTGTACGTAGTAAGGGTATTCAAAAGTCGAAGTCTTAACCCATTTCGGGCAGTCTGAAGAGAGATACCCCTTAAAAGCTTAAAATTCCTATTTTCTGTTGATTTCTCTAAAAACATCTTGTAGGTTTTCAAGAATAATTGACTATTCGCAGGTCTTTGTGTGACAAAAAAGTTGCATGGACAAAATATTCCGGTGAGCGTTTATTAACCCTCTACAGTCTACCAAGCATCGTAATTTTGTTGAAATGGGCTGTTTTCGGACACGCACAGCCCCCAATGTATACCCGAGAGATAAACATAATCTCCTTTGTTGGAAGTGGAATTCACCGAAGATCATTTTTGTAAGTAACATGGGTATTCAAAGAACCAAGCGATAACCCCTTTTGGGGTAGTTAATAGCGATACCCATCAAAAGCTTAAAAAATTCATGTTTTTCCTGGGTTTCTATACAAACATCTTGTTAGTTCTCAAGAGAAAATGGCCGTTGATAGGTCTTGGTGTCCCATTACCAGTTGCATGGATAAAATATTGCGGTAAGCATTTGTCAACCCTCCATGGTCTGTTAAATGTAAACGTTTTGAAAAATAGTCTGTTTTTGAACACCAAGAACATCAAATGGGAATGCCACAGAGAAACGTAACTTCTTTTATCGGACGCAAAACTGATAGGGGAAAAAATTTGTAAGTAGTAAGGGTATTCAAAAATCGGGGTCTTAACCCATTTTCGACTTGTGAAGGATATATACCTCTTAAAAGCTTAAAATTCCAGTTTTCTGTGGATTTCTTCAAAATATCTAGAAAGTTTTCAAGAAAAATTGACAAAATATTCTGGTAAGCATTTGTTAACCCTCCAGGGGCTGGCAAGCATAGACATTTTGAGAAAATGGGCTGTTCGTGGGAACCCATAACACCCAATGTGTACCTGCGAGATAAACATAACCTCCTTCATTGGAAGTGGAATTCACCGAGAATCATTTTTGTAAGTAATTAAGGTATTCACAAAACCAAGCATTAACCCGTTTAGGGCTGGTCACAGAGCGATTCCCCTCAAAAGGTTGAAAATTCATGTTATCCGAGGATTTTTCTAAAAACATTTCAAGAAAAATTGGCCATTCTCAGATCTTAGTGTCATACAAGTGTCAATTACTCTCGAGTGCCCAATAATAGTACAGGGCAAAATAATAGTACAGGATGGAAAATTTCCTGAAAATTAATAATAGCATAGGGTCGAATAATAGTATGGGATGGGAAATTTCAAGATGTGAGCCAACCGCTATGCTCTGAACCGTTTTCAGACGTCTGATACTTTTGAAGCGGTGAAGGGCTAAATTATTTTCGCTTATCATACTTTCCACGTGGATTTGACTTGTTGTAATTTATGGGAGAGCGCCTATAGGCACTCGCCCATAAATTGCATCAAGGCAAAACCTTATAGACTAATTAATTCTGTTTCAGTGATGGTATGAAGCACATCCACTGGGTACTAGGTCTTAAAGTTATGGTAGCAGTACTTCAGAATAAAGCCCAAATATATGCTCACGGCTCTCTACCCATTAACATTTCCATTGCATCCCGTGTTTGCTTGTACATGTACCTTACTAGTTTGTTTTGGTGAACTTCTTGAGATAAGCAGCGGCTCCGCACATTCGATTGCTGAAAATTAATAATTATACAGGGTCAAATAAGGATTATACAGGCGGGAAATTTGTTCGAAAAAAAAAATAATCATACATGTATGATTATTAGGCACTCAAGAGTACATAAAATTATTAAGTGGGCCGTTCTCAAAATTAACGAATTTTGTTTCGAGGTAAACCCCGGGGTGATGAAGGCAGCCTCATTCTTAAGTTTATGGCTCTGTTCCCTTTGACAGAACTGAAGTAAACAATAGAAGACTACAAAATAAAATGAAAATAAATATTGTATAAAACAATTGTTGACGATTGTCACCGAACCGAAATATTTATCTTATGTCTTTCAGGGCCCCTTTTCGCCGATTTTATATCGCTCATAAGTGGGGTGGATGTCCTAACGACACGCAATGGCTAATGGTAAGCGAGAATGCTGAGAACTTAACGGGAAGCTGTAGTTATGACAGAACTCAACCCTTTCCACAATTCCGATACTCAACAACTGATGGAATGTCTGGTAAGTCAAAGTACAAGTCTCCTTTCAAACGAAACATTTGTCAATAAATCACTTCTCATCAGCTCGAAGGAAGAATCTTAAAATTTTCCGCCATGGTGGGGCGAGAGTTAAAGTTTCCCGACACTATCCCCCGGTTGTTGATCACCAGTGCGAACTTGAAACCTAACTCAAGATATTTCCTTAAAAGTATAGCGAAGAAACTGTTCATAAATGTCCGTTTATGATTACTATATTTAAGGATTACTTTCGGTTCATTAAAATAATAATAATGACAGAAACTGTGTTTTTAAATTAGTGCTAGGAGAAGCATATTCTCCTGCATTTTCTTGACAATATCTACTCGATTATAATTCTTACAATTTGGGTAATTTATTACCTGTATTTCAGTGTTTGAGGTGCATTTTTCTTCAAAGATAATCGTGACCACCACAATGCTGGAAATGCTGATGGAAAACCAGCAAACTGGAACAAGTGTTTTTTTTATATGAATGGAACCTGGTCAGCAATGCAACTAAGTACTCTTGCCACCTCAATCAGCGTCGGACCAAAAGCCTCCCCACGACGACTTTCAGCTCAGACGTATCGATAGGCCAACCTAAACTTTTTGTAAAAAAACAAACCCTCAGACCCCGGGTCATTTGCCCCCTCCTCCTCTCTCTCTGTGTAGTGCTTTCACACAAAAGATATTTGAAACAGAAGGATATTTTTGGATACGGAAAATTATAAAAGTATGGTTTCGTCAAATGGTAAACATTTCTTCAAAAGCGGCTTTCACAGAAACTCTTAACATTCGAGAAACCAACAATTTTTCGGACGGACAACAAATATTATCGACAAACATGGTCATGGTGTACGGACCGCCTCTAGTCCCCATCGGACATCCTCTCCCATTAGCTTCAGGCCAAGTTCTCGTACTGTCTATGATTTTTTAAGGAAAGCTAATTACGAAATATGTCATAAATAAGGGGCTTAGATCCTATGTAGATTTATACCTCCCTCTGCACTTTTGTTGGGCACCCATGGGTGTTGCTAAGTGGGTTTAGGGAGGTTGACACCCCCAAATATTTTTTCCTGCCAGGACATTTTCAACTGAAGTCTAAGATATCGATTCGCTCTTCTTAGCTGTAATGTAACACTTACCGATACCAAAAAATAAGCTATTATTCATGCTTCGTTAGATTGATTTACAAACATTTTTTTCAGTTGTTAGATATCTCCTTTTGAAAACCCACAAGTACGTGAAGCACGTTTTTTCATTCACACCTTTCCATTTGAAACATTTTATTCGAAGTTCGGAAAAAGAAATTACTCCCATTCTTGTTTTCTAGACTTTTATCTGTTCTGACTGACAGTATTTACAGTTAAAACTAGAAGTCCTCTCACTAAATGCGCACAAATAGCACGTAGATCTACGCGTTAATCTACCCGCTATGACCATATTAAGGCTATCACGTCCTGTACATATGGCCTGTGCACAAGCAATGTTTCAGCCAATGGACCTCCGGGTAACCCGGAGGTCCATTGGCAGAAACATTGCCTGTGTTTGCTATGAGTAACCAGGAGAACCTGTCGTGCTTTGGATGCCATCCGATTTGGCAATTTCGCGCAATTCCTACGAGCAATTAAGGCTAGATAAGCGCACAGTTCGTGGCATAACTTCTAGTTTTAACTGTACAAGCAATGCTGTTCACACCCATTCGCACCAACATTCTTACCAGCAGAATATAATTCCTGCGTCACACCACTCCCTGACCTTCACGACACATCGCCGCGTGTTTTACAACAAACATGGATTCAGTTTGTCAAGCTTAGTTAATAATACTCATCAATTCCATAGTCTTGCAAATACGAAGGTGAATGCCTTGCTCTTCGTGGTCTAGGACTTTGGCTTTCCAACACATTTTGTCAGTCCCTCCAGTTAGTAAGGCATCTTAGAGTGATCCTCCTTCACTGCCTTCATCACCATTAACATCATCATCTTCATATTCATTATCAACATCCTCATCATCATCACATTCGGATTCACTTTCTGGAGATAAGTCAGGAGCTGCAAGCAATATTGCGTTTGATGTGCTCATGAACTCCAAAGCATTCCGATAGCAGATTTTGTTTCTCATTTTTTGGAGCTACTAACTATGGCTCCGGTATAAATCCTGTTCTCGGAGATTCAGCACCTTTATTCTTTGTAATTTCATTTATCGTTACCTTTTCTGTTTCTGCATTTTGTCCATCTTCCTCTAGCCTTCTTTTATCAGCAGCCTCTTACTGCTGCTCTAAGATAAGATTTCCACTCCCAGATATATATTTCAGTCAGTTGACATGAACTATTTTAGATGTACCTCTGATATTTTCTCTATTACAGAATTCAGTCTCTCAAGGGCAATGGAGCTTCAGGGACCCCCCCCCCCCCCCCCCCCCCACACACACACACACTTCCTTAACTGCGGGAGTACACAGCATAACCTTGTCACCAAAATTTAAAATCTTGCCCACTAGATATTCATCATAGTAGTATTTTTGACGTTTTTTGGGCAACATCAAATCCCCCCCCCCCCCCCACACACCTTTGAAAATGACATATTTAGTCTTTCATTTTGATGTGAGGCATATTTTGTTTTTTCTTTCAGGGATCTCTTCACTTCCACGGAGCATCATATCAGTTGTTAACCCTTTGAACCCTGGTGGTATCTTCCATGTCAGTTCAACAGCAGAATTGGAAGAGTCTATATTTATTATTTGGGGTTAGACCAATTAATATTTTCAACGTGCAGCCTTAGGGCTGCTCGTTGAAAACTTTGATTGGTCTACACCCCGCATTTACTTTGTAGCCACCCTCTTAATGACATTCTGACGTAGCTTATGACCCGTTTAGGAAAACGGGCTCTGGTGTTCAAAGGGTTAATCTCAGCTCATGGCCAAACATTAAGAAAGCTGGGATGAAGTTAGAAGACTCATTTACACTCGTTCTGTAGGCTAACATAAGAAATGGGAGTTCCCAATTCGTCTGGTCAATGTCATCATGTTTGCTGAGTATATCTAAGAGGATTCAGTTAAAATGTTCAACTTGACCGTCCAGTTGTGGATGGCATACTGATGTCCTTTGTTTCTTTGAGCCACACAATTTACTGATTTCTTCAACTAATTTCGATACCAATTCAGGCAAATTTCTGGCTACTTTTCGCTTCCCTCCCTTCCTTCGCCTAATTGATTTTTTGGTTATGGAATTATACCAGGAAAGTGTACGACATCCCCTAATCAAGCCAAATTGTTTTCGGGGGTTTTCAAATTTCAATGCTGCATTTTGAATTGATTGAAATTGTCTTCCAGTTTACATTGATATCTTTCAGTTTGTTCTTTACTCAGATGTGAATGGCAACCACTTTTACGCTCATTATATTTTTGAAAAGACAGTGTAGGTATTGTAACAAAACCCACAACAACTCGTTCACAGTCATGTTTAATCTCTTTCTTAAAATCCTCATCTTCACCCATCAGTTTTTACAAGCAACATCAGAATTTTATTTCAAATCTTGACTATTCTTAAGCTTTGAAAATTCTGTAAAATTATTAATTCCATGGGCAGTTTTCCCAATTATTGTTTCATGTGCTTTCCTGACTTTTCTTGCCACAGTTAATATTTCTTTAATCAAAGTACCGATCAATGTGCCGCGTCTAATCGCCGGAAAGAAAACAGTATCGCAACATTAAAAATTCTGAAAACCACAAACTTAGGTATCGCCAACGAGTATAAACACTGGTTGCCTGTGGGGCACAAATATAATTGCCTTTCTGTCACAGCAAGAATAACTTTTAAAGTGAGAAAACAATTTATGGATTACGTTTCACAGTCCGGGCGCCGCCAAATATAAAATGTGATTTCCGCACAAATCATTATCTTGGCAGTAGTATGTTTCGGGCTTTTGAGGGATGGCTAGCAGGACCTCGGTGCAGGACCTCGGAAGTGACGTCATGTCACGTGACCCAATGCCGCCATGTTGTGTTGTCATGGTAACCCGCGTGAGCGGCCATCTTGTGACGTCATCTCCATAGTGATACGTGGTGGTAGTGCGCATGCGCAGCGCGTGTTGTTAAGGTGATACGTGTTTCCGTCGTCCATTTTGTATACTGGAGGACGCCATCTTGGTTTCTAAGGTAGCACGTGGTTGCTATGTTACCCAGTTTTTCAGCAATAGGACGGGGTATGTTCGGAGGGTATGTTCCTTTGTACAGGAGTAATTTCCCGATTCGTAGAATTACCCAAATAAACCCGACAATTTTTACTATTTCGAATTCTTTCAGAATTCTCTGCTTCTATCTATATATGCAATAGTTTTCGTCTAGCTAGGCATGTTCCTTTGTTCTGGAGTATACTCCAGTAGCGTAGAAGAGCCTATTAGTTGGAACAGCTTTGCTTATTATTACTATATTTAGCTATTCTGGTCTATTCTTGTTAGTTCTGATCCTATTCCAAGTACTCTTGTTGTTTCATTTATCTAGATCATTTATATTAATTATAACTAACCAATCAGATTGCTTCATTTCCCATAACCTGTACTTAATCGTACAGAGTTATCTCCCCTTATTACAACGAAGTTGTATCCGATTCTCATCACCTCTATATCCAATGGCCATATCCCCGGGCACCCCAATTTCGGCACCCCATTTTTGAAAAAACATATGGCCTTCGGCACCCCTTTTTGTCATATGTGCTTATGTGAAAAGGCACAATGTGACACAATGTGCCCTAGCACATAGGCACATGCTTTATGTGCCGATATGTGCTTATATGAAAAGGCACAATGTGACACAATATGCCCTATCACATAGGCACATACAGGTATTTGAGGATACCTTTGGCCCGGTATTGTATTATTTGAAAATACCTATCGAGGATACCTTTTATAGGATACTTATCTGAGGATACTATATAGGCTGTACATATCCCTATAGGTCTCTTGCTGGCCCATAGTACTATTAATCCACTTGATGCTTCATGTTATCCTATGACTGGTATAGGTAGTATGCAATGCTAGGCATAGGGGTATTGTGGGTAGGGGTACTGCCTGGTAGTTTAGAACGGTACTATAGTATGGGCGGTATATACACATATAGGCCCCTGTTAGTGCTTGGTACTATTAACCAACCGATTGCTTTGTTTTATTATATGGCTGGTATATGTAGTACGTTATGGTAGACCTAGTGATTTTGTGGGTGTGGGGGTAATGCTTGGTAGTTAAGAACGGTAGTATAGCATAGGCTGTACATATCTCTGTAGGTCTCTTGCTGGCCCTTGGTACTACTGATCCACCAGGTGCTTTATATTATTGAGCGGTTTTCTGGGGTGGGGTCAATGACGGGTAATACAGAACGGCAGCAGAGTATGGTAGGTATATTCCCCTGTAGGTCCCATCCTAACCGTTGATAATATTAACCTACCAAATGCGTTGTATCATCCTGTTACTGGTAAGATGGTACGTAATAGCAGTAGTTCTGACCCTATTCCAAGTACTCTTGTTGTTTCATTTATCTAGATCATTTATATAAATTATAACTGACCATTGATTTCCCATAATCTGTATGCAGAGTTATCTCCCTTGTGTATAATAAAAGCCTTTATCCATTGGCCATATTCCCGGCACACCAATTTCGGCACCCCTTTTTTTAGGAATCCCATTTGTGGAATCCCTTTTTTGTCAAATGAGGATAAGAGTCGTAGTAAATTAGACCTCATTGAGGGATTTTTACTACGACTCTTATCCTCATTTCAGAAAAAAGGAATTCCACAAATGGGATTCCTAAAAAAGGGGTGCCAAAACTGGGGTGCCTTCTGGAGAATCTCTTTTTTCTGAAATGAGGATAAGAGTCGTACTAAATTAGACCTCATTGTAGCCCAGTAGTACCAAGGGCCAGCAAGAGACCTACAGGGATATGTACAGACTATGCTATACTACCGTTCTAAACTACCAAGCATTACCCCCACCCCCACAAAATCACTAGGTCTACCATAACGTACTACATATACCAGCCATATAATAAAACAAAGCAATCGGTTGGTTAATAGTACCAAGCACTAACAGGGGCCTATAGGTGTATATACCGCCCATACTATAGTACCGTTCTAAACTACCAGGCAGTACCCCTACCCACAATACCCCTCTGCCTAGCATTGCATACTACCTATACCAGTCATAGGATAACATGAAGCATCAGGTGGATTAATAGTACTAAGGGCCAGCAAGAGACCTACAGGGATATGTATAGCCTACATAGTATCCTCAGATAAGTATCCTATAAAAGATATCCTCGATAGGTATCTCGATAGATATCCTCAAATAATACAATACCGGGCCAAAGGTATCCTCAAATACCCGTATGTGCCTATGTGATAGGGCATATTGTGTCACATTGTGCCTTTTCAAATAAGCACATATCGGCACATAAAGCATGTACCTATGTGCTAGGGCACATTGTGTCACATTGGGCCTTTTCTCATAAGCACATATGACAAAAAGGGGTACCGAAGGCCATATGTTTTTTCAAAAAAGGGGTGCCGAAATTGGGGTGCCCGGGGATATGGCCATTGGATATAGAGGTGATGAGAATCGGAAACAACTTCGTTGTAATAAGGGGAGATAACACTGTACGATTAAGTACAGGTTATGGGAAATTAAGCAATCTGATTGGTTAGTTATAATTTATATAAATGATCTAGATAAATGAAACAACAAGAGTACTTGGAATAGGGTCAGAACTAACAAGAATAGACCAGAATAGCTAAATATAGTAATAATAAGCAAAGCTGTTCCAACTCATAGGCTCTTCTACGCTACTGGAGTATACGCCAGAACAAAGGAACATGCCTAGGTAGACGAAAACTATTGCATATATAGACAGAAGCAGAGAATTCTGAAAGAATTCGAAATAGTAAAAATTGTCGGGTTTATTTGGGTAATTCTACGAATCGGGAAATTACTCCTGTACAAAGGAACATACCCTCAGAACATACCCCGTCCTATTGCTGAAAAATTGGGTAACATAGCAACCACGTGCTACCATAGAAACCAAGATGGCGGCCTCCAGTATACAAAATGGACGACGGAAACACGTATCACCTTAACAACACGCGCTGCGCATGCGACCTACCACCACGTATCACTATGGAGATGACGTCACAAGATGGCCGCTCACGCGGGTTACCATGACAACACAACATGGCGGCACTGGGTCACGTGACATGACGTCACTTCCGAGGTCCTGCACCGAAGTCCTGCTAACCATTCCTCAAAAGCCCGAAACATACTACTCTTGGCATTTCAGTCCACTTCCATCACAACCATCTCGCCGCTGCCACCAGTGTAACACATACTGACACCAAGAATGAGCCATTGGCCATGCTTACTTAGATTTATTTACAGATACACACAGCCATTTGGCCATGCTTACTTAGATTTATTTACAGATACACTAAGCCCTGTAACATCTATGAGATTTGACACGATCTACTACGACATGGAAATCTTGCGCAATCGTGGATATCTGTATTGAGATCCGTACTGCTTCGTAATCATTCTTGAGTATTGTTGGATGATCGGCATATGCGTACGAAAGTTTTAAACTGTTTACACCTTTCGTACTCCATTGTGCAATTTTTCAATTCCGTATTGCGTCGTACCGCTGTCGCACTAGACCGCATTAAACCGTTCGGGGTATTCTTGAATATTCTTGAGTGTTCATGGGTGTTCGTGCGCCCTTGGCCAGTGTGGTTGCGTCAAGATTCACAAAGCGCTTGTAAGATCTGTAAGATCTACTTCGACGACACTACGAGTTTCGTACGACTCCGCCAAGACTCCGCTCGACTTTCTCAACGTTATATAGTACCATGTGCCAAGATTTATCACGACACCAGTAAGGACAAGTATTTATTTTATTTATTGGTGCTTAAGGTCACAAACTTATGCACAATGTCTAATCGTGACCGTGACAGTTTTACGGGTGGAGGAAGCCAGTGTACCGAGAGAGAACCACCGAACATCGACGAGCAACTGTCAGCTACTTAACATAATAACTCTGTTCAAGCGCCGTTTAAGCAGGGTTACAGTGGTTGAAGAAATGTGCATCCTCGACGTGCAGTACGCCTTAGTACACGGTGTCCTCGTGCCCCCATATAGGCAAGCGGGATAAAATGTCTTGATCAAGGAGACAACGCGGGTCGTCCCTGACTGTCGGGGATTCTTACTAGGTCTTGCATCATCTTACTAGTTCGCACCGGTCTCGTGCGAGCACCATACAAGGTCATATCGATGCCTTCTAAATCGGCTTGGAAAATCTTAGTAGATTCTTACCATGGTCGTGATGAACCGAACAAGGTCCCATGAAATTCACGTGAAGGTTGAAGATGTTGCTGTGTGTCCACTACTTGTACAGTATGGCCGTCATCGACTGGTCACCTTCCACGGGGATGGCAGTATTCCCACGAACGCAATACTGTTAGACTGCACACACTAATTATAGGAATAATGATGAAAAATTTATTTAATGAAGCACCGGGTGCAACTCGGTGCTTCATTAATTGACATTTTGCCGATGATGATTTTGCTGCTGCTGATTTTTATTACCTGGTAAACGCATGAGGTCACCGCGGGAACCCCGGGAAGTGAAGCAGTGCCTGTTCACTGCGGTAAACAGGCTCTGTTTTACTGGTAAAATAGGATCCAGTCACCAATGCTTCGTAGGTGCAAGCCCTTTCTAAAATAGGCAACATGGCTTATTAACACTCACCCCTGGTCTTGAGTTGAGTGGAATTCGCTGTCCTTTGCGTGGATTACGACCAATCCATGGCGACTGTACTGTGTATTTTATTTATCCACAAAGGCTTGCGTTTTTAAACTAGAATCCAGACTCACTCATATTCCAACTACATCATCATTCTACCACGGCATGCCATGATGGTGTGGTTGCAATATTTGACCAATAGGACCTGAGCCAAAACAGTCGTGACAAATCAGGTTTACGTCTCCCCCATCGGCGGTCATCTTCGAGAGGCCCTTGGAGGCACACTTACTCTATGTTTCTACTGGGTGGCAAATGTATTCATTCACTACAATTTGTATTCTGTGAGTCCATAGGATAGAAATGAAAGTGTCAATGACACTGTAGCTCAACTTGACAAACTTGAACTTGGTAAGTTATAAATGAAATGGCAAAAGTGAAGATCATTGGTACCAATGTCATTTTTTTGCCAGTGGCAACATTTTTTGACAGAAACCGAAGAAAATCGATAGCTCCCATCTAGAGGCCTCCCCAAACAAACATGCCAGGTTTCAAAGCAACCCGATCATAAATGTGCCCTGTAGGGTGTGTAAAAGGGAAATATTGTGGTCTGACTGGACTAAATTCTAAGAACGTTGGCCGTGGCAACATTTTTTGACGGAAATGGAAGAAAATCGATAGCTCCCATCTAGAGGTCACCGTAAATAAGCATACCAGGTTTCAAAGCAATCTAATCGTAAATGTGCCCTGTAGGGTGAGCCAAAGGGAAATATTGTGGTCTGACTAAACTGAGTTCTAAAAACGTTGGCCGCGGGAACATTTTTTGACGGAAATTGAAGAAAATCGATAGCTCCCATCTAGAGGTCACCCCAAACAGGCATGCCAGGTTTCAAAGCAATCCGATCATAAATGTACCCTGTAGGGTGTGCCTAAGGGAAATATTGAGTCTTCTGACTAAACTAAGTTCTAAGAACGTTGGCCGCGGCAACATTTTTTGACAGAAATTGCAGAAAATCGATAGCTCCCATCTAGAGGTCTCCCCAAACAAGCATACCAGGTTTCAAAGCAATCTGATCATAAATGGGCCCTGTAGGGTATGCCAAAGGAAAATATTGAGGTCTGACTAAACTAAGTTCTACGAACGTTGGCCGTGGCAACATTTTTTGCCGGAAATTGAAGAAAATCGATAGCTCCCATCTAGAGGTCACCCTAAATAAGCATACCAGGTTTCAAAGCAATCAAGTCATAAATGTGCCCTGTAGGGTGTGCCAAAGGGAAATATTGTGGTTGGACTAAAGTAAGTTCTAAGAACGTTGGCCGCGGCAACATTTTTTGACGGAAATTGAAGAAAATTGACAGCTCCCATCTAGAGATCACCCCAAATAAGCATGCCAGGTTTCAAAGCAATCCGATCATAAATGTACCCTGTAGGGTGTGCCAAAGGGAAATATTGAGTCTTCTGACTAAACTAAGTTCTAAGAACGTTGGCCCCGGCAACATTTTTTGACAGAAATTGAAGAAAATCGATAGCACCCATCTAGAGGTCTCCCCAAACAAGCATACCAGGTTTCAAAGCAATCTGATCATAAATGTGCCCTGTAGGGTGTGCCAAAGGGAAATATTGAGGTCTGACTAAACTAAGTTCTACGAATATTGGCCGTGGCAACATTTTTTGCCGGAAATTGAAGAAAATTGATAGCTCCCATCTCGACGTCACCCTAAATAAGCATACCAGGTTTCAAAGCAATCAAATCATAAATGTGCCCTGTAGGGTGTGCCAAAGGGAAATATTGTGGTTTGCCTAAACTAAGTTCTAAGAACGTTGGCCGCGGCAACATTTTTTGACGGAAATTGAAGAAAATCGATAGCTCCCATCTAGAGGTCACCCCAAATAAGCATGCCAAGTTTCAAAGTAATCTGATCATAAATGCGACCTGTGAGGTGTGCCAAAGGAAATTGTGGACGTACGTACTAACGTACTAACATACTAACGTACGTACTAACGTACGTACGTACGTACGTACGCCGACGGACGAGAAGTGATGGCAATAGATCAGCTTGACTTTGTCAAGTTGAGCTAAAAACAACCACCCAATGAATATATTTGATAAAATGCCGGTTCGATCATATTTATATCTATACGTTCAGAGAAGGTTTTTTTCTGTTATGTCGGTTGCTTGGTAGCCATATGTTTGTGTGTATGATACATTTAAAATCATCTACAGTACCTAGAGAGTGGGGTTTCCATGGAGACTGTAGAATGAATGCATCCAAAACGCTACATTATAACCAACCAACCAATCAATCAAATCGCCCCGTTCGAACTTCGCACCATCAAGCAGTGCTGGAAATGAACAAAATTGACGGGTGCAGTTTTAAGCTCCCGCAAAATCAGAGACGAGAGTAAATTGCACCCGTAAAATGTTAGTATATGAAATTCGAGGGACTACTGTCACCAAACACAAGAAACCTTAACCCTTTGAATCCAAACGGCCGTTTTTCCAGCCAGGAACTTGATACGTCATAACGTCATTAAAAAAGAAGGCTGTTCAGTAAATGTGTGGGGTAGACAATCAATATTTTCAACGTGCAGCCCCGAGGCTGCACGTTGAAAATATAGATTGGTCCACCCCAAATAATGTATATGGACTCTTCTAATTGCTGTCATTGAACTGGAATGACAGATACCACTAGTGCTTAAAGGGTTAAGTGTACAAGGAATTGCTGAATTATGACAGTAACTTGCCACTGGCCAGTGTGCTGCTTTCTCAAAAGAACACACATTTATGTGCCCTCACAGTATATTAGTGCTCCACAATATTTTTCAACCAGTGCATTTTTTAGCTCCCGTAAAATGGAAATCACGGGTGCTGACGGGAGCAATTGCACTCGCACCCGTCTAATTTCCAAGACTGCATCAATCTCTCTGGTAGCCAGTCTAGTTCTGATTTGAATTCGACGTTGTTATGGGTTGTTTGTTTTCTCGGTTTTATGGAAATTTGCGCGCAGACGACCATTGATATAATGCGATGCGCCTCCATTTATAAAGATATACAGGTATTATTTTCATGTCACAGTTCTAGATATTCCACTCAATAAATATTTAATTCCCATTAAAACACCCGCATATTAACATTATGTGTGACGCGGCGTAATCATAAAACTACGGCTGTGGTGAGTCTTCGTTTCCGATTATAATGTCACAAAAATGTCGATAACATCAAGACTCGACCGAGCAACATTTCTATCGTTGATTTACAGAAAATATATCCTAATGGAATTTTTCTGAGTCAATCGTCCTATTTGAGGACTAGACTTGTTACGGACCATAGCAGCATCGAATTTCTTACATAATTAGACTTGTGCCTTGAGAGCTTGTCTCGCCATCTGAAAAATAAAGTTATCATCCAGACCAAGACATGGCTGCTAGTCGTCTTTATGTGGACAATAGGATCATTAGTACTGGCTTGCAAAGTCTTGTATTAATGGTAAAGTGATCCACCTTAATCATTCCTACTGGCTTCTGTAAATAGTATTTAGGGCCCAGCGAATCGCTGTTTTTCTCCAATCGAATCAAGCAAAAAGATCGAAACCGAAGCGAATCTCGAATCGAATCCACTTTTCAATTGTTACGATACTTTCTATCTCCGTCGTGAACTGAATATCAATAGGCATACCTGTCTATTCGAAAATTGACACGTATCACAGAGGTGGTCGAAGAAAAGGCCATTTATCGTCCTTTTGAGTGCAAAAGGGCGCCATCTGCGATGCAAAAGCCTTGCAGATGTGCCCTGGTTCACTTAACCCTTTACCTAACGTAACGACCAAAACCGGCCAGCGCTATTCTCAAAAATCGCCCATTAATATTCAATATTTTTTTCATTATTTGTCTCAAAAACATAGGTTATGACCTCTCATTGCAACGATGTTGGGAAGCTGTCGGCTGCTCGTCGTTGCTTGGTGATTCTCTCCGGGTAATCAGGCTTCCTTCACCCGAACAACTGTCACGGTCATGATTAGCCATTGTGCATAAGTATGTTACCTTTTAAACACCAATAAATAAATAATTTATTTCAATTCTTATGTGCTAATTCCACGAGTCCTGTCAACGATGATGTTTCAACTAAAATGTCAATATAGGCACACACTTAGTCCAAACCTGGACCCGAAGTCTGTAATATAACTTTTAGTGCATTACGTCATATTGCATTTCTAGAGGACGTACCGCACCAAAAGATTATATTACGGCCGTTGGGTCTAAGGTTTGACCAGGGCTGGGAGGAGTTAAAATATTCCTTAACACGTTAACGTGTTAAATAGTTCTGCGTTGATGAGTTAAATGACGTTAAATGTTAAAAATGAACAAATTTTTATAATTTCGGCCATTTTTATTGATTCGATTTTGAATATAATTGAACTTACGTACAGTAGTTAAGATAGTTCTTTCGGGTTATCGTAAATTCTAACATTCAGCGATGTTTTCATTTAAGAATACAATCGCTGCGGCCGTATCCTTAGAAAGAGACATCCGCCGTTGCTCGAATACCAGTCCTTACATGGAAAATAGGCGTTCGGACGAAGCTGATATTGCTGTATCGTCAAATATCGGCGGGCCAACTTCGACAACGTTGGTAGGAGGGCTTCATGGCCTCTCCACCAAATCAATGGGTCGGTTATAATTGACGGACATCTAACTTATTCGTGTTCTTCAATTTCGTCAAATAGCGCAAAATTCGACGTCATCGCACGCGCGATCCGGCTTGGGTAAACACAAGATAACGACGCAATGCTACATATTATACAATTATAATCTTCAAAGTTAAACGTTATTAACTTGATTAAATTTTTGTAACGTTGTTAAAATAATTTAACACGTTAACGTTTGAAACGTTAACTGCTCCCAGCCCTGGGTTGGACTAGCCCACACCTATCTTTCTATCGTTGCGTTGTATGGTTTCTTACTTTTTCGGTACAGTTTTTTGATAGAGGATTGTTGATGCAACACTTGTTAAGTGATGTTATCAGTCATATTTTGTAAAATCGTTTCGTAACCACAATCAAGGTTTCAACTAATAGACCTATGGGTTTTATAGAGAAGTTGGTCACATCTGAAATCTTGTATTTCTAGAGCTGTTGCCGAAAATATGGGCTTTTCAAAAATGTTGGCCCGATGGCCCGTGTTAAGTGATACCTGACTTTTCGTACACTGAAAATACACGAATAGCTAAATCCGAACAAAACCAAAAAAATGCCTACCCCCCCCCCCCCCCTCCTTCCCCAGACTAAACACTGAAAGACTGTATCTGTATCATCACAAGTAGATCTATGATTATTTGTACTTCTTGTTTCTGGAATTTGACCACAAAACGTTACCAGCATTCAGATGTCCCTGCTGAATTTCGTGAAAACATTCTTTTTTAATAAACGAAAAGTTTAAGTTAAAAATCCATACGCACCTGTTATCGTTGCCTGTTGACATTTCATTGAATATGAAAGATGTACAGTTCCATGGGAAATGAGTTGCATGGTAACTTTAAGAAAATATATGTTTGTTTCAACCGATTATAATCCCAGACCTTGATAGAGCACAAGCCTGTACAGAATAGATATGAAGGCTTCCTGAAAAGGTCATCTGCTGTTTTTGTTGGGAAAACTCCCTTCTAATATGTTTAACTCCTTACATACTGGTGACGGATATTCCTTCCCAGGACTGGAAATGATCTTGCCATTAAAATAAGTAAAGTTTAAGAAGATTTATCCAAATTTTCCCCTGTAAATTTTATAGACGTTTTGCCCAATAATTTTTCAAGTCCATTTTTCATGAATTTTTTATCAAATCTAGTCATGGCTGCCGTGCTGCAGCCCTGACTAGATTTGATGAAAAATATTTTAAAATTACTTAGCAGCGGGTGAAGAGTTAAAATTCTAAATGCCTAGTAATAAAAGAGAAGCACTTTATATGTTAAGTTTTACTCCCTGGTCTGATATGGTGTCCTATAATGCACTGATCAGAAGAACTCATGCAACCCTTTATAGGGTACGCGCTGGCTCCGTGGTTACGGAATTGGACTTCAAACCGAAAGGTCCACGGTTCGAACCCGCCAGGGGTAACTGCGTTGTGTCCTTGGGCAAGGCACTTCATCCCGCTTGCCCGCGTGGGGTACGGTGGCTTTGCGTACTAAGGCGCACTGCACGTCGATGGTGCACGTCGATGGTGCACTTATCTTCAACCAATGATAACCCTGCTTGTGTGGCGTTAGTACGTTTGGCGAGTCTGGCAGTTGCTCATCGTTGCTCGCCGTTGCTCGGTGGTTCTCTCCGAGCACTCCGGCTTCCTCCACCCGTACAACTGTCCGATCGGAATTGATCCTGACTGTCGAAAGTGTCGTTGAATCCCAATAATAAGTAAATAAATAAATAAATAAATAAATATTTCCAATAAATAAATAAATAAATAAATAAATAAATAAATAAATAAATATTTCCAACAGTGTATGACATGAAAGCAGTATATTTACAGTATCGAAAACACTTAGCCAGGTCATTATTATAACATTGAATTGATCCTGACTGTCGAAAGTGTCGTTGAATCCCAATAATAAGTAAATAAATAAATAAATAAATAAATATTTCCAATAAATAAATAAATAAATAAATAAATAAATAAATAAATAAATATTTCCAACAGTGTATGACATGAAAGCAGTATATTTACAGTATCGAAAACACTTAGCCAGGTCATTATTATAACATATCTCAGTGTTCTTAGAGACTTCCTAAACTTTTAGCAACCTTTCTCCAAAAAACAGTGATGTTTCTTTTATTCTATTTCAGGGGTAAATGGTTTGGGATTTGCAGAGTGGTTTAAAATATACATTCTGGAAGAATAAGAGAACTGATACCCGAACTGATACTATCTGCTTAGACTTGTTTTTTCACCTTAAACGAGGATACTATTTTGAGATAATAATAAATAAAACATATTTTCAGAGTTGTGTAAGTTAACATGTATTTTATACCATGCTCGCCTGTCTTAATACCTATGAAAAGCCCGTATGTTAAATTTTAGATTTTCACTCCACTACCTATGTAAAGCTTCTACTGCAGTTAAAACGTGTTCAATGGGAATTCCATTACAAAAAAAACCAAAAAAAAAACATTCACACTTCGCGATGTTTCATTCAAACATACGACGTTTTGCGGTACTATCTACCACGTGCAGTGCCTCATTAAGTTTACAATACCTACAGTTAAATATTTAAAATAACATTTAAGAATTGTTAATAATAATTTGACTGAAAAAGCAAGGTAAATTCAATCAACTTCGACGATGTGTCTAGCTGTCAATCAAGCATTCACGCGCAGCCGGAAGTACTGTCCACCGGCGCAGATGTAAACAAAACATGTCTTCTTCTTCTTCTCTATTTCTGCCCGCAGTCAATTCTGACTATTAAGGGCAGTCTGGAGGACTAAATAAAGTAAGCTCAGGTGTTAGTCAACCGACTTTGAAGAAAATAAGGATGATGGTTGTTAATGACATAGGAACATTTAACAGAGATGGAGTTTTTTTTATTTATTTATTTTTTTCTTTTTATTTTAGTTAAAACTATATACAAGTCTGAGACAGTTATTTATTTCGTGGTTTTTTTTGTGGCCAGCAGTATGTTGTTAAGTACTGAAGGCTTGAGCTCGGTTTTAAAATTGTCCAGGTTGTTGGACTGAAGAGCAGATTTAGGTAGGAGGTTGTATTGGGTTATTGTCCGTGGGTAGAATGAGAATTTGTATGTATCTGATACGGTAGAGATAGTGTGGTATGTTGTTGCTTTGTTTTGTCTTGTAGCAATAGTTTTCTCATGGAGGATATTCTCAGGGTTTAGGGCTATGTCACCGTGTTTGATTTTATGGAGGACAGATAATCTAGTTCTAAGTCCCCTTTGCTGTAGACTTGGCCAATCCAGGGAGTTAATCATTTCTGTTGGTGAGCTAGTATTATGGTATCGGTTTTTGACATACCTAGCTGCCCTGCGCTGTACATTTTCAAGTTGTTTAATTTGTTGGTCATGATGGGGGTCCCAAATGGATGATGTATATTCCATTTGTGGTCGAACTATGTACTGGTAGGCTCTTTCTTTTATGGTTTCGTTTGTAATTTTTAGATTTCTTTTGAGGAAGCCTAATGTACGATTTGCCTTGGAGGAAATGGTTGCAATGTGTTTGTCCCATTTTAGATCACTCTGGATGGCTACACCTAGGTATTTCGCAGAGTTGACTTTTTCGAGTGGGTGGCCTTTCAGATGGTAGGTTGCAATTGTGGGATTTTTTTTCCTCGTGATACTTAAGAGATTGCATTTATCAGGGTGGAAGGACATAAGCCAATCTTCTCCCCACTTCGTTGCCATGTTTAGATCGTCTTGAAGCTTGGTTGTATCGGCTTTACATTTAATAGTGCGGTAGATGATACTGTCATCGGCAAAGAGACGAAGTGTGCTATGGTTTAAGTATTGTTGGAAGTCGTTTATATATAGGAGAAAGAGAATGGGGCCAAGGACGGAGCCTTGTAGTACCCCGGAAGAGACAGGTATCGATGAGGATTGTATGCCGTCAAGGAGGACAGTTTGTGTTCTATTTGACAGGAAATGTGAGATCCATTGTAAGGTCAAATGGTCGATTCCGTAATATGACAACTTATACAATAGTCGTTTGTGTGGGACTTTATCAAAGGCCTTTGCAAAGTCCATGACGATGACGTCAGTTTGGATATTTTTATTTAAGTTTTCGGCTATTTCGTGAGTGAAGTCAATAAGTTGGGATTCACAGGAACGGTCGCGCCAGAAGCCATGCTGCTTGTCGTCTAAAATGGTATTTAGTTCCAAATGGTCCATGATGTTGCGTGAGATGATGTGTTCTAAAAGTTTGCAGCAAATACATGTTATAGATATTGGGCGATAGTTGATGGGGTTTTGCTTGTCGCCTTTTTTGAATACAGGACAGACATGGGCCATTCTCCAATCGTCGGGGACTGAGCCTGTTTCCAGGGAGATGGTAAAAATGTGTGTTAAGATGGGAGCTATAATGTGGCTCAGTTCTTTGAGAATCATCCCATGTATACCATCTGGCCCCATAGCTTTGTGTGGTTTGATGTTGGACAACAATTTTTCAACTCCCTTTACATTTATTTTAATTGTATCCATGGTTGGATGTGGACTTGGGCCTTTTTCAGGAATAGGTATATCTTGTTCTTTGGAGAAGGCTTTTTGGAACTGTGAATTCAACAGGTTGGCTTTTTCTAGAGGGTCAGTGATCAGGGTGCTGTCTTTCAGGAGTGGGGGGGATGGATTTATTTTCAGCTTTCTTAGATTTCAGGAATGAGAAGAGCTTTTTAGAGTTATGTTTGGCCTCTTGGGCGTTTGGGGTAACAGGATCTGAGATGGGTAGGTCTAGGATCATGTCGTTTACAAATCTCCAGTAGTTTTGCCTCCTCTCTCTGGATTTCTGCCCTTAATTTTTTGTATTTTGATGGGTTACTGATGTTTTTGTAATGGCGTTTCAATTTCTTTATTTTGGTTTTTAATTTGTGGTTATTCCACGGCAGTTTGTCCTGTTTCCTTAATGTTTTCATTGGTATGTTTTTGTTGCAAGATGTTTGGAGGCACTCCTTGAAAGATTTCCAAATGGTGTTTGTACATGTGGTGTTTTTGTCAAACGTGTGCCAATAGTCTAAGAGGTCGCAAGGCAATGGCATCAAAATTTGCTTTCCTAAATTGCATAATTTTCCGGGGGGTCACGTTGTTACTGGCACCCCTAACGTCGGCATGTGACACGACAATGTTGTGATCGGCTTTTGCAATAGGTGGAAGGACATCATGCTCTATGAAAAGTTCTGGTTTGTTTGTTAATACAAGATCAAGGATTTTGTTGTATCTTGTACACTTTCCAACAATCTGGAAGAGGGGGAAGTCAGAAACTACATCAAGGAGTTTTTGATGGAGGCTTGCATCTTTCGCACCTGGGATAATGTCTGGTGGGTCCAGTCTATGTATCCCAGATTGAAATCACTACTCAGGATAATGGTAGAATTGGTTGATGATCTAATACGGGAGAGTGAAGATTGCAGGTGGTCAATATTGTCAGGATCAGATGAGGGGGGGGGGGGGGTGTCGGTAGAATGTTCCCAGGATGAGATTTGGGGAATTTGGGATATCGACTTCTGCCCAGACTACTTCACAGTCTGTAATCATTGTATATATTGAACATTTTTTGCTCATTCTGAGGCATTTACGATGAAACCACACATTGCATTGGTCACATTGTATTGAGTCTGGTTTATCAGTTACATTTCTGGAACATGAACCACATGGGTATTTTGGTCCAGGATTCAATTCTATATCTGATGCATTTGCTAGGAGAAGACAAAGTATATGTCTCTGGGAAGTAATTTTAGGCTTAGTTTTTTATGGATCATGCTCGTTGGGCTGATTTGATTAATGCAAACGCTTAGCCTTATTGCAAGCTTGTTTGAGTGGTGTGTGTTGTTTGAAAACAAGACATTTGCATGTACTCCCAGACTGTTGGGGAGTGAGTACCTGTAGTCTGCAGGTCCATTGAAGGATAAGAAAAGATAGAGAAACACATAACGGTTTCCCTATTTATGTAAATATATCTACCCGTTGTATCAGATTTTATCTAATTTAGTTTAGCTGAGAACACTCATTTTACTCCGTTGTTATGCACGAAAATAGGGGACTTATTTTTTGTCAAAGTTGAGATGCCAAGATTTGTCGTCTTAGGACGCAATTAAACACTAAGTTACATTTATATTTACGGTAGTTAGGAATAATGGAAAAAATATCTGGTGATAAAGATGTAGAAAGAGAATTTTAAAGACTTTTTTGAAGAATTTTTCAGTAAGGAAAATAATTTCCGGTCACTCCAGATGACGTCATTTCCTCGAAAAAATGTGTTTGCGATAGAAAGTATCGTTATTCTCCATTTTAAGTGACAAAGTTGATTATTTATTAAAACCATGGTATAAATAAAACAAATAGGTGCAAGGGCCGGTAATCAGATTTAAACCACTCTTAGAATAAGGCTTTTAAGCAGAGCCTTGTGATGAAAACCCTTATCCTACTCGTGGTTTAAATCTGATTACCGGCCCAAGTATCTATTTATTCTATATTTATAACCACCCCCCCCCCCCCCTCAAAAAATCAGCATGCAAAAGCCAACAGAAAGTCGGAAATTAAATCCCACGTGGCCCACTGATTTTTACTCTGACATTGATAACAGTTTCTCAGACGGAATTCCAAATTTTAATTTTATTTCAATTTCCAAGAAAAACCCCAAATCAACAAAATAAAGAGCTGAATTAAAAAATGAAAACAAAGATTAAGTGCGTTTGTTACTGCGGATTGACAAACAGGAAAGTTATGCTGTCTATAATTACACATGTATCAAAATGTTCATGTTTTGTCATAAAATATTTAAAAATATGTACGTTTTGGTGTAGTTTTTCCCTTGAACACCCTCCTTGAAACTTCCAAGGAGGCAAATAAAACAAATAGGTACTAGGGCCGATAGTCAGATTTGAAATACTCGTAGAATAAGGGTTTTAACCGCTCAGCAGACCCCGTGGTTAACACCCTTATCCTACTCGTGGTTTAAATCTTATTATCAACCCCAGAGCCCTTTTATTCTATATATTCTACCACAGCGCCACAAATGCCACTACCAATGAGATCAACATTGACATTCTTTTGTCAACATAAAGTATATCTACAGTAATATTTTAGGACTTGCTCCAAACACGCCTTAACCTTCAAAGACCTATTTCAGGTTTTTGCGTTATCAGAGCATCTGCCATTAACATTCCATCACCAAGAGGTCCTACTGACTGGAGAAAAATCACATGAGCAGTGATGTCTTGGCTGCCTGCAAAGCAAGTGGACACGTACAGGTCGTAGTCTAGGGGGTGGGGGATCTAGGACAATTTCCAAGTCTCTTTACGGTTAACAAAACTGAAAAGAAAATCTGTCACTTATTTAATGAAAATGAATTCTTCAACTACCACCAAGCCTCAACAAGGCCTTATGGGTAGTGAATGTAGGAAAATATGAAAATTGTGACAGTTTCGATATTCAATGGTGGGTTCGGTTCGGTTTTTCGGTTTCCCCATGATATCGGTATCGGTTGGGTTTTTCGGTGTATTGACCATCTCTAATAAATCAAACTAAATACTCAGAAAAATAATACTGACTATACTTCAAATCTGTATTGTCTCCTACCACCCTATCGGATGGGGTTTTAAATGTCCGGCCCCTCTGAGGAGAGAGACGCACTCCGTGTAGACTAAAGATCCCTTCGTAATATTCGCGAAGAGCGATTGTGCCGCTACAGAATTCATCCCACATATTCACGCCATTGAACCAAGAAGAGGCGTTAACCCTTTACCCAACGAATCGCCCTCATCCGCGCACGTAATATGAAAATTCAGCAGCTGAAAAAATATTTTTCGAAAAAATTCAACAAAACCATATCATGTGACCCCTCTTTGGAATGAGCTCTTCGAGCTTGTTCCAAAGAGGGGTCACATGATATGGTTTTGTTGAATTTTTTTTTTTTTAAATTAAAAAATGATATTTAAAATAATAAATTTTGATATCGTCTGCGGTGGGTAAAGGGTTTTAATACAAGTTGTATAACTTGCTCGCCAATTCCTGTAAAATAGGTAAGCTTAAAACAAACTATAAAGACATGATTCATTTTATTTCCTGTTTATTTGATTTTGTTGTAATTCATAGCCCAGGGAAGAAAAGGAGAGACTCTCAGAATGGCTTGAGGCCTCTCCTGAATGGACGGATCACCACACCTACTTTCGTCCTACAGAGAATGCAAAACAACCACAATATAATGAGGAAAATAAAGGGATATCTTGCAGACGACTCTGAGACGAGCTATGCTGCTTTGCTGCTACTACACATTTTGAAAATCAAGGTTCTGAGGTGACTCAGAACTGACATTTATACCATGATTACCAATTCTACTATATAGGAAAAGCCCATGATATGAATTTTAGCTTTATACACCAACTGTGGTGAACACGTCAGCAATGGGATTTCAGTACCGGCAGTTAAGATATACACCTACTGTAGAACAACATCCAAGTTGACCTTTGGTGACGTCGACCTGAATGCGAACTTGTCTCAATTTATCGCACCGTCGCCTCGCGAAGAGTGAAATGAAAGTGGCAATTATTTATTACGTTTTTAAATGAGTTTACCCCATAAAACACCAAAAATTAACAAACATGCATTGTCTCATGTTAATAAAACATCCATAACTCGAAACATTATGTTATTATGTTATTAAAATGAAAAAGGCCCTGTTTCTTTTTCTATTTCGCTTCGTTGATAAAATTGACAGCGGAAGTACCGCCCACCGATGCTCATGTAAACAAAGACAAATTCGCACGTATGTACGGCTACTGCTCTGTAAAATGGAGACAAAATAATAGCGACTCTTAATAATCTGACGATCATGGTATAAATAAAATATGCCCCAAAATAGCTTGGTGTACCAAATGTCCACCACTCGTGGTGAAGTGGTGTTAACCGCGCGCCGAAGGCTCGCGGTTAACACCACTTCACCACTCGTGGTGAACATTTGGTACACCAAGCTACTATGGGTTTATTCTACAGATACAATCTATGTTCTGTCTTTGTGTATTGGAGTTTATCAACACTTTCAACAGCCAAGTTACATCGTGTGGGACAGTTGTACGGGTGGAGGAAGTAGGAGTACCCGGAGAGAACCACCAAGCAACGGCGAGCAACTGTCAGTTTCAATAAACTTCCTCCAACTTACCAGCCCTGCATAAATAGAGCAGCGGTTGAAGGCAAGGGCACCGTCGACGTGAAATACTCCTTAGTACACAGCGACACCGTGCCCCTACCTGGATAATCGGGATAAGGTACCTTACTCGAGAGCACAGCGCAGTTATTGCTGATCGGAATCGGACCGTCGACCTTTGGATTTAATGTCCAATGCTCTAACCACTAAGCCACCACGCTCTCCACGGTTTCCCTATTTATGTAAATATATCTACCCGTTGTATCAGATTTTATCTAATTTAGTTTAGCTGAGAACACTCATTTTACTCCGTTGTTATGCACGAAAATAGGGGACTTATTTTTTGTCAAAGTTGAGATGCCAAGATTTGTCGTCTTAGGACGCAATTAAACACTAAGTTACATTTATATTTACGGTAGTTAGGAATAATGGAAAAAATATCTGGTGATAAAGATGTAGAAAGAGAATTTTAAAGACTTTTTTGAAGAATTTTTCAGTAAGGAAAATAATTTCCGGTCACTCCAGATGACGTCATTTCCTCGAAAAAATGTGTTTGCGATAGAAAGTATCGTTATTCTCCATTTTAAGTGACAAAGTTGATTATTTATTTAAACCATGGTATAAATAAAACAAATAGGTACAAGGGCCGGTAATCAGATTTAAACCACTCTTAGAATAAGGCTTTTAAGCAGAGCCTTGTGATGAAAACCCTTATCCTACTCGTGGTTTAAATCTGATTACCGGCCCAAGTATCTATTTATTCTATATTTATAACCATCCCCCCCCCCCCCCCCCCCCCTCAAAATATCAGCATGCAAAAGCCAACAGAAAGTCGGAAATTAAATCCCACGTGGCCCACTGATTTTTACTCTGACATTGATAGCAGTATCTCAGTCGGAATTCCAAATTTTAATTTTATTTCAATTTCCAAAAAAAAATTGAACCCCAAATCAACAAAATAAAGAGCTGAATTAAAAAATGAAAACAAAGATTAACTGCGTTTGTTACTGCGGATTGACAAACAGGAAAGTTATGCTGTCTATAATTACACATGTATCAAAATGTTCATGTTTTGTCATAAAATATTTAAAAATATGTACGTTTTGGTGTAGTTTTTCCCTTGAACACCCTCCTTGAAACTTCCAAGGAGGCAAATAAAACAAATAGGTACTAGGGCCGATAGTCAGATTTGAAATACTCGTAGAATAAGGGTTTTAACCGCTCAGCAGACCCCGTGGTTAACACCCTTATCCTACTCGTGGTTTAAATCTTATTATCAACCCCAGAGCCCTTTTATTCTATATATTCTACCACAGCGCCACAAATGCCACTACCAATGAGATCAACATTGACATTCTTTTGTCAACATAAAGTATATCTACAGTAATATTTTAGGACTTGCTCCAAACACGCCTTAACCCTCAAAGACCTATTTCAGGTTTTTGCGTTATCAGAGCATCTGCCATTAACATTCCATCACCAAGAGGTCCTACTGACTGGAGAAAAATCACATGAGCAGTGATGTCTTGGCTGCCTGCAAAGCAAGTGGACACGTACAGGTCGTAGTCTAGGGGGTGGGGGATCTAGGACAATTTACAAGTCTCTTTACGGTTAACAAAACTGAAAAGAAAATCTGTCACTTATTTAATGAAAATGAATTCTTCAACTACCACCAAGCCTCAACAAGGCCTTATGGGTAGTGAATGTAGGAAAATATGAAAATTGTGACAGTTTCGATATTCAATGGTGGGTTCGGTTCGGTTTTTCGGTTTCCCCATGATATCGGTATCGGTTGGGTTTTTCGGTGTATTGCCCATCTCTAATAAATCAAACTAAATACTCAGAAAAATAATACTGACTATACTTCAAATCTGTATTGTCTCCTACCACCCTATCGGATGGGGTTTTAAATGTCCGGCCCCTCTGAGGAGAGAGACGCACTCCGTGTAGACTAAAGATCCCTTCGTAATATTCGCGAAGAGCGATTGTGCCGCTACAGAATTCATCCCACATATTCACGCCATTGAACCAAGAAGAGGCGTTAACCCTTTACCCAACGAATCGCCCTCATCCGCGCACGTAATATGAAAATTCAGCAGCTGAAAAAATATTTTTCGAAAAATTTCAACAAAACCATATCATGTGACCCCTCTTTGGAATGAGCTCTTCGAGCTCGTTCCAAAGAGGGGTCACATGATATGGTTTTGTTGAATTTTTTTTTTTTTAAAATTAAAAAATGATATTTAAAATAATAAATTTTGATATCGTCTGCGGTGGGTAAAGGGTTTTAATACAAGTTGTATAATTTGCTCGCCAATTCCTGTAAAATAGGTAAGCTTAAAACAAACTATAAAGACATGATTCATTTTATTTCCTGTTTATTTGATTTTGTTGTAATTCATAGCCCAGGGAAGAAAAGGAGAGACTCTCAGAATGGCTTGAGGCCTCTCCTGAATGGACGGATCACCACACCTACTTTCGTCCTACAGAGAATGCAAAACAACCACAATATAATGAGGAAAATAAAGGGATATCTTGCAGACGACTCTGAGACGAGCTATGCTGCTTTGCTGCTACTACACATTTTGAAAATCAAGGTTCTGAGGTGACTCAGAACTGACATTTATACCATGATTACCAATTCTACTATATAGGAAAAGCCTATGATATGAATTTTATCTTTATACACCAACTGTGGTGAACACGTCAGCAATGGGATTTCAGTACCGGCAGTTAAAATTTACACCTACTGTAGAACAACATCCAAGTTGACCTTTGGTGACGTCGACCTGAATGCGAACTTGTCTCAATTTATCGCACCGTCGCCTCGCGAAGAGTGAAATGAAAGTGGCAATTATTTATTACGTTTTTAAATGAGTTTACCCCATAAAACACCAAAAATTAACAAACATGCATTGTCTCATGTTAATAAAACATCCATAACTCGAAACATTATGTTATTATGTTATTAAAATGAAAAAGGCCCTGTTTCTTTTTCTATTTCGCTTCGTTGATAAAATTGACAGCGGAAGTACCGCCCACCGATGCTCATGTAAACAAAGACAAATTCGCACGTATGTACGGCTACTGCTCTGTAAAATGGAGACAAAATAATAGCGACTCTTAATAATCTGACGATCATGGTATAAATAAAATATGCCCCAAAATAGCTTGGTGTACCAAATGTCCACCACTCGTGGTGAAGTGGTGTTAACCGCGCGCCGAAGGCTCGCGGTTAACACCACTTCACCACTCGTGGTGAACATTTGGTACACCAAGCTACTATGGGTTTATTCTACAGATACAATCTATGTTCTGTCTTTGTGTATTGGAGTTTATCAACACTTTCAACAGCCAAGCCACATCGTGTGGGACAGTTGTATGGGTGGAGGAAGTAGGAGTACCCGGAGAGAACCACCAAGCAACGGCGAGCAACTGTCAGTTTCAATAAACTTCCTCCAACTTACCAGCCCTGCATAAATAGAGCAGCGGTTGAAGGCAAGGGCACCGTCGACGTGAAATACTCCTTAGTACACAGCGACACCGTGCCCCTACCTGGATAATCGGGATAAGGTACCTTACTCGAGAGCACAGCGCAGTTATTGCTGATCGGAATCGGACCGTCGACCTTTGGATTTAATGTCCAATGCTCTAACCACTAAGCCACCACGCTCTCCACAAAATATGGTGAAGATAAACACTGTTGCATGAGCTAGTGGAAACCAAAGTAGCCCAAGCATGTGTTCAGCTAAGTATGCAAACTATCTTTTCTACAACGTATAGGTAGCACTGGCAAGTAAATATTTGTTGGTGATAAAACTTAACATTTATCTCTGCATAATGTTGTCAAAATACACAAATTTTAAGCAGCATTTTCGTATAATTAAACTAGGAATTTAACCAATTAACCCTTTTCCTAACACGAAAAAAAGACGACACTTGCAAATAAAATTATTGAAGCACTATTTTTTTAAATTTTTTTGCGTCAAAAACATAACGTATGACCTCTCATTGGAACGAGCTTGTTGAGCTCGTTCCAATGAGGAGTCATAGGCTATGTGTTTGCTTCAAAAAATGAAGAAGTAATAAAAATTGAATGGTGTATTCTATTAACGGGGGTTCGGGGATTTTGTAAACAGACCGCTGCAAGTGATATTTTTATGCTCCCGACCTTCGAAGGTGGATTCGGGGGTATCTAGTGGAGACCTCCGTCCGTCGGTCCATCCGTCTGTCCGCGTACAAACGTTTTGGATTGTAATTTCAAAGCTATCGATCGGATTTGGATCTCCTTTGGTTGCTGATAGACCCCCATGGGGGAACGGATATGCACAAGGAACGGGTTCCGTCCAATAATCTTTCCCAGAATTATGGCCCTTTTTCACTCTTTCAATTGTTCTCGTCTTTGTATTGCATTCGCTGCATGTTCGATTTGAAAACCGCTAATTTGATCAAATCATAATTTTATGGGTTACTTGTGCATAATTAGACAATGCTTCCTTTTGATTTTGGTTCAGCTAGCCAATTCAATATGGCCACCATGGCGTTATGACACCGTGGGGTTGCATATGTCACGCTTCGAGTTGCTGCTGTTCCTTAAAAATATCAGCCAGCTTTATTCTCTTACTTCAAGCTTAGTCGTTGTATAAATACAAAATACAACTGAGGTAGAACTAGTGGACAGAAATCAACGACCGTTGTTGGAGGTTTTCCTAAATTTAACTTGCGCTGCGGTCTACTTGGAAAACCCCCAAAATTGTGTCGCTGATTCCTGTCCCACCGTACTTCGCCCTCCTTGTGTTCGGTCTTAGTCTACGTATTTTATCTCAATGTTTAATTTTTGATCTCCCTTGTAATGCTATTTGGTGATATTTTTTCTCCCCACACCCAATAATGCCTCACGTGGTTAAACAAAATCCATTTGTGGAAGCATGTTTCGAAAGAGGATTTAAGTAGTGCAAAACCTGTCTTGCAAAGATTGTCAAATCGGTTCTGTATTCGGTATCTGACTTGAGATTGAGATTTGCTGATCGTACCAAAGGGGAATTCACAAACTATAGTCTCTCGTTTAGATGCCGCGGTGTGGTCACTGTCCTGTTCATCTTTTCTACTTCAATCATCTTTCAACCCGAAGGCTAGCTTTCGGGTTGGAAGAAGGATGAAGTATAAAAACGGACCAAAGCCCCGATGGTGCCATTCTTTGGCCAAATGTTGTTTGGATTTGGAAATAATATATTGTAGGAATGCCTGTTCGCTGGCACGTTTGCATGCGTCCATTTTAACTCATTGTGTAACCGCGTAACATGTCTGCAGAAAAAAGGCACCCCCCCCCCCCCCCCCCCATTCCTCCACCTCTGGGAGTAATGCGGTACATTTGGAAACGCTTGGACAACAGACTGCCGTTTTTTAAAACTCGAACCATTAGTGGTTTTGTGTTTTTCCACCTAATTTGATAATATCTGACAACTGATTCCACATAATTTGATAGTATCTGAGACAGAAAATGGGGGGGGGGGGGGGGGTAGGGAAGGGGGAGGGGAGTTTGGCGTGAAAGTGAATTTGAGACTAATAACAATAATTGAATGTACCAGCAGATCATATACTGGAATATTTGTTTACTATCCTAAGCATCCTTAAAGAAATATTGAATGGCTTATAAAAATAGCTTGTTCGGAAGAGAGAACTTCGAGGGCAAATAATTGCTCATCAAAATTATTGATGTAAAGCACTGCCGAGTCCCACATATGTCCCACAATGATGTTTTGTACCATATATTATTGTTTTGCACTTTTATATCCTCGAGGTCCTTCTCCTACTCAGTCCTTCATTTAGAGCCGCTTAACGATAATGAGAAATGTATGGGGTACATAGGGATACAAGACGTGTCGGAAACGTAAAATCTTGGATTCTTATCGATAAATTGCAACCATCGCAAGCGCAAACGTTTGCCTCCAAAGCATAGCTTATACCCCAACACGGGGTTGGGGTGGGGTGGGGGGGGGGGCGGTGGCGTTGTGTTAACCGGTTCTCGCGAGATCACCGAAGTTAACCAACGTCGAGCCCGGTTAGTCCTTGGATTGTTGACCGTCTGAGCGATTGATTCGGACTCCCGCGTTGTGTCCTTGGGCAAGGCACTTCACCCAGATTGTCCACATGGGGGCACGATGACGCCGTGCACTAAGCGCGCTGCAAGTCGCTGGTGCGCATGTCTTCAACCAATCTAACCCCGCCCGTGCAGCTGTGCGGAGTAACGATGCTGGGGAGCTGGCAGCTGCTCGTCGTTGCTCGGCGTTTCTCTCCGGGAACTCCGGCTTCCTCCATCCGCGAAACAGCCACCGACACGATATGACCCTGGCTGTTAAAGTGTCGTTAAAACCTTAATAAGTACATAAATAAAAATAAATACCCCACCACTGGAATGGGATAGACAAATTTGTTTCACTGAGAAATAATGAGGTGTGTTTTGGAAGCAACTGGTCAATTTGGGTGGTAGTTTTGTGACGAACATCCACTTTAGTGTTTTTGTTTGTGTTTTTTCACATAACTTGATAGTATCTGACAGGTGAGACATCACTGTGCACGATCTTTTGTAAGTGGATATATACCGTCCACGCATTATGATTGGTGATCAAATCAGTCAGAGAGAAAGCATAAAGAACAATACTGAGGCCGCCAAGAGATCTAGGTGAAGAATCCCTGTTGTTATCTGTTCTTTATTATGGAGCCGGTTGAGCAGAAAACCGACTACACATGGAACGCTGTGGTTCAAACTTTTGATGAGATTTGAAACGGGCGAACAGGCGAACATTAGCATGGGCAGGGGAAACTTTACGTACGACGTCGCGTTAACCTTTCAACCCAAGAAATGCTGGATGTATTCGCAAGGCAGTACCTAATAAACGTGTGAATTTTTTTGTTTTTCAAAGTTAGGACAAGTCAGATATATTTGACGTATTTTGTTTTAAATTTCGGAAATATCGGACACATCTGAGTCGTTGGTTTAAAAACTTCGGACACATGTGAATTAGAATGTTTCAAATGCTGAAAATATCCCTATACATTTGACGATTGGTTTGCTTCCCAATTTCCGACATAATTTACGTCGAATTTTTTGTTCAAACATCAGACATGTCTGACATCGAAGTGTTGATGTTCCGGAAACTATTCACATTTCATGCACATTCGATACCATTATTTCAAAATGTCGGGCATGTCAAACAGCTGAGGTGTAATTGCTTTCAAATGTTGCATATAAAGATATCTGATGTCGATTTTTAAACAATTTTGGACAAATATGCCTTTTTTAAATTGGTATTCGATGTGCTGGACAGGGGCGGCGGAACCGGAACCACTTTTTTCCACAGGCATGTTACGCGGTCAAACAGTGAGTTTTAAAACCGACGTATGCAAACAGGTCAATATACAGACATTCCTGTAATATATTATTTGCAAATCCGAACAACATTTGGCGAAATAATCCCACTTTCGGTCTCTTCGGTCCGTTTCTTCTACTTCGATCATCTTCCAACCCGAAGGCAATCTTACCTAGTGGAAACACCCTTCATTCCAATTATTCAGGATACAGTCTTTTTACTTCACACAAAGTTCACAGGGCATCCCTATTAAAATTTCTATTGCCAAGCATTGCGACTCATCAATCTCATCTACTCGGGGAAAGCTACCTGTGACTCCTTGCCTGACAGAGAGCGACTCGTTGATGAATTTCGCAAGCAGAAAGAACAAAACTGTCTATTGCGGTTGTTAATCTGGTTACTAGCTTTGAATGCTAGTAATGCTTTGAATGCTGTAAGGTGGAATACTATGGAAACGTATTGGTGCCAATAAGTATAAAACATTGGATTCCATAAGTCCAACTTAGGACTTATTATCTCATCATTAGGAGATATTATCTTGTCATTAGGAGAAGGATCTCATCATTAGGAGATATTATCTCTTCATTGGGAGATATTATCTCACCTTTAGGACTTATTATCAGACATTTTAGCTGAATTGTGAACCCAGTTGTCTATCAAACTCTCCCGTAACTCCTTTCCAGTGATTGGAATGAGACTGAACCAGTACTACAAAATTTAATCAGATCTCATTTCAAGAAACCCCTAGCTGTTAAATATCTCAAGAATGCCTGTTAGTCCTGGTGCGCACGATTGAACGTCCATAGCGGCGAGCTGTGAGCGATCGCGAGAGGGGTATTCCATTCTCGTCGGTGGGGGCCAGTTTAGGTTTCTGGGGAAAATTTTGGAAAATGGAACGTCAGCGAGGCTCTCCAATTTCTACTTTGCACATGAGCTCAATTTTTCACGTCAAAATAATCCTTATATTTGACTTGAAACAGACGTCATAGCCATAAACTAGGAATAGATGATATCTCCTAATGATGAGATAAGTCCTAATTAGGAGATAAATAAATCCTAATTAAGAGATAAATAAGTCCTAATTAGGAGATAGTAAGCCCTAATTAGAAGATAAATAAGTCGTAATGATGAGATATCTCCAAATGATTAGATAATATTTCCCAATGATGAGGTAATATCTCCTAAATATGAGATAATAAGTTCTAATGGTGAGATAAATAACTCCTAATTAGGAGATAAATAAGTACTAATTAGGAGATATGCCCTAATTAGAAGTTATATGTCCTAATGCTGAGATAATATCTCCTAATGATGAGATAATATCTGCTGATGATGAGATATTAAGCCCTAATGATGAGATAATACGTCCTAATGATGATATAATATCTCCCAATGATGAGATAAAAGTCGCAATGGTGAGATAATATTTCCTAATTATGAGATAATTTCTCCTAATGATGAGATAATATCTCCTAATGATGAGATAATAAGTCCTAATGGTGTGATAATAGCCCCTAATGATGAAATAGCATCTCACAATGATGAGAAAATATCTCATAATGATTCAGATAATACGTCCTAATGATGAGATAATATCTCCTAATGATGAGATAATAAGTCCTAACAATGAGATAATATCCTCTAATGAGGAGATAATATCTCTTAATGATGAGATAATATCTCCTAATGATGAGATAATATCTCCCAATGATGAGATAATAAGTGCTAATGGTGAGATAATATCTCCTAATGAAATATCTCCTAATGATGAGATAATATCTTCTAATGAAGAGATATTATCTCCTAATGATGAGATAATAAGTTCTAATGATGAGATAATATCTCCTAATGATGAGATAATATCTCCTAATTAGGACTTATGGTACCCAACTTTTTTTATTCTTGGCACCAATACGCTTCCATAGTATACTGTATTGATGAGCGAGATTCTCAAAATAAAGCTGCTCGATTGGTGTAATGCATTACTCACAACAAGCGTTTCTTCATGAACGAAGCTGACTCGGTAAGCTTGGGTGATTCGTTTAATAATAACACTTACAGTTCAGAACGTGCTTGTTTTCCCGGTATCAGGGTTCGAGATTCGGCTCGATTCGATACCACAAAGATGATTTGGCTCGAGATTCGATTCGAGCTAAAACTTCCGATTTGCAGGGCCCTAATTACACTGTTAACTGATGTAAAACAAAATATGGTTACGCTTTCCATTAGATGCGGGCAAACCGAGAAAATTATTAATTAGCTTGCGGGCAGATCGAGAATTTTTAAAATTCGGGCAGGCGGCAAATCGAGACATAACATATTTGACAAATATTATTTGAGAAGTGAATTTACGTACTGAAGACAGAAGGCGTGGGTATTATCCGGTAAAACTGATGTTTGCAAATTAACCCTTTGAACACGAGAGGCCGTTTACTGAACAAGCACATGATACACCGTAATTTCATTGAAGAGGGTGGCTGCTAAGAGAATGTGTGGGGTTGACTAATCAATATTTTCAACGTGCAGCCCAAAGGCTGCACGTTGAATATATGGATTGGTCTACCCCAAATAATGGAAACGGACTCTTCTAATTGCTGCATTTGAACTGACATGGAAGATACCACCAGGGTTCAAAGGGTTAAGTTATAGTAGTTGTATGCTTGCGTATATGAACAATTTAGGCAATCAGTGTTATATCGTCTGCCAGTTTTACGAGTAACGAGAGAAGAAACTACCCAGAGAACCAGTAAACAACTATAAGTAACTGTAGAACTTGTCAGATTGTTTATCACAATTGAGCTCAATAGCATGTGTCACATAAACGTGCTACACACTTCTTAACGCCTTAATAGCATTATTGTTCTACTCGAACACGTGGGGTAAAGTGCGTTGCAGAGGGTGTCAACGTATGCGACTTGAGTAAAGTTCGAACTCACGACCTTAAGATCAGAACTGCGACACACAAACCAATGAACCATCAGCGTCCCAGGAATAGTAGTAGTTGTAGTTGAAGGGATTAAACGCTGGATTATCCTCCGACAACTGGTTGTACGCCAGCCTTGTAACAGTTATCTTGTCAACGGAGTTCATAAAATTGGGAGGGGCGGGGGATTCTGGAGCATTTGACCCCCTCCCCTTGTAAAGTTTTCCCCCACTCTAATATTGGCCCAATACAACTTTCTCATAATATAGATCCCAAAAATGGTATTCATTAGACCTACCACAGATTCGCTCTTAGCGCACTGACTTTTGCAAAATATTCTCGAGGCGGGCAAGTCCTAACTAGGATCCTTTGGTCGTTACCGCCTCCTCCACTTCTCTAAAGGGAAGTGGGTGGTGGGGCAACGACCGGAGGCCCATGTTAGAAGTAGGAGCCCCCTCCCCCCCCCCACTAATGGTCTTCCGCGAAGGAACTTTTACGTAACATTCAGCCCTAAAGTGGTTTTCAATAAAATGCCCCAGATTCGCTCTAAACCCATTGTCTTTTGAAAAAGTGTCTCGTAGGTGGGTGTTGGTCCAAACTGGGGTCCTTTAGTCGTTGCCCCCTCCTCCCATTTCCCTGAAGAAAGTTGGTGAAGAGGGTGACGACCGGAGGGTCCCCGTTAGGAGTAGGGGGGGTCTCCAGCCCCCCACGTGGCCTTCCACACATCATGTTTGGCCCCGCGCAAAACTGGCTAGGGCAACACCTATTATAGAATCCTGCCTGCACGCCTGAACTCATTTACACAGACATCAATGAAAACAGGAAATATCTAACACCATGTTATTACAAAGGCCTACCAGATTTATATTCTGTTGAGAGTATTGAATACCTTTTTGAGGAGTACCTTGAGCTAAGTAAGTCATTCATCCACCTATCGATTTAGCTTTGAGAGAAGATCCGTGTGTGATGCGGCGGATACACAATGCATGCATGGTGAACATTGGCCATTGTCGCGATGGTCTGATGGGCGATGCTTTTATTTTATGCGCGTATGAAGCTTTGCAGCGCAACTTGAAATGAAGAATGGATTGGACACTATACTTGGAAATATTTACTGTTGTCCACCTTGTGTATTTTAATATCGGAAACGTTGCTGCAAGTGAGGACTGGTTTAACTTCAAAGTTATAGAAACAGCCAATATACTGAGATGTCGAAAATTGTGCAAATACACAAAAGACTGCGACGAAATCAGGTATGACGTGAGAACCAGGCGATGTACATTGTTACGCAAAGAGTCGATACAGGTAGCGGACAATGATTCTCCAACTGTGATCTCTGAGAAAATCAACAACATTCGAATAGTAAGTAAATAAAGAATGACACTTGAATGATTGAGGCGGTAACAGAAGGGACAAATAGTACTCCTCTGTTGTGGTCAATTAGTCGACAGGTTGGGGTAAACTGAAAAAACCTCACGTATGGACAATCTTCAAAAAACTGCAGTCTATGGCGGTGACACATGCATATTCGAATAATGTTAACCCTTTACCCAACGAATCGCCCGCATCCGCCCGCGTAATATGCAAATTCAGCAGTTGAAAAAATATTATTTTTCAAAAACTTTCAACAAAACCATGTCATGTGACCCCTCGTTGGAACGAGCTCGTCGAGCTCGTTCCAACGAGGGGTCACATGATATGGTTTTGTTGAAATTTTTTGCAAAAATTTGAAAAAATGATATTTAAAATAATAAATTTTGATATCGTCTGCGTTGGGTAAAGGGTTAAGAGCTGTCAATTCATCGATGCTTAAAAATATACACAACGTGAAAAACAAAGTTTCATTCATTTTTAACTGTAGTACCGGGGAGAGAGTCATAAGGCGATCGTATTAGTTATAGGAACCATCCGCGACCGCCCCCAATCCAGTCTTGCCTCACAGTCTGATTTATGGAACCTCCAAACAGCAAAAGAAACGGAGGAAGGGCCCATCCCACCGCCGGCGCGGACTCTTCTAATACTAGCACCATCTTTGATTGGTATATGATATATATGGCTGCGATAAACGGGTGGAGATGACCGAGTATCGATCGTACTAACCCATGTGGTAAGAACTCCGTGTATGAACACTGTAAACATTATCGCACCAATCTCAAAAAGCTACCATCAAGCCTATGCCTTGCCGCAAATGCAAATCTAGTGGTAAGGATCGTCAATTGGGATTAAAATTTTCCAAGGTTTTCGACCAACTTAACCATTTAAACCCTGGTGGTATCTTCCGTGTCATTTCAATGGAGCAAGTGGAAAAAAACATATTCATTATTTGGGGATAGACCAATTAATATTTTCAACGTGCCGCGTCGGGGCTGCACGTTAAAAATATTGATTGATCTACCCTGCACGTTTACTTAGCAGCCATCGTTGTATTCCTACGGTAATGAAATTGTGGAGTATCGTGTTCCTGTGGTGGAAAAACTGCCTCTCTTGTTCAAAGGGTTAAGAAGCTGTTTTGCCAAGCGTTATCAGATAACAGGGAAGAGGGAAGCACCAATCGTCCGACAATTCCCAGAGTACGAATACGTCCTACAAATCAAGTCCTTGTTCGAGCGGAACGAAGAAGACCAGGGAGTTTGATCTTGTGAAGGCAGAAAGGACGAAAGCCAGGGTGTCGTTGAAATTACGCGAGACACCAAATCGTTTGCCTGTCTGGGCTAAAATGCCAAGCCTGTACAGCTGTGGTTTATAGTTCGTATGCACTCAGAGAGCCAGGCCCAACAAACCTAGCTCCACCGAGAGATATTAATCTGAAGGGCGTTAACTAAAGATTGGATGTGCACTTAAAGATAAGACAGTGGTGTAAATCATGAGAGGAGGGCTGCCCAGCCACATCTCCCTCACCAAATGGAAGTAAATATTTGGACTTTTCGAAACATATTGAGGCCAAGCAGCTATGTGTATGTTCAGTAACATTCACTCATTCCACGTTAGGAGCAAGGTCCGAATGAGGATTATAATTCACCGCTGAATATGCTCAAATGCATTTATTTGAAACCGAATGCTGTTGGCTCAAACATTATCATCCCTTTCCGGTCGGTCACAGAATCTGAAATAATACTTCATATTTTCTTTATCCTCTGGAAAGCAGTTTTGTGGTCATCGTGTTCAGGTCCATGTGAACAATTTCTAAGGTAGTGTTGCGGGTTACAACCGACAGAACTACATGTAATTGCCCGGCTCTTCTTTGTACATAGAAGTATGTAGTGTCAGAAACAATCCCCATTTGGTTAGCAAAATGGGTGAGTGAATGGGAATTTAACACTAGAAAACACTTGTTTGCTGTGGTACATAAGTTCTGTTTTACTGGTAAAATTTGAACCGGAACCAATGCGTAAGGTGGAAGTCCTCTAAAGTGGGAAGAATAAATAAATAAATAAATAAATAAATAAATAAATAAATAAATAAATAAATAAATAAATAAATAAATACTGGTCACGTTGGTGAGCAAGCGACGTCAGGACTAGGTTGGAACGTCTCGGTGTTCACAGAGCTGAATAACGTGACATTGCTCAGGTCAGGCGAACGACATTTGCTTCCCTATAGGGGTATGACCGTTGGGAGCCCTTGTTAAATATCTTAACCCTCCCTCATAAGCCTGTTTGTATAGCATTGTACTACCCCCCCCCCCATTGTACTAGCCCTAATGGCAACTATAGCCCATATGCGTATGACCACCTCTCGTAAATGTATGCCCTATCCACGGCACCAGTTGTACCGCAGTGTGAAGTCCATGTTCATAGCTTAAAACCCCCTCCCCCTTTCAACAAGCTCCTTGACCAGCTCTAACACTGTGTTGCGTGCCGGTCCTATGTACCCTATCCGCTATTGTATTCTTGGGCACCCACCTGCTTTAATATATGCAACATGAAATATAGACTTTTATCAACACTTCTCGTATAGCTTATTGGCCCAGTTCCACCCATTTGACTCAGTGGTCCATCTTCCCTACCTTCGGACGCCGAAACTCTACCCTACCGTTTCCATCCACTTGACCCATTGGCTTAGCACCGCCTGCGTTCCCATCCATATACATACTCTACCCTATCCAACTACTTCACAGAGGGGCTCCACATCCAAACATTTCCATTAAGTGAACTAACCCACCTCCCATTCTAACGGTGTCCCGACCCTCCACTAAGTGTCAAAGGTTAGAGACTATTAGGAGGCCTAGGCCTCCGGCACCTTGAAATACTCGTGCGTGGAGGGTCATCAGTGAGGCTTCAACTCATAGCCTTGATATTCTCACCCTCGCGAGATCAGACGAGGAATGGTCAGTGAAACCTCAATTCATGGGCTTCATGCCATCATCTGGGTATCTTAGGGTTCCAGCTTTCACAGATCTTAGGTTCCACGTACCAGGAGCCAAGGATCCAGGTTTAAGAGACTTGGGTTCCAGCATCCGTTCCATATGTGATGTATGTGCAGGTGTCACGCTGTGCAAAGGGACACATGCACAGCTTGTGTGTGTTTGTGTTATGTATGTGCAGCGTCACAATATTGCAGGTGTGTTCTCACCAACGAGTTGACCACAAGGGAAAAGAAGTAGGTACACGACGAAAGATCTCCCAATACGCCCGACTGTTTTATGACTGTGTTGGCCTGGTTGTGAATAGGTCTGTAAAGTTGAAAGATGAGATTTTTTCTTCTGCCACACCCACTGTTGATATTGTAGTGGTGTATAAGTTGTTGGTGTAGAGTTAAAACTAGATGTTCTGTCACGAACTGTCCACTTATCTAGGCTTAATTACACGTAGGAATTGCGCGCAATTGCCATATCGAATGACATCCAAAGCACGGCAGGTTCTCCTGGTTACTCATAGCAAACACAGGCAATGTTTCTGCCAATGGACCTCCGGGTTACCCGGAGGTCCATTGGCTGAAACATTGCGTGTGCACAGGCCATATGTATTGAATTCGATAGCCTTATTATGGTCATAACCCGTAGATTAACGCGTAGATCAACGTGCTCTGTATGCGCATTTCATGACAGGACTTCTAGTTTTAACTGTAGTAGTTGTAGTGGTTGAACTGTAATTGTGGTGTTGTCATAGTTGGTAGTGCAACAGATGCATTGGTTGGTGCTGTAGTTGTCAGTGTTGGTATAGTAGTTGAAGTGTTTGGGGTACTAGTTGTTAGGATTGTAGTAGTTGGCATTGTAGTAGTTGGGATAGTTATGATGGTTTACTATGCAGCCGCTGCTGGAGTAGTTGTTGGTGTTGTAATAGTGTGTGAAGTATCTGCTTGTGTTGTCGAGTTAGTGTAGTAGTGGTTTGTGTAGTAGTTAATGCATTAGTTGGTACTAGGATTGGTGTCGAAGTTGCCAATAAAGTAGTTGTGGTTGTTGATTTAGTTGTCGTTATTTACAGGAACTGTAGCGGTTAGCATAGTAGTTATAGAGGTTAGGGCAATCATTGTTGATGGTGTGTTCTTGTAGTAGTTGCAATGTTTTGTATTGTGGCACTTATAGGGACTGGCGCACAGGTTGTTAGCGTCGTAGTGAGTGGCGTAATAACAGTTTGTGTTGTAGTTGAAGGGTTGGCGAATACGATGTGTTTGCTGCAGTAGTTGAAATGATTGGTGTAATAGTTGTCGGTGATGTAGTAATTGTTAGTGTAGTAGTTGTTGGTGTTGTCGACTTTGTGTTGTAGTGACTGGTTTAGTTTTTGTTTGTATACCTGTGGTCGGTATAGTAGTTGTTGGTGCTGTAGCAGATGGTTTCGTAGGAGTTGGTGTGGTAGTCTCTATGATTGTTTAGTGGTGGTTTATGATGTAGTAAGAGGTAGATATAGTGATGAATTAGTTGTAGTTGTGGTAGATATTGTAGTGGTTTGTGAAGTTGTAGTTGGTGTGGTAGCTGTGGTTTGTTTTTGGTATGGTAGCTGTTGTGGGTTTTTGTAGGTGTGGTTTATGGAGAAGTGAAGGTTTGTGTTTTGGGCTTAGTGAAGTTGTTGTTGGTGTAGTCGTGGTTGATATAAGAGTGGTTAGTTTAGTTGTGATGATATATACAGATTATCATGATAATGTGCATGTCCTGTGATTTGTATCAGATTCGAGGTGGTGTCCAGAATGGGATCTCAACGAGCCGGTTTTGCCGGCGAGTTGTGATCCCATTTCTGGACACCACCGAGAATCTGACACAAATAACAGGACATGCACATTATCATGATAATTCATGCACATTATCATGATAACTCATTTATCTAACAATTCTGTCACATAAACAGATTAAATCGTAACCCTTCACCCAACGTAACGGTCAAAACCGGCCAATGCTATTCTAAAAAAATCGCCAATTAATTTTCATTTTTTGTCTCAAAAACATAGGTTATGACCCCTCGTTGGAACAAGCTCCTCAAAAAAAAAAAATAAAAAAAATTAGTTATTCAAGAATTGTTTTTGCAAATGTCCTCTGCTTTTCATGATAGGTAAAGGGTTAAATTATTTTCAAACATTTTTGGGACATAATGTTCGGTCGACCACTGAAACGCACAAAGAAGGTATCTATGTGCCTGTTATGATAGCCCGTAGCGCTACCGGAAACGAGTCGTCTATATGATACGGAATCAGAATGAGTCGTCTATATGATATGGAATCGGAACACATTATGTGATACGTTCCGTTTCTCGTGGTTTTCAGGCCAAAATCTATATGATTGTTAGATAAAATGAAGTTAGTGTAGTAATTTGGTGAGGTAGTTATAGTGGATAGTGTAGTAGTTGTTTAGATAGTAGATGTTGGTGCAATAGTGATTGGGTGTAGTAGTTTTCGTGGTTGGTGTCCTAGTAGTTGTGGTTGTTGGTGAAGTAGTTATAGCGGTTGGTGTAGTAGTTGTGGTTGTTGCTGTAGAAGTTAATGAACATGTATACCGGTTGCTGGTGGTGGTGTTGTAGTGATTGGTGTAGTAGTTGTGGTCGTTGATGTAGTAGCTGGGGTTGTTGGTGTAGAAGTTATTGAAGTTGTATATACACGAGTTGCTAGTTGTGTTGTAGTAGTTCGTGTAGTAGTTGTAGTTGTTTCTGTAGAGGTTATTGAAGTTGTATACAGTTAAAACTAGAAGTCCTGTCATGAAATTCGCACAAATAGCACGTTGATATGCGCGTTAATATGCGCGTTATGGCCCAGGTAAGGCTATCAAATTCTGTACATATGGCCTGTACACAAGAAATGTTTCAGCCAATGGACCTCCGGGTAACCCGGAGGTCCATTGGCAGAAACATTGCATGTGTTTGCTATGAGTAACCAGGAGAACCTGCCGTGGTTTCGATGCCATTCGATATGGCAATTGCGCGCAATTCCAACGCGCTATTAAGCCTACATAAGCGCACTATTCGTGACAGGACTTCTAGTTTTAACTGTACAAGTTGCTGGTGATGTTGCAGTGGTTGGTGTAGTAGTTGTGGTGTTTGATGTTATAGGTGTAGTTCTTGACGTTGTGTTGTGGTGGTTGGCGTTATCGAGGTTGTTGTTGATTTTGTAATGAATGGTGTTGTAGTGGTTGTTAAAGTGTTTGGTGCAGTTTTTGTTGTTGACGTTGAGGTTGTTGGATTTGTTGGACGTATTCGCCCTCTGGAAATTGTCTGACGAGAGGTGCTTCCCTCTTCATTGTTAACTGATAAAGTTTGGCAAAACAGCTTGCCCTGGCTAAACAGGCATCAACAACGGTTAACGTTTCATTTATATCGCGTGCGGACAGCGACGTCCCGACGCCGCTGACAACTTCAACAATTTTACGGGAAGAAGTTTAGAGAAAGCTCGTCTTTGCCATCTGTCTTCTGTCACAACCTCCTACAAAATACCATAGCCATGTACACTTAACCACACTTAACATAGTAAATTATTTTATACTTGTAGCGCGTATAATACTCACCGGATCTCGTTTTGTGTGGAGCGAAAGACAGGTTCCCAGTCAGCTCCACGAAACGTACAGGTCGTTTCCGCGCGCGAAAGGTCTTTCAAATAAGGGCTAACTCATCCCTCCTTTACTACTTCTAGCAACTGACTACGGCTTTAGAATGATGTAAATTGTAAATAGTACCTAAAATGATTTTTCGATTCTTTTGGTGCAACATCGATTTTTATTTTATTTTCATTCGTTTTTCTTCCTCCGAAACAAATATTCCCACTCCCAGTCGCCGAAAATGGTGTTCCACTCCCAGCATTGTATTCCACTCTCAGCGATGACGGACTATTTTTTTATTGTGAATATTGGCTCGAATAGCAAATACCGTCAAATATTAGAATGTGTGTTTGACTATTCGAATATCAATCATACACTTATCGCTGCAGAGTTAGTCAAGCACTGGGAAAAGATAAACGATAGGCGATGGGGCAGTGGGTTCCCACCAAAAAGAAATACACTGGTGGAGGAGAACCTATCCAATCGTGTATGTAGCGAAATAACGGCAGAAGAAGTGCGGAAAGTGGTCTCGAAATTAAAAAATGGTAAAGCGGGAGGGACTGATGAAATTCCGAACGAATTCCTCAAAAATGGAGGGGAGGCACTTCTTGAAGTCCTGACAAACCTTTTCAACCTGGCTCTGCGAAAGCAAAAGGTCCCCAGGGAGTGGAGGGAAAGTAAGGTGTCGTTCATACACAAAAAGGGGGATAAGGAAGTTCTAGATAACTATAGGGGGATATCAGTTAGTAGTAACATCGGAAAAGTATTCTGTAAGGTCATATACGGTAGACTTGAGGAAGTTATTGAAGAGAAAGGTTTTTTAGGAGAAATTCAAAATGGTTTCAGGAAAGGTCGAAGAGTCACTGATCACCTATTTACGCTCACCCAACTGATAGAATCAACAAAGGCTGAAAAGAAAAAGATGTTTCTGGCATTTCTAGATGTGAAAAAAACGTACGACCGAGTGTGGAGGGAAGGTATGTGGCGAAAGCTCGAGGGCATCGGACTGGGGGGTGACTTTGTGGGAATCATGAAAGCACTGTATACAGATGTGCAAAGCCAACTCAGTCTAGGGAGTATCACTACAAAACGAGTCCCTATGGATATAGGCCTCAAGCAGGGGTGTATCTTTTCACCGATTCTGTTTGCATTGTATGTTAAAGATTTAGGGGACGAACTAATTCAGAGTGCGGAGGGGGTAAATGTTGGAGACATAAAGGTACCAGGCTTATTCTTTGCGGACGACATGGTGTTAATGTCTAGAACTGAACAGGGGCTAGAGAAATTGCTGGAAATTGTTGGTAGATATGGGAACACTTGGCGGCTCGAACTAAATGAAAATAAAAGCAAGGTAATACCCGTTGGACGCAAGGTAGATATGACGAAGAGATGGAGAGTGGGGGAGTTCTCAATCCCCGAAGGGGAAAGCAAACAAATCACTGTAGGAGAAACGGGAGAGTATGAGTATCTAGGGGTAAGCATAAATATAACGGGAAGAGGGGTGTACAGAAATTACTCAGCCAAACTGATTCTGAAGGGGAAAAGAATTCTGAACCAACTAAAACTTTTAGGGAAAAATAGTTTCAACAAGGTCTTTGTGGGGAAAACACCGTGGGAGAGGGTGGGTTTACCAAGTATAACGTATGGCACGGACGTGATTCCATTAAACCAAACCGTTATTAAGAAGTTGGAAAGTACTCAGAATGATGCCGGCAGATGGATAACAGGGTCGAGTAATGCTGCAGCTTTGGAAGCAGTAAGAGGGGAGCTTGGGTGGATGAAAATCAAGGACAGGGTAGATTTGGGAAAACTGTGTTACTTTTACTACTTGAGAAACCTGCCTGACAACCGGTGGTGCAAATTGATGCTCGATACCATTTGGAATTCTAATATAGATCCGGGGTGGTCAAAACATGTGAGGGAACTAATGGACAATTACTCTATAGAGGTCACAAACATAGAAGTAGGAATGAAAGAAGGCAAAAGGTTTGTCAAAGAGAGAGTCATGGAAGATTGCAATCGAAACTGGCGAGCAGGGGTTAGCGTGAAAAGATCACTGCAGAGGTTACAATATAAAGAAAAGCCAGCTTTTGAGAAGTACCTAGATGGCACCTTTGGAGGGTCACTGCTGTTCAAACTGAGATCAAGATCACTGGAGCTTCGGGGAAAAATTGTCAGAGATGGAGAAAAGGGATGCCAAATGTGCCACTCTGGAGTAGTGGAGACCCTGGAACATTTTCTCTTGGAATGCCCACAGTATATACCTCATAGAATAAAATTTACTGGAAGAATAATGCAGAAGTGGGGTGAAGAAACAAAGGATAGATGGCTGAAGGGGGACACGAGGGAGAGGGTAGGAATGCTTATTGAAGAAATTGAAAAAGAGGAAGTGAGGGACACTATTAAGCAGTTTATATCTGAATGCTGGGAGGAGAGGAGGGGAAGAGGGGGTGGGGTGCAGGGGGAATGATGGCCTTCTCTTATGAGGACCGCGACAAATCAGCGGCTGGCCAAAGAGTTATTATTATCACAGAAATGAAGGTGTTAGTTTCATCCAGTTGTCCGCCTACAATGTGCAGTATGTGATCAATGAGTCGCCACTGCAATATCATTTCCTGTGTTAAAGGTCGCGTGTAGAGATATACAGCGATACACACGTCATAGATTAGACATGATAATGCATTGTGTTTAGTATCCTTGACTACCCTACTGTCATCTATCGCGCGACCTGGAATTATGTGCAATATATGCCATGCAGATACATGTCGCCCTGTAGAAAAAGCATTAACATGGTGAATGTGCACGTCTGCAATTATTCTGACAGATCCCTGTCGTTTCGATTCCACTTTATATTGTGAAATACTTGTATCATCCTTTGACAATGATGGCATCGGGTCATAAGAAATCAGACATCTGGGCACATTTCACGTTAGACAAAAGTAGTATGAGAGCGATGGATCGTCCCTTATTGGGGGGACCCCGCAGGGGACCCCGGAAGTGACGTCATGTCACGTGACCTGGTGGCTCCATGTTTGGTTGTCATGGTAACCCACGTGAGCGGCCATCTTGTGACGTCATCTCCACAGTGAAACGTGGTGTGAGTGCGCGTGCGCAGCGGGTGTTGTTAGGGTGACACGTGTTTCCGTCGGCCATTTTGTATACTGGAGGCCGCCATCTTGGTTTCTGTGGTAACACGTGGTTGCTATGTGACCTAACGTCTTACAACAAGATGGGGTTATGTTTGGAGGGTGTGTTCGATTTAATCGGAGTATCACAAATTACCATAAACAACCCGACAAGTTGTACTATTTCGAATTCTCTCAAAATCCTATTTAGGATCGCGAAACTGGCTTATAACAGTAGCACGCAGTGCTATAGTACCGAGCGGGAACCCTGGGGTTGTGCTCGATTGAATTAGAGTATATCTAACCACCCTTACAAACCACCAAAATCTCCACCAACATATGAAGCCCATTTTGGGCATATAAAAATAACACTTTATGCTATAGTACCAATGGGTACAGGGGGTATGTTCTATTGAATAGGAGTATAAGGCTTGATTTTCCCAGAATCCCATTTTTAATGCTTATTGTATATGTTTCTCTATCATTAACAGTCTATCCAGTCCAAACTATCTCTGGTTCTCTCGTCCAAGTCTTATAATTACCAGTGCTTGATTTCCCATAACGCAGTAATCTCCCTTGTGTATATCAAAAGCATTCCCAAACCCAATAAGTAATCGAGCAGTTACTGATAAAACATTGTTCGAATGACTCGAATCCCATCGAACAAATGAGCTTTAGAGTAATTGCTCGATCGAGTGACTCGGCATATTGCTCGAACGACTCGAATCCAATCGAACAAATGAGCCAAATTGCTCGCTCGAGTGACTCCTCGAACGACTCTTCGACTCATTTCAGAAAAATGGGATTCCATAGCCACGGGCGTTTTCGAAAAAGGGATTCCACAAATGGGATTCCACAAAAGGGATACCATAAGTGGGATTCCGTCTTACCTCGAGTGACTCGCACATATTGCTCGAACGACTCGAATCCCATCGAGCGAATGAGCCAACGAGCAATTGCTCGTTCGAGTGACTCCTCGAACGACTCTTCGACTCATTTCATAAAAAAGGGATTCCATAGCCACAGACGTTTTTCGAAAAGGGATTCCACAAATGGGATTCCACAAAAGGGATTCCATAAGTGGGATTCCGTCTTACCTCGAGTGACTCGCACATATTGCTCGAACGACTCGAATCCCATCGAGCAAATGAGCCAACGAGCAATTGCTCGTTCGAGTGACTCGAAATACTGCTCGTCTACTCATTTCAGTATTTGAGGATACCTATGGCCTGGTATTGTATTATTTGAGGATACCTATCTAGGATACCTTCTGGAGAATGCCTTTTTGTCATATGTGCTCATGTGAAAAAGCACAATGTGACATAATGTGCCCTAGCACATAAGCACATGCTTTATGTGCCGATATGTGTTTATGTGAAAAGGCACAATGTGACACAATGTGCCCTAGCACATAGGCACATACGACCAAAAAGGGATTCCATAGCCACAGGTGTTTTCCAAAAGGGATTCTTAAAAAGGGATTCCTTAAAATGGGATTCCTATCAGACTTCGTAAAATGGGATTCAGTGTTTTAACATCAACGCTCGAGGGTATGGAAAGGAATTGATAACACCCAGTTATTATTACAAGAACCTGAACAGATACAACTGACAACCAAGATCGAAGGGAACACAACATAATAAAGTGAACGAAGATCGAACTAGTTGGATTGATCGAACACAACCAAGATCGAAGTAAACTGACCCAATGAAGTTGGCGAAGTGAAATGAACATAAAATAGTGACCGAAGATCCAACAGAACCAAGATCGAAGTGACAAACTGAAAGGAGGTCAAACTAGTCGGATTGATTGAACTAGTTGGACAGAGTGAACAGCTCTGATCAAATACAATCAAGATGGAAGGGAACAGAACAAGGTGAACAAAGATCCAACACAACTAAGATCGAAGTGAACAAAACTAAGGGAACAAAGTTTTCAACTAAATGAACTATAAGCCCTAAATATAACCCAGTGTTAACCCTCTTGAATTGAACAGAACTGAATGAACCCTTTGAAGCCAATACAGATTTTAACTATTACCCTTAATATAACTCAGTGTAAACCCCTTTGAACTGAATGAATTTTATCTATAGCCCTAATGAAGGTATTAATTAAACTGAACAAAGTTTACAGCCTTAATGAAAATATAACGAAGGTGATCTGAATTAGAGTTTTAATCTACAACCCATTGAACTGCATACTTCTAATAGGGAAGGGGAATACCCTCGAGCGTTGATGTTAAAACGCGGAATCCCATTTTACGGAGTCTGATAGGAATCCCATTTTACGGAATCCCTTTTTTAAGAATCCCCTTTTGGAAAACACCTGTGGCTATGGAATCCTTTTTTGGTCGTATGTGCCTATGTGCTAGGGCACATTGTGTCACATTGTGCCTTTTCACATAAGCACATATCGGCACTAAAGCATGTGCTTATGTGCTATGGCACATTGTGTCACATTGTGCTTTTTCACATAAGCACATATGACAAAAAGGGATTCTCCAGAAGGTATCCTAGATAGGTATCCTCAAATAATACAATACCAGGCCATAGGTATCCTCAAATACTGAAATGAGTCGACGAGCAGTATTTCGAGTCACTCGAACGAGCAATTCCTCGTTGGCTCATTTGCTCGATGGGATTCGAGTCGTTCGAGCAATATGTGCGAGTTGCTCGAGGTAAGACGGAATCCCACTTATGGAATCCTTTTTATGGAATCCCATTTGTGGTGGAATCCGATTTGTGGAATCCCTTTCTCGCAAACGCCTGTGGCTATGGAATTCCTTTTTGGTCGTATGTGCCTATGTGCTAGAGCACATTGTGTCACATTGTGCCTTTTCACATAAGCACATATCGGCACATAAAGCATGTGCTTATGTGCTAGGGCACATTGAGTCACATTGTGCTTTTTCACATATGCACATATGACAAAAAGGGATTCTCCAGAAGGTATCCTGGATAGGTATCCTCAAATAATACAATACCAGGCCATAGGTATCCTCAAATACTGAAATGAGTCGATGAGCAGTATTTCGAGTCACTCGAACGAGCAATTGCTCGTTGGCTCATTTGCTCGATGGGATTCGAGTCGTTCGAGCAATATGTGCGAGTCACTCGAGGTAAGACGGAATCCCACCTATGGAATCCTTTTTGTGGAATCCCATTTGTGGAATTCCTTTTTCGAAAAACGCCTGTGGCTATGGAATCCCTTCTTTCTGAAATGAGTCGAAGAGTCGTTCGAGGGGTCACTCGAACGAGCAATTGCTCGTTGGCTCATTTGCTCGATGGGATTCGTGTCGCTCGAGCAATATGTGCGAGTCACTCGAGGTAAGACGGAATCCCGCTTATGGAATCCCTTTTGTGGAATCCCATTTGTGGAATCCCATTTGTGGAATCCCTTTTTCGAAAACGCCCGTGGCTATGGAATCCCTTTTTCTGAAATGAGTCGAAGAGTCGTTCGAGGAGTCACTCGAACGAGCAATTGCTCGTTGGCTCATTTGCTCGATGGGATTCGAGTCGTTCGAGCAATATGCCGAGTCACTCGATCGAGCAGTTACTCTAAAGCTCATTTGCTCGATGGGATTCGAGTCATTCGAGCAATGGTTTATCAGTAACTGCTCGATTGCTTATTGGGTTTGGGACGGCTTTTGATATACACAAGGGAGATAACTGCAGTATGGGAAATCAAGCACTGGTAATTATAAGACTTGGACGAGAGAACCAGAGATAGTTTGGACTGGATAGACTGTTAGTGATAGAAAAACATATGCAATAGGCATTAAAAATGGGATTCTGGGAAAATCAGGCCCTGTACTCCTATTCAATAGAACTTACCCCCTGTACCCCTTGGTACTATAGCATAACGTGTTGTTTTTATTTGCCCAAAATGGGCTTCACATGTCCGTTTGGGTGGTTTGGTGGAGATTTTGGTGGTTTGTAAGGGTGGTCGGGTCTATTTGTGTAATTAGATATACTCTAGTTCAATCGAACACACCCTCAGGGTCCCCCCTCGGTACTATAGCACTACGTGCTACTATTATAAGCCAAAAGTTTCGCGATCGTAAATAGTACAACTTGTCGGGTTGTTTCTGGTAATTCGTGATACTCCGATTAAAAGGATACACCATCCGAACATACCCCCGTCTTGTTGTAAGACTTTAGGTCACATAGCAACCACGTGTTACCATAGAAACCAAGATGGCGGCCTCCAGTATACAAAATGGCCGACGAAAACACGTGTCACCCTAACAACACGCGCTGCGCATGCGCACTCACACCACGTATCACTATGGAGATAACGTCACAAGATGGCCGCTCACGCGGGTTACCATGGCAACCAAACATGGCGCCACCAGGTCACGTGACATGCCGTCACTTCCGGGGTTCCCCAATAAGGGACGATCCATCGCTCTCCTTCTACTGACAAACAAAAGAAAGAAGACACAAGCAAAGTTAACCTCGAACATATTCTAAAGTTTTGTAGCACAGCTTCAAATCTATAGAACTACATTATGAATATTACACCGATGCCACAGCGGTTGGCCCTTCAACAAAGCGTCCAATGACATACACATGACCTAATGGCGGTGAAGAAGATTTTTTGTGCTCTCGCTCGACGCTATAAAAATGTACCTATAATGTAGTTTAGTACCACAAATCGGACATGATGTCTTAGAACCAGAGACTAACAGGAATATGTGGTGTTTGTAGCCAGTAATTTGGATAGGAAAACTAGGACAGAACATGTTTTGTGCCTGTGCTTGTGTTGTGTTTCACGTGTCTTCGTGGTAACTGACATTGTGAAAGGGTATTTCAATCTACTACATGTTTCACAGATTCCTCCGACACAGGAGCTTTAATCGACTGTAGTCATAGCCTTTACAACATATGTCCACTATCCATCTATCTCAAAGATATAATACTTATTGTACTTTGAAAATATTCACCAAGAAGATAAAGGTCTAGTCCTCTTGTCATATACTTTCTAACAGGCTGTACCTTCGGCTGTGGTGTGCCTACCTTTTGTCTCGCAGTGCTCACAATACTGAACGTTACTCGTCCATTCAAACTCCACTGCTGTTGTACTGTTTGTGGTCACGCAGTCTTGTTCTGGTGCCCTAATATTGTAATACTATGTGACAGAGTCACGTTTTTGTTTGTAACTTACGTATTTTCGTCCTGATTTTTCATAGGAAAATTGGAAAATTCTATCCAAAAAGTATTATTTCATCAATTAATTTTAAACAATTTAACTTCAAACATTTCAAAATTAAAATAAATAATTGTAGATAAAAAAATGATTTAAGGTCTGTAAAAGTAAATTAAAGTTTCTAAATTTTACTAAAATAATGCCCCAGTAAATTAAGACAGATTAAAAGTATCTACAGTTTAAACAGATTTAGTCAATGTTTATAAAGGTTTTTTTGTTTTTTTAAACATTTCTTCTTGATCGGTTACATTTTTTTCCATAGATTAAATCTGACAAAACAAACAATTGTACAAATTTCACAAAATAAACTGCTATAGATTCCATTTCAGAGTTAGTGTTTTATAAAACCTGGTCTAGTTTGGATAACACAGCCATCCATCCATTTCGTGAAGTCCTAACAATCACTCGAAGCCCGAACTGTTACACTACAATATTACTACAATATTTACTTCTGGTAAACTCATCGATGGCAAGCAACGAGGCTGATTCAGGTGGTAGAAAGAGGCGAATGTCAGATAGAAGCACCACATCTGTGGAATTAGCGAGCAAGAAAACAAAAGAGAACCTGACAGACTCGAGAATCTCGGAATCTGAATTCACTGAGTATTCAGGCTTATATCAGAACGTCAATCAAGATAGTTCAGTTATGGATCAATTGGATACCCCTGTTACTTCTACTCCCAGCCAGTCAACATCTCTCGCAGTCCAGAGCTTCCTAATAGCGCTTAGAGATCATTCAGCTAGTTTAGTTTAAACATATTTTATTTGCCATAAAGATGCAAAAAGGATTGGAGAACAATACGTACAAACCAAAATATAAACTAGAACAGTGATTCAGAATAATATAACCGTTTTTGATTGTAATTGATATCACGAGAAGTAAAAAAATTGTAAAACAACAGCGAGGAAAAGAAAAAAATATTAGAGAAAATGGAGTAGATTATCGTCGGGGCAAAGGAATTGGAGGTCAAATGGACATAAATGAGTATAAGTAAATCGGGTACACAGTATAGTAATTATTTCATATCAAGCTGTTAAGCGTACATTCATCACTAGCACCTCGAAGTTTACGGGGCCGAATGGCTACCTCGGCTTATCCCGATGCTCCAGTGATGGACTCCTGGTGTAATTTTGGATTTGGCAGCACAGAAGGCGAGAACACAAGGAGCTTCGAATTTGGATCCTGAAACACCACCCCACTCCTCCCAGGGTGTGCAGACCGTCGTCGACGTTGTCAAAGGTAGTCTACACTTCATGGGAAGAACGGACGAATGTTTCTGAAAATTGATTTCTGAGACCGATCATCAACTTTGTGCCATCCTACACATTAGAGCAATCCGACTTCCAGGGTATCGAGTCTCGGCTGTACAATGAAGAGTACCGTTCTGTTTTGTAAACAGAATGAATGTAGATTGATTATCAATGGGATCAGTTAAAACGACCGCTAGAGGTGAGGAATTTCTGTACTTTCGAAAAAAGTAGAACATTGTGTTTTTCCAAGAGATTAGTGATACCAAAAAGTAAATCATTGGCACACGTTATGTTGCAGAAATGTAGGTCGTTCAGCATTTCTTTCCTCTGGGTATCATAGTTAGGACAGTCGAAAAAGAAATGGGCGGCATCCTCTTTCGTATGACCACATGCACACTGGGAAGTCGAGGAGATAAAGTTGAGGAACTTGTCATGGCATACGTCGCTGCAACCATTTCGCAACCGGCAGTGTAAAATATTCGCTTTTCTGTTCCCAATGCAGAAGTAACTAGGAGGTCTAAGTATGGGGTCATGACACAGAATTGAGCGCTTGAATTCCCGCAGATTGGCTGCATTCTGCGTTTCTCGGGGAAGACTGTTCCATAAATCTGTTGTAGAGGGGAAAAGGGAATTTCGAAAGTGTTCAGTTCTACATTGGTATGATTTAAATTTGGAAGGGTTTCGGAAACTGTATGCCGCACTGTCACCTGTTAGCGGTGGTAGCAGTTCAGATAAAAACTCGGGGGCTTCATGGTTGATAATTTTAATAATGCAATGTACACAGTTTATGAAACTTCCTCCGGTCACGGAGATTTGTCCACCCAAGCTCTAGCAGGGGAAAATCCGAAAATGTGAACGCGTTAGCCCTGATATGATTCTAGCAGCATCAAGATGTAGCCTATCATTCAGTTCAGAATATTCTGAAAGAGTTCATAAGTTCGGCTCTATCGGAACAGTTACGTGCATTCGAAACACGCACTATTTCCCTGGAAGATCTTGTGAAACAGAAAAAAACAGCTGAGATTTCTCGTCTTGAAGACGAACTTGGTGACTTACGTCAGTATGGAATGCGTAATTCACTAAGAATTTCGGGAATTCAGGAAGAACCCCGTGAAAGTACTATCGGAACAGTTACGTGCATTCGAAACACGCACTATTTCCCCGGAAAAATCTTGTGAAAGAAAAAACAGCTGAGATTTCTCGTTTTGAAGACGAACCTGATGACTTACGTCAATATGGAATGCGTAATTCACTAAGGATTTCGGGAATTCAAGAAGAACTCCGTGAAAGTACTGATGAGATTGTCCTGTGTATGGCAAAAACGATGGGTGTTGCACTCGAAGTGTCTGAAATTGAGAGATGCCGTCGCTCAAGGCCACCGTCCAGTAACAACAGGACGATAAAGGTTAAATTTGCCAGCTATAGAACACGTGATCGTTTCTTCACAGCGAGAAGGAATTTGAGAAATGCAAATCGGATGAAAAATGTCTCCATTAATGAACATTTGACCAAAATGAGATCTGCACTTGCACGTCGCGGTAGACTTTTGTTTAAAGACAAAAAGATTGGTGGCACGTGGACACACGATGGAGTTGTAAAAGTGAGGGGGTACAGTTGGCGATTGTGCAGCGCCGAGCTGGGGTGGGTTTCTGTGTGTGTGTGTGGGGGGGGGGGGGGGTCCTCTCCCTAAGTTGAGAAAATTTTTAACTGTTTTGCAACAAAATCACGCGAATATGGATATCATTGGAACCGGCTGAACAAGCCGGTTCGATGATATTCATATTTGCATGATTTCATTGAGTTATACCTTTGAGAATTTTTCTAAAATATTAAATTTTATTTATTTTTTAAAATTGCTGTAGGCTGAATTCCAAACGGATACCTTGCACGCTCTCGATTCTAGAATTCGTCGAATACTCTGAAGCATTATGTTTCAGTCCGTTTAAACGCGGCATGCCTTGTTGCAATTTGGACCCTCGACTCTTGTTTTTGTTTGCAGCTAGCATGTGTGTGTATGTGTGTGTGTGTGTGGGGGGGGGGGGGGGAGGCATAATTTCAAAACTTTTCTAATTTAGTGCACTTGGGAATATGGGATTAAGCATACCGGCCATTACACCGCAACGTTCAATACAACAAAAAAAATAAAATGATAGTATTGTTTTACTACGCTTGGCGAAAAAAGTGGAGGGGTAAGTACCCCCACATACCCCTCCATGACGCCGCCACTGTTCCCCATATTTGCATTTTGAACTGACTAATAGATTTTGTTTCTATTTCTGATATTACTGAGGATAGAAGACCACAGAAAACATTGAACTACCGTCAAGCCGTGACTCGCGGTTTCTCGGTATTTATAGAGATCGAATTGGTCTTGCACATTATATCATTTTTCATCGAATGAGCCCGCGCTTCCCTTATCTAATTCTCTGACGACAAGGAGTTCTGACAGATCGATCCATCAGCCTTTTGGGCTGTTAATTGGAATTGTTACAGCTGCATATTTATTGGTTTTTTTGTTGTTTTTTTTGGGGGGGGGGGCGGGGGGGGGGGGGTGGGAAGGGGGTTCTCCATTTATCGTTCCGCATATTGCGTATATTGGTATATTGGAATGAGCTGTCAAAATTCTGTCCACCGGCCCTTGTGGACTGATGGATCGAGTTGTGATAGATCATTATTCAAATAAGGTGTCCATTGTTTTAATCTTTGTCCATCATATGTCGCTGCCTTGTCAAAGATTTTTATTGTCCGTATGATCAATCTTCCACTTTTGTCTCGGAGTGACCCTGTGAATGAACAATACTCGTCCACGTAACACATGTATATTGATTGGTGTTTTATTGTTCCGAATGTCATCACATATGTTGAAATAAGCGTTCAGAAATCAACTTATTGCTTTTTAATTTACTGTTCGCATATCGAAACCATATTCGCGTGTCCATATCCAAACCAACAGGGAGTATTTCGATTCTGTTGTCAAAAGTTAGCTCAAGTATCTATATTTTTCTTCCAGGTGTTCTGTAGATATATATATACATATTGTTTTAGGGCTGTATAGATGTGATTTTTAATAAAAGATGGTTATATTAGTGTTTTGTTTAGGGTCTTTATCGGATATCAGTGGCGTGTTCCCTATCTACGCGCGGGTCATGTTCGGTGTTTTGTTTTTTGTTTTGTTTACGAGTTCGACCGCTTTTTAAAATTCAAGCTTCTCATTCTAATTTTGGCTATGGATGGTAAGTGTTTCGTGACGCGAGAGGTTCAGACCAGCAGGGCAGAGACGGTTAGTATAGGTGTCCAGGTGGGGGGAGTGGTTGAGGCCAGCACAGGGGGTGCTACTGCTTGTGAGTTACCAACGGACGGCCAGCGGTCGGATGTGTGTAGGCACTGCCATATGGTGTATGTGGATGGGTGTGAGCTGGGGGAATTGGGGATGTGTGCCATCTGCGTAGAGCTAATGCAGCTGTTAGAGGCATATGTAAAGTTGGAGGAAGAGGTGCAGGTGGTGGGGGGAAACTGGGGAGGGCAGGAAAGTCTGGTGTTACCCCAGTTAGGGTGGCATTCGATGGGGGATGGAAGGTGGTGGGTAGTAGGAAACGGACTTTTGACGTGGATAGTGGGTCTTTTGAGGGGGAAGGTGCGTCGGGTTGAGGGTAGAGGAGAAGTAGGGGCTAGAGTGTCAAATTCCCAGGCTAGTAGTGTGAGTCGGAGGGCGAAAAGGCGTATTCTTTTAGAATCGGATAGTGAGGGAGATAGCGATGACCATGTGGAGTCTGTCAGGACAGGAGTCAGAGGGAAGGTTAGGAAGGTGGTAAACGAGGACAAGGAGGCGTGTAGTGGGAGTGGGCAGAAGGTGGGGTGCAGTGTCCAAAATAGATTCAGTGTGTTAGGTAATTTCGAGAATTCTGAGGAGCAGGTTGGGTCTGAAGAGGTGGAGGTGGAGGTAGGCATGGGGGTTAGTGTGGCGAAGTGCAAGATTGCGAGCCGGCCCAGTGTGGACAGAGGTGGTAACAGGGTTGGTAGGGGTAGTAGGACGGGAAAGAGGACAGGAAAGGACAGGAAGAGGCAGTTGGTGGTTGCAGGGAGTAGTATAGTGCGGGGGTTGGATAGGGTGGTGTGTGGGCCCGACAGTGTCAACAGGACAAATTTGTGCTTTCCGGAGGCTAGGGTGGAGGACTTAAGGGACAGAGTGGGTAGATTAGTAAAGGGGTCAGGCCCAGACCCAGTGGTTGTTGTACACGTGGGGACCAACAACATCAGGGAGAGAAAATCAGTTCAGCTTATTGAGACTTACAAGGACTTAATAACTCAACTGAATGCCAAGAATGCACAGGTAGTGGTTTCGGGCTTCTCCCAGTACTAGGTGGTGGGGGCGAGCGTAATTCGCGGATCATTGGTATCAACGAGGAATTGGGAGAGTATTGTAAGGCACTTGGGATACCCTTTGTAGACAATTGGGGATCGTTTTGGGGCAGAAATGACCTATATGGAAGGGATGGTCTCCATCTTAGCCCAAGGGGTACAGAGGTTTTAGGAAGAAATATGTTGCAGGTGGTGGAGCCTTTTTGGTATAGGGAGGGGAGGGGGTCAGTGAAGGGGGGAATAATCACAGAAAATGTGTCACGAACCATAGGTGTAAAAAATGGGACAAGGGGGATAAGGAAAATTGACCAAAAATCTAAATCAATAGGAATAGCTTCCCAAGGAAAGCACAGGTACACAAAGTAGGATATACAAACATACAGGGACTAGATAATAAAGGGACCAGTAGGCGGAAGCCAATGAACCTTGACACCCTGAAAGTGGGTTATAGCAACATCCAGGGTCTCCACCGGAAAGTAAGTGAAATTGCTACATTGATAGAGGCAGAGGAGTTTGACGTCATGGGCTTAAGCGAAACGTGGGTAAGACACGAGGAACGGGTAGACCAAGTAAGGGGTACGTATGGATAGGTGTATGGCGAACGGAAGGCCAGAAAAAAGGGGGAGGGGTAGGCATGTACATTAAAGAGGATTTAAAACCATCGCTGATCACAGACCTGAAAAACATCAGCACCCCGGCTGAGGTATCGAAAGAAATTGGATGGGTAAGGATCAGTCTGAAAAACAAAAGTATTGCCCTTGGGGTTGTGTATTGTGCGGTGGATGGAAGGAAACCCGAATGGAATGATTCGATATACTCAACACTAAGGTCCAATATCACCGAATTACAAAACCAGGAGCTCGGTATAATTCTGATGGGTGACTTTAATGGCCACATATGTAATGATGAAGAAGGCATAGAGGGTGGGGACAATAAAGTCAACAGGAATGGAAGGAAGGTGTTGAACTTCACAAACGAGCTTGGTCTGAAGATTCTGAACAGGGACGTGAGGTGTAAGGGGAAATGGACCTGGGAAAGGAACGACAGAAAATCAATAATCGACTACATCCTCACAGATATTAATTTATGGGGGGAGGTGATAGGGGTTGAAGTGGATGATGAGGGTAAAATGGAGGTGTATAGTGATCATAACTTGATTACAGTGACGATCAGGGCCAAAACTCTAGTAAAAAGCAAAGGAAGCTCTAAGGAGATCTGGGAACTCACAAAAGATGCTGACTGGGCGAAGTTCGATGAAAAACTGAAACCAAAGCTTGCAACCGTACCCAAGAGGGGCAGTGTCCAGAAGATGGCCGACGTCATAGTTGCGAGCCTGGTGGAGGCAGGAAAGGAAAGTGTAGGAAAGGTCAGGGTGCCAACACGGGAACTTGGGTACAGAGTGAACGAAGAACTGAAAAGGGCCATAAAGGGAAGAAAAGCTAAATGTGCTGCATAGAGGAGAAGTAGAAAACTTAAGGGGGCGGAAAGCATTGAGGCCACAGTTGCTGAGGAAGAATACCACCAAGCACGAAATAAAGTAAATAAGATTAAAAACGATAATCGGAGAGTACGAAATAGCAGTCTTATTAGGACGATAAGAACGACAGGGGGGTCGAGTTCGAACGTATTTGGAAATGGGTGAATAAACGTAACAAAGGAAGTAACCCACAGAGTATTAAAGTAGATGTCAGAGTTACAGACGAGCAAGATCAAGTCGCATCAGAACTAGTCAAGCACTAAGAAAAGGTAAACGATAAGCGATGGGGCATGGGGAGCCCACCAGAGTGTCCGAATCAGGTCGAGGAAAACCTATCGAGCTTCGTGTGCAGCGAAATTAAAACGGAGGAGGTGCGAAAGGTGATATTAAAATTAAGGGATGGAAAAGCGGGAGGAGTGGATGAAATTCCTAACGAGTTTATCAAAAAAGGGGGAGAGGAACTCGTGGAAAGCCTAACTGTCCTATTCAATCTAGCCATAGAAAATCAAGAGGTCCCAAAGGAGTGGAGAGAAAGTAAAGCGACATTTAATCACAAAAAGGGGGAAAAAGACGTTTTGGATAACTATCAAGGGATCTCTGCCAGTAGCAACATTGGAAAGGTTTTCTGTAAAGTCCTGTATGGGAGACTAGAGGAAGTGATTGAGGAGAAGGGTTTTTGGGAGAAATCCAGAATGGCTTCAGGAAGGGAAGGAGAGTTACTGACCATCTTTTCACACTATCCCAAATGATAGAATCCGCGAAAGCAAAAAAGAAAAAGATGTTTATGGCCGTTTTGGATATCAAACAGGCATACGATAGAGTATGGAGGGAAGGTATGTGGCGCAAGCTTGAGGCTATGGGCTTAGGAGGCGAGTTTGTTGGAATTATGAAAGCATTATATAAAGATGTACAGAGTGAACTTAGCCTGGGAAACATTACAACGAAACGTGTGCCTATGGAGATAGGCATAAAACAGGGGTGTATCCTTTCGCCGATCCTGTTTGCATTGTACATCAAAGGTTTAGGAGATGAACTCCTGCGTAGCGAGGAGGGGTAGCAGTTGGGGACTTAAAGATCCCAGGGCTATTGTTTGCAGACGATATGGTTCTAGTGTCAGAAAGCGAAGAGGGGCTAACGAAAATGCTGGGAATTGTTGGGAAATATGGGAGCAAATGGAGACTCGAACTTAATGAAAGCAAGAGCAAAGTTATACCTGTGGGCCGCAAAGTGGACCCCACTCGAAGATGGAGAGTGGGTGAGTTCTGCATTCCGGAAGGGAGCAGCAAACTTCTCCGTGTGGGAGAGACAGGTGATTACGAGTATTTGGGGGGTAAATATAAACATTACAGGAAGAGGTATTTACCGGAACCACACAAATAAATTGATTCTGAAGGGGAAGCGAATCCTTAACCAAATGAAACTTATAGGGAGAAACAGTTTCAATAAGGTTTTCGTGGGGAAAACCATTTGGGAAATGGTGGGGCTGCCAAGTATAACATACGGTACGGAAGTGGTACCCCTAAACCAGACGGCCGTAAAGAGCTTGGAAATCCTGCAGAACGATGCAGGCCGATGGATAACGGGGTCGAGTAATGCCGCAGCGCTAGAAGCAATCAGGGGTGAGCTTGGGGGGATGAGGATCAGGGACAGGATAGACCTGTTGAAGCTCGGTTATCTTAATTATTTGGTAAATCTCCCCGACAGCCGATTGTGTAAAGTAATGTTCCTGAGAATTTTCAACTCAAATATCAAAACGGGGTGGATGGTCCAAGTGAGGGAGCTAGTAGAGAACTACTCATTGGAGATCTCGGACCTGGACGTTGGGGCAAAGCAGGGTAAAAAAATCGTCAGAGAAAGGGTCATGGAGGATTGTAACCGTAATTGGCGAGATGGGGGTCAAATCAAAGAGGTCTTTGGGTGGCCTGCGTGATAAAGAGAAGCCAGGTTTTGAAGACTACCTTGATGGCACTTTTGGGGGGTCACTGTTGTTCAAGCTGAGGTCGCGATCCCTGGAGCTGAGGGGAAAAATTGGGAAAGACGGTGAAAGGGAGTGCCAGATGTGTAACTTGGACATGGTGGAGACCCTGGAACACTTTCTTCTAGTATGCCCAAAGTATCAGTCTAAAAGAATGAGATTCACTGGGAGTATAATGGGGAAGTGGGATGGGAGAATGAAGGACATGTGGTTAGGGGGAGACTCAAAGGAGAGGGTTAATATGCTAATCGGAGAGATTTGGAAGAATGGGACAAGGGATATCATCAAGCAGTTCGTCTCCGAGTGTTGGGAGGAGAGGAGAAGCGTGGGAATAGGGAGGCAGTTGGGAGTACAGGGGTAACCATGGCCTTCTCGTCCGAGAACCGCGACAAATCAGCGGCTGGCCAAAGTGTTATTATTATTATTATTATTATTATTATTATTATTATTATTATTATTATTATTATTATTATTATTATTATATTAGTCCAGGCACATCAGACATAAAAATGAGAAAGTAAGGAAAAAAATCGGAGAAAGCTGATTTTTTTATATGTTTCCGGGACACACATTGCGGATAAAGTGTGAAAAGTCCCCGCGAATCCGAGTTGAGTTTTTTTAGTTATAGCGTTCTTTTGATGAAAAAAAAAATTTAAAAAAAAATTCGACCCAGCTCCATATTTCTCATTCTTATTCGCCTTAGTAGGGTGAGAATCATAAATATCGTGCTGAATTATATTGAGAATACATATCCCCAACAGAAAATGCCAACTTTGTACCAATCCTCACACTCAATGGTGAAATATAAATGTACAAAATTACGAAAAAAAATTTATTGTTTTCATACACACAACGGTACACAACGTCCATTAAATCAAATCTACGACTACTTTGGGAGTTAAATTATATATCAAAAATTGCAGAAAAGCAGTGGCTTTATAATGATATACAACAATAGTCATTTATTCCATAATGAACTGGTGAAACGTGTGAAATATTAACCATACCCCCTAAACTCAAATTCAAACGGCATCGACTTTTCTCATTCAAATACCGTATTATAGCATCATTGTTTCAATTTCCATGTTCGATTAAATCACATAATGTGGTGTTCGCCTACACTCAAGATGCAGTGACGTTTGACCAACCACTTTATATCAAAGCAGTGGAGATTGTGTCTTCGTCAGATAAGTTGACAAAAGTTTTCGTTAGACTCGGCGGCTTCCATATGATTATGTCATATTTAGGGGCAATTGGTTCGATCATGGCTGGTAGCGGCTTGGGTGAACTTTGGGGGACTGTTTATGCTGGTGGGTCAATCCATCATTTGATCAGTGGTCATGCATATTCAAGAGCAGTTCGTGCCCATTTGCTAACACAAATTGCCATTACAAAACTTGTGTTTGAAGAAAGCCGAACACTAGATAACATAGACTGCACAGAAGTCAATGAAATATTCTGTGGACTTGCCAGAGGTGACTGTACAACAGCTGACGCTGTCAATCAAGAAAGTGTCAACCATCTACTGTCAAAATTACACGAACTGCTCCAGAATGCGTCCGTAGGACGCACAGGAAAGCTTTGGGTACAATACTACGAGCAAATAGGTCTTCTCCAGTTGTTCTTGAGAGCAGAGCGCACAGGCGACTGGGAACTCCACACATATTGTGTTCGCAATATGATTCCAGTATTTCACGCAGGTGGTCATTTTGCATACGCAAAAAGTTCTCATTTCTATTTGCAGCAGATGAATGAGCTAACAGAAATAATGCAACAGGATGATTTGAAGTTGTTCACTGAGAAAGGTTACTTTACCATAAGGCGCTCAGATAAATTCTGGGACGGGATATATTCTGATCAGACCATAGAGCAGTGTTTACTGAGAATGTTCAAGCCCCCTGGTGGTCTCACACATGGCAGGGGAATAACCGATAGCACTGTTGCGAAATGGGTACATGGACTACCTCTTTGCCTTCCGATATGTAATGCTCTCGAAAATTTTGTTCATGTTCACACTGGTCATGGCGAACAACATCGGGATCTCCGTCAAAGTTCACAATTGACTGATGCCAATGATATCACCAAATTATTGAACTGGCTCAGAGTGCATTCACCCTTTCAGAATAGAGATCCACTACAACTAGTCTCTATAGCGACCGGGCTTGTGGCCGACGAAACTGTGAACTGTGACCAAGTTCGCAAAATTGGTGAATGTTGCGTATCGAATTTTGTAAGCAAAACGTTCAACAGCATCAAACTACGACGTGTTGACACCGTGAAGTCTTTCGCATCGATGGCAAATAGCATCAAAGTCCGTGGAAGTAAGGTAGTGATTGACCCCACAATTCTGTTCAACCGCATCACATGTGTTATTCAGTCACAAGCAGAGATGGAAGAGTATCTCAAATATGAACTCGCCCCGAAACCACCAGCATTGTTGGATTCTGCTGGAATGAGGAAGACACAGAAAAGCACGCTCGGTAAGATCCTCAAAACATACGGTTCCGAGCAAACTAAAATCTCAGAACATTCTCTGTTTGTTGTAGATGGTGGATTTTTATTGAGGGCAGTTGTATGGCCTAAACTGTCGTCATATAAGGACATATGTACATCATATTCCAATTATCTAGTGAGACATTTTGGGGCGAACGTCGTGGTTGTTTTTGATGGTTATGCTTGTACAATGTCGACAAAGGGCATGGAACAAGCCCGTAGATCTAAAGACAGGTATTCCATTGATATCAATATCTCACCCGAGTTACCAGCCACCACACCCCAATCCGATTTCCTTGCAAATGCCAAGAACAAAACCCAACTGATCGATCTTCTAATGCAGGAGCTATCTGCTATCAATATTCAGTCCAAGCAGGCCGAGGCTGATGCTGATGTACTGATAGCCGAAACTGCACTTGACATCGCTCAAGATGACAACAATGTTGTCGTTGTGGGAACAGACACAGACTTGTTAGTCATTCTTACCTCTCGAGTTCAACCGGGATGTAATATTCACATGATGTATTCCATTACCCCAAACTTACTAGTTTCAGTTAGTGAAATAGCAACCAAAATGGGTGACCATAGAAGCAACCTCCTTGTAGCACATTCTATAAGTGGTTGTGACACTACTTCTGCACTCTTTCGAGTTGGTAAGAAGAAAGTATTCAGTACAATTGTCTCCGATGTTACTAGCGACTCACAACAGTATGTCAACACAATTTTGGCGGATGACAGTACACCAAGTGCAGTAGCCGCTGCCGGGGAACCACTTCTCCTGATCTTACGGGAGTAAAACTGTTTCCTCTCTCGACCAATATAGATATGTCACTTACAAGCGTTATGTAGCAAAATCTAAACTGAATAAACTCATCGACCTAGCCTCACTCCCACCAAGCAGCGATGCTGCACAACAACATGTCTACAGATGTTATCTCCAGGTCCAACAATGGCTGGGCACTTCGCTTCCTCCGACGGATTGGGGGTGGTCGCTAGACAATGGACTTCTTGTACCGACTGCAGCCACAAAGCCATGTGCCCCCGATAACCTACTGAATCTGATCAGTTGTGGTTGCAAGAGTGCTTGTACAAAAATGTGTGGGTGTAAGAAGGCAGGACTCTCTTGCTCAGGTTTGTGTAATTGCAGTTCAGATTCTTGTAACAACCACAGAAACACTGTCCTGTCGGAAATTTCTGAGTTCGATGAATAATATGTATATAGGTCATGTCATTTCTGTATATAGCGTTGATAATAGTCAATGTAACTTAATCCATGTTGATTGATTTGTACATTCTGTAAATATTATTTATTGATTTTTGTACATTCTGTAAATATTATTTATTGATCTAATGCTGCCAGACACAGACGTGTCTGTTCGGTCCCAAGCCCGAAAATAGTTGAGTTCTCATGCTGACGAATTTTATGCCAAAAGGGGAACTCGGCCAGAAGCAGAGAGGGTCTTCCATAATGTCTATTTTGTAAGCAATGATAAAAGTCTTCAAATGGTGGTGGATTTTTTATCGTCTGTCCAACTAACATCCCGTTCTGTACTACGACCCTTTGGGCAAATCCGTTAGGAAAATCGTCATTTTTTGCGTAAATCCGATACTGTTTTGTGAATTTTCAATAATTTTTCGCAGAAATTGTCACAGAATGCACATTTTCCTCTGGGTAAATGTATATTAGACATTATGTAGCTCGAAATACGCGTAAACAAAAAATACAGTTGGATCAATTCGAGGTTATAAAGTTCGTGTGATTTTTTTTTATTTTTTTCAAACGCGTTTTCGAAAAAAGGCTGTAGAAAAAAAAGCTCAACTGGGATTTTAGGGGACTTTTGTCTAATCGTTCCGTGACATGTACTCGACATTCCCTGAAAAAATCAGCTTTCTCCGATTTTTTTCCCTAGTGAAACCTAATGTTCTTGGGCTATATCATTGCGTTTGCCGGAATCAGCTTTCACAATTCGATCCATCAGACCTCGTGAGTTGATGGATCGGATTGTGGTGGATGATTATTTAACTGACTTGTCTATTTTGCTGATCCAGGCTTCTCATAAGTTAAAACAGCAGTCGGTGTACATGTGGTACGTCATAAGTCGTTGTCTTGCGAGTGAATTTACTATTGTCCGTATGATGAGACTAACACTCTTGCCTCATAGTGACCATGTAACTTAACAAAACTTATCCACGTACCACATGTGGATTGGCTGTTGTTTTAAGGGCCTATATAAGTAATGGATTTTTGTTTATTTTGAAATTCTCACCTCTCATATTCCTTAACCCTTTACCTAACGTGAAAAGCAGACGACACTTGCAAAAAAAATTCTTGAATAACTAAATTTTTTCATTTTTTGTCTCAAAAACATAGGTTATGACCCCTCGTTGGAACGAGCTCGACGAGCTCGTTCCAACGAGGGGTCATAACCTATGTTTTTGAGACAAAAAATGAAAATATTTTGAAAATTAATTGGCGATTTTTGAGAATAGCGCTGGCCGGTTTTGGCCGTTACGTTGGGTAAAGGGTTAAATTCAGATTAAATATACACAAATTATACATCGAAATGAAGGTTGAGATGTATAGAACGCGAAACACATATGTAATCAATTCATAGAGTTGACAGCAGGCACCATTGGTTCCTGGAAGTCTGCTACCATATTCGCACCAGAACTGACAATAAAATAATAGAGAGGTTGCGATTTCAAAACGTGTACGGGAACGGGTACTTGTTGGTGAATGTTGTGATCTACGTCACAGTTTGATGAGCATTTCTACACGTAAAACCACTAAAATTAACACAACAAGTTGTAGTTTAAACTGTGATCTATCACGCTGAACGCGTACGCGTACGTGTGAGAGAAAGATGTGAAATACGTCAGTATGTTCGCTGAGTTTTCACACTTTCATTGAATTTTGCATTTGGCCGAAACGCGTTGAATGCTATTTACACGTTTGAGCAAACGGGTACGCGAATGACTTTATTCGCAACACGGGTTTATCTTTACAGGAAACCTCGTATATTTGAAATGCTTTTTTGAGCTGTTTTTGACAGCAGAATTCTCAGATCTGGTACGAAGCAGAAACATGTTAACTTTATGCCAGCGTTCAGTGAAAATAATATGGGTTCGTTCCCGATCCGTAAAGAAAAATAAATATGAAATAGTTGGAATGGCAGCCGATTTCTTTTTCACTTCAAATAAATTACTAAATCAAAATTTCTAACGGTAGATTGTTTATCTGATGAGCTCCTCTCAACTGAGATCATTCCACTGGTACCGTCAACATATAGAGTTAGCCCTACCACATATTCCACGCATCATGATAAATACTTTCACTAACCACCCCCCCCCCCCGCCACCACCCCTTCCGACATCCACATCACAAAGACTCGTACACCCGCACTCATATCAACACCGAAACCTCACCCGCCCACCTACACAACCTTCAATATGAGGGAAGTATACCAGATTAAACGTTTTTTACGGAGCCTTTTTCCATTAAAGAAAACAAAATACACAGCTAACATTTTTGGGGCCTGGTGGCCGATTGGATTTATTTATTAGTTATTAGGGATTTCACAACATTTTCAGTTGCCAAAACCATATCCTGTCAAGTAGGTATACTCAAAGAGGAGGGCGGCGACCCTGCCAGAATCTCCAAGTAGCGGCGAGCATCTATCAGGCTCTCCACCTTACTGTCCCGGAACAAGCTCTTTCTTCCACTGCCTCTACGTTCAGCACACATCAAAGCAAACATGCATTGTAAAAAAGCGAGCACGGTGGCCCATCAAATATTCATGATTTGAAGCCTTATTTGTATCAACGTTGTTTAGGACACTTTATCCCACATGCACATGTAGGGGATTTTATTATTTCTTTGAGACTTAACGACACTTTCAACGCTGTCGTTTCGGGATGTCTTATCGGCCAGAAAAGAGCCGAAGGATTCCGGGAGAACCACGGAACAGCGATGAGCAGCCGTCAAGCTCTCCAACTTACTAACCCGACAGAAGCAGGATTAGCAGCGGTTGAAGGTGTCATCGATGTAGTCTACACATCGCCATCGTGTCCCACATGGGCATCATCGATGTAGTCTACATGTACACACCGCCATCGCGCCCCATAACAGCCCTTATTCGAGCACGAACAGCAGACGCCATTCATAAGAAGTATTATTGAGAGACCAATTTGTCTTCCATCCCTTGCATCGAGAGCACAGCTCACGACCCCCACCGGCACGCGCTCGTTCCAATGACCATAAATATTAATAAGACGATATGTAATATCGTCGATCGAAATGTCTATGACAATAAACCTACCCTTAGCATAAAAATGGAATTTTTTAACCCTTTACCCAACGCAGACGATATCAAAATTTTTTATTTTAAATATCATTTTTTAATTTTTTTCAAAAGATTTCAACGAAACCATATCATGTGACCCCTCTTTGGAACGAGCTCGATGAGCTCGTTCCAAAGAGGGGGTCACATGATATGGTTTTGTTGAAATTTTTCGAAAAATAATATTTTTTCAGCTGCTGAATTTGCCTTACGCGGGCGGATGCGGGCGATTCGTTGGGTAAAGGGTTAACAACATAGTGCAATGAGTTAGAGACCAGTATCCCAACACCAGCACCAGCACTATAACTAGTGCCTAAAGCCCAAAAGCCTTAAATGTGCTAAGGAGAGACTCGATTTCCTTACCACGATTGAGAGATGAAATATGTGTCTTTTGAAGAAAAACTACATCACACGATTGGTTAACTAGTAGATTCTACAAAGGCAGCTGATTGTTAAAAGAACACAATCAGTTAACATTAAGAATACAAATCTTCATAACGAAAGTTAGGGGTTAACAAAACAACTGTTTCCAACTTAAACCAAAAGAAAACATAATACCACAAGTCAAGTGTCCCGACAAGGGTAACAAAACCGGAGGACATGTGCATCAGATGGAGAAAGTAAACACAGAAGAATATAAGTATATTGTAATTTAGAAGGAAAATCATACCATGCAAAAGTTTGATGTTACCGCCGCACCACAGTTCCAGCGCCCCAAGACGAGTTGCAAAAACGGAAGGGCAGCTGAACAAAAAACAAGAGACAGCAGGATTAGGGTTAAAAATACAAACCTACTTTATTGAGAACAATATGAGAAAACAACTCCACAAGTCGAGTGTCTCATTAAGAGTCACACTACCGAAAGAGGGGTTAAACATAAGTAAGAAATATGCAAAGAAAATAAGACTAATGGAATGAAAATGGTTAAAAGCGATTAAAATAGGCCGAAGCCAAAGGTTATTACCCCCCCCCCCCCCCCCCCCTTGCGAATCAAGCGGCCCAAAATGAGTTGCAAGATCAGAAGGGGAGCAACAAAACAGTTGGTGATTGATAACTAGACAAAAAGGGTTAATACACCACACCAAGACCTTAATGACGATGATTATATTAGCATGTAAAAAACACTGAACGAGAAACCTTTTCCAAAACTGACGACAAATAAAGTTAAGCCAAAATTCCCCGAAGTTGAAGAATGGCGCAACGACAAATGTCGAGAGAAAAAGAAAAGGCCAGGAGAAAAGGAGGGGGGGGGGGGGGGGCAAAAAAATAAAAATAAGCCTTGACCTTAAGATTATAGGGATTACAAAGTTAATAATAATAACTGATAGTGTAACTATCATGACATAAATCAGGGAAGTTATGAGACTAAATAACGGTAATTTATATCTTGTTGTAGAACAAGGAAAAACACCCGAAGGTGAGGGAAGGTGGGCAGTCTTATAGTCCAAAAGCCGGAAAAGGGTCAAGAAACCAAATGTGAAAGAAAGGAGGTGAAAAATATCCATTGGGGATTTTAAGCACGGTCTGTTTCTTCTTGTTAATTACAGTCTTAAGGATGCTGAGGGGGGGGGGGGGGGTGCTAGTTTTCTTGTACTTGTACTTCTGGTGTTCTGATTTTTTACGAGCAGAACGAACCCTACGGTCAGGCTCTCCACTTGCGATAGCAATCGCAATAGGAGATGCCATGTCTGATGCAATTTCTAAATCTCGTTTAAGTGAGGATAAGGGAACATCCTCATCGTCCACGGACAGAGAGTGACGGCCTGGGGATGGGGGAGGATCATGTCACGGTGGAATAACATCAGCTACCGTGGTAGCGATCACATAATCACCCACCTCCAACCGACCGCCAGGCTCACGAATAGCACGTCCCTGGATGTCAAACTCATCGTGAATGTCCGCCTGAACAACATGAATGTTTGCATTGAGAGTCAGAAGTTTTAGTTTAGAATGTTCAATTTCTGATGGTTCTTCGGAATTTTCAGTTTCGGATATACATGTAACAGATAATGACAGTTCAGTTTGACGGATAACATCCATCTGTCATTCACGAAATTTACGCACTTTTTCTCTGCTTTGTTCCGCATGATACTTCGGAATGTAAGTATTTGTAGACGGATCAGGATCATTAGTTGAAATGAAGTAGGATTGAAGTTCTTCTTGTGAGGCTTTAGGTTCACCTCGTAAAGTAGTAGCATAATTTCTGTTGTCCATATTAACACGGCAGTCTTTACGTATATGCCCCTCACACCCTCACTTCAGACAGATTGGGGGTCTGCCAGGCACGGTAATCAGCACAGTCCAGCCCCCTCCTCCAACAAATGGGGAGTGCGTGAACAGTCTTCAATGGAGGTGGTGATTATAACTGTACGAAGGCTGGGAGCAATGTCTTTGTTAAAGGCAGTTTTCAAGTAAACAATTTCTTCCACCTTACCGAAGGCGCTCAAGGCTTTCTTAACTGCACTGTCTGGAATATGGAGACGGCGCCAGTGAAGTTTCAAGTGTAGTTTTTGAGAAATCCAGGATGACAAAATACAAAGTCTTTTCCTATCAATAGTAGAAATGTTTTAAATTTTTAACCCTTTACCTAACATGAAAAAGAGACGACACTTGCAAAACAAATTCTTGTTTAACTATTTTTTTCATTTTTTGTGTCAAAAACATAGGTTATGACCCCTCATTGGAACGAGCTCCTCGAGCTCGTTCCAATGAGGGGTCATAACCTATGTTTTTGACACAAAAAGGGAAAACAATAATGAAAATTAATTGGCGATTTTTGTGAATAGCGCTGGCCGGTTTAGACCGTTACGTTGGGTAAAGGGTTAAGAAAGTTTCAACCACAATGACTCTCGAGAAACCTACATAATAATAATATCATAATAACACTTTGGCCAGCCGCTGATTTTTCGCGGTTCTCGGACGAGAAGGCCTTGGTTACCCCTGAACTCCCAACTGCCTCCCTGTTCCCACGCTTCTCCTCTCCTCCCAACATTCGGAGACGAACTGCTTGATGACATCCCTTGCCCCATTCTTCCCAATCTCTCCGATTAGCACATTAACCCTCTCCTTTGAGTCTCCCTCTAACCACATGTCCTTCATTCTCCCATCCCACTTCCCCATTATACTACACACCATTCATGAATTGGTCTTTGGTTTGTAAATGGCATTCAAAATGAATCGACAGGAACTAATTGCTGGATTGTTTCGTATAGCGATTTATCTGTCACCTCAAATGGGTTCTTTTCTTATGCATTGATCTTAACTCTAGATGCCTGCAGGAAGTAAGATGAATGTTTATAGGTATCCATGGTGATCACGATCACAAAAATTAACAGTGGTAACATAAGGTAATTAAAAATCACGCACATCTGAAGATTGGAAAAGGGTTTCCAAAACCCACAGATGGAGAAAATCTCTGGTTGGTGTTTGATCCTCTCTCTATCTGTAGTCATATGTCAAAAATGAGATAAACATGGAGTGGAGTGCAGTCTTCGCCCATATGCACAGGCACCACAGCCTCCCCAGCTTCAATCTTCGCACATATATTTACAGACACGCTGCGGGGGAAAAACTGTAGGGACAATTTTGAAAAGATTTTCCCCACATCCTCAGTTACTTTCTAGAATGACCATAAAAACCCAACAATTTACACAAATCACCAAACACCATACAATACTACTGCAACAACGGGTACGAATTCCCCCAGAGTCCACCTAATGAGAGTAGCACATAGTGCTATAAAGCGCATTCCTTTTTATCAGAGTATACCTAATTACCAAAGTAGACTCGATAATTCCACCCAAACCACTGAAACGGCCTCGGATTCCCCCAGAATCCTACTTATAAGAGTAGCACGTAGTGCTATAATATAAGGCGGTCATGGTTAGCCATTGTGCAGAAATATGTGACATTAAACACCAATAAATAAATAAATAAATAAATAAATAGTGCTCTAAGATACATTCTATTAAACTGGAAACTTTCGCTGGTTCGTATTTTTTCAGAATCCCCGGTTACTTCCTGGAATTACCATAAATAACCCGACAACTACTTATTTGGCTCGGATTTTCCACTAAATCCTCTGTTTCTACCTGTTTATTTAGCTCGAATTTCCTACAGAATCCTCTTTATAATAGTAGCATGTAGTGCTATAAGGTATGATCGATTTTACAGGTGTATCTTTACTGACTCAGATTATTTCCAGCTCCTCTGTTTCTATCTCTTTTTGCTACACTAACCCTAGCAGTGTATGTAGTCCTCACCGCCTCTAGTTCCGACCTTTTCCCGCCAACAATCAGACTGGAGGACTGCTTCATTTCCCGTAATCTATGCCTACAAATACAGGGTTATGCCCCCTGTGTATAATCTTGGCCTCTATGATTCTTGAACTTGAAAACAATCGAGAAGGAATGGGTAATGCTCGAACGAATCGAATCTAATCGATCGAGCAAATAAGCTATCGAGCAATTACTAATTAGAATTAGCTTCCACTCGATTCTGCCACTACTAGTGGCCTGTACCATTACTATTGGCTACCGCTATCTGTCCTGTGCTAAACTCTCCTGTTATCACTACTGACTACTACTATTGGTTTCGGTATCTATATCTACCCACAATAATCACTACCATAATAACAATAATCACTACTTGGCTTCCGCCACTTCTAAGATTCGAATACATAGAGAGTAATCGCTTGACTGGACTGGTTACGTGAAATAATTCATGAGAGGTGAGGGACGTTGTACAAACACGAGCGCGTGAATGCGCACGAATGTTTTACAATATAGTCCCTCGCCTCGAATGAATTATTTCACGTAATCAGTCCAGTCAAGCGATTACTCTGTTTATTACTTTTCATTATTAACGATAATTATATTATTTAACCCTTTACCTAACGTAACGGCCAACACCGGCCAGCGCTATTCTCAAAAATCGCCAATTAATTTTCATTATTTTTTGTCTCTAAAACATAGGTTATGACCCCTCATTGGAACGAAGTCGTCGAGCTCGTTCCAATGAGGGGTCATTACCTATGGTTTTGAGGAAAAAAAAATGAAAATAATAGTTATTCAAGAATTTTTTTTGCAAGTGTCGTCTGCTTTTCATATGAGGTAAAGGGTTAGAAAAAGCAACAAAAAAAAAAAACCAGTCCCCATTACACCCACTGCAAAGCGTCTTCGTTTGCGCGCACGGATACATGACACAATTGTTGATTGTATAATTCACTTGAGAAGTTATCGTTTATAACCAAACCCGGAAATCCCAGTAAATCACACTTTGGAAAGTAATAAAGTCTGCTTACTCGAACGACTCGAATCTTATCGATCACATAAGCTATCGAGTAGTGAGTTGAACAGTCATTGCTCGAACAACTCAAACTAATTGAACAAATAAGCCATCAAATAATTAATCGAACGGGTGACTCCTCTTACAACTCTTACGCTCATCTCTGTATTGGGTGTGTGTGTGTGTGTAGGGGGGGGGGGATACTTATGCAGTGGTGATGTACTAGTGGAGGATAGCTAGCTTTGAGGATACATTTCAGGGGATACATTTTTAGAAGACTGTTCGTGTTAATTCTCCGATGTAACCGGAGATATTGGAAACCAGTAAAAGTACACCAGTTTAATAGAATGCCTCTTATAGCACTCTTACAGCACAACGTGCTACGCTTATAAGTAGAATTCAGGGGGAATCAGAACATACCTCGCCCTGTTAGACAGTTTTGGTTTACATAGCAAACACGTGCCACCACAGAAACCAAGGTGGACCGAAACATGTCGAGGGCATAGAGCGAAAAGGTGCAATCTACACTTTTGGGCGAAAATCACCTTTTTACAGTTTTTGATTGCTTTTTATTATAACTTCCTTGTGTTTGAAAACTGGGCTCATATTAATAATAATACAAAATATATATCACAGAAAACAAAAGTGCTATCTGCAGATCTCACACAAATCTTATGCGAAAAGTTGCTATGCGAATATAATTAATTGAAAAAGGTGCTATCTGCCACAGAGCACCTTTTACATCCAAAACTCTATTATGACTGATCAAGAAGAAAAGTGAAAAGGTGCTATTGGACAAACTCGTTGCCCCAAACAGGGATACAATGACAGACTAATGTTATGTGTTATCTGTTGATAATGTAGGAGTTTTGTCTAGTATAATGTGACCTGAGTTCACATCATTACATGTTGTGTGTAAGGGGGTGTATAATTGTTGCTATTTCATTCATTATTCCAGTAACAAACAATCAAACATTTATTTAAAGATGTTTACTTCTCAAAGAAGGCGACTGTTTTTCAATGCAGTTTTACCTCAGTAACACAGCAGTCACAAATCATTAACGGTTGAACAATTACGCACCATTGTTGTAAATCTCCTAAATGAAAACAAACAACACTACATAAACGTTGTAGCATTCGCTGATCAAACTAGTCAATCAGAAATGGAGAACACGTTTGCACAATCTGAAAACAAACTTTGTGAAACAGGACAATGGAATGTTGACATAGTTGATTGTCTTCCTTTGGGGGTAGCAAATATCTTCAAAACGCTAATATGAGTGTATTCCAGCCAGCTATCAAATCCTGTATATGACAGTCAATTAGGTCTAACGATTGTCGATATTAGTGCTAGCTTCAATAAAGTTGTAATCGCTTGGCTGGACTGGTTACGTGAAATAATTCATGAGAGGTGAGGGACATTGCACATACACGTGTGCGCGAATGCGCACGAGTGTTTAACAATATAGTCCCTCGCCTCGAAACGCCAGTGCACACCCGAAACCTGGAAATCAAATATTCGAAACTAAAATGACATCGTGGTGAGGGATATGTTAACAGAAAAGACCAACCAACTGAACAGACCGATGACTGATGTTAATTGTATAAAATGCAGATTTAAGTGCAATTCCAAAATTGATCAAAACCTTCTGGCAGCTGAGGTCATTCGAAAAGCAAAGAAATTTTATTTTTCATAATGTTATTCAGAATAGCATTAAACAACGACTGGCAGGAATAAAATTGATAGCAAATGAAATTTACCTTCCATCAAATAATAGAAGAGTTAGAGTGTGCAAAAAAAACCAAACATTTTCCATCAAAACATTAAATATTAGAACAAAAACTGTCTAAAAGTTAAAGAATATGGTACGTTTGCAGCCAATGGCATGAGAGGAAATGTTCATCAATCAGCGAAACACCAGTGTTAGAGATATAAAATAAACGTATAGTGTTTTCAAGTAAAAAAATATTTTACGAGTATTATTAAGAATGAAACCGACGATCCTCTGGCGAGTCGGTTTCATTCTTAATTCTACGAGTAGAATATTTTTTTTTACTTGAAAACACTATACGTATACGTTTATTTTGTTTATCCCATAAATCTTTTACAGGAAAGTCACGGCGAAATCGTGCTGTTACTCGCTACAAAACACTGCGAGAAATTAGGAGTACATTGGTCCAGTTCGAAGACAAGCAAAATTGCTAAAAATAAAAAAGGTGCTATGATACATTTCTATCTAAAAACCTGAGCTAAACTTGAAAAAATACTTTATTAAATGAACAATATGTAGTATTTTCTACTGGCATTGTATAATACTTTTAAAAGGTTTAAAGAAAACAACAATTGAACTGTTAATTATACTACACGGATGCATTAGAGGTCAGAGGTCAACAAGTCCGTCTCTACTACAGGAATAAATTCTTTCAGTGTTAAACCTATGAGGAATATTTATCACCCTACTAGGTGAATAAAGCAAAAATTTATCCAAGGCTTTTTTTGTTCAAATAAACAGCCATTTATGGGATAAATTAATTTTATACGCAATCACATGAAGCTTTTTCCAACCGTTTAGTCACACTGTACTAGAAAAGATACCAAAAGGAAATATCTAAACATGAACTGATCAATCAGAAAAATGTAAATCTTTATGAGGAAGAGAGCAATGAAATCAAACGTAAAATATGCAGCTTTTATATTTACAGCAAAGAATTTTGTAATAACTTCAATATCTCCTTCATACACCTCCAAAAGATCAATGTGCATTGCGTGTGTTCAATATATGAACACAAAAAAGACTGAGGAGAACAAATTAATCAGGCAGATATCCAAATTTACAACAAACATCAACATGTTAAAAAGCGAGCAAGAAAACAAAAAGAAAAATAAACACCAAGCACAGACAAACAGATGTTTTGTCTCAACAACAACTGATTTACAATTAGTCCAACCTACTCCTTATTAAAAAATAGGAGACATTTTCTAAAAACGTTGCTTATCTGGCTCTATAACCTGCTATTCTACTCTCTGGGAACTAAAAAAAGAACCTGTTATATTTGAGATGAAGACAACGGGCACAGAGAATCATGTGGAATTGCAACCTGTCTTTTATACTACATCAATTCTATTGCTGAAAAAACACCATATGTTGAAGAGATCTCCTTCTTCTCAGATACATGTGGAGGCCAAACTCACACCCAATTTGTAACATCGGCGCTGCATTTTGCTTTACAGAAATACAAACTTTTAAGAACCATTGATATTGATATTGATATTGATATTTTATTTGCCAATACACTAAAATATAGCAATATATACATTATAGTACATGTAATAAAAATATTGAATTTCAACAAGAAGAAATATTGCATATTGTACATTAAATTACAAAAAAATTCCATAAATCACAAATTCTTTGAAAGTGAACACTCTGAAATGAAATGCAATTTCATTCATCCGGCTATTGAGTTCCCCAAGCATCACATCAAAGTGTACATCCCCTTCCCAGTGGGATATGGTACATTGTGGTTGCAATGAGATTTAGTGATTGTTCTTGATCTAGAAGTGTTTAAGAATTCCCATTGCAAAAACATGAAAGTTTCTACCACTGGAAAAGAGGTTAACTGATGAAATGTAAAATGGATATGGGTTTCTTCTGCCTCCCCTAATAATATCTTTCTTAGTTACAGTTTTAATAAAGATGACCTCAGAAATATGCACGAATAGCTCTGCAGGAATGAGGTCTCTAGACCTAAGTAATATGAATGAACTTGCTCCATTTTACTAAGAAAAGTTGCCTATTTCTTCCGGAAAGGAGACAGACTTATTATCATTATGGGGAAGTGGTGTCATGTCCGAGGAATAGCAAAGTTTTTTTCATGAAACTTCCCAAGTGGTAGAGGAGTGAATGACTTTTTACGAGAAGCGGACACGGAACAATCTGATGATGTGGACACAGACTCTGATAATCAAATAACTCTCCAAATATTTTATGGAATATTAAGTATTATCTTTTTGAACAATTTTCATGTGTTATACCAAATTACAGTCATCTTGGTTCACTTAAATATATATAGACATCAAGAGAAAATTTGTGCTATCTCACAGATAGAACATTATTAATTTCAAAATCGAAAAAAAACATAAAAGGAAGAAGGTATTATCTGACAATTCCGTAAATTTGAAACTCTTAAGACTAAGTGAGACAATGGATTTATCTTGAGAAACAGTAGCCAGTAAATACCAATAAATATATGATAACATTAAACCCCAGCATGCCACATCTGAATTTTAATTCGGATTTGAAATTTATTTCTTCTTTTTCTCGAAAGTTTGAAAATAGCAGATAGCACCTTTTCGCTCTGTGCCCTCGATGTGTTATCCTAACGACACGCGCTGTGCATGCGCACTGACACCGCGTATCCCTGAAAATAACGTCGCACGATGGCCGCTCACAAGGGCTACCACATCAACCAAAATGACGTCACTGGATTACGTGGGTATGATGTCATTTCAGGCTCACGGCGAAGGAATCCAAGGAAAACATTGATGAGACCATAACCTCGAGGAAGTATGTATGATAGAAAAATTGTAAGATTGTGCCAGTGTGATTCCGGGACCGAGGAGAAAGAATGGACGACTTTCACCCTCAAGCAAGGGATGGGGTGCGGAAATGCTACAGATGTGAATTTGAAAGCAGAGTACATAAAGATATACGCCCAATGCAGTCATCACCCAAGTATACTACATCTTCATCAGCTCAGCTGATTGACATCCGTGGCAGCTGAAATAGTGAATCTACAGCAGTGGGAGACACTTGCTAACAGGAAACAAAGAAACCATTAGTGAAATGATCGCCGATCAATTGGTCATACATTTTATTCAATATTTCACAGTTTCGCAGGTTAAGAAAAGGAGACAATGATGTTTGGCAGAGGATTCAAAAGGAATGAGCAAAATCAATATTCCGGCTTAGTGTCATATTCAAGAATGTATTTTCCACAATTAAACGTTTATACTCCATCGGTCTTATATTAATATCTCAATATTTAGCTATTTTAATGTGTATCATTTGGAGTTTATTTGTACATGTACAGTAAAGCCGCCATGGGGTGGTTGTAATCCACGCCTTGGCTGTAATGTCCACGCATAATTTACCAGTTAATAAAAGTCATCACTAGCAAAAGTTTAATTAATGAAGCACCGGACTATACCTGGTACTTCATTAATTAAATGTTTGATGATTATTCCTATAATTAGTGTTTGGAATCTAATTATAATGCGTCTGTAGAAATATTGCCCATCCGTGGAAAGCGACCAGTCCAGAGGTACTGTACATTTATGAACCTCTATCGACACTATGATTTCACAGATCGTTCCTTTGATTGCAATAGCAATCAAACGGGAATATCAATGAAACCACTCCATTGGAAGAGGATGGGTCAAGATTATGCCGGTCTTAGACTGCGCGGAAAGTATGAAAATAATCGAACCGCTCAGACTCTCTCAGCAGGAAGATAACTGAATGTGGGGTGGGGCTTCAGCGAATTGGACGATCATCTGCCTAAACCTTTTGTGCCACCTTAGTACCCAAGATATCGTCTTCCTCACAAAGCTGACACCCGAAAAACGTATCACCATAACATCACGCGCTGGGCATAAGCGGTATCTCAACCGTGGTCATGACATTGTTGATAACCAATCACGAAAACCCCGTTACACCCATCATGTACAGCGGTATTATGTGACTTCCAAGATCCTAATCTTGTCCTGCCAATGGAGTATAGAAACCATATTCTCCAACCTATAACTCTCCAACGTCCGGGAGGCACGGACTCAAGTTTACGGTTCTTCAAAAAGTCCACTTTTTACATAATGCCATACAATAATTATTGTTTCTGTGAGTATGTATTCTTTTATATTATAGGGTGAAGAGAATCAATGTTCATCCAACCCCTGTGAGGAAGGAAAGGTTTGTGCATTATCCGAATCAGGCGGAGTCGCTTTCCACTGTTTGCCAATCAAAGGTCAGTGTGTACATGTACGCCATTTAATAATTTCAGTGGTCAAAACCATAAAAAATTTGCATTTGTATTTTTTAGAATTGTATTTTCTATTTATGGAAATAACTACAGTACCTGGAGAGTGTATTATCAATAAATCACCTGTGAAGTGATGAGTTCTATCAAGCAATAACTGTTAAATTTTAGCTAAGCGTAATTAGCAAAAGCAAAGTTTCAGCCAGTGGACCTTCGGGTTAAATGTAGAGGTCCATTGTTTGAAACTTTGCTTGTGCTTCTAGTGTTTCCGCACAAAATTTGAGAGCTGCACCTTGGGTGTGGGTGAAACCTCCAATCCATGGGTGATTTGCTGACAATCCACCCTCCACGAACTGTAATTGAAATGAACCATTAGTAGTTTCAAAGATATGGCAATTTAACACTTGGCAAATTGGCATATCTTTTGAGATGCTAATGGTTCATTTCTGTCATTTATATTCACTTGTAGAAAATACGATTCGGGAAAATACAACTGTAAAAGTTTTTGGACCTAGCTCTCTTACCATGCGACACCCTTGTCATGTGTAATTTAATGTAATGTTACAGAATGGTATCTCCCTGGTAAGTTCAATGACATGTATTAAGCGTCAGACTAAAAACACACGTCACACGTCACATGCATCATTTAAACTTGAGATATAGAGGATATCTGTTGAGTCACGATTTCATGTCAAAAAACTGACGAGCATTGTTCAAAAAAATGTCCATCCAATTTTTATTGTTTTGTTCATTTTTTTCTTCAAAACCATAACTTATGATCCCTCATTGGAACGAGCTCACCCAACTAAAGGTCATAAGCTACGTTTCGGAGACAAAAACAATTTAAAGATTTAGTAATTCAGCAATCGTTTTCTGGTACACTGTTAATGAAAAATAAAAGAAGATTAATTCAATTCAATTTCCAAAACCACCCTACTCACAAGGTTACCAGTTCGACGTAGACTTATGATGTTATTCCCGTATTAGACGTGTTGCGAACGATATTGTCTGTAATGAGCCATTTGATCGTGATTTTGTGTTAAAGAATGTATTCAAAATTGAGCATTGACGATTATTGTGGGAGAGTGCATTTGTATAGCTTCACAGAGCAATAAATTCTACAATCCTCAGATCTCGGACCAAGATGTTGGGGTAAACCAGGGTAAAACAATCGTCACACAAAGGGTCATGGAGGATGGTAACCTCAATTGGCGAGAGGGGGTCAAATCAAAGAGGTCTTTGGGTGGCCTGCCTGATAAAGGGAAGCCTAGTTTTGGAGACTACCTTTATGGCACCTTTGGGGGTCACTGTTGTTCAAGCTGAGGCCGCGGTCCCTGGAGCTGAGGGGGAAAATTGGGGAAAAAAGTGAAAAGGAGTGCCAGATGTGTAATTTGGGCGTGGTGGAGACCATGGAACACTTTCTTCTAGAATGCTCAAAATACCAGTCTAAAAGGATAAAATTCACTGGGAGTGTGATGGGGACTTGGGATGGGAGAATGAAGGACATGTGCTTTGGTGAGAGACTCAAAGGAGAGGGTTAATATGCTAATCGGAGAGATTGGGACGAATGGGACAAGGGATGCCATCAAGCGGTTCGTCTCCGAGTGCTGGGAGGAGAGAAGAAGCGTGTGAATAGGGAGGTAGTTGGGAGTACAGGGATAACCAAGACCTTCTCACCGGACAAATCAGCGGCCAGCCAAAGTGTTATTTTTATTATTATCCTGAAATTTGTGACGTTGGCTGACAAAATACATAGATTATCATGATGATTCATTTATCTAACAATCTGTCACATAAACAGATTAAATCTTAAATTATTAATACTGTTTTGGTATATAATGTTGGGGAGAAAAAGTTTTAAAAAAACCCCCATATTTTATGGAACAATATTGTTTTGCACTTTAAGAAACAATGAGTTACGCGGTCACCTCAAATTTGCGTGCGTTGTAAAATTATTCACTCTCAATGTCACTTCCTATGATGATACGTAATGTTGAATTGTGAAGTTCCTATTTATTGTGTGTGTGTGTGTGTGTGATACGCACCGTTTCTCGTGTTTTTCAAATCAAAATGTACATGATTGTTAGATACAAATCTGTATTGAGGGTAACAGCCTCACGTGCGATCATTGGATTCAGAAAGAGAACGTTGCTTACCCGCACTCCGTTGACATTGAGCTATTACTCATTACTTCAACGTTTTTGATAACAGGAATTAAATGACTGATAAATCACCAGCTCAACGAAAGAAATTAGACTTGATGAGTTTTGCCAAGATAATATTTTTATATAGGCCTTATGCGTTCAACATGAAAAATAAAACAGAGAAACACATAGCTACAACACTTCTATAAACTGAATCGGTTATAGTACAAGTAGAACAAGAAATGGGATTTCACCATGCACAGCATAAGAACGTAATATCGTGACGTCACGATCTTCATTCATAAAAAATCAATTCATAGACGCTGAATGATTTTCAAACCAGACGCCGTTGAGGACAGTACTCAATTCATTCGTTCTGTGAACAAGTCGAGAAAAGGGGGACTATTTTCAGATAAATTGGTTTATTAACACCATGTGGGTGTTGTGTTACGTATATTATAAACAGAGTAGGAAAAGACTGATCACTTCGAAATCACCATGTTGTAGTTTTTCGACCCAACAAATGTTTAATTTTTTTCGAACAAAGCACAAGAAGTATCAACAAGCATTCAGCTCGTGATCACCGGAGTCCATGAACAGAGAGTTTTCTTGTGATTTTTGTGTCGTTTTTCAGAAATCTTATACACGTATTGAGTGGAGAAGATACGAGGGCATGTCAAGAAGTTTTGAGCCTAACATAAATAAAGCTGGAATATCGGTACAGAACATATTTATTTTTCAACATAGTGCCCTTGTAATTCAATACACTTGTTCCACCTGGTCTGCCAGTCGTTGATGCCACGTCTGTAGAAGTCCATATCTTGGTCCTGTAGCCAAGCCTCCACAGCAGCAGTAAGTCTCCTCATCATCTTGAAATCTTTGACCACGTGAGTGTTTCTTCAAATTTGGAAAAAGATGGCAGTCACTTTGGCAGTCACTGGCAGTCACTTTGACCACGTAAATGTTTCTTCAAATTTGGAAAGAGATGGTAGTCACTTGGTGACTACCATCTCTTTCCAAATTTGAAGAAACACTTACGTGGTCAAAGATTTCAAGATGATGATGAACTTTTTGCTGCTGTGGATGCTTGGCTACAGGACCAAGATATGGACTTCTACAGACGCCGCATCAACGACTGGCAGACCAGTCTATTACTTCAATAATTATTCAGCCTACCCGAAATATGGTGATTTCACTTTTGAGAATTTTTGAAATGATTTGTTCTTTCAAGTTTTTTTGTTTGTTTTTTCAGGTCAATGGAAGTACATCTTTGGTGCCAGAAATGGCACAGGCATGTTGGTATATGACACTTGGATCAATGATACCTACATTTGTACAGATCCCAAATGTTCAATTTACAAAACTGATATCGTGAAAGAATGGAGCTATCACAACATAGTCAAGGTAAGTCACAAGTCTCTTCAGTGTTTACTTTACGTGTAGATTTCATTCATAGGTCAGGGGACTGACACACTTAATCCTTTCAACACTGACGCCCTGGAAGGTATCATTTCAGTCAATACTGTCGACGGCCAAATGGACAAAACCATTCTGGTTTGATGGTAGCTTTGTGATTAAATTATTACGGAGTCACGCTTCAGATTGTTTCCCCATTGTATTGTCTGCTCGTCCACTACCAATTTTTCTTTCAGCAAAAATTATTCTCATCGAGATGGGGGGGGGGGGGAGGGGGGGGGGGGGGCTCAGTAGGTAGATGTGCAGGCTGCAAACCGAGAGGTCCTCAGTTCGAAGCCCAGCTGCGGCAACAGCGTTGTGTCCTTGGGCAAGACACTGCACCCAATTGCCTACGTTTGGGCACGGTGACGTTGTGTCCTTAGGCGTACTGCACGTCGATGGTGCACCTGTCTTCAACCGATGCTAACCCTGCTTGTGTGGAGTTCGTATGTTGGGGTGCTGACAGTTGCTCGCCGTTGCCCGGTGGTTCTCTCCGGGTACTCCTGCTTCTTCCACCCATAAAACTGTCGCGGTCATGATTAGCCATTGTGCAGAAATATGTGACCTTAAACACCAAATAAATAAATAAATAGTTGATTGTCGTTGCTCGGTGGTTCTCTCTGGGTACTCCGGCATCCTCCACCCGTAAAACTGGCGTGGTCTTCATTAGCCGTTGTGCAGAAATATGTAACCTTAAAACACCTATAAATAAATAAATAAGTGCTAAACATTCTGAGTTAAACTATATTGAAAGCTGTGGTCTCTAAAACTAACCACGCGTCTCTAAAATCTGACTTATAATGTTAGTAGTGGACTGGTCACTTGCCACGGGTGGGCAATATTTCCACGGACACAATAATATTAGATCCCAAACACTAATTACAGGAAAAATCGTTAAAAAATTTAACTAATGAAGCACTGGGTACCTCTCGGTGCTTTAGTAATTAAATTTTGCTGCTGACGATTTTTGTTATCTGGTAAACGCATGCGTTGAAGTAACTACCCACGCGTGGAATATGACCAGTCCACGACGACTGTACTGTATCGTCATTGATTTGATGTGTCTTTCTGCTATTAACCCTTTACCTAACATGAAAAGCAGACGACACTTGCAAAAAAAATTCTTGAATAATTAATTTTTTTCATTTTTTGTCTCAAAAACATAGGTTATGACCCCTCGTTGGAACGAGCTCGACGAGCTCGTTCCAACGAGGGGTCATAACCTATGTTTTTGAGACAAAAAATGAAAATATTTTGAAAATTAATTGGCGATTTTTGAGAATAGCGCTGGCCGGTTTTGGCCGTTACGTTGGGTAAAGGGTTAATTCATTGCATTTGGGCACTTTTAACCGAATAACCCCCTGTACATTGCATTAACGTTTTGTCCATTGATTTCTTTAATTACAGCACTTGGAGAGTAACAAAATCACCCGCGAGGTGGAGTTATCACCCAAAGTATCACTTTCAAATTATGGGCATGTGGGCAAAAAACACTAGTAATGTTTCAGCCAATGGACCTCCGGGTTTAACCCGGAGGTCCATTGGCTGGAACTTTGCTTGTGATTGTTATGCTTTGCAATAAATTCCCAATTATTACTTGGGTGGAATCTCCACTCTGCGGGTGATTTAGTGGTAATACACTCTTCACGTTCTGTAAATTGTCGTGAATTTTCCAACAAATCTGGTCATGACTGCTGGGCAGCAGGATGTAATTTGCATATTTCGCTCGAAGTACAGTCATGTCTTTAAATATTTTATATCGTCAGATCGCCGAAGTTAAGCAACGTCGAACGCGGTTAGTAGTTGGATGGGTGACCATTTCAGTTCCCCCGTTGTGTCCTTGGGCAAGGCACTTAACCCCGATTGCCTACATGGGGGCACGGTGACGCTGTGTACTAAGGCGTACTGCACATCGAAGGTGCGCATGTCTTCAACCAATCTAACTCTGCCTGTGCCGCGGTGCAGACTTCAGAGTTACGATGTTGGAGAGCTGACAGCTGCTCGTCGTTGCTCGGTGGTTCTCTCCGGGCACTCCGGCTTCCTCCACCCGTAAAACTGTCACTGACCCTGTCTGTTAATGTGTCGTTAAACCTTAATAATAAAAAAAAAAAATAAAAATATTTTATATGTCTACAGATTTTAGTGGTACTCTATATTGGATCAGACACAGTAGCATGGCTGGAATTCAATGGTGTCGATTCGAGCATTGCAGACTGGTTTGGGGAGAGCAGACTTTCTAATTCAAGTTGGAAGGACATCATGACTCAGACACACAACAAGTTCAGCATGTTTGGTGAGAAGTAAGTTTGTTGAAATTTGTTAATAGAAACAGGAACTATTGTGTATATTTCAGCTTAATTCTACACATCCCTCCACACACATTCACTTCTTAGACACAAACATGTGATGTTGATAATAGTAATAATAATATAACATTTTTGCCCTCCACTGGTTTGTCGCGGTTCTCGGACGAAAAGGCATTCATTAGCACTGTGCTACCAAATGCCTCCTTTTCCACACGCCTCTCCACTCCTCCCAACACTCTGAGACGAACTGCTTGATCAAATCCCGTACCCCTTTCTTCCAAATCTCTCCGATCAACATACTAACCCTCTCCTTAATGTCACCTACAAACCATATGTCATTCATTCTTCCACCCCATTTCCCCATCATACTTCCGGTGAATCTTATTCCGTTTCATTGGTATATTAGAAATTCTAATAGAAAGTGCTCCAGGGTCTTCACTACGCCTAAATTACACATTGAGCACTCCTCTTCATTGTCTTTCCCACTTTACCCTCAAGCTCCTGCGACCGCACCCTCATCTTGGACAACAGTGACCCCCCCCCCCTCCCCAAAGGTGCCATTACGGTACTCCCCAAAATACATGGCTCCTCGTTATCACGCAGGCCACCCAAAGACCTCTTTGCTTTGACTCATACGCCATGACTCTTTCTTTGGCGATTATTTTACCCTGGGTTGTGCACACTTAGAAGTCCGAGATCTCCATCGAATAGTTCTCTGTTAACTCCCTCACTTGGTATATCCACCCTGTCTTTTTTTTGAATTCTAAATATTCTGGAACATTAATTTACACCACCGGCTGTCAGGGATATTTACCAAGTAGTAAAGATAGCAGAGTTTCATTAAGTTAATCCTGTTCTTCATCCTCATCATAATTCAACTTACAATTGAAACGCGAAAGCTGTATTACTCTCGAATGGGAAGCTTACGATTAGAATTAAGGTGTAACAAGTCCCAATTGTGTTTAAAGACTTTCCCGATATCAATGTTCAAGCTGGCCCGGAAGTTTTTGGTGTCAAATGAAATTTTTGTTCGGCGCCAAACTACTTTTTGTGGTGCCAAATGAACGAGTTTAGCGCCAAATCGAATCTGACTATAAATGAGAACAAATTAATCGTGTCGTCCTTTGAGTGCAACAAGGCGCCAGCTGCAATGCTACAGCATTGCAGATGGCCACCTTGTTGCACTCAAAGTACAATATTTTGATTTTGTAATACCTGGCTTTTTAAGTATTTAAGTAGCAAAACCCCAAATCATGAATCTATAAATAATAAAAATTTACAAAGGTTATTATTAACATTCACAAAATAATTTCATAATTTTTTATTAACTCACTGTTTATTCACTACAAATAAACTGGTAGAAAATAACATATTCTCTTTTACAGAAGGATAAAAATGATTAAGCAAGATAAAATGATTAAGTAACAAAGAAAAGTTTTAATAAGAATCATAAAAATTGATAATTCATTTGATCCATAACAAAACGCCATAATTATGCATAGAATATTTGACGGGAGCGCGCTAGTTTTGCGGTAACCGGTTCTCGTCAGATCACCGAAGTTAAGCAACGTCGAGCTCGGTTAGTGCTTGGAAGGGTGACCGTCTGAGCGATCGATTCGGACATCCGCGTTGTGTCCTTGGGCAATACACTTAACCCTGATTAAGGCGTACTGCACGTCGATGGTGCGCATGTCGTCAATCAATCTAACTCTGCATGTGCTGCAGTGCGGAGTTACGGTGTTGGGGAGCTGGCAGCTGCTCGTCGTTGCTCGGTGGTTCTCTCAGGGTACTCCGGCTTCCTCCACCCGTAAAACTGTCACCGATGCGAAATGACCTTGGCTGTTCAAGTGTCGTTAAACCTCAATAAATAAATAAATAAATAAATAAATAAATAAATAAATTGACAGAGATGTAATCTGTTTCGCTTGTGTCGTCAGACAGCGATTTTATCGAAAACGACGCACTGAAGTAATAAACCACTCAGACTTTGAGATCTACTAAAAGTATACTTTTGTTGCCATATTTTGGGTGTCTAACATATTTGTTTAGTGCAATTAGAACCATTGGGACCCAACAGCGTAAGTACTGCCTGAGTTTATCATTAGTATTGTAAGTTTTACTGGACAGTGGACAGAATTGCAATCCTTGGCCATCAAATCTCTCGACGCCTGGGTTATTGACTACGGTGACGCCGGATTTTCTAATATTTGGAACTTTCTGTTAATTTTAATAAAGTAAATCTGCATTAAAGCTTTCTATGGGTTTATGACAGTGAGAAATATTTTATCCTGTGCCCCCCCCCCCCACCACACACACACACTCAGACGACAAACGGTTACAAAGTGAAAAATGATTTGTATCACGGCCTTTTTAAATCAGCTTATCAGACCTAATATCTCACGTAAATTTAAAAGTTGTTTGTGTGACGGACACACATCGAGCAGCACATATCAAAAACTGCGCTTAACCCTTTATCTAACATGAAAAGCAGACGACACTTGCAAAAGAAATTCTTCAACAACTAATGTTTTCTATTTTTGTCTCAAAAACATAGATTATGACCCCTCATTGGAACGAGCTCGACGAGCTCGTTCCAACGAGGGGTCATAACCTATGTTTTTGAGACAAAAAATGAAAACATAATGAAAATTAATTAGCGATTTTTGAGGATAGCGCTGGCCGGTTTTGGTCGTTATGTTGGGTAAAGGTTTAAAGTGTGAACACTACTTACTTGGCACCGAATACAAATTCCACTTGGTACCAACCATTCTACGCCACAGAGTGTAGACAATACAGCACATCGTGACTATACATACTTTAAACTAATTACAAACTGATCTACAGATATAAAAAAATATTCATGCTATGTATTCATCTGAAACTGTTATTTAAAATTTGTTGTATTACAAATTATTGGAGAGTGCCAATAGGCGCTCTGCAATAACTTATAATAAAACAAATATATATTAACGATAGATCATTTGGGTTTGACTTAATATGAAACTTGAGCAGAGAAACTATTGGCCTTTGCTCCGGCATCCTCAATTTTATGAACCCTCTGATAGTGGCAGTGGCTTAAACTAATGAGGCGTGTAAGGGAAGGAACTTTGTCAATTGTTCTCGACTGTTGGTTGTATCAAGGCAAAAGACGAGGAAAAAGAAATTTCCCTGTGCAATAAAACAGCCTACGAAAAAAATACCACCATGGCTTTAAGTGAACATTCAGGTTTGCTTTTGCTATTGAAGTTTTATATCAGTCTGAGCCTGAGTATCGTTATGGTATTTTCGAATCAGACATAGAGCGATAACCCTTTAGTGAATTAATAAACTTCTCATGTGTCCGTCTGAGCCCTGCCCATACTTTTTAAGATTGCAGACGAATAACAAACCAGAGGCTTTCTCTGTGATTTGCTAACGCATAAAGTTGAACTCTTGGGCAATTTTAGTTCGCACCATTCCGGATAACAAGTTGAAACTTTTTTTTAAAATCCATTATCAGATACCGCATATGACGACAATGCCAACAAGCCTTACCTCCAATCTAGTGACAGCCCCAACCCATAAACTATATACAATAACATTATAATAATATCACACGGCAAGAGGAGTAGATGATGGCCGGTATCGTGCAGTTTTATCCAAATTTTCAGCAAATTCTTAACGTTATCATGCTATTGGCGACCGAGCGTCGAAAAACGTCAGAATCCAATTTCACTGCAAAAAGTTGAAATCCAGCGAACTTTAACATCGGCTACCCTCTTATTTAATCATCTTTTTCTTTTGTTTTGCCTTTTGTTTGAAGATTGTCGTGTGTTGTTTCGACATCGCCAATTTCGGAGACTTTTCTAAAAAAAAAACAAACCCTTTCTTGGTGCTCAAGACATACAGTTGAAACTAGAAGTCCTGTCATGAAATGCGCACAAATAGCACGTCGACCTGCGCGTTAATATACGCGTTATGACCATAGTAAGGCTCCGTATGGCCTGTGCACAAGCAGTGTTTCAGCCAATGGACCTCCGGGTAATCCGGAGGTCTATTGGCTGAAACATTGCCTGTGTTTGCTATGAATAACCAGGAGAACCTACCGTGCTTTGGATGCCATTCGATATGGCAATTTCTACTCGCAATTGGGCCCAGATAAGCGCACCGTTCGTGACAGAACTTGTAGTTTTAATAGTATGTCCAAAGGCAGGGCAACATCTCTAGCATACAACAGGTAATAAGGAGAGTGTCTCGAAGAATCACTACCATTGAATCTAGTGGTCATCAGTTCCTCGTTAATAAATAAATAGCAAGTCTCTAATTATTTTTTAGTCATTTTTGAGAAGATATAATTCGATGAGTTTTGAAACAGCTCTATCTAAATAATAATATTTATATAGCGCTAAAATTATAGGTCAGAAGATGTAGAACCTTATTCTAAGGCGCTGTACATGTTACTGAGCTCATACAAATACACAAACGGAATATATACAGTATCTCACAGTCCAGAACATCACTTATAGGCTTTTTGAAACAGGTATGTTTTGAGATCTTTCTTGAAAAGGTTGGCAGTCGTTTTAGGTGTTCTGGTAAATTATTCCACAAGTTGGGGCCAGCAAATGAGAATGACCTATCTCCATATGTCTTACACCTATGTTTTGGAACATGTAGTATCATTTTACCATCGGACCTAAGATTGTATTGGTCTTGGTAGTTAGGAGTTCTTCTAAGTAGGCTGGTGACATGTTGTTTTGTGTCTTAAAAACTAATAATAAAGTTTTGAAAATTATTCTGTACTTGACTGGAAGCCAGTGCATATCCGTCAGAACAGGAGTGATGTGTTGAGAGGTGATACCCTACATACCGTTCGGGCTGATACATTTAGTACCATCTGCTGATACATTTAGTACCATCTGCAGGCGAGAGTACTGATATTCTGGAAGGTTGAACAGTAAGGCATTACAATAATCCAAATGTGAAGTTACGAAGGCATGGGCTTGGGTTTTTGTTGAGTCTTTGGTGAGAAACTGTCTTATCTGTTTAACTTTGTATAGACCTCTGAAAGCCTTATTGCATATATTTGTAACATGTCCGTCCATAGACATGATAGAGTCGAAGAAGGCACCAAGATTACGTGCAATGTTACTGGCACTGATGGAGGAATCCCCTACCTTCACTGAATTGATGTCAACTTTAGTGAGTTGTTGTCGTGAATCAGTTATTGGGAATTCAGTCTTATCATCATTTATCATTAATTTGTTTGAAACCATCCATGTGCGAATGTACGAAATACATGATCCAGTAGTTTCTAGAGCTTTAGTTTGATGGTCGAAAAGAGAAATTGACCTATCTCTCTATTTTATTGAGGATGGTAATAAGAAGTTGCCACATGGTAAAGTTTTAAACCCCTTTTAGATATTTGGCTCCCTTCTTCTAAATGGTTGGTAGTAATGGAATTCCCTTTTTCTTTTCTTTCACAGTACAACGTTTTCAAATTGATGTCACTTTTAACGTTTTGTTTCTCTTTCTTTCAATACCTACTCATGTTTTCAGCTCCACTTCTTTTTGGAATATATTCTCTGACAAAAATCATGTCTTAAAATGTGGTACAAACCTTTGACATTTTCAGCAGTTGTGTCCGCTCTTCGGGTGGCATTATTCACTATAAAGTAAAGAAAAAGTAAAATACGCCAGATTTTTAGGAAATTTTATTGCTTTGCTGGTCTGAAAAAATAGAAAATAACTGCTCTTTGTTATTTGAACTTTTTCATTCAAAACTCTGCTTTTGTAATGCCATTAGCTATGTATTTATAAATAGCACAGCTAATACACTTCTTCACACAGTATTTCCTGACCAATTGAAATTGTGCTCCTTGTTTCGTGTTTGGAACCCTGCTCTGCGAACGATACCAAGTTTACATTTTTTTTTATCACCTGTTATTTATTACAAGACCTGTTCTATGAAATTCCCATCAACAGCAACACTAAACCATGCAGAAAATGAAAATCTGTTCCGCACACATGTGCGGAACGGAAATCATTGGCGGGTTAATTTTAAAATGAAGCGAAATTTTACTGAAATTTCTATAAATCGTGCACCACAATTACACATCGAGTCGCTAGCGATAGCTAGAAATCGTCCCCTGAGTTCCAATGTGTTCCTCGTGTCATTAGGCACTTAGAACACATTGGAACTCAGGGGACGAAATAGTAACACAGGTTCTCCTCACAAATTTGGTTGGCGATAAAGTGTGTTCTTTCTGTTGATAGTTGTAAAATGATTTGATGTGTGTCCTTCTTATAATCGTTTTTATAGACTTGAAGGCGTGTAATAATCATAGAACGACACGCGCGTGTAAATGATTAATCGGCACTTGTGCCATCGCGGAAGGATAACACTCGAGGCCTGTGGCATCTTATTTTATCTTTCTGCGCTGGCACTCGTGTCATTCAATTAGCCCATTCACACACTCGTGTCGTTCTGTGTATTTACAACTTCATTTTGAGACTTTTAAAATTTTGTGAATATAATCTATACAAAATCTATACAAAAACGATATTTGAAAATGTGTTGCCATTTCAGGAAGTGCCAACATCCATGGCTTACATCGTAGGGTGTTATCAGTTAAAAACTAAAAATACGTGAGAGTGTTTTTGAAATTTTAGTATTTTGATGAAGTATAAAAGTAGTAGATAGCAATTTTCAAGTTTTGTTACCATTTTGCATGTTTTTACTTCAAATTACTACCACACTTTTGGGAAACATTTAGATATTTATTAACCATATGCTTAACCCTTTGAACACTAGTGGTATCTTCCATGCCAGTTCAATGGCAGCAATCAGAAGTGTCCATATTCAGTATTTGGGGTAGACCAATCAATATTTTCAACGTGCAGCCCCGAGGCTGAACGCTGAAAATATTGATTGGTCTTCCCCACACATTTATAGAACAGCTATCATATTTAATGACGTTATGACGCGTCGTGGTCCTGGCCGGAAAAGCGGCCGCTGGGGTTCAAAGGGTTAATGGCAAACAAAAACTTCAATTTTTGTGATTCTTAATTTCATTTCTTATTATTTCTTACAAAATCTCATTCTTTCTTATTATAGATGTCACATGACTCATTATTTGAGAGTAAAAAGTAAAACGACTTCAGTTTCTCAATAGGTATTCACATATCTCAACCACAAATAAAATTTTCATCCATTTCGGCGCATATTTTTGCTCTTACGGATCGAAGTAGTATGTCAGGGACTTTTGAGGTCATATTTGGGGGACCTCGGTGGAGTCCCCGCAGGGGACCGTTGAAGGGAGAGCCAGAGGGGGAAGTGAAGTAGTATGTCAGGGGCTTTTGAGGTCATATTTGGGGGACCTCGGTGGTGGACCCCGCAGGGGACCGTTGACGGGAGAGCCAGAGGGGGAAGTGAAGTAGTATGTCAGGGACTTTTGAGGACATATTTGGGGGACCTCGGTGGGGGACCCCGCAGGGGACCGTTGAAGGGAGAGCCAGAGGGGGAAGTGAAGTAGTATGTCAAGAGCTTTTGAGGTCATATTTGGGGGACACCGTTGAAGGGAGAGCCCGAGGGAGAAGTGAAGTAGTATGTCAGGGGCTTTTGAGGTCATATTTGGGGGATCTCGGTGGGGGACCCCGCAGGGGACCTTTGAAGGGAGAGCCAGAGGGGGAAGTGAAGTAGTATGTCATGGGCTTTTGAGGTCATATTTGGGGGACCTCAGTGACAGACCCCGCAGGGGACCGTTGAAGGGAGAGCCAGAGGGGGAAGTGAAGTAGTATGTCAGGGGCTTTTGAGGTCATATTTGGGGGAGCTCGGTGGGGCACCCCGCAGGGTACCGTTAAAGGGAGAGCCAGAGGGGGAAGTGAAGTAGTATGTCAGAGGCTTTTGAGGTCATATTTGGGGGACGTCGGTGGGGGACCCCGCAGGGGACCATTGAAGAGAGAGCCAGAGGGGAGAGCCAGAGGGGGAAGTGAAGTAGTATGTCAGGAGCTTTTGAGGGAAGGGGGATCTCATCGGGGGACCCCGCAGGTGACCGATGAAGGCAGTCAATAAGCTATCGAGCAGTTACTGATAAGTCATTGCTCGAACGACTCGAAACCCACCTAGCATATAAGCTACCGAACATACTGCTCCAACGACTCGAAGTCCATCGAGCAAATCAGCTATCGAGTAATTGCTCGTTCGAGTGACTCTTCGAACGACTCTTCGACTCATTTCAGAAAAAGGGATTCCAAAAAAGGATTCTTAAAAAGGGATTCCGTAAGTAGGGCTTTTTCCCAAATAAGCCAAAGAGCCAACAGAGTAATTGCTCCATGAGCAATTGCTCGAACGACTCGAAGCTTCTCGAGCAAATGAGCCTTAGAGCAATTGCTCGATCGAGTGACTCGCATATACTGCTGGAACGACTCGAATACCATCGAGCAAATGAGCTAACGAGTAATTGCTCGCTCGAGTGACTCCTCGAACAACTCTTAAACTCATTTCAGAAAAAAGGGATTCCAAAAAGGGATTCTTAAAAAGGGATTCCGTAAGTAGGGCTTTTTCCCAAATAAGCCAAAGAGCCAAGAGAGTAATTGCTCCATGAGCATTGCTCGAACGACTCAAAGCTCATCGAGCAAATGAGCCTTAGAGGAATTGCTCGATCGAGTGACTCGCACATACAGCTCGAACGACTCGAAGTCCATCGAGCAAATGAGCTATCGGGTAATTGCTCGTTCGAGTGACTCCTCGGACAACTCTTCGGCTTATTTCAAAAAAGGGATTCCACAAATGGGGTCTAAAAAGGCGATTCCGTAAGTAGGGCTTTTTCCCAAATAAGCCAAAGAGCCAAGAGAGTAATTGCTCCATGAGCAGTTGCTCGAACGACTCGAAGCTCATCGAGCAAATGAGCCTTAGAGCAATTGCTCGATTGAGTGACTCGCACATACTGCTTGAACGACTCGAATCCCATCGAGCAAATGAGCTAACGAGTAATTGCTCGTTCGAGTGACTCGCACATACGACTCTTAGCCTCATTTCAGAAAAAGGGATTACATAGCCACAGGCGTTTTCAAAGAAGGGATTCCACAAAAGGTATTCCATAAGTAGGGCTTTTTCCCAAATAAGCCAAAGAGCCAACAGAGTAATTGCTCCATGAGCAATTGCTCGAATGACTTGAATCCCCCTTAACCTCATTTCTTTTGAGTGCATGAGGTCCATGAAAACACTCCCTCAGTGAGGCCTAATTTACTATCCCTCTAGGGCCTCATCTCGGTATTTAACAGCCATAGCCCCTGGGACCCCAATTTCAGCATCCCTTTTTGGAAAACGTTTAGCTTTTTTAGTCGTATGAGGCCACGAAGGCTATGTGAAAGGTATGGCGGTCCTATTGCTCTACGTGTTGCAAAATATCCTTGAAGAATCTATATCACATATAGTCGGGGTTTTTTGGTGATTTGAGGACTGGTGGGAAGTAGTGGGGTCTGGTGGGGACTATTTGGGCCTGGTGGGGACTAGAGGCTAATTGTCGTAAAAACGTGTGGTTTCTACAACCGGATCTCCACATCTCCTGCTACTTCACTTCCCCCTCTGGCTCTCCCTTCAACGTTCCCCTGCGGGGTCCCCCACCGAGGTCCCCCAAATATGACCCCAAAAGCCTCTGACATACTACTATCGACTCACAAGAGATTTATATTCACAGCAAAAAAAGTTTAATCATTCTGGATTATTTTCATGAGGCATTTTGTAATTTTCTACAGCCAGAAATGCCTCTACAGTAAGTCGCCGCGGACTGTTCACATTCTACGCGTGGGGAGAGATGTCCATGCATTAACAAGGTACAACTCGGTGCTTCATCAATTAACTGTTTGATGATTATTTCTGTAATTATTGTTTGGAGTGTACTATTGCTGCTCCGGGAAATATTGCCCATCTGTGGAAAGTGACCAATCCATGGCGTTCGTACTGTAATGCCTTATTTATCAAACCAAAGGATTTGGAGTTTCAACCTTGGAAGTAGTTGCAAAGTTTAGTGTTCTCAGAGAATGTGAGCTTATTTCTGGTGTTCAGTTAAGGGATCGGTTGAAGACTGGGGAAGCTAGTGTGTTAATTCTGTGAATGGGGTGGGGTGGGGGCAGAGAGAGCGTCCGAAGAATCAGTACCAGACAGTGTTCACGCTGTTGGGTGCCAATGGCGCGAATTATACCAAAAAGCTCGTTTGGCACCAAACATTCATCATTTGTCTTCTTAAGTTGGCACCAAATAAAAACATTTGGTAGGTTGCAAAGGCTTTGTGGTTTATTATTTCAGCGCGTCTTTTTCAGTAAAATCGCTGTGACACAGGCGAGACAGAATTCATTTCAAGTACTCTATATGTAACAGGTATAATCATAGTTTTTCCTATGGGTCAACTGAATTTACAGTTTATCCAATGAAGCTGATGCTTATCAAAACATTTCTTTGCCACTTAACCCTTTACCCAACGTAACGGCCAAAAGCGGCCAGCGCTATTCACAAAAATCGCCAATTAATTTTTTTATTTTTTTCATTTTTTGTCTCAAAAACATAGCTTATGACCCGTCTTTGGAACGAGCTCGTGGGTACTTCCGCTGGCAATTGAAATTTTTGCAGATCACGAGGCTATTTTCATTTTAATAACATGCTGTTTCGAGTTATGGGTGCTTTATTAACATGAGACAAGGTATCTTTGTTAATGTTTGGTATCTTATGAGGTAAACGTATTTAAAAACGTAATAAATAATTGCCGCTTTCATTTCACTCTTCGCGAGGAGACGAGCGATAAATTTAGACAAGTTTGCATTCAAGGCGAGGTCGCCAGAGGTCAACTCAGATGTATTTCCTCTGTAGGTGTAAATTTTAACTATTGAAATCCATCTGCTGGCGTGTTCACCGCGACCGCGGTTGGTGTGTAAAGCTAAAAATTATGTCATGGGCTTTTTATAGAAAGTAGAATAGGTAATCATGGTATAAAATACAGCATGTCATGACTATACATTTTGTTAACTAATTACAAACTGATGTACAAATATAAAAAAAAAACAATTTATGCTATATGTTCATCTGATAATACAACTAGATATTTAACCAATTCAGTCTTCACTGACATTTAGCTCTGTCAAAAAGACTGAATTGGTTAAATTCCTCGTCGTTTTGTGAATCAGACGCTCTCCGCACTTCCTTTCTCAGGAGTGAGGAGAGCAGTTCTATTTGCAGATCAGTGGCCCAGCCGCTTTTGACGGAACTGAAGGCAACACAAGAAGGCTACAAATAAAAATAAATGTTGTATTAAACAATTATTGTTACCGAAGCGAAATATTTATCTTTTGTCTTTCAGCCCTGCAAATCGACGATTTTATATCAGTCATATGTGGTATGGCTGTCCTTACGACAAGCTGTGGCTAGTAGTCAGTGAGTATGCCGCGGGAATAAATTGTGAGTGGGACAATTGTGTATCTTTTCCACAATTCCAGTACTCGAGATATGACGTAATGTCTGGTAAGTCAAAGTACAATTCTCCTTTCAAAGGAAAAAAATGTCAATAAATCAGTTCTCATTCAACTGCGAGGAAATATGCAGTACGTCATGAATCACGAGCGCAGATCCCAGTAGGAGGTTATATACCATTCTCTACAGTTCTGTTGGGACACATCTCGCAGTTTATTTTCGGGGGGCAAATGCATTCATTCAATACAATTTATAGTCTCCATATCTTGAAGATAGTAAAAACATTCTCTGTGAGTCATCCATTGAATATATTTGATAGCCTGCCGGTCATAATCATATTTATATTTTATAGGCTTCTAGCTTAGGGGGTTTATTTCTGATATATCCATTGCCTGGTAGCGCGTATGTCTTTTTGTGGGTAAGATGCATTTAGATTTATCAACATCGCAGGGAGTGGAGTCTCTAGTGAGTGGCTTTAGAGTATTGGACTTGAAACCGCAAGGACAACGGTTCGATTCTGAATGGTGCCAACTGCGCTATGTCCTTGGGCAGGACATATAATCCTGATTGCCCTCGATGGGGAACGGCGACGCCGTGTACTAAGACGTTCTGCTCTTCGATGGTGCGCTTACCTCCAACCGCTTCTATCGTTGCCTGTGCCGTGTAAGTCGGTTGGAGAGTGACAGATGCTCTCCCTTGCTCGGTGGTTCTGTCTGGGTACGCCGGTGTAAAAGGAATGGAAGTCCGTAGGAACGTTAGTCCCTCTGGACTATTATTCAGCGGAATTAGAGTCCTAGGTCTAAGATTTCTAGGAATAGTAGTCCGGCGGACTACTATTCCTAGAAATGTTAGACATAGGACTATAATTCCGCGGAATAATAGTCCAGAGGGACTAATTTTCCTACGGACTTCCATTCCTGTCACACCGGCTCCCTTCAACTGTAAAACTTCCCGACACGATTTGTCCCTGGATGTTGCAAGTGTCGTCACCTCCCAAAATCATACGAAATAAAAACAGAAGAAAATTCTCAGCCGGTAAACTCCACTCACTGACATTTTGCTTCAACATCTCATTCTCGTGACAGAATTTGGGACTTATTTTCTGGGTGGGAAATGCTCTCCATCTGTGTTCGAGAGGTGCTCTACTCTCCACAAATTGTGTTCAATGGATCCTCACATTGGGGGTCTCGGATGAGTCACGACTTCATATGAAATTTATGAAACGCGTTCACTAATGTCGATCTGAGCCAAAGTTTACGGAGGAGCGGGTTGCTTTCGGAGAATTACGTTAACCCTTTACCCAACTTGAAGAGCAGACGACGCTTGTAAAATAAATTCTTGAATATTTAATTTTTTTTTCAGTTTTTGTCTCAAAAATATAGGTTATGACCCGTCATTGCAACGAGTTCGTCGAGCTCGTTCCCATGAGGGGTCATAACCTATGTTTTTGAGACAAAAAATGAAAAACAATAACGAAAATCAATTGACGATTACGTTGGGTAAAGTGTTAAGAAACTTTATATCAAAGTATCACGAATTTGGGATTATTTTTTCATACAATGTATGATTTAATCAAGTGGATGACTTCTTCAAGCACGGCGAAGAATACGTGCATATCTAAAAGCGTGTTTTGGGGATGACCCCCTGCTTAATAACGTTTACCATACTGAACATGATTGTCTGGATTGGAGTCTTAGATGTCGTTCGCCTTTGCTCGTAACCATGTACTTTTTTACGAGGCTAGATTTAATACTTCAACCAGGGGCGGACTGGGCCAAGAAAAGGTATTGAAACGTGCACCAAGGGGGTCCCGGACCAGGAGAATGTTCTGATTTTCCGAACTGAAAGAGCACTGCATGCCTGCATTTGAGCGATCAAAACTGCAGACCACCTAGAGGACATTTCAATGGCATATTTTTTCATCTTCGTCCAAAAAGTGGTTGCACCATCGAGCCGGCCATAGTTCGACTCGGTTGGAGAATATTTGGATTTTTCTAATGCAGACAAGACTGCTAGTATATCGAAATGTCTATGTGGATTGCCATTGGCAGTCCCCGTGGAGAGCATTTCAGTATACCAGCCTATCTATTCAATCTGATCCATTTCGTCTGCTGGTCATTTTCACAAAGTTTCTTGCATCACAGGTGTTGGTTTGCATAAATTGGAATATCTTTTCTTCAATGCTCTTGGAAAGTTTTCTTTCATAAGATGAGCAAACGTTCTGTAAAGCACTCCCTAGAGAAGTCCACTACGCTCTATTCCTTTTCGACTTTCCATTTCGTCTATGGTTCTATCATTTTTTTAATTTTACTTATTTTTTTAAAAATATATAGTTTTTTTCCCTTTGTTTTGTTTGTATTTTTTTAGAAATTAAAATTTAAGTCATTTTCTTTTTCTATATATAAGATAAAAAAATTAATGAAAGTGCTCTTGAAGGTTGAGTTCCAATTTTTAGGCTTACCCTCGGCTCCACCCCATCGGGGAGGATCGGATACTTCATATTCGAAATATTTATCTCAAGACATTTAAGTTGATATATTACATGACGACCTTTCTAAAGCTTGAGTTTTGAGGCCCTACCCCCCAGCACCACCCCTCAGAGAGGGTCGGATACTTCATATACACAATTTCAAGTCAAGACCTTTAAAATGATATATCACATAAAAACCTTTCTAAAACAGAGTATTGAGGCTATACCCCTCAGCCCCACCCCTTGGGGAGGGAGGATCGGATACTTCATATTAGAAATATTCAACTCAAGACCTTTAAACTGATATATGACATGCCTAACTTTCTAAAACTAGAGTTTTGAGGCCCTACCCCCTCAGAGAGACACAAATTCTCGGACTACACACGTCGAGACCTTTAAAATGGTGTATCACAAGACAACCTTTCTAAAACTTGAATTTGTGATGCTACTCATCCACACCACCTCGGGGAGGGAAAATACCTAATATTCGGACGACACGCGCCAAGGCCTTTAAAATAAGGTATAACATGACAACCTTTGTAAAACATGAGTTTTAATTCATAGCGCCAACTTCTAGGTCACAGACCATTTGTTTGTTTGTTCATACATTCTAACTTTGTCCGGTGCATAAACATTCTCTAGTCCGATTTGCATCACCATTCAGTCAATAACTGCTTATGCCTCCAGGCTGTGCCTCGGTGTGCCTCGACCTTGAACCAAGGTCATAGTTTCAAGATTAAGGTCACATACCGTTAATGCGTTCGTTCTTCCATACAATCTTTATAAAAGTTATTCAGTGGAGCAATATTGTTCATAGTTCACACAATAATTGCTTATGCTTAAAGGGTGTGTCATGAGACTGACTCAAGGCTATAGCCCCAGATTGAATGCCACAGTTACAAAGTCAAGGTCACACCCATATCGTGTCTTCGCTCGTCTATTTAAACTTTGTCCGCTCCATAAAACCATATTCAATGAAAAGAAAATGTTCAAACAGTTCAATCGCCGCGGACTGTTCGTAATTCACGCATGGGCAGTGATGTCCACGCATGCGTTGATCAGGTAATAAAAATCATGACCAGCAAAATTTTAATTAATGAAGCACCGGGTTGTACCCGGTCCATTCTCCATTCTTCCTCTATTCTGACTTTTTCTGGTCCATAAAAGGTTATACAATGGATAGATTTTGTTCATACCTCACATCAAGACTGCTTATGGAGCTTGGACGTGTCATGAGCTTGACTCGTGATCATAGCTCCAAGGTCAGGTCAAAGGCCGTTCGTGTGTTGATTCTTCCATTCTAACTTTGTTCCATAAACATATTCAGTGGACCAATCTCTACAAGAATTATCAACCAAATATGGTATTTGTCCAAGAACACAGCTCCAAGGTCAGGTCACAGATCGTCCGTGTGTTCTAAGTTTGTACAGTCCATAAAATTGGTTTAATAGGCGGATCTTGTTCTTACTACACAATGATTGCTTTTGGCTCAAGGGTGTGTCTGTGGTCTTGATCTAAAGTTATAACTCCAAGCTCAAAATCACAGGCCGTTCATTTGTTCCAAATTGGACCTGTCCATAAAAAAATGATTCTATGGACAGATCTTGATCAAACTTCAAATAATGGTTGAGAATCGTCAACTGCGTGACCACGATCCAGGGTCATAAATCTAAGATCCAGGTCATATACAATTCATACAGTACGGCTTCCGTGGACTGGTCACTTTCCACGGGTGGGCAGTAGTTCCACGGACACAGTAATATTATATTACAAACACGAATTATAGGATTAATTATCAAAAATTTAATTAATGAAGCACCGGGCTGTGGTGCTTCATTAATTAACTGTAATGGGAATGGAATGGTTTCACGCGCCGAAGGCGCGCAGGGACTCTGTGGGTCAAGCCCCTTGCGACCCTCTGTAGCTGTTTAAAGTTTACGTCTACATGTCTGGGCGTGTTGAATGCGGGATAGCGTCGTGTGCTCGGCAGATGTCCAGGTTTCGGTGAATTGAGGAGTCATGGTTTGTCTTTGTGATGATCGTTGTCTGACCCCTCGAGTTAGGACCAGAGCGAGCTTAAAGTTTTGATGATGATGATTTATATTACCTGGTAAAGTCATCGCTGTCCACGCGTGGAATATGACCAGTCCACGGCGGCTGTACTGTAATTTGTTTCTCCGGTCCATAAAAAAAAAAACATTCAATGGACAGGTCTTGTTTCTACTTCACACACTGTGTACTCATGGCTCGAATGGGTGTCAACATAATCTTGACACAAGTGCCATAGAATGTTCGCTTGTCACGGCATGCATCAAAACAAAATGTCTTTAAGAGTAGGCTTGCAGACAATCTGTTTCAATGAGTTGTTGACAGCTGATCTTATTTGATTGAGTTTCTCTCCACTGTATTACAAACTATCAGTGTTATGCCTTCCCTTTTAGGCTCATATTTGGATGACATTCATCAGCTTTTCTCACATTTTCTTATTTCACAGGGTCTTCAATCAAATAAATAAATAAATAAATAAATAAATAAATACTCTAATTTTTTGAATACTGGGAACCCGTATTAGAGTTTCCTTTTGAAATTCAGGTACCGCATCTTAAAGGCTCCATATTCGGCAGATGGGCTTTATGTTATCTTTAGTTTAAACAGTATTTATTCAATAATTGACATGTGTATACATTTCACAAAAAACATTTGACTAACAAAAAAATGTTATGTTATCTTTGAATTGACTTATTGAAAAGATTTCGTCTGTATGCATTGCTTAGTACTATTGATTTGCAGTGTCTGTTTCGCAGTCTCCTATAAATTGTAGCAAGTCAAAGATATGTGAACACATTTTGACGATCAAAAATAATTGAGCACACTACCAGTTAACGGATTCGACATCACGGCAGTTTTGATTGATTGACACTATTTTATTTCAAAACAAACAAGATGAAAAGTACAAAAAACAGCGATTACACAATAATGACATGAGTTGTGAATTGGAAAATGGATCCAACAGTAAGCTAATGCTTGTGTAAGTTGTCCCTACCTTACAATTAAACGTTGGAGTATGACCGTCCGAAGATCACTTTTTTGTCGTGCCTGTAAAGTGTTAATCTGAAAGTGAGGTTACATAATGTAATAACAGAGGTTTATTTTTTGAATGGTGAATGTTCTAACAGGAGGTAGAGGTTGGAGTAGGTCGACAGGCCGAGTGAGTACTGTGGCTGTTGGGGCTCCTGTGAGATGGACTAAGATAGGTGGTATCCGACCAGTTGAGGCAGTCTGGCAAAATGCGCACTCAACTTCGTCGAATCCAGGCGAGGCATCCATTTGGATCAGTGATGTTGAGCGATTAGCATATTGAATACGCCATGGTGGATATTGCAGTGTTGAGTTCGGTACGCAAACTGCTTATTGTATATCAATTCTACGAGTTGCCTCAATATATCTTTGAAGGCTGAGACAGGACAGCTGGATTGTACACTGTAGCTGGCATTACCGTAGAGAAGAGTTTCCACGTCAATGTTGTAAAGCAGTTCCTAGTCCAGGCACATTAGACATAAAAATGAGAAAGTAAGGAAAAAAATCGGAGAAAGCTGATTTTTTTATGTGTTTCCGGGACACACATTGCGGATAAAGTGTGAAAAGTCCCCGCGAATCCGAGTTGAGCTTTTTTAGTTATAGCGTTTTTTTTGATGAAAAAAAAAATTCGACCCAGCTCCATATTTCTCATTCCTATTCGCCTTAGTAGGGTGAGAATCATAAATATCGTGCTGAATTATATTGAGAATACATATCCCCAACAGAAAATGCCAACTTTGTACCAATCCTCACACTCAATGGTGAAATATTCACGAAAATGTACAAAATTACGAAAAAAAAAATTTATTGTTTTCATACACACAACGGTACACAACATCCATTAAATCAAATCTACGACTACTTTGGGAGTTAAATTATATATAAAAAATTGCAGAAAAGCAGTGGCTTTATAATGATATATAACAATAGTCATTTATTCCATAATGAACTGGTGAAACGTGTGAAATATTAACCATACCCCCTAAACTCAAATTCAAACGGCATCGACTTTTCTCATTCAAATACCGTATTATAGCATCATTTTTTCAATTTCCATGTTCGATTAAATCACATAATGTGGTGTTCGCCTACACTCAAGATGCATTGGCATGTAATGTGTGCACGCCCTTGATGTGTACTCATAAACAAATTTGTATTGTACAGACAGATCATGGCTGGTAGCGGCTTGGGTGAACTTTGGGGGACTGTTTATGCTGGTGGGTCAATCCATCATTTGATCAGTGGTCATGCATATTCAAGAGCAGTTCGTGCCCATTTGCTAACACAAATTGCCATTACAAAACTTGTGTTTGAAGAAAGCCGAACACTAGATAACATAGACTGCACAGAAGTCAATGAAATATTCTGTGGACTTGCCAGAGGTGACTGTACAACAGCTGACGCTGTCAATCAAGAAAGTGTCAACCATCTACTGTCAAAATTACACGAACTGCTCCAGAATGCGTCCGTAGGACGCACAGGAAAGCTTTGGGTACAATACTACGAGCAAATAGGTCTTCTCCAGTTGTTCTTGAGAGCAGAGCGCACAGGCGACTGGGAACTCCACACATATTGTGTTCGCAATATGATTCCAGTATTTCACGCAGGTGGTCATTTTGCATACGCAAAAAGTTCTCATCTCCATTTGCAGCAGATGAATGAGCAAACAGAAATAATGCAACAGGATGATTTGAAGTTGTTCACTGAGAAAGGTTACTTTACCATAAGGCGCTCAGATAAATTCTGGGACGGGATATATTCTGATCAGACCATAGAGCAGTGTTTAATGAGAATGTTCAAGCTCCCTGGTGGTCTCACACATGGCAGGGGAATAACCGATAGCACTGTTGCGAAATGGGTACATGGACTACCTCTTTGCCTTCCGATATGTAATGCTCTCGAAAATTTTGTTCATGTTCACACTGGTCATGGCGAACAACATCGGGATCTCCGTCAAAGTTCACAATTGACCGATGCCAATGATATCACCAAATTATTGAACTGGCTCAGAGTGCATTCCCCCTTTCAGAATAGAGATCCACTACAATTAGTCTCTATAGCGACCGGGCTTGTGGCCGACGAAACTGTGAACTGTGACCAAGTTCGCAAAATTGGTGAATGTTGCGTATCGAATGTTGTAAGCAAAACGTTCAACAGCATCAAACTACGACGTGTTGACACTGTGAAGTCTTTCGCATCGATGGCAAATAGCATCAAAGTCCGTGGAAGTAAGGTAGTGATTGACCCCACAATTCTGTTCAACCGCATCACATGCGTTATTCAGTCACAAGCAGAGATGGAAGAGTATCTCAAATATGAACTCGCCCCGAAACCACCAGCATTGTTTGCTTCTGCTGGAATGAGGAAGACACAGAAAAGCACGCTCGGTAAGATCCTCAAAACATACGGTTCCGAGCAAACTAAAATCCCAGAACATTCTCTGTTTGTTGTAGATGGTGGATTTGTATTGAGGGCAGTTGTATGGCACTAAACAGTCGTCATATAAGGACATATGTACATCATATTCCAATTATCTAGTGAGACATTTTGGGGCGAACGTCGTGGTTGTTTTTGATGTTATGCTTGTACAATGTCGACAAAGGGCATGGAACAAGCCCGTAGATCTAAAGACAGGTATTCCATTGATATCAATATCTCACCCGAGTTACCAGCCACCACACCCCAATCCGATTTCCTTGCAAATGCCAAGAACAAAACCCAACTGATCGATCTTCTAATGCAGGAGCTATCTGCTATCAATATTCAGTCCAAGCAGGCCTAGGCTGATGCTGATGTACTGATAGCCGAAACTGCACTTGACATCGCTCAAGATGACAACAATGTTGTCGTTGTGGGAACAGACACAGACTTGTTAGTCATTCTTACCTCTCGAGTTCAACCGGGATGTAATATTCACATGATGTATTCCATTACCCCAAACTTACTAGTTTCAGTTAGTGAAATAGCAACCACAATGGGTGACCATAGAAGCAACCTCCTTGTAGCACATTCTATAAGTGGTTGTGACACTACTTCTGCACTCTTTCGAGTTGGTAAAAAGAAAGTATTCAGTACAATTGTCTCCGATGTTACTAGCGACTCACAACAGTATGTCAACACAATTTTGGCGGATGACAGTACACCAAGTGCAGTAGCCGCTGCCGGGGAACAACTTCTCCTGATCTTATACGGGAGTAAAACTGTTTCCTCTCTCGACCAATATAGATATGTCACTTACAAGCGTTATGTAGCAAAATCTAAACTGAATAAACCCATCGACCTAGCCTCACTCCCACCAAGAAGCGATGCTGCACAACAACATGTCTACAGATGTTATCTCCAGGTCCAACAATGGCTGGGCACTTCGCTTCCTCCGACGGATTGGGGGTGGTCGCTAGACAATGGACTTCTTGTACCGACTGCAGCCACAAAGCCATGTGCCCCCGATAACCTACTGAATCTGATCAGTTGTGGTTGCAAGAGTGCTTGTACAAAAAGGTGTGGGTGTAAGAAGGCAGGACTCTCTTGCTCAGGTTTGTGTAATTGCAGTTCGGATTCTTGTAACAACCACAGAAACACTGTCCTGTCGGAAATTTCTGAGTTCGATGAATAATATGTATATAGGTCATGTCATTTCTGTATATAGCGTTGATAATAGTCAATGTAACTTAATCCATGTTGATTGATTTGTACATTCTGTAAATATTATTTATTGATTTTTGTATATTCTGTAAATATTATTTATTGATCTAATGCTGCCAGACACAGACGTGTCTGTTCGGTCCCAAGCCCGAAAATAGTTGAGTTCTTATGCTGACGAATTTTATGCCAAAAGGGGAACTCGGCCTGAAGCAGAGGGGGTCTTCCATAATGTCTATTTTGTAAGCAATGATAAAAGTCTTCAAATGGTGGTGGATTTTTTTATCGTCTGTCCAACTAACATCCCGTTCTGTACTACGACCCTTTGGGCAAATCCGTTAGGAAAATCGTCATTTTTTGCGTAAATCCGATACTTTTTTGTGAATTTTCAATAATTTTTCGCAGAAATTGTCACAGAATGCACATTTTTCTCTAGGTAAATGTATATTAGACATTATGTAGCTCGAAATACGCGTAAACAAAAAATACATTTGGATCAATTCGAGGTTACAAAGTTCGTGCGATTTTTTTTAATTTTTTTCAAACGCGTTTTCGAAAAAAGGCTGTAGAAAAAAAAGCTCAACTGGGATTTTAGGGGACTTTTGTCTAAGCGTTCAGTGACATGTACTCGACATTCCCTGAAAAAATCAGCTTTCTCCGATTTTTTTCCCTAGTGAAACCTAATGTTCTTGGGCTATCCTGTAAAGTGTCCCTTCTTATATCTAAATGAAGAGGGCAGTTAAAAAGATAATGATAAGTTGTTTCGCGCTCCCAACGGCCACATAAAGGTGAGCTAGTGAGAAACTTATTGAACAGGTGGTCATTGAGATTACTGCTGACCAGGCGTAATCTACAGTGATATATTTGAGTCTGACGTGATTTGTGAGAGTACAACCATTTTGGGGTCGGGAATCTATGTTTGTTCAGGTAGTATGTCAGTGAGATTCAAGAGCAGTGCTCACGTTGTATGGTGTTAATGGTACCAGTTCTACTACAAACTTCATTTGGTACCAAAAAGCTGCATTGGGCACCAAGATTTTGGTCCCAAAATATACTTGTGGTAGGTATTAAAGGCTTTATTTATTATTGTACTGCGTAAGTGTCGATAAAACCTCTGTATACGACACAGGCGAGACGAAATTTACGCCTGTTAAGTAATTAATAGACAGAAACATAATCACTGCTCTTTGTTATGAGTCAACTAATTTAACAGTTTATCCATAATCTGATTCTTATTTCTTATCAAAATATTTCTTTGTTACTTAATACTTTTTTATTTTACTGAATCACTTTTATAATCCTTCTTGAAGTTAATAAATCATTTGCTAATAGTTTATTTGGCGTGAATTACCAGTGACTAAATAATAATCTTGAATTTATTTTGTAAATGTTTTAATAACCTTCTGCTTTTCAATTATATAAATTTGCATCATTTGTATTGTTCCAAATAAAATACTTAAAAGGGTCAGGTAATACTAAATTAAAATATCGTACTTTGAGTGCAACAAGGCGCCATCTGCAATGCTAAAGCATTGCAGATGGCGCCTTGTTGCACTCAAAGTATGTTACATTATTTATTTGTTTACAATCACATTCGATTTGCCACGAAAATCGTTCATTTTGCACCAAAAATTTCCTTTGATACTTGACAAAAAATCCTCTTGGTTCCAAAAACGTTCGGCAGAGGGTGGTGACCGAGTGGATAAGTGCGCTGGTCTCTCACGCCAGAGGTCCCGGGATCGATCCCCAGTCGGGGAAAGTTCTCTAGGTGTCCGAACACTCTCTGTCAGCATCAATTATGGGGTTGATGCTGTCACAGCGTACCGTCCTATCGGGTGGGGACGTGAAATGGCTGTCCTCTGTCAGTGTGCGGAGAGAGACACACTCCGTGTGGGCTAAATATCCCTTCGCAGTATTCGAGAAGAGCTAGGCCACAAGGTCATCCCACACTCCTACGCCATTGGGACAAGGAGAGGCGTTAATATAAGTTGCATAACTTGTTCGCCAACTCTTGTAAAACAAATAAGATTAAATAAAAAAAAAACTGTTCAGCATTGGGGACGCGTTGACTGCGGGAATTCGGGACATCACAGGCTTGAATTATTTATTGCTGATCTGATAGTCTGGGAATATTTTCAAAGTGCTCTAGTTGCTGTTGCACTTCCCTTTTTGGAGAACCTCGATAGGGAATCTCGGAAATGACGTCATACGACAGTGTGTGCTGGGCGGCACATGGTGTTGACACAACCCTCATAAGTGGCCATGCCGTGTCAGAATTACTTTGGCGATGGGCTGTGTCAATGCGCATGTTCTGTTCGTCTTGTTTAGGGCAGATGAATTTAAGTTGTCCATGTTGTTTGATGTGAATCACCATCTTGGTTTCTGAGAAACCACGAAGTTGATATATACTAAAATATATACATTAAAAAAGTAGGGGATATGCAAATTGATATTGATATTTTCGGAAAATGGTATTGGATACGCGTGATTGGACACATCAATATGGTACCAAGTTTAGTGTCGATCATATCATCGGCCCACGAAAATTTCGTTCAGGTTTTTCGCACGAGCGCCGCGTTAATGTCTGTGCGGTACGTTTTGAAATTTTCATTTGTACTGAACGGGCTTTCTCGGAGGTCTCATCGTTCTTTTCTTGGTATAAACTCGTTCATCAATAGTTTCTGGTCAAAACGTAACTTTTGAGGTATGCGAAGACTGACACGTGACGAACGTTTACGTGCCGTTGGCATTTTGGAAGCTGGCAACAGACAAACTGCAGTGGCTCAAATTCTCAGCGTTGCCCAATCGGCGATTAGCAGGTTGTGGCCTCGCTACCATCCGAGAGGCAATGTTGACAGACGTCGGTCAGGTCGTCCAAGAAGGGCGACAACTGCTAATCAGGACCGTTTCATCCGAACCGAAGTATTTTTCGTAACCGTTATCAAAGTGCCTCAGACATTGAGTCGCGTGAGAACCATAAGGTTCTATCTTCCAGTGGAACTGGAAGATAGAACCTTATGGTTCTCACTCGACGATTGGACAGCAGCTGCGCCGAGCGACAGATGTGCGAGTCAGTGGTCAGACTATCGGAAATCGCCTACACCGCTGGAATTTGTGCGCTCGACGACCTCGAATAATTCCACGTTTGAACGTCACATCGCATCAAGGTTTAATTGGTGTGGAGCACGACAGCGCTGGGACAATCGTCGGTGGAGCAACGTCATGTTTTCCGATGAATCGATGTTCACTCTTAACTTCCACGACAGGTGAAACAGAGCGTGGAGGCGGCGGAACGAACGATACCATGGCGGAACCGTTAGGCATCATGATCATTTTGGTGTTGGATCGGTTATTGTGCGGGAAGGCATACGCATGGCAAGCAGAACAGCATTACATGTCATCCAAGGGCGTGTCACGGGGCAGACCTACCATGACAACATGTTAGCAGCCCACGTGGTGCCATTTGCGAGACGTCACGGCCGTCGATTCATTTTCCAAGAGGATAATGCAAGAGCACACACGGCCCGTGTCGATACAAAGTTCCCCCAGGAGCAGAACATCACTTCACTGCGTTGGCCTATACAAAGTCCAGACCTTGCACTAATCGAGCACGTCTGGGATATGCTTGGCAGGCGCATACGACAACGCCATCAACCCCGTACCAATGACCAGGAATTCGCCCCTGCACTGCAGGAAGAATGAAATAACATCAGTCATGCTGATATTAGACATTTGGTGAGGAGTATGCCCCTTCCTTGTCGTGGATACTTCACCCTCCGGTATAGGCTCCTGCACAATCTGAAATCCCTATAAAATAAAACTTTATGATTAAACCATGTGCGTGGCATGACATAAGGTGTTTAGTAGGTCAATGGACGTTTGCTGGGTTAAATACTTCAAACTGGGTACATATCGCCGTAACTATGCTACCTTAGCACTCAACTGAATTGACCACGTTGCCATGCCATGTGGCTAAGTCTGTAACGTCAAATGCGTCTTGAGTGTCATCCTAAAAATCATAGATGTCCGTAAAAATGGTCCTGGGTTTGAGAGAATATGTCCCAGGAGAGGTCAATAACGAGGATACGGGGCCCGTAAAGTATCACCCATGACCAGAAATCGTTATGGTGGTTACGTTCAGTAACTGGGACATGTCCATGTGTTCCCAATTCATCGCTAACTACCTAATAAAGAAAAAACAATTGCGTGAGAGATAAAAGAGAACTGGCAATTACAGTTGAAACTTGGAGCCCTGTGACTGTATTGTGTACTATTTTTTATCTAACAATCATATAGATTTTGACCTGAAAACATATCACATAATGTGTTCCGATTCCGTATAATATAGACAGCTCATTCTGATTCCGTATCCTAGAGAAAACTCGTTTCCGGTAGCGCTACGAGCTATTGTAACAGGCACATGGATACATTATATGTGCGTTTCAGTCATCGACCGAACATTATGTCCCAAAGATGTTTAAAAATAATTTAACCCTTTACCTAACATAAAAAGCAGACGACACTTTTATTGAATAACTAATTTGTTTTCATTTGTTGTCTCAAAAACATAGGTTATTGCCACTCATTGGAACGAGGGGTCAGCACCTATGTTTTTGAGACAAAAAATGAACGAATAATGGAAATTAATTGGTGATTTCTTGAGAATAGCATTGACCGGTTTTGGTCGTTACGTTGGGAAAAGGGTTAAAATTTAATCTGTTTATGTGACAGAATTGTTAGATAAATGAATTATCATGATAATGTTCATGTCCTGTGATTTGTATCAGATTCTCGGTGGTGTCCAAAAATGGGATCACAACTCTCCGGCAAAGCCGGCTCGTTGAGATCTCATTCTGGACACCGCCTCGAATCTCATACATATCACAGGGCATGCACATTATCATGATAATCTGTATGTAGTAATAGCGCGCTAAGTGCACTTTGGTCCCTTTCAAACGGAACCAATAGCGTAACTCAGTTCCTGTTGAAAAGCAGTGTGCCCAACTCATTCACGTTATTCCTAAACTCTACTGGGATACGTGTACATGTAATGACGTAAATAGATATTAAAATTCGACTACATATACAGAATGATGAGTGTGGATTACTACCTTATCACAGCGCTACATATTCTCTACTCGAAAAGTATTTACAATTGTTCCTAACAGCTCAGGAAACACTTGTAAACTTTCATCATATTTGATCACCGAGTCCCACCAGGTGGACCATGTGATGAAAGTTTGCAAGTGCTTCTTGTGTTTTGTCCTCAGAAATTGAAATAATTACTAATTGAAAAATCTGTCCCACAGTGATTTAGTAGTAATCCACCATTCACATACTGTACTCTCAATATTCTCTTTCTGTTTGATCGGTTCAGTTCACAGCCGACATCGCTAATAACGCATTTTATTTAATGCTCAGGCATCAATTCACGCTGAAAAATTAAGTCATATTCCCCTGTCGGTCAGCAAAACGAAATATCAAAATGATATTTAGAAATCGATATTTCATCGTAGGTTCGGATGACGAATCACATGTACTTTAAACGAGTCAGCACATCAGTAATGAATTCCAGAGTCCCAAATACAAACGAATTCGAATAATTGATAGTGACAGTGACTAAATCAATTCATTAAATCAGCGGTTTCAAAGTTTGACTTTCTCATTCACCTTCCAGCGAAAAGCCGAAATCACTTTCAAATTTCTTCAGTTCAACTTCACACGTCTTCAGTGCATTGAGTTCAAAAAAAATAAAATGACGTGTCTTGTTATTGAAAATAAGAAAGTGGTGTTTTTTGTTATTGTTCTATTTCTTCGAAACACATTGCGATTATTTCAATTCGCCAGCCTTGGTAAATCGTAAAGTTAGGGGAGAAATAAGATGGGACTACTTTTTGTGCGGATATTCACACATTCCAATGGTTGGAGTTTGGTTGTTGTAATTTTTGTATGGACGCCGGTTCGGCACATAAATTTTGCGCCTTAATGGCAAATAAAGGCCACAAATTGGAGAGTTTGTAGTCGTAGAGCATTAAATAAAAAGAAAATTCACGAAAATTTGCGTCGCTCGTGAAGATCCTCATATTTCTTTGTAGCCACTCACGAGATATTTTCGGTATTCATCAAATTTTCGTGAATATCCTCTATATATTTTGTATTGCACAGCGCAAACGCTTTGGTGTATTTCACACTACTTCATTCTTCTGCAGTGAGGAGCGCATGAACTAACGAGCATTTCCTGTGCTAATTGTGGACGTACTTCTAATTTCAACTGTAACGACACAATGCAATAAGTATTAATACACGAATGTTTGTTCTTATTTTCATTTATGCAGTTTAAACTGTCAAAGCCCAGGAACCGCGTACTACCCCTCCCCTCCTCTCTATGGTTTCGCCACATGAATACCATTTTTATTCACTCTGGAGTGAGAGAATACACACGAATGTAATAGCAAATTGATATTCTTCCGCCATCTTCTCTTGCAAAGATGGTCAATCAATTGTTTAACCCTTTACCTAACATGAAAAGCAGACGACACTTGCAAAAATAATTCTTGAATAACCAATTTCTTTTCATTTTTTGTCTCAAAAACATAGGTTATGACCCCTCGTTGGAACGAGCTCGTCGAGCTCGTTCCAACGAGGGGTCATAACCTATGTTTTTGAGACAAAAAAATGAAAAAAATAGTGAAAATTAATTGGCGATTTTTGAGAATAGCGCTGGCCGGTTTTGGCCGTTACGTTAGGTAAAGGGTTAACCCTTTACCTAACATGAAAAGCAGACGACATTTGCAAACAAAATTATTGAATAACTTATAGCGACCTCGTTTCAATGAGGGGTCATAACCTATGTTTTTGAGACAAAAAAAAAATAATGAAAAAAATGAGTTATTCAATAATTTTGTTTGCAAGTGGCGTCTGCTTTTCATGTGAGATAAAGGGTTAAACAAGGGGTCATAACCTATGTTTTTGAGACAAAAAATGAAAAAATAATAAAAATTAATTGGCGTTTTTAGTGAATAGCGCTGGCCGGTTTTTGCCGTTACATTAGGTAAAGGGTTAAATCAAATTGCTCGACCAACACATAAAACGTTTCAGCTAATGGACGTCTATTTCCGACTGTAAATTGATTGGTAGACTGCCTCCTCAGCCTTCGTTGAGGTTCATGAAGAATTTATCTGATCAAATCTCCTAACTTCTTGTTTAAGGGGTCGTTCAACCCAGCTTTGGCCAATTTCAGGAATGTTTGTCCATTACCCACATATGGCTAGAAAGAAATAACACCAGTAAATTATATAGCAAAATGTTTGGAAAAGAAAGTAGAGCATGTGGAAACTGACATTTGCCATGGAACTGTTGTCGTGTGGTTGTGAGCACTACCTGAAAGTCTTCTATGGCATAACGTCGCCTGAGTGCTAGAATGTCCTATGTCCCATAGGGGACATAGGACATTCTAGCACTCTGGAGACGATAAGCCCGATACCCAAATTTTGACAGTAAACTACCTTAAAATAACTGAATGGTTGTACTTTGCAATCCTGGTACAGACACGGAGAAATCTTTTTTGTCAGTCATGAAAAGGATGAGCTGTAAGACTAATACTAATCCATGGTATCTACAATTCCCATTTTGTTTTGTTTTTGATTTGCTGAAGAAAGTTCAGCAGGCTCAACTCCATACAGTTCAGAGTAACAGATACGCAGGCACAAGTGACTTTATGAATTTTGAAGATTTTGTAATAATTATACCTCATAATTCATTTGATGGTTTAATATTTATGGCAAAGTCATACAAATGGTTTCATTGATAAACTATGGAAAAACAAACATCCTAATTTATTTATTTGATATCATGTGGTTCATTTCTGGTGTTTAGTTATGACAGCTGCCATTTAAATTCTCAAATAAAGTGAACTGCGGCAACAAAAATGGGAACAGCCATCAATATAAAAAGTTCCGCATTTAAAAAAAAATGTATCGACCAAATGATTTGGTTTAGCGTCTGTGATTGTTCATTCTATGTTTTACATCGCATAATTTGGTTTGAAACTATCGTACTCTTGTATTACGTTTCTTGTAAGGTGCACTGTTATCAGAACCGGCCAATTTTACAACAAGAATAGCTTATTTGTTGATTGGATCCAATTTGGTAGGCAGTCAATGAAAGGCGTGAACAAAACCACGATTATTTCGGTTAGTGATTTCATTTATCTGCAATTTCATTAGCGTTCTGGCCTCACTTCGGTAATCTAACGATTTTAACCATGGGGGAATGCCGATGTTGCGAACACAATATTGACATGCGATTTCGGTGGTACCGATTTCATATTACAAGGTTTAAACGAAAAGATCGAAATGGATCAGTTATTGCGAGGTAAGGAAAGTTAATGTTACAGTAGTATGTAATGTGGTCAGCAGGACCTCGGTGCAGGACGTCGGAGGTGACGTCATGTCACTTGATCCAATGGCGCCATGTTTGGTTGTCATGGTAGCCCGTGTGGGCGGCCATGTAATGACGTCATTGCCATGGTGATACGTGGCGTCAGTGCATATGTGCAGCACGTGTTGTTAGGGTGATATGTGTTTCTGTTGTCCTGTTTGTATATTGGATACCGCCATATTTGTTTCGATGAAAGCACGTCATTGCTATGTTACCCAAAGTCCTACTGTAGCATGTTTGGAGGGTTTGTATTGCTGGAACGAATCGAATCTCATCGCGCAAATGAGCTATAGAGCAATTAATCGAACGAGTGACTCCACATACTGCTCTACGACTCATCTCAATATTTGAGGATACCTATGACATGGTATTCTACTATTCGAGGATACCTTTTGAGGATACCTTTTGAGATACCTTTTGGGGATACCTTTTAAGGATACATGTTGAGGATACCTATTGAAGAATACCTTTTGAAGGATATTTTCCTGAAGACAATTATGGCTCATGTTACCCATCCTTTTTGGAAATCGCCCCACGGAAAAAACAAGGCGGCGGAAGCGCGGAGTTTATCCCGGAACACAATGGCCATGTCTACAGGTCCGGAACGGATTTACCAGGGATAATCACGGATTAAAACCGTAGGCTTCCGGCACCCTGAACCGTGAATGTGAGAACCTCGCTTTACACACTGTTTTCGGGGAAATACGGACTCAATATACACTTATTTTAGGACAAAATACTTTTAGGGTCCTTTATCTGACATACAATTATTTAGTTAATTTTTATTACAGATCCAAATGGTTTGGGATATGCCGAGTGGTTTAAAATATTCATTCTGGAAGAATAATGATACTCACACTGATGCCTGCTTATGCTTTTTGTACATTCAACTCAAGCCAATGATCTCCATACAACTGGACTGCTGGAATGCTCATTGGTCACACACTGAAAGTTGACTCACCGGCTACCATGTTTCGGGAAGTTGTTTCTATAAATAAACAATGATTCCAACAACACAAATTGCTGAAAGCTTTAAATTTTTCTTTTCGTAATTGCTTCACCATCGGAGTGACTAGCAAGCCACTTCATTTTTCTGGATTTTACACACGTGCAGCAGGCGGTACCCCAAATGAAGTGTTGTTTAAATTACAAACCGATTCACGATTTGAACTAAGATGGAATGAGATTATCTGGTTTATAGATTATTTATCCAGTGCCGTCTAGGGTACACGAGAGGTTTATTTACTAAACCTGTGATCGTTAAAAGTTTCCTTGAACAAGCCAACTTTTAACGATCACAAGTTTAGTAAGCCTCTCGTGTTTCACGATGCAGGTTTTGGGCTATGGGTAGTGTCTTATAGGAACATATACGCTTCGTGTCTCGGTTGAACATAAGCTTCAAGCCGCAAACCTCAGATCATGTTACCGCCAGTTCATCACAATAACTTATAGTGTTGTCGTCAAAAGTGAATACCGTGTCGTTTGACGAAGTGAAAACTCTTAGGCTGTGACTGTAGTCACAGCATCATAGTTTTCACGTCATCAGACTTAATCGATTGAGTCAAGGTATCGCGTTGATTCTCCTGAAACCAGGGTAGTGGTGGGGGGGGGGGGGGGGTTGAGTCGGGACGTTTTCGGGGATGTGCCTCCCCCCCCCCCCCACCACTACTAATTTTCCCGTCGGGATATTTTCAGCTGGATTGGAGTCTTAAATATCTATTCGCTCTTGCTGGTAATCATGTATTTCCTCGTGAGACTAGGTTTGGTCCACAAGTTTATGTCACACACGCAGACGGCCTCACGCAAATGGAAGTATGTGACTGATTGGGGATATTATGGTCCTAACATGACCAATTTTGAGCCCGAAAATTAAGAAGTTGGGAAGCCCATGGTCCACGACTACTATATTTATTTATCCACAAACAAATTTCCTGAGTTTTCTAAACTATAATCTCCATTGACAAATATTGCATCCACATCAGTAGAAGGAGAGGGATGAAAAGTCCCACATTGGATGGAAGGAAAGGTGGATGAAAATGACGTCATAGCCATGTGCCCTAGTTATGTCATGTTTTGTTGTCATGGTAGCTGGAGCGAGCGACCATCTGGTGACGTCATCCCTATAGCGATGTTGTCCTGTGCGCAACCCAGAGTCGGTCATCTTCGCGATATTCCTGTATACTCGTGATGTGGCAATGCCTTGTACTGCCAACGTGCAATAGCCCACATAATTTCTTTACCCGCCTGTCTGCGAAATTCTGTAATGGAACGTCCTATAGACAAGATAAATGTACTACAGGTACAGGCTTTTTTAAGAATGGCATAACGCATAATCCTCTGGAAATGTACCTTTCAATACTGCTATGTGTAGCAAGTACCTATAGTACATTGACCTTGTATATTGAAATCCAGAAGTAAAATCTTTAGCTGTCTATTTATTTTAAAAACGTATGGAATGAAGAGATGTGATGTTCATGAAGTCACGACACTTACAAAGCCATCATTTGGGAATTTCTATAGCAATTTTTTTTTATTTGCAATACAGGTACAAGTGTCCTGAAAATTTCCTCATTCAAGGTAAATGTAGTGTAGAGTTTCGTCAATATGCACCAAACAAATAACCTATACAATCGCCAGGGTGATTTCTAAAGATTTATATCATCCCTTGAATGGAACAAGATGCCATCTTCAATACAGAATGGCACACTGTTCATCTCAAGGGACGATATATATATTATGTCAATTCTATTAAATGTCATGATACAATTTATGATACCTTGCAAACTCCCGATCTTAACTCATACCCAGAGTCGAGTGCCCTTTTTGATACCTCTTCCACCCTTGCCATCGGATGCTTCTGGCGCACTTGAGCTTCGCGTTGTGGAGAGTATTCAGGTGTAAAAACATGTTCCCAAAGATAATTGAAGTTTAGGATCGGTATTGCAAAGATTGTGAAATCTATGTCTCCGTGCCACTTGTACATTTCACCCCAGTGACCTAACCTTTTCCCGACTGATCGGTCAGATACGTCCTGCGTAACACGTGTTCTGTTTCAGAGTTGCTGATATATTGATCATTCATGCCTTGTGAGGTCTAAGGGAGCTGCCCTTCCCAGGGGAAACCTGCCACAAATACATCTCAAATGGTGGTATTTCGGAAAATTTGGAAAATTTCACATCACCCACACCTCAGGGCTAAGCTACCCTTCAGAAGGCTTCAGAATACTTGATTATATCTTCCTCTCTACACATCCTAAAGACAAGCGGTTGTCAGGGTTGCAACGAACCAACGAGCAGGGGTTGAAGTTCTTGTTTAACGGGAGGGTTTATAACTAGTTATTCCTATTTGTGAAAGACGTGACTAAGTAGTCAAAAGTTTGTCCTTGTGACGAAAGGTCATATAATTATCAACAGACATCTTGGCATGAAATATCGTTTTCCTGTCATATGGTTTACAGACAGAGGACTCGGAAAATGTTTCACTTATGGAAACCCGCCCGGGCTATTTTCCGGAGAAGGTTAAAAAATAAACACAGTATATAAATAGAGGATGTCCAACGAGTCCTCAGTTGCCTTGGTTCTGTTCTGTTTCTATTATTTATTATATGCTAGCTTGTGAATTATCGCAAACTATCTAAAAGATATTTCTCGATATCTATCGACTCGATAGATATCGAGAAATATTTCTCAGTAGCTTCCCAAATGGCGTCACGCTACGCCGCATCACGTCGCTTTGAAGGAACGATCAGGTGATCTTTGTTATTGTTTTGAAAGGTACGCATTTGGGATCGAATTGGGCTGAATATTGTGCAATAAAATGTCTCGTAGCATATAATAAAAAGGAAATCTACTCGATTTTAGTCGGTATCTGCAATTATCTCATGAGTGTGGAACTAAAAGTTTTATTTTTCACGCGCGCTTGCGCGAGTGAAAAATAATACTTTTAGGTCCACGCGGTGAATTTTTTTTCAATACCTTCCTAAATGACGTTACACTTCGGCGCATGACGTCGCCTTGAACGTCGCCCTGAATGAACGGTCAGCTGATCTTTGTTATTTTTTCTCAAACATAACTGTCTGCAGTGAAATTGGGCTGAATATTGCACAGTAAAATGTCAAGTAGCATATAATAAAAAGAAAATCTACACTATTCGTGCAAGCGCTCGTGAAAAATAAAACTTTCAGGTCCACACTCATGAGATAATTCCCGATATTCACAAAAATAGTGTAGATATCCTCTATATATTTCTAAAATGTGCGCCATCATTGAATCGCATCTGCCAGACGTTCCTGGTTAATCGGATGACACACAGGTCAACTTCTCTTTTCATCCATCAACCAAGGGTCAAACTGAAGCTCAAGAAATTATTGAATCATGTATTCCGGACATTCGCACTTGGATGATTTCAAAGAAATTAATGGTAAACGATCATAAGACTGAATTCCTAATAATTGGTCCACGTCAGCAACTCACTAAAACTGACATTCAGTGAACTTAGGAGATTCCACCATCGGGGCAAGTGACAGTGTACGTAATCTTGGTGCCTTCTTCGACTCAAACATGTCTATGAACAATCATGTTACAAATATGTGCAACATGGCTTTCAGAGGTCTCTACAAAATTAAACAGATAAGACAGTTCCTTACAAAAAACTCCACAAAAACTCTAGTTCATGCCTTTGTAACTTCACATTTGGATTATTGCAATGCCTTGCTGTTCAACCTTCCACAATACCAGTACTCTCGCCTGCAGAAAGTATTAAATGTATCAACCCGAGTTGTATTAGAATATCACGATATCAACTCATCACTCCTGTTTTGATGGATCTGCACTGGCTGCCAGTGAAGTGCAGAATATTTTCAAAACTTTATTATTAGTTTTCAAGGCACAAAATAACATGTCACCATCCTACTTAGAACTCATCAATACGAAGAATGTGTGTCAATACATAGGCAAAACTACATGTATGTTTCAATGAGTCGTTTTGTATTCAATGAGTCAGATGTGCGTAGGACGAAAACGTCGAGACCGAAGGTCGAGACGTTTTCTTGCTACGCACATCTGACGAATTGAATACAAAACGACTCATTGAAACATACATGTGGTTTTGTATTTATTACATGACCCAAGCACCTACTGACCTAATTTTCTTTTCTATCAACGGTGGTAAACACCATGCACTTTATGCAGTCGCATTGCATAAAAAAAGTCCCGGTTGGAACAGGTTGGTGTGCAATACGGAATTCCGTATTGCACAGCCGTATTGTACGCCGTATTGCATAAGAGAGACTGCATGGGCATGTAATAAAATTTTAGGTCTGATGGTAAAATGCTACTACATGTTCCAAAAAATAGGTGTAATATATTTGGAGATAGAACATTCTCATTTGCTGTTCCTCACCTGTGGAATAATTCACCAGATAATCTAAAAGACTGTCAAATGTCAAATTTTCAAGAAAGATCTCAGAACATATCTATTTCAAAAAGCCTGTAAGTGATGTTCTAGACTGTCAAATACTGTATATATTCTCTTTGTATATTTGCACGATGTCAGAACATGCCCAACGCCTTAGAATATGGTTCTTTATCCAGTGAACTATACTTTTGGCGCTATATAAATAGATATATCTTACCTCCTACAAGTATGTGGGAATTTCATTGGTTCAAAAACGTCACATGCAGACTGCATATAAAACCATATACTGCCTGTCAACATCAATATATGCTGACAGCTATGGGTAATCTCCTCTTTGTTCATTGATTATTCAAAATGGCGGCACCCGATAAAATCTTCAAGTTGAAAGATTGAGTGTTGGAAGCCCATATTTGGTCTGAAGTGCAGGTTAGGCAACTTAAAAGGCTTCATATTCTGTGGATGTGTGTCATGTTACCTTCGAAACTGTTTGGTATGTATGAATTTGCCTTGTTACAATTTATGGGAGAGTGCCTGTAGGCACTCTCCCATACATTATAACAAGGCAAAGACACGTGAACACATTGTGAGAATTCTCTCATTTAATTTTGATCGCTGTTGTTATTAGTTCTGTGCATCGATGCAGCAGTCGGTAAGATATATTCGTTACACAATTTGTTGGTGGCCTAATATGGTATATATGGTGTCAGTTAATTCTATATTGGACTCGAGCTTCGCTCTCGTCCGATATGAAATTACCTAACCCCATATATACCATATTAGGCCACAAACAAACTGTGTAACTAATAATATTATCATTATTATCTATATGGAAATTTGCAAAACAAGTTCAGTAATCTTGGTCTGGACCGTGGTTTAGCTCAGTCCAGAACCTATTTACTGGGCGAGTTTTGTAATTTTCGATATAAACTTGGGACGAGTTGAAGATTGTATTTATCATATGATCTGAAAACCCCACACAATACACTCAAATGGAGAGAGAAGCAAGCCGCGACTTCTTTGAGGCCCGTAATTACGTTACAACTTTAGATGCGTTGTTTGCCCGGACTGTCCGCCTCAGAAAATAGTCCCCAATAAAGGATAGATTGCGAAGTATTTAATAATACAAATGTAATGAAATAATATTCAAATAAACATCAACTACTGCCACAGACAACAAATATATATCATTCTTCATGCCCCGAGTCTGAATCTACGATTATTCTCCAGTGCTTGATCGGCCGTGTAATACCTTTTTAATGGATGGGCTTATTAACCGGAAGAAGGGTCAGACCATACGATAAATTAAAATATAAATAGTATAAACTTAAAGTTTAGTCCGTCTGCAAAAGATTAAAATGTTGTGTTCGTGCCTATGTCTTGTCATTGTTAACTGACAGGAATGGTTTGTAATAATCTATAAGGAAACCATTTTCAAGCCTTTGCCACATACACTCATACAATTTGTTTTAGGTTTCCGTGTCTTTGTGATATTCATCCATATAATAATATTATATTTAGTTTAAGCTTCTACACAACGCACAGGATATGAGAATGCATAGAGAGTAATCGCTTGACTGAACTGGTTACGTGAAATAATTCATGAGAGGTGAGGGCGTTGTACAAACACGAGTGCGCGAATGCGCACGAATGTTTTACAATATAGTCCCTCGCCTCGAATGAATTATTTCACGTAACCAGTCCAGTCAAGCGATTACTCTGTTTATTACTTTTCATTATTAACAATAATTATATTATTTAACCCTTTACCTAACGTAACGGTCAAAAACGGCCAACGTTATTCTCAAAACTCGCCAATAATTTTCATTATGTTTTTAATTTTTTGTCTCTAAAACATAGGTTATGACCCCTCATTGGAACAAGCTCGTCGAGCACGTTCCAATGAGGGGTCATAACCGATGTTTTTGAGAAAAAAAATGAAAATAATAGTTATTCAAGAATTTTTTTTGCAAGTGTCGTCTGCTTTTCATGTTAGATAAAGGGTTAAAAAAAGTAAAAAAAACAATGAAGTCCCCATTATACCCACGGCAAAGCGCTTTCGTTTACGTGCACGGATACATGACACAATTGTTGATTGCATAATTCACTCGTGAAGTTATCGTTTACAATCAAACCCGGAAATCTCCGTAAACCACACCTTGGAAAGTAATAAATTATTTTAATTTCGATTTTTTCTCAAAATTGAACAAAACTATAACATGTGACCCCCTCATTGGATGTGTATGTCAAGTCTTAGTTCACCTATTCAAGTAAAATTGTTTAAAATTCCAGACACGTGTGCTACTTTTTTCTCTATGACCACTTTTGGGACCCAACCCTGATTTTTTTCCAATTTCCTTGAGTTTTTTTCCAGCCACGTTTTGACACCCACCCCCTTTATGGGGCCAAAAACAGAGACATGCCGAAAAAACAAAGGCTTATTTTTTTGTTTTCTGATTTTTAGTAAGATAACAGCTAGTTTCCCATGGATGTTGTGTTTTAAACTTGATAGATGTTTTTGTGGCAATTGCAAAAACGTGATCCACACTTGAGATACCAGATAGGTCATAGCACTGACTATTTTTGTTTCTTGATGTTCAGCATGGTCATAGGATTGACTTGTTCACGATGTTTTGCTTTCGAGAATGGAACAGTGTGCATCAACACCTGAACATTGTATATTGTTTTATACCTGACCTCTAACACACATAATAAATCTTCGGACCTCTAACACACATAATAAATCTTACATTTTCATCTGGTGTAATACCCGACGGACTGAAAATAGCGAAGGTGATTCCTATCCACAAAGGGGGAGATTCCAGTATTTTTAACAACTACAGACCAATCAGCATACTTCCAGCATTCTCAAAAGTTATGGAAAAGATAATGTATAATCGCCTGTTAAATTTTTTATCGGCTCATGATAGTTTATATCAGTTTCAGTTTGGATTCAGAAAAAAACATTCTACAATACATGCTATATTACAACTCATCCACAACGTTGCCCTGAACAATGACAAGCCTACAAAGGACCGAACTTTATCAGTTTTCCTTGACTTTTCTAAAGCTTTTGATACTATAGACCATTCTATACTCTTACATAAACTCGAATACTATGGAATAAGGGGGATACCTAATTCATGGTTTAGAAGTTATTTGTCAGGTTGAAAACAGTATGTACAGTATAAAGAGTGTTCATCGACTTTTGAAAATATATCATGTGGAGTTCCCCAGGGATCAATCCTGGGGCCACTTCTCTTTCTGATATATGTCAATGACATCAGTAAATCAACACTTCTAAACCTTTTTGTCTTTTGCCGACGACACCACGATATCAACGGCCGACAACAACCTTGACATATTGACAGAAACAACAAATAAGGAACTTGACAAAATTGCAGACTGGTGCTCCGCGAATAAACTGTCACTCAATGCCACCAAAACAAGATGCATTCTACTACATTCCCCACATGACACATGGGACTTAGTTGCCACTCCCATAACTATAAACAATAAACATGTAATACAAATAGGGAACAAAAACGAAGTCCAAACAGTAAAATTCCTCGGTGTTGATTTAGACGAAAACTTAAATTTCAAGCACCACACCTCTCATCTGAGCTCAAAGATAGCCAAATCCATCTGGGCTATTAATAGAGTAAAAAAGTTTTTACCATTCGATACCCTGAAAATTCTGTATTTTACGCTAGTGCAAAGTCATTTGATGTATGCGATACACATCTGGGGACACGTGCCGGCTATAAAGAAATTAAGTATCCTTCAAAAACGTGCCATTCGAATAATAAACAATAAAAAGTACATACAACACACATACTGAGCCCCTATTCAAGCAAAATAAAATAAAATCCTGACACTGGACGATCTATATAAGCTAAATATCCTATTATTTATGCATGATTGGACCCACAACAACTTACCACTATCGTTATATAGTCTATATAATCTTAACAAGAACGAAACCGACAGGATTACCAGACACAGAGGTGAGATTAAACAACTCAAGCCCCGAACACAGTTCACGGCAAATCTCCCCTTACACACATTTCCAAAAAAGTGGAATGACATTGACCCACTGGTTCGAAATTTACCACGAGCACAGTTTAAAAAAAAGATGACCAACACGTTTCTAGGTTCGTATGAATCCTCTGTCAAATGTAGTAACAGATCATGCCACGAATGTCGGGAAGTACCGACTCCCGCGACACTACATACTCACTGAATAAGTCCGAAAAGTCCTTATTAATTAGGGTTGGTTCCTGAAAACTCCAGAACACAAACTGCCAACGAGGAACTCAAATCTCTCAGCTGGCTCTGGGCAAAATATCACATTCCCATGTATGCCCCCCTTCTCAGTGCAAGAATGAAACCAAATTCCACTTATCACCAGGACTGCAGAGTTCATTCCCTACATATATATATTTTACTTCATTTTTTCTACTGCACATGTTATTTTCAGTTGCAGCCGATTCTCCTCTCTCTCTCTCTCTCTCTCTCTCTCTCTCTCTCTCTCTCTTCCTCTCCCTCCCTCTTTCTCTCTCTCTCTTCATTTTTTTCCCTCATTCGTTGCTTTTTTATCTCCCACTTTTTTGTCTTCTCATACTCTACATTTTCCCTTTCCCTGAGGTGGGTGACAGTAATACAGCCAGCTGGCTATGTCACCTCCCTGCAGAAGACAAATATGTAGCTTCATAAATCCTAGATGTGATATATTATTATTACTATTTGTTGTTTCTTGGGCAATTATGTTATAAACATGTATTATAATGTCTTTTGCAAATAAAGTTATTACATTACCTGATCAGACCTGATATCTTGTTGCAATTTAAAAAAAGTGATCCGCACTTGAGATGACCAGATAGGACATAGCACTGATAATATTTATTTTTTGATCTTCAGCAAGGTCACAAATGTGACTAGGGTTTCATAGATATTTTATTGTCAAAAAATTGAACTGACTTGTATAAACACCTGTACATTGTTTATTGTTGTATTATTGTGATTCTGTTACTCGCCAAAAATAAAGTTTAGATGGGAAATGAAAAGTGATCTGTGCATATTTTCATTAAGTGTTCATCTGATTGTATATCTGAGACTGGTGGCATAACTGATTTTAAATGGCATTATATTGTTTTGGGGCGCTAGAGTTGCTTATTGTTGATTTCATAGTGCTACAAACAGGTAAAAAATCAAATGAAAAATGTAAAGGAAAAAAAAACTTTTGTCAAGGAAAAAACTGCTTTGGGTGCTTTTGCACCCCCCCCCCCCCCCCGCCTCCCCGCATATGTGTGGACAATTTATTTTTGACCCCCCCCCCCCCACCCCCCACCCACCCCCCGATTTAACCGTTTAATTGTTCAAGTCAACGGCACTTTCAAAGGACGAAAACCATAAAATCGGACAGTAACGTGATCACAAAGCGGATTCGTTAGCGCTCAGATCGAGATTGGATCAGGACACACTTAACCATTAACCCGCTGAGTATTTTCAAAATATTTTTCATCAAATGTAGTCATGGCTGCTGTGAGGCAGCCATGACTAAATTTGATGAAAAATTCATCTAAATTTAATCGCCAAAATCAATTTTCAAAAAGTCCATTCCATTTACGTAAGAGAAATTTGGTTAAATGTGCGCAATTTATACTTATATCAGTACCAAGAGATTTTGTGTTCTGGACAGGTATATCCACCAGCACAATGTAAGGAGTTAAACCCGGGTATGAAGAGATTTCCTGGGAAATCTGCGAAATCAAGACCGCACAAAAAAACAAAAATAAGAGTCTTGACTATTCAATGACGACAACACATAACTGAAAAACTAGCAAAAAGGCCTTGTGCTGCTCACAGACCGGTAGTTTATTAAAGCACTATACTCAAACCATATTAACCCGTCATTGACGGCTCAGCCTGCCAGGTAGAAAAACCAGAGATAAAACATTATTATGTTGTTTTGAAAAAATTCACTCTGGACAACCCTGTGTTCTGATTGCCAAGGCAATCTTGCCGTCTCCGGGGTTGAGGCCGAACCTCATCATCAATACAATGAAAAAACAAAAACAAAATATTAGAAACAAATAATGATGCATTGACATTGATAAAGTTTTGCTCTACGCCAAGCCAACCCCCCCCCCCCCCTTCAGGCACACACCCCTAAACACTCGTATCCAACTGTACTCCTTAAAAATGTGATGTTGCACGAGAGCAGCGAAACGCCAGAATGCTTTTCTTCCCCTCGACGACCCAATTATCATCAACCAAACAACATCCAATGCTCATACTACCCGACCGCCATGCATATCACCTAACCCGTTAACGTGCGAAGGACTGAGCCTCCAAGACAAATATTTTCCGCTACACTTTCTGTGCCACGGAAAAATTTGAATATTATCAATGTTCTCGCATTTCTTCTGAGCCACAAAATATCTTCAAAGGGTACAATGTGGGCATATTTTTTCCAACATGTTTTAACATTATACTCCTGGCTGCAACAACGGGAAAGGGACACCACCTCCATAACTTTTCTCCAATTCAAGACTTCAGACTTCATGATATGCCAACGCCATAGAAATGCTTGAATCACCCCAATGCTCTCTTTGCCCCACAAAATGTAGTTACCTGGCTACAAGTATGGCGTTAGCACAAATTTGGTTTCGACGTTGGATGTATTCTACACTTTCTCTCTTCATCTCCATCGAGATGTTTTTCGATGTTAGTAATCAGCGATAGTTGTCCGGAGAGACATGGGTTGCTTTTGTACGTTTTAAAACCATAGCTGTTGACTGTTGATAATTACAGCGTAAACCGAATTTCAACTTTAAGAAATCAATAAACCAGCATTCCGCTCTTGACTTCGGTAAAACAGTGCAAAAGTCTTGCGTCTCTCGGTTCATTGAGCGCAATGCTGCGTATGTAAATCAAGCTCGTTTATCTAAAACGAAAACTTGTAACACTGTATCAACTTTCAAATCTTGAAGGTCCACTCACTAAGGCAGAATGCTCAAGCTCCCTGAAACAAATGACAAATAACAAATCTCCAGGCTCAGATGGCTTTACAGCCGAATTTTACAAAATCTTCTGGAATGACATTAGTATGTAATTAATCAACTCCTTGAACTTTGGTTATTCTACAAAAGAACTTTCAACCACCCAACGAACTGGTATCATAACATGTATACCGAAACAAAACAAACCGAAAACGTTTTTGAAAAACTGGAGACCAATATCCCTTATAAATGTAGATTTTAAGATTTTAAGATCGGTTCTGCTGCTATAACCAATCGCATCAAAATGGTCCCACAACAATTAATATCCGAAACACAACTTGGCTTTGTGAAGGGGAGATATATTGGAGAATCAACCCGATTAATCTTTGACCTACTTGAAAAATGCGTGTAACAAAATATTCCCGGAATTTTAACATAACTGGATTTCGAGAAAGCTTTTGATTCCTTGGAGTGGTCCTTTATGTTGAAAACCTTACGTTTTTTAAACTTTGATCCGTTGATCATCAGATGGTTTCAAACATTCTATAACAATATTTACAGTTATATTTTAAATAACGGGCATTGTTCTGAAAATATAAAGTTAGGGCGAGGTGTGAGACAGGGAGATCCGCTTTCCCCCTACTTATTTATACTCTGTACAGAAATCCTGAGCGCAGCACTAAAATATAACCCGGATATAAATGGTATTACAATAAACAACTCCGAATATCTGATTAGCCAATACGCTGATGACTCCACACTCTTTCTGAGCGACGACGGACACTCATCAGATATAGCTCCTGAAACAGTGAACTCGTTTTCAAAAATCTCTGGATTAAAGGTAAACTTCGATAAAACCGAGGTGATATGGATTGGGGCAAAACGGGGTTGTGGGGACGAAAGTCCTACACAACAAAATGTTAAATGGAATCACAATAACGCCTTTAAAATTTTGGGAATCGAATATAATTTCTTTAGCGAGAATTACATTGTTAATAACTACCTTAATCAGATGGGAAAAATTGAAACACTTCTTAGTTACTGGTCGTTCAGAAATCTGGCACTTATTGAGAAAACGGTAGTTACTAAAACCCTTGCTCTCCCAATGCCAATACACTGCTTGACAGTTCTCTCAAATCCACCTGAAAATATTATATGTAGACTACAGGCTCTCTTTTACAAGTTCCTTTGGTCGGGCAAAAACGAAAAAGTGAAACGCCGTACATTAATCATTTTGATAGAATATGGAGGACTTAAATTCCCAGATATGAAAACGTACAGCTACTCTCAAAAAAGGCTTTTAGACCCAGGTACACTGGCACCCTGGAAAACTTTGGTTTTAGACGATTTTGAAGATCAAGGCGCCTACAAAATTTGGTATTTACACAAGGAAGGACTTCTAAAGGTCGGAGAAAAATTAAATACCTTCTGGAAGAATTTAGTACACATATGGTTCCTGCTAGATACAAATGCTACCTCAACCCCCGAAGATATTCTGCGGGAGCCATTATTTTATAATGAAAAAATAAAAATCAATTATCGACCCTATTTCCTTAAAGAATGATGTAGAAAGGATATCTTTTTATCAACGATCTCTTAAGTGAGCAAGGAGGGTTTTTAAGCTTCCCTCTTTTTTCAAGGAAATACAACCTCTTTGAGACGCCATTCACCGTTTACCAAGGATTGATCATTGCAATACCAAAGCCGTGGAAAGAAGCACTAAAAGAGACCTGTTGAATCCCAACCATAAGAAAGGAATACATTGAATTAGTGAATTTGTCGAAGAAAACGTGCCAAACTTTCTACCCCATCTTTTTAAAGGTAGTTGCTGCGAGACCTTATGAATCCCAGAAAAAGTGGGAAGAGTCCTTGGGTATCGACTTCTAACCGACAGACTGGGAGTCCATATACAAGGGTTCTTTTACTATTAGTGATGACCCCTACCTTCAAAGCCTCCAATACAAAATATTGCACAGATCGATTTATACCAACTCCAAACTACTTAAAAGTAAGCTGTCTGAAACGGAACTATGTACCTTCTGCAGCAATGCAAAAGAAACTCTGTTGCACCTATTTTTCGAGTGCAGTCATTCTAAGACGATACTCGTGAACCTTCAAGATAAATTGAGAATTAATTGTGCTCTGTCCTTTCCTCTTACTCCACAGTATGTGCTTATAGGTTTCCCAACAGCTGCTAATCTGTGTGTACTACTTTTCAAAAAAATTTATTTATTCTTGCAAGGTGAGGGGGTTTACACCTGTCTTCAAAAGCTTCCTAGAGCAGATAAAAGCATACCGTATATTAGAATTAATGTCCGTTCATAAATATTCGTCAAAACAAGCAAAGTGCATTCAAGAGAGATGTGAGCAACTACAAGACCTGCTTGGTATATAAAGCTTCCTCTAAATGAGACGAGAGGGTAAGCCTCGTCAAATCCACGGTTCCCACTAGTACCCCCTCTTAGACCTAATTCTTCCCCTATATTTTGAGACCTTATGGTAACGACAGTACACACTGATTATCGCCCTCTTTTCAGACACTAGTATAATCTCAAAACAACCCAGAACTCATCAGATAAAGCGGAAAGTGTGTATTATTTTATGTACATTTATTTATATATATATTATATTGTTTGTCAATAAGACAAACCTTGTAAAAAACGGTTTTTGTATATATCTGCTGAAATTAAAAATTATTAAAAAAAAAACAAACAAGAAAAAACTTTCAAATCTTGGTACTTGTTTTTTTGTCAATAATAATAATCTTATAATATTTCATTTTTATTACACGCCTGTTCTATGATATCCCTATCTACAGCAATACTAAACCATGCGAAAAATGAAAATCCGCTCAGCACATATGTGTGGAAAGGAAATCGTTGACAGAATATTTTTAAACTGAAACTAAATTTCACTGGAATTTTCTACAAATTGTACACCGCAACTACAATTCGAATCCCTGGCGATAGCTAAAAAGCGTCCCCTGAGTTCCAATGTGTTCTATGTGCCAGTTGGCACATAGAACACTTTGGAAATCAGGGGACGAAATAGCAACACGAGTTCCCGTTGGTTGGCGATAAAATGTGTTCTTTTTGTTGATAGTTGTCAAGTGATTTGCCGAGTGTCCTTCTAATAATTGTTTCGTAGTTGTGAAGGCGTGTAATAAACACAACGACACGCGTGTGTGAATGGGTTAATCGATATGGCATTTGTGCCATCGCGGAAGGATAAAACGAGGGGCCTGCGGCCTCTCGTTTTATCCATCCACGCTCGCACTCGTGCCATATAGATTAATCCATTCACACACGCGTGTCTTTCTGTGTATGTATTGCCACTAAAACTGATCTCCCGAAAAGGTTATAACAGGATGACGTTCGACTTTACGCAAGGTAAACATCATCAGTTTGTTTTTGTTTTCGTTATTGAATGTTTTACAAGCCACCAAGATATTTTCTGCATGTCGCGATGTATTACCGCTATTGCCTTGTTTGCGACTTCAGCACTTTCGGTTATGCAAATGACGTCGGCACATATGCCTGGAAATGTGTTTTTTGTCTGCAGGAAGCGAAATAATTCTATAAATGACGCTAGCATATAGATGGTGTACGCTAATTTGAAAAAGCTAACCGTTCGTTCAGCTGACATTCTGGTCAATCATGTTTTTCACAAGGATCTCAAATTATTATCAATCAGCAATACGTTATTTCACAATGAAGGGCCCGTTCGAATTAAAAGAAACGGATTGTTTATGGGTATTGACACTGAACCAAAACGATACTGGCCAGCTGCTTCAAAGACAGGACCTATCTGGGAGAGAAACCAGCGCTGTTGTGTGTTTGTTAAATCGCGTACTGCTGGTTAATAATAATTTGAGATCCTTGACAAAAAATCTGGGACATGCTTGACCCTATTTGTATATTAACGTCAGTTATAGATTATTTCGCTTCCTGCAGACAAAACCCACAATTCCAAGCCTGGAAATAACCCACGAACGATAATTTTGGTTACACTTGAGCTACTTCAGTTGTAAACTACTCGCAAGGACGACAGGTTGCTACAAAATAATACATCATAAATTGATTTCTCAACCACTCGTGTTTTGCCTCTCAGACCTGACAATCTTTCCTGACTAACTCGGCTCAAAGGCTGCATGCACATTGAATCCACGTGTGGATAGAAGGTACGCTGTTTACTTCTAACAGTTTTCCGCAACAATAGATAGCGGCTGTTAACGCGTTATCTCGCCAGAGCGAGATCGTGCGTTAGTTGTTGCTATTTATTTCAGCGGGAATTATGTTAAGACGTAAACAGCTTGGTTTGCGTAGTAAAACAGAGAATGCGAAACAGGAATACAACACTTGTTTCCTGTAGGTTACAACCATGTTATATGATGTAACCTGGCAACATGTTATGATGTAAGCACATTTCCGTGGAGAGGTACCAGAAGCAAAATGGTGTTTTCAACGCCCTTTGTCTGAAACTTTCCCTCTGCTTTTTCTACTTTTTCACATAAACTATGGCCCAGTGCACTGGGGGAAATACTGCTATGCAGGTGTTCAGTGGTTAAGAAGTCTCAGCATACCAGGGGCGTAAAATGGTGCACCCATTCTAGTAGAGAGAGTAAGTTAATCCCGTGGAAAGCGGTGTTGAGGCTTGTAGCTCAAAGTCGTGGTGAAGTTTTGGGGTACTTCGCGTCCACCTCTCAATACTGGACCAAAAAAAATGGTTACACTCACCCCGGAAGCGGCGCATTCTGGTATATTCTGTGGCATAAGAGTAGATATTTCTGATGAGACAGCCGAATGCAAAATCAGATGACGGTCTGATTTTTTATTGGCAGTTTAATGACACTTTTAACAGGCAAAGTCATATCGTGTCGGCCAGTGTTACGGATGGAGGAACGCAGAATACCAGGAGAGAACCACCGTGCAGTGGCAAGCAGCTCTCAGACTCTCCAACTTACTACCCCGGTACAAGCAAAGGAAGTGCACCACCGACGTGCAATACCTCTTAGCACGTTGCCCACCGTGTTTCCGCACAGGCAATCAGGATGACGTGTCCCCTGCACAAAGACACAGCACAGGGAGGATCTGATTGATAATTACCGTCGTCGTGATAACATTCGAAGATGATTTACGTTGTATCTGACGACGGTGATGATTGAGAAGGACGAACATACTTGTGTATGCTTTTGGATGAAAACCGGCATCATTTACTGATTTTTCAATATCTTTCTATAAATACATATTATTTCGTCTTCTCTGACAATTGATAGGGCCAACACCGAATACGACTTCGCTGTCAACGGGAATCCGAGATTCGGACTTCCATAAATCTCTTTGTCCCTCTATCCCTATAAATTCTCTCTTCTGATTGGTCAGAATGCCTAGGGCAAATAGCCATGGCAAAGGGTGCACCCAACATCCAAGGTATCCAAGGTATACGAGAGCGTGCAACATCCAGGCTATAAGGGCACGCGAAACATTGGGGGTATATGATTTAAATGAAGGCCTTTCGCCTTCGCTCCCCTCTATATAAAAATCTAACCAAAAAACCTGAAAATAGTCAACAATATCATCCGGTTTTTGACAAGTGGATCAATTAAATAGTCGAATAATTAAATCAAACAACTTGAAAAAAATAAAATAAGAGCAAATCTGTCAACAAAATACTGTTTACTCGTTTCCTTAACGACCCAAGGGATGTAACTCTATCAGTTTTCTTCTGCGTTTGTAAGGGGGCGCGGTGGCATTGCGGTAACCGGTTCTCGTCAGCAAAGTCGAGGGATGGATGACCGTCTGAGCGATCGATTCGGGCTCCCACTTTGTGTCCTTGGGCAAGGCACTTAACCCCGATTGCCCACATGGGGGCACGATGACGCCGTGCACTAAGGCGTACTGCACGTCGATGGTGCGCATGTCTTCAACAGTGCGGAGTTACAATGTTGGGGAGCTGTCAGCTGCTCGTCGTTGCTCGGTGGTTTCTTCGGGTACTCCAGCTTCATCCACCCGTAAAACTGTCACCGACACGAGTTGACCTTGGCTGTTAATGTGTCGTTAAACCTTAATAAATAATTAAATATTCTGCGTTTGTAAAAACAAAACAATTATTTACGAATTTGGTCCAACTGATTGCGGAGCATAAGAAACGCGTCCACAAATTTCTTTCCACTATGTTTCTGTTGTGTTTCTAACGGGACAAAAACGTTATCTCCGCCGACATGCATGGTATATGGAGATTTAATATCTGGATATCTCATTTAATCACCTCGCTTGCGGCTCGGTCTATAAACGCCGATATCCAGGTATTAAATCCCCATACATGCTGGCGGAGATAACTTATATTAACAATTTCCGCTGTCGATCACCATTGTTGAATATTTTATTTTGATAGTCCGCATGCTCTAGCAGGTGCGGAGTAACACTGCCATCTTATTCATCGTTGGAAAGGCCTCAGAGATAGCTTTCCAGTAATAAATCAGATGATAGTACTACAAATGTGTTATAGCTTTTTCAAACTTCCCCACGTGTCCATACGTCCACAAATAACGAGAAAGTGTCAGACTAAGGATATAGAGGATATTCACGAAAATTTGATGAATACCGAAAATATCTCGTGAGTGGCTACAAAGAAATATGAGGATCTTCACGAGCGACTCTTTTTTTCGTGAATTTTCTTTTTATTTAATGCTCTACGACTACAAACTCTCCAATTTGTGGCCTTTATTTGCCATTAAGGCGCAAAATTTATGTGCCGAACCGGCGTCCATACAAAAATTACAACAACCAAACTCCAACCATTGGAATGTGTGAATATCCGCACAAAAAGTAGTCCCGTCTTATTTCTCCCCTAACTTTACGATTTACCAAGGCTGACGAATTGAAATAATCGCAATGTGTTTCGAAGAAATAGAACAATAACAAAAAACACCACTTTCTTATTTTCAATAACAAGACACGTCATTTTATTTTTTTTGAACTCAATGCACTGAAGACGTGTGAAGTTGAACTGAAGAAATTTGAAAGTGATTTCGGCTTTTCGCTGGAAGGTGAATGAGAAAGTCAAACTTTGAAACCGCTGATTTAATGAATTGATTTAGTCACTGTCACTATCAATTATTCGAATTCGTTTGTATTTGGGACTCTGGAATTCATTACTGATGTGCTGACTCGTTTAAAGTACATGTGATTCGTCATCCGAACCTACGATGAAATATCGATTTCTAAATATCATTTTGATATTTCGTTTTGCCGACCGACAGGGAAATATGACTTAATTTTTCAGCCTGAATTGATGCCTGAGCATTAAATAAAAAAGAGAACTTGATCTAGAAGTGTGTGTGTTTTATTTGTTCAAATAAGAATTGACAACGAAAACTGGGTTAGACATTGATTGTTACCGTGTATGAGGAATTCTCATTTAGCATACTTCGAGGATTTTTTGCCTCAAAAAATAAAACAACTTGCATGTGGGTAGAGAGGAGAATTGGCTGCCATGATTTGTCGAGTGTTTTTGTTCCATCGTCTTCAATTACGGTGGACTCCCTGAAACAAATTTGTGGGAATCCCTTCAATTTTGTAAATATTTGACAAAATTGAAACCTTACTCATTGTGAGGTTCGACTTGAACAAGGGTTTTATATAAGATTCAATCTGCCGGAGAAGACCAAATAACATATGCCAAAATCAAACCGAGAATCTGTGTTTCTGACAAGGGCCAAAGGTGTTTTTTTAATTTTCGTTTGAAGAGATAGTAATTTTAATATCAATTCTCAGTACAGAAGATATGTTTATTCTACAACATTTATTAGAAATTTCTCCTGCCTGGCTTCCCAGAAAGGCAATGATATCGTAGATTCTTTTGCCAAGCAAGTTATGCAACTTACATTAACGCCTCTGCTTGGTCCAATGGCGCAATGGCGTGGTTTGACCTTCGTAGCGGCAACTTCGTGGCTTCGCTCTTCTCAAATACTACGAAGGGATCTTTAGCCTGCACGGAGTGTGTCGCTCTGGACAGAGGGCAGCCAGTTTATGTCCTCATCCGATACGACGGTACACAGTGACAGCATCAACCCCACAGTTTATGCTGACAGAGAGTGTTCGGACACCTCGGGAACTTTCTTCGACCGAGGATCAATTCCGAAACCTCTGGCATGAGAGGTCGCTCACTTATCCAATAGGCCATTGCTCTCATATCGCAGATTGATAGACAAATGTGTGATTTGTCTTTATTTTTGGACGAGGTAACACTGTTCACGGGCTAACAACACGTTAGTTTTGCTTGTAATGAGCGCTCGCAAAGCATCAATGTCCATCCTCGTCAGGTGTAATAAATTAACTCATTATCATCTTCAATTTCATTTTTAAAAACTTTTATTCTATAAAAGCATCAGGGTATAGCTGAAAAGTAACCATGCATGTATTGTTTTGAGTTACGTAAATGCACATAAAGTATTATGAATTATATGTAAGCCCAGGTCCTTTGACATTATTAAAATTTACGAATAGCAATTTTGATTAATCATCCTTGTAACATCTCCAAATCGGTTACTAGTATGTACGAGTGTCAGCAACTGGCATCAGTGTAAGTATCCCCTCTGTTATTCTTCCAAAATGAAGATTTTAAACCATTCGGCATGTTCCAAACCTGTGGGATCTGCAACAAAATAATAACAAATAATTACCTTTTTCTCCAGAATGTGGGGTGTTTTATCTCGAATCCAACGTTTTCATCGCCTTTTCGGCTATCATTTTGTCCCTTGAGTGGAACAAGACGCCAGCTGCAATGCTAACACATTGTTCCACTCAAATAGCTTTTTCAATTGGACATTTCACATACACCGGGTTTTCGAATGTGAGAGCAAGTTCGCTACCAGCGAGTAGGTTGTAGGGCTCAGCGAATCAAAACGTTTAGATCGAGTTGATTTCAAATCCAATCGGACAGAGTTGTTGGAATTGACTCAATTCCCAGATCAAACTCACGGTTCTTTAAATTGTACATACTGTACCTTCTTACAAGTGGAAACATTGCCAATCTCTACAGCAGTAGTTTCGGAAGCGGGCCCTCTGGATCTTTTCTTCAATCAACAGGTCTCCTGTACATGAGATCTGGGAGCGCGGTGGCTCAGTAGGTAGAGGTGCAGGCTGCAAGCCGAGAGGTCCTCGGTTCGAATCCCACCTGCGGCAACCGCGTTGTGTCCTTGGGCAAGACACTTCATCTCCATTGCCCGCGTGGGGGCACGATGACGCCGTGTACTAAGGCGTACTGCACGTCGATGGTACGCAAGTCTTCAACCAATCTAACCCTGCCTGTGCCGCAGTGCGGAGTTACGATGTTGGGGAGCTGGCAGCTGCTCGTCGTTGCTCGGTGGTTCTCTCCGGATACTCCGGCTTCCTCCACCCGTAAAACTGTCACGGTCATGATTTGCCATTCTGCATAAATATGTGACCTTAAACAATAATAAATATAAATATAAATGAGATCTGATGACATAAGAATAGATCAAGAAGATACACTTGGCTGGATTTTGAGAACATCTACCGATTCGAAATTTCCGAACCAGAATGACTCCAACCGAATCGAATCACCGGGATGATTTCGAATGGAATCGAACCTAGAAGCCATCCAGGGCCTTAATTGGATGGATGCGTGGTTGACCACGAGCTTAAGAAAATCCCTTTTCTTGGAGCAATATAAGACATGCTTTGTTACATGTATGGGGTGTTTTGCACGAATGTCCAAGAATAGCCACGAATTCAAATTTCCTCGATTGACCGCGATTTTTGGAAAAATCGCCCTGAATCGGCTTCTCTCACGACCTTACCCGGCAATCACACGACCTTCATACGACCTTATACGGTACATCACAACTGTGGTTAGAATCCACTAAGATTTTCGAATTAGTAACTAATACCTAGATAGACTCCTCGATAATCAGAACAGAATGATTTCAGAGCCGTTGATTGCCGGGGTTTACATCCTTTTTGTTGGGCATCGCGGTGAAAACGTGTGAATACTTGGAACTTCCTACTGTATCCTACTGGAACTTACTGGAATCGTATCAAAATCGTCCAGAAACTTGAAACTTCGTATAGATTCTTAGTTTGGCCGTACTAGTTCTTACTGGTATCGTGATAAATCTTAGTGCGTCGTACTATAATCTTGAGAAAGTCGTACGGTGTCTTCGCGGAGTTGTATGAAACTCGTAGTGCCGTCGAAGTAGATCTTAATAGATCCTACTAGTTCTCTGTGAATCATGACGCAACTGTACTGGCGCAAGTGCCCATCAACACTCACGGACACTCAAGCATACACAAGAATACCCCGTACTGTTTAGTATGGTCTAGTACGACAGCGGTACGACGCACTACGGAACTGAAAAATGGCACGATGGAGTACGAAAGTTTTAAACAGTTTAAAAATTTTTCGTTTGCGTATGCTAATCAACCAAGAATACTCAAGAATGATTACGAAACAGTACGGATCTCAGTACAGATATCCACGATTGCCAAAGATTTTCATGGCGCAGTAAATCGTGTCAAAATTCGCAAAGATGTGACTGGGGCTTAAGCAATAGACGATGGTCTATTGGCATCAACACATAAAATACAGAGAGCAAAGCAAATTTATTACACGCCTCTTCTATGTAATCCATATCTACAGCAATACTAAACCGTGCGGAAAATAAAAATCTGTTCCGCACATATGTGCGGAACGGAAATCGTTGACGGACTATTTTTAAATAGAAGCGAAATTTCACTGGAATTTTTCTACAAATTGTGACACACAATTACAATTCGAACCGCTGGTGATAGCTGAAAATCGTCCCCTGAGTTCCAATGTGTTCTATGTGCCAGTAGGCATTCCAGTAGGCACATAGAACACATTGGAACTCAGGGAACGAAAAAGTGACAGGGCTTCCCCTCACAGATTTGGTTGGCGATAAAACGTGTTCCTTTTGTGGATAGTTGTCAAATGAATTGCTGAGTGTCCGAGTCATATTTGTTTTTTATAGACGTGAAGGCGTGTAATAAACACAGAACGACACATGCGTGTGAATGGGTTAATCGATATCGCACTTGTTCCATCGCGGAAGGATAAAACTCGAGGCCTCTGGCCTCTCGTTCTATCCTTCCGGGCTGGCACTCGTGCCATATCGATTAACCCATTCACAGGCGTGTGTCGTACTGTGTATATATGTAAGGTCATTGAAATGATTCCCAAGAAAGTAGCATCTTTATGTGTCTTCGTGAATAACGATACTCGGCACATAATATAACTCAACATGATCATAGTAACGAATCCGGTTTCTTGTCTGTACGAACTGTAACGCACACAGTGCAGTCTTGTGTCACAAAAGCGAGCAGTAAATCTCGAGATCCAGTCGACATTTGCAGTCCGCTTTTATGGTAACAACATGGTAATATTTCAATGGTCATGAACAAAATACGCAGTAATCTCTTCTCTCGCGCATTTTTAAACTTCTTTCGAGTTCAGCTAAAATAAGCTAGTTTTAATCACCCTTGCCAAATCAAGTCCGTAGTCGTGCATTACAGCGGGTTTACGATTATTTGCAAATTCAAAAGTCTAATTCCTGTGGATAAGTCACGTACATTTAGTAAGATTTTTGGCCTGAAAGAAAAATAACCACCTCAGTATCAATTGGTTTCCCACAAAAAGGATAGAGAGGTGGAGGCGAGAAAATAATTTAATATCACTTTTAAAAGGCGTTAATGATAAAATAGTAGGCGCCCACTTGGAAAGTAAAACGGCATAATCTGCCAGGGATGAATTCCATAATAAAAATCGATTTCATTGTGAGCCCAGTGCCCACCAGGTCAGGTTGGTTTCTGTTCCATATTTTTGTAATGTGCGATTCATTCGTTTATTTATTTATTGGTGTTTAAGATCACATACTTATGCACAATGGCTAATCGTGACCATGGCAGTTTTACGGGTGGAAGAAGCCGGAGTACCCGGAGATAACCACCGAGCATCGACGAGCAGCTGTCAGCTCCTCGACATTCTAGCTCTGTTCAAGCTCCACTCAAGCAGGGTAACAGCGGTTGAAGATATGTGCACCATCGACATGCAGTACGCCTTAGTACACGACGTCATCGTGCCCCCATGTAGGCAACTGGGATAAAGTGCTTTGCCCAAGGACACAACCCGGGTCGTCCCGGACGGGGATCGAACCCAGAACCTCTAGCATAGAAGTCAAAAAGTCTACCACTGAGCCACCGCGCTCCTGGCTGTAAGGTGCGATGAAGGCAGCAAATGATTACGCAACTGAATTGTGCAATGAGTATTTTCGTTACTATGACAGTTAGTACATAACAATTTAATCGGCCTAAACCAAGGGGTGTAATTTAATTTTGGGGTAAAACCCCAACGAAACAAGCAACGACAACGACAATAACAATCAACAACACACACAAAATATAAAACAAGTAATACTTTTTAACCCTTTACCCAACGAACCGACCGCATCCGCCCGCGTAATATGCAAATTCAGCAGTTGAAAAAATATTGTTTAAAAAACAATTTCAACAAAACCTTATCATGTGACCCCTCGTTGGAACGAGCTCGTCGAGCTCGTTCCAATGAGGGGTCACGTGATATGGGTTTGTTGAAATGTTTTGAAAAATTTAAAAAAATGCTATATAAAATAATAAATTTTGATATCGTCTGCGTTGGGTAAAGGGTTAAACACGTAACCCGCTGATTATGTTGTTGCATTTCATCTAATTCAGTTTGACTCCACAAAAACTCATCTAATTTAAACTTCATTGAAAAGAGAGGAGAATAAACAGAACACATACACCCTCACCATTTCCCAACACACACACACACGCACACACCACTCAAACCACGAAGACTTGATTAACAGCGGCTAAGAAACTATTCCTTGGTAAGTACAGTACGCGGAGAGCGTTGGGAGGAGAGAAAAAGCGTAGGAATAGGGAGGCAGTTGGGAGTACAGGGGTAACCAAGGCCTTCTCATCCGAGAACCGCGACAAATCAGCGGCCGGCCAAAGTGTTATTATATTATTATTACGCGGAGAGTGTATTATCACTAAATCACCCACAGAGTGGAGATTCCACCCAAGCAATAATTGCAAAGTTGTTGCAAAGTATAACAAGGACAAGCCAAGTTCCAGCTAATGGACCTCTGGGTTAAACCCGGAGGTCCATTGGCTGAAACATTGCTTGTTTTTTTGTTGTTGTTGTTGTTTTTTTGTAATCTGATTTCATTTGGACACGCCCCAGAATATTATGCAATGTCCAACAGTAATTTGGGGGACACTTTTTCATGTTCTGGGGACACAATCGTGAATAACTAGTTCCCAAATAAGAAAGGAAATATCTAGATTTAAATCTATTTATATTGAACTGGTTTCTTTTACAAAATAAAATTCCTCAATCTTTGTTGACTGATGCTGAGAAGAAATAGTCCCTTGAGTGGAACAAGGTGCCATCTGCAATGCGTTAGACGCTTACTGCACTCAAGGGACGAAATATTTAGTAGGTAAAACACGGTAACTTCTTGGAGCAGTAGGTTAGGGGAGGATTTTAAAAATATTAGTCCTATTACCAATAATATTAAAAACTGAGGGCCCCATAACACCTTTAGGTTTGATCTACGGGGATTTACTAACTTAAATCATCCTTTTTATATTTTATATGTTAAACACGAAAGCGTATGGAATGGTGATTTGTAAAACTAATTTTAAATACGTGTTCCCCATTCCCCACGTATTTATAATGGATCATATATGATGTGTGTGAGGAGGTGGAAGCGGTGGGTGTGGTAGGGGTGGGGACGGTGGATAATGAAACTGATCATAAATCTTTTTGGCCGTTTGTCTATACTCATCATAATAAGGCCGTATGCCACACATTAGTTAGCTGTGCAGTCAGGAAGCAATAGACAATCGGGAATTTGTTTAATTTTAAAAGAGTCGTTGAGCCTCCATCGAAAGCAAAGAAGCGATCATGAACACAAGCCGACACAACCACATTTCGTCAATATTTTAATAACCCGATCACAGTGTAAGCATTTAGACAAATATTGACAGATCATACTGTGAAAGACTAATTAAGTCATTTACATCTCGCAGTGTCTCCGTGTGAGAGCGATAATGAGTGTTTTTACTATATACTTTTATTTTGAGACTAATTATCGAAAAGATGTTATAAAAATAGAAATCCTTAGTCAGCATCTTTTCAATTACGACAAGGCCAGGTAAAATAACGAGTTAATTACCAAATATACAATGTATCAATTATCGACATTTAAAAGGATCTCAATATTAACCCTTCATCTAACACGAAAAGAAGACGACACTTGAAAATAAAATTCTTGAGTAACTAATTAGTTTTGACTTTTTGCGTCAAAACCATAGCTTATGACCCTCATTGGAACGAGCTCAACGAGCTCGTTCCAATGAGGGTCATAAGCTATGGTTTTGAGAAAAAAATGAAAGAATAATGAAAATTGAATTGTGAATTTTGTGAATAGCGCTGGTCGGTTTTTTCCGTTACGTTGGATAAAGGGTTAAACCGCCTGGTCTCTTGATAGTGCAAAAGCAATAGATTTCTTAGCATTGTGTTGTAATAAGATCGGTAGCGGTCATTTCTCACGACTCGTGCAAAGAGATTGTCGTCAGGGATTTCTGAATAGAGGATCTAATTCCCCAGACTGGGTTGCTATTTTACAATCTCTCCAATAATTGGTGTACAGTGCCTTATTCGTGTAGTTCTTCTCACTTCGGGGTCATCTGTAGCGCCAAATCCACAAGACCGCATAATATTCCGGATAACATATAGAAAAGACAATAACAAAAAAACAGCGCTTTTACGCTGCATTATTGCACTCGAGAAAATGTTCCTAACAGTATGCAAAAGTTGCACAAGAACACACAATTCAGTAATGGTATCACAAAACATCTTTCAGTTGAAATGATGAAAACATTTTCTGTTTGACTAAGTGGATGAGTAACATGGCGGCCATTCAAGAGAGAGAGCTGTTTATAACAGCATAAATCATCTTCACTAACACATGTCACATGTTTTAATCAATCAGCCTCTCAAAATGTACGCCATTTTACTCATCTTCATGGTGAAAAAGAAAAAAACACTTTGTTTTCATCAGTCCAACAGAAGAATGTTTTCTGTTTTTTGTGACTCCATTTATTGTAGTGAGCTTTCTCTTTTTTTGTTTTACCATACTTTTTGGGAACATTTAGACTCTTATTAACCCTGTGCTAGAAAAGTTTGATGGAAATCAAAATTACAATTTTTGGTGAGACCTAGTTTTTCATTTATCATCATTTCTTATGTAATTTCATTCTTTCACAATTATAGATTCCGCATGACCGATTATCCAAAAATAAAATAAATTTATTTCCCTACATGTCCACATATATCTGAACACAAATTAAATTTTCAGCCATTATCGTCATGTTGCCATCACCTAAAAGTGTACCAATTTCGGTTCCTAATAGAAGAGTTTGCATATCCACTGGAACAGGCTTTTCAAAAAACAACCCCATTTATCGCTTTAACCCTTTCAATCGGTGTGCATAATTTTTTGCTTGAAGAAAAAATGGGTAGTGGACGAGCAGACGGCACAAAGAGCAAAAAATCTGAAGCGAGGCTCAGTAATAATTTAATCCAACAGCTCGACAGAGCTGTTGGATAAATTATTACTGAACCTCCTAACAAACCAGGATGGTTTCTCCCATTTCGCCGATAGGGTATTGACTGAAATGTTACCTTCCAGGGCGCCAGTGTTGAAAGGGTTAATTCCCACTTAGCATGATTGTATCGTCTATGTGGAAATGTGGCACGAGTAGTAAGAGTTCAGTCCCAGGATAGGCCATTTAATATCTTTAACCTGCAGCCGCATGGCAGCAGGTCTAAGATATTATTAATTGCATCTTCTTGTTTTTTTTATTTCACTTTTGTCGGTAGTTCGGTCTACTCTCTCCTACAGTGCACTCTAGCCAGTCTGGCAAAAGTATAACAAATGTGCACGGATTGGGATAATGGAATTAACAGGTATCACCTGATTTGCCTATGGAAAGTGCATTGATCGTTTAATGAACACCAGTAGATTTACACAATAGATTTACAACGTGAATCATTTAAACCGTCCCAATAGTAGCATATTTAACAACCAAGTTTGACCATATACCCTGCTGAATAAATAAACCCAACTAACTAATGGCAACCAACTATTTGTTAAGTCTTCGTTTGAAGTTTCTGGTCAAGTTCATGATATATTCTCTTTCGTGGAGAAGGATGTGCATCATGCATATGTTGACTAAGTTTTTTTTCTGTACCTTTTCAATTTTTTGAAGAACACTCAATATGTAGGGATGAACACGCTGAAAGGTATTGTTTAACTCTTAATCCACAGAGTGGGAGCACGGTGGCTCAGTAGTTACGGCATTGAACTTCAAACGGAAAGGTCCACGTTTCGATCCCCGCCAAGGGTAACCGCGCTCTGTCCTTAGGCAAGACACTGAATCCCGATTGCCAATGCGGAGGCACGATGGCACTGTGTACTACGACTTACTGCACGTCGACGTTGCACTGGTCTTCACCCAGTGATAACCCTTTTTCGTGTGGAGTGGGTAAGTCGGGAAGTCTGGCAGAGGCTCCCCGCTGCTCGGTGGTTCTCGCCGGATACTCCGGCTTCCTCCACCCGTAAAACTGTTCGACACGAGGTGGCTCTGGCTGTCGAAAGTGTCGTTAAATCCCCGTGAAGCATCCTTGACTAGATTTATTTTGACGTTTGAAGAAATCGTAGATCAAAAAGTCGGTACAATTTGTAGTTGTTAGGAGTACTCAAATTCCACTTATTTTAGGGGCAAGTGATTTTCAGTCCTGGGCATTTAAGGAGTTAACAGACAATGATATCCTTCAAGATGGTTATTAAGAAAAAGTAATCTTCCCTGTGAAGTTAAATTATAGCATGACTATTATTTCTGGAAAGGCATATTTTGTGTCTCCTCTTTCATTCACAGCGCTGAATGTTCGTGCAACAAGAGACAGAACTTCTTTTTCACGACAGTTTGATAAGCACCTATAAACCCCAACGATGTCGAGTACAATCAACCTGTTCACCATCAGTATCATCTTACACCCGGTAATACGCGTTGAAGCGGGTGAAAAACAGATGAACTTGATGCTAGAGTAGAATAATTGATAAAATTGATATATAATATTTGTTCTGCGCAAGAGACAAAACTTTATTTTTCATTGTTTTTCGAAATTTGCTCAAGAACTTCATGAACGAAACTCTATAACTGTTTGGTGAACAACGTCTCTTATGTTGCAAATTTATTAATGATTCATTTGCATCTAGTGCGATGAAGTTCAAAATGAAATCGTATTCAAGTAGCGCGGTGGCTCAGTGGTTACGGAATTGGATTTCAAACCGAAAGGTCCTTGGTTCGATCCCCGCTAGGGGTAACTGCGTTGTGTCCTTGGGCAAGGCACTTCATCCCAACTGCCAACATGGGGCCACGGTTGCACTATTTATTAAGGCGTTCTGCACGTCGGTAGTGCACCTGCCTTCATCCAATGCTAACCTTGCTTGTGTGGTGTTAGTACGTTGGCGGGTCTGGCAGTTACTCGCCGTTGCTCAGTGGTTCTCTCCGAGTACTCCGACTTCCTCCACCCGTAAAACTGTCCCTCGCGAGGTTACCCTGGCTGTCGAAAGTGTCGTTAAAACCCCAATAAGTAAATAAATAAATTCAAGTTCGATGCCCATTTCGCTGGCGAGAGTTGATAAAGCCCAGATAAATATGGATCCGCACAACGCAAATCTATTCTTAAAATCTTCAGTTATATGCGTGCCTACTCAGAGTCTTGCCATGTCAAAAGAACATCTGCAAACCACATTTAGTAATCAGCGTACATTGTAAGGATTAATTATGGTTATTAATTAGACATGGTTTTCTTTCTCAGAACTGTCCATTATCGAAATAGGGTGATATATCTTCAAACTCAACTGATATGAAATCGATCTCTGCCGATATGAACCAAACGAAAGTCGTCCTTCTTGATGCGTTACTAGACGCAGCCATTTTGTTTACAAAGAAGTCGTTCACCGTTATTCGTCGAAAGTAATCTATCAATAAAAATGGAGTTACCAGGCAAAGAGGAGAAGTTTTTGCCTGGCGAGGAATCCATAGTGTCTTAAATAGAGATAACGTGGATGAAGAGAAAAAGTGAGAGAATTGTACACAAACTACAACGCAAACCATGATCCAGAGTTATAAGATGAACTTCATCGAAGTGAGAGAAGCAGGCCTGGCATTCTTTAGGAGTGCAGGAGTGCTGCACGCCTAGAAAAAATTGAGGAGGGCAATTTTTGCGCCCTTTGATTTCTGTTTGGGATTGCCTTGAAAATCGATTAACCTTTCGTCCCCGAGTTCCAATGTGTTCTCTGTGTCTACTGGCACAGAGAACACATTGGAACTCAGGGGACGATTTGTCAATGTCGCGTTGATTCGCAATAATTCATGACCCATTCTGTGTCGCATTTCTATACATTTTGAGTGGAGAAGACGGTCACATAAGAATTGAATGCAACAATTTGAATAATGAGAAAATGTGTGTGCCAATGTTTCCACTATGTAGCTGAATGTAGTGCAATTTTTCAGTCACAATATTAATAACTTGAAGTTACTATAACCAAAATAGCATACAAGTTTTTGCATTAAAAATTTCGGGTACAATTGCACTCCCAAGCAATCTGAGGAGGGCAATTGTTTTGCACTCCTCGATTTTCTAGATTGCCAGGAGTGGTGAAAAGATAATTTAGGTATCCAAGCGTCGAGGCTTCCGACAGGGGAACTAGGAGAGGATGAAACTTAGAACTTTATGATAAGAATGAGGAACAATAACTCTGTCAGAAAACTGTAACAGATCTGAGAACATTTTGTAATTATTTGATTTGGTTTAAACAATGAAGAGGTTATTACTTGGTTAGTTTCATATCGGTCGAGACGTCAGCCCTTGGTAACTTCTCATCATCCGTCGACCTTCGGTCTCTGACTGATATGAAGTAACCTTGGGTTGTCATCTTGGCCAGTATGAAACTAACCAAGTAGTAACCTCTAATTATCTCAAGATTTCGTTAGTTTAAGGGTATTTTTTTCTTCATCATTTATAAAGCATATTGGATTGGGCACAAGTTATTCATCTCGCCGAGTATTGCTCCACAGACATATAAACATAACTGTATAACAATGTTGGCATCAACGTAGCTGTATGAAAATAAAAAGAAATGATACGTTAGAAAGCTGTTTATACTAAATGTTCTCAAACTGGCTCCATTAACCCTTTACCTAACTTGAAAAGTAGACGACACTTGCAAACAAAATTCTTGAATAAATATTTTTTTTCATTTTTGTCTCAAAAACATAGGTTATGAACCCTCACTGGAACGAGCTTGACAAGCTCGTTCCAAAGACGGGTCATTACCTATGTTTTTGAGACAAAAAATGAAAAATATAATGAAAATTAATTGGCTATTTTTTAGAATAGCGCTGGCCGGTTTTAGCCGTTACTTTGGGTAAAGCGTTAAACACTTAAAGTCTACAAGAATAAATGTCAGGAGACTAACAACGAGTAACGCTGGTATAAATTTGGTACGAAGTGAGTTGAGTGACATTGTGATTATATGGATGTGGTGAACGAGAAGTTCGTGTAACTACTTTCTTTCTGTTGTCCAATGAACCTCGGTTATCCGTACAAACATCTTCTACAGAACTGACTCGCAGTTTGTGGAAACTATTTAGAAGAGACAACCTACGATCAATACAATGGGAACATGTCAAGCAATAGAGGCGCCGATCTTCGCAAAAAGGTCCGCCTTTGCCTTCGCGATGGCCTAAACTTGTTTTGAAAATCAACACCGCTGAAGTTGCTTCAGTTGTTACGGATAGGAAAGAAACGTCTTCTGGAGCAGATCTTGACCCACTCACGATCTAGTAGAAATTGTCTGTCCATTTTTGTGATCACGGTGCTGTACATTTGATAGCGTTGGAAATTCTTTACCCTTACTCGAAATACATATGGGGTCTTGACACTCAATGAATGCTACACTGCAAAAAATATCGGTTCTCTTTAGAACCCAAACTGGTTCTAATCTTGTCCCTGAGATGGAACCAGTTCTGTTTGAACAGTATTTATTTCAAATGAAATAAATTTATAAAGATTAACATTAAATATTAACAGAATTAAACATAAATTGAGGGGGTTTCAGTCGTATGTTTAGAGCTTATACGAGGTTGTCTCAAATCATTATTTATTAAAGGAGATATGAACAGTTGGCATATCGAACCAGTTTTGGTTCTCTTCAGAACCAAAACTGGTTCGATATGCCAACTGTTCATATCTCCTTTGGTTCAAAATGTTTGGCGACTGCGTTGAATAAGCTCCAAGTTTACTGCTGAATCTACTTCAGTTCGTGTAATATTCTGTTAAAATTGAATGCTAATCTTGGTAAATTTATTTGATTTGAAATAAATACTGTTTAAACAGAACTTAGAGATGTGCGGTATACCGCAAATACCGTTCGGTATCGACATCGAATCAATAGCGATATACCATACCGATGGAATCGCAAACTACTGAAATATCGATATTGAAAAATATTCCCGACATTTTGTTAAAAAATAAAAGGACAAACAACAAAACAATACGCAAAATTCAGGATAAGAAGAGTCCGTGGACTATGTAGTTCGGAAGGGAGAAACCACCGATCACCAGGGGTATTTTCTTTCAGCATTTTTGTTTCATCAAGTGACAGATGGTTATCGCCTGTGTTACTACAAACAGTCTGACAGTTTGGCGACTTTGTCTGCCGTAAAATGGGGATCTGCAGCTGGTCTGCAGCTGGGCAGTGTACATAAAAAAGTCGATATTGTTATTGTTACGAGTAAATGTAAGTTATTGACGCCGAATACCGTACCGATACCGAGGTGAATCATTTAGAATTCTCATACCCCAACCGAACCTGAAATGCCCCCCTCCCCCCCCCCCCCCCCCCCAAGTTCTGGCCATTCTGGTTTCACCTTTGACTGTATGATGTCCATGCAACAGGATTTCTGGAACATTACCGAAAACCGTCGCAACTCAATCTGTCCACTCAAGATGGCATCAAATGAATCAGCGCGGTAATTCCACGCATTAGTGACGTATAATGAGGCAGACCTGGAAATAATCAGCGAGGGACCGTTTACGTATTGGGGCGTAACTTGTAAAATACTCGAACGAACTTTGAACACGACACTCTTAAATTACTAATCTCGCATGCTTTACCAGAAAAAGGCTTGGCAATCTTTGTGAACTATCTCAACTCAAAGGTTGCGTATTGCATCCACATTTGAATAGAAACGGATGCTGTTTTCTGAAAATACTTGACATATCCCAGAATTCCATTTCGGGAGTACTCAGGTTTCAACAAGTCTTACGGTCACGTTAATAGAAGCACTGCATCGCAATGTTTTTCTTTGCGGATATGTAAGGATTAGTAACGCTACAGCCACTATATCATAAAACAATAACATGGATACACAACCGAAGCAGAGCAGAGGAAGGAAGGAATCCGAACTTGTAAAACATTAGTGTGTATTTGGGTAATTAGATAAACTCCTCTTGAACCAAACACATCCTCAAAACATACCCTGTCCTATTAGAGTGTTTTGCGTCACATTGCAGCAACGTGCTACCATAGAAACCAAGATGGCTGCCTCCATTTTACAAAATGGACGAGGGAAACACTAAAAGCACGCGCTGTGCATGTTTATTGACAACACGTATCACAATGGTAAAGATCTCCCAACATGGTCGCTTATGCGGGTTACCTTGACAACACAATAGAGCGCACTGAGTCGTGTGACCTGACGTCTCTTCGGAGGTGCCCCAGCGGGGTCCCCCCAAAAAGACCTGAAACGCGCGAGATTAGCAAGAGTCTGACAGCCGCTCGCTGCTGCTCGGTTGTTCTCTCCGGGTACTACGGCTATCTCCGCAAGTACAAAGAACACAATGAACAAACTATAAACGGACAAAATATTTCTACTTTCACTCACAAGACACTTCATCATATTTGGAATACTGGAATTGTGGAAATGATGCACATTGATCCCATAGACAATATAAAGAGCCATCATTCTCGGTTACCGCCAGCCACTGCTTGTCAAAAGAACAGGATGCCCACTCGTGACTGATATAAAATCGGCGGCATGCAACTCTGAAAAACATAACAAGACAAACATTTCAGTTGGAGGACGATCGACATAACTGCGTAGATTTCTAAACATTGTATTGCGGTTGTGTAAAGTTAAACACTTTTGAAGTAGGTTAGTGAATGGCGCCTTCCCAAATCATTTTGCAAAAAGAAGCTCCCTTTGGATAAGAATATTCTAAAGACGAGGAATAAATTCCTTTTCGCCAGGAGCAGATCAACTACCTGTGGCAATGGTTTGACTATTAACCCCATAAACAGTGATGACAAAATACAGAACTATCAAGTTTCATTTTTCTCCCATAATGCATTTTGGAACATAACCAATTCACTCTTGTTTGACAGAGCTGTCAAACAAGATTGAATTGGTTACATTCTCAATCGCATTATGGAGAATATTTTCAGGATGAAATTTAAATATCATGACATCCTTTTGCAGAGGTTTAACCTCTGAACTACGGTATTATTGTTACGAGGACGGATACTTTGACTTTCCTGTTGGATTTTCTACAACTGCGGATTATTCATGAATGTTTTCGAACGCTTGCTAAAAGCGGAATACTAACAATAACGAACTGACCCTGTTTTTCTCCCATAACATTGTCGTTCCCTAATAGACTTTTGGGTAAGCAGTATGATGGCATCTTAACCCTTTACCCAACTCGGACGATATCAAAATTTATTATTTTAAATATCATTTTTTAAATTTTTTCCAAAAAATGTCAACAAAACCATATCATGTGACCCCTCTTTGGAACGAGCTCGACGAGCTCGTTCCAAACAGGGGTCACATGATATGGTTTTGTTGACATTTTGTTGAAAAATTTGTTGAAATTTGTCGAAAAATAATATTTTTTCAGCTGCTGAATTTGCATATTACGCAGGCGGATGCGGGCGATTCGTTGGGCAAAGGGTTAAGAAAAACATATTATAGGCTGCTGTGATGATTAATCAAAGGTGGAGCATTTTCTTAGTTACCTTGCGCTGGCAGTATATGTTACTGAGAATTCCCCCGATTGGATCTCTTGGAAAGAACTTGAACCCCAAGGCCACCCACCGACTGCCTGAAGAGCAATATACAGTAGTTCACATTGTACGTCAGCATGGCTGCTGGTTCGAAGACGCGTGGTTGCAGATGCAATGGTTTTACTCGTGTTGTATTGGCTCCATTATTTAATAAACGTTTGTCACTTGAACTGGATTGTAACGTATCCCTGCCAGTGTGTTGAATGGTATACTTAGTTATCATGTTTTTCCTCGTGTATTGTATCCAAAAGGCAATTCGAAATTCCAAAACTATTCTAAACAAATTCTTTTCTAATTTGCGCAAGTACTACAGTCATCTATAATTTAATTTTCTTTAATGATATCCGAATAGACATTTGATTGGTCGATGTGATTTTTTCATAATTCGATGAATGATTTTCCTACGGTATGAATTTTTCGCTTTGTCCAACCCATTTGCCAAAACATTATGTGTTTGTCCAGCGGTTCAATCAAACTGTAATTGTCAGATTAGCTGTAATGGGCGTGTCCAACGGCTGGAATTCCCAAATTTCGTTCATCAGGCTCCACCATAGACGGCTCGATGATTCTCTGTTTAAGACCTAATGCTCCAACTATGGGACGACTCTTTTTGAGACATTTGATAATTCTAAACTACAAAAGAGACTGAGTCCGTAATGTGTTCACCACCGGTAGCGTTAACCCTTTACCCAACGCAGACGTTATCAAAATTAATTATTTTAAAAATAATTTTTTTAAAATTTTTCAAAAAATTTCAACAAAACCATATCATGTGACCCCTAGTTGGAACGAGCTCAACGAGCTCGTTCCAACGAGGGGTCACATGATATGGTTTTATTGAATTTCTTTGAAAAATAATATTTTTTCAACTGCTGAATTTGTATATTACGCGGTAAGATGCGGGCGATTCGTTAGGTAAAGGGTTAACTGGTAGTACAGTACAATCGCCGTGAATTGGTCATAGTCCACGCGATGGCAGTGATGACCACGCATGCGTTTACTATGTAATACAAAATTGTAATTAATGAAGCACCGGGTGGTACATTAATTAAATTTTTGATGATTATTCCTATAATTAGTGCTTATTAACGAATATTGCCCAGTCGTGGAAAAAGACCAGTCCACAACGGCTGACTGCATCTTATCTCATGTCATCTTATTCCTGTTGAGCTGACCAATAGTTATTCTGGCTGATACTATACCAAAATAATTTATCTATTTGTAATCAATACATATACATAGGAACGGATTTTTAATTTAATTTTATTTTTATTTTAAAAATATGTTATCCTATTGATATTTGATAGCGTATCTGTTTCTTCTTTTGTAACAATTACCAGCTATTTTGTTTTTCTGATGCATTTGATTTTATTTCCAAATGAAACAAAATACTGCATTTTGATTGGCTGAGAGGTACGATGTAACTTGCAAGCCACAGTGGCTTTTTTACACCGTGGTTAACCACGGTGTAAAAACAGGAATATACAATAGCAGGCTATATGGCTAAAAAACAGTACCCATTTTTTAATTGTTAATTCATACCTTCTGCTCGGTTATGTTAGAACAAAAATAAAAATACAGGAAATTTAATATTTATGTGCGATAAAATATTACAGATATGGATGCCACTGGAACTGGCTCATTGGGCCAGTTCCAATGACATCCATATTTGTCTGGTTTTATTAAAAAACTTACAAAGTACAAATTTTCAGTCAGTTTTTGCCCACATTGTAGGCTAAAGTATCAAGTACACCAAAATTCTTGGAAATAAATCCGTTATCCTTGTGTTTTCTAGTGTGTATGGGAATTTACACCGGTTTCGGAATTTATACACCCTTCGACTTCGCCTCAGGGTGTATGAGTTCCCAAACCGGTGTAAATTCCCATAAATCCTGGAAAACACAAGGATAACTAATTATATTTCAATTTTCTTTAGTAATATCAGAATTTATCTTTCAATAAGGATGTATTGTGTCCGTAATTACCTGAATACGGCGTGTATCAGAAGCCCCCTGATACAAAACCTGTGTCGTGCAGCTGCATAATACTACCGCGTGCTTAGTTACGCTTCGTATACATGACTATTTACAAAACCTTACATGTTTTCGAAACGCGTTTGCGAGGGACTGTGTGTGTGTTTTCATCAACGAAGGCCTAAGCGGAAACTCCACGAAAAGTGGGTAAACAAACAGCACATAACAGAATTTGATTGGTGGCCTGGGAGCTTGTGCAACTATATTCATTTTATGATGAAAAAAACTGTTGATAAACTGGTTATTCCTTAAACGTGAACTGTCGGGATTGTTCGCATCGTTTGTATCAACCAATTTATCACAAGAGTACATTTTTGAGGTGATAGTAATTTTTCGTTCCGCTGTGCTCCAGATTCACGCTTTGCGACTGCTCACCCTGTCAGTAATTTCGCGCCTTATTTATTTCGACATATGTCTGTACTTAACCCTTTACCTAACATGAAAAGCAGACGACACTTGCAAAAAAAATTCTTGAATAACTAATTTTTTTCATTTTTTGTCTCAAAAACATAGGTTATGACCCCTCGTTGGAACGAGCTCGTTCCAACGAGGGGTCATAACCTATGTTTTTGAGACAAAAAATGAAAATATAATGAAAATTTATTGGCGATTTTTGAGAATAGCGCTGGCCGGTTTTGGCCGTTACGTTGGTTAAAGGGTTAATAGTAGTAAATGAAATAATAACCAAATTTCATATCTTCTTTTGGCTTTTTCACGCCACAGTTGGACTTACTGAGACGGTTTATGCGATTAAAATGAGTGTCAATTTGTCAGTTGTGTCGCTTGCAGTATCACAAAAAAAATACGGTAGATTGGCAGGAATGTGTATATCACTTCAGTGTTCCTAACTAGGACTCAACGGTCGTTACCTCTTCCTCCCGTCCCGTTTAGATTCCACTAGTCTGGAAATAACCCGCGAACTACCTTTAACCCTTTACCCAACGTAACGGCCAAAACCGGCCAGCGCTATTCTCAAAAATCGGCTATTAATTTTAATTATTTTTTCATTTTTTGTCTCAAAAACATAGGTTATGACCCCTCATTGGAACGAGCTCGTCGAGCTCGTTCCAATGAGGGGTCATAACCTATGTTTGTGAGACAAAAAATGAAAAAAAATAGTTATTCAAGAATTTTTTTTGCAAGTGTCGTCTGCTTTTCATGTTAGGTAAAGGGTTAAAGTTACGTGTGTGTTACGTCAATTGTAAAATACTCGAACGAACTACAGGTTAAGTCAAAACAGTACAACTTCCTTAGATTACAAATCTTGCTTATTTCACCAGAAAGACTTGATAGTCTTTCGGACCTATCTCAACCCAAAGGTTGCGTATGGCATACATAAATAAAAACAATGGCACGTTTTTTCCCATTTTGAAAGAATTTCCACCAAAATAAGTAGCAAAATCTAACAAGATCGCGCGTGATGTGTTCGTATTTATAAAGGCGGAAATCCCTTTAAGACGTAAAAAACATGACTTGGGTAGTAAAAACAGAGAAGGCGGAGAAGCACCAAACACCCTTTTCCTATGAGTTACCACCTTGCTCTATAGCGAAACCTGCCAGCAGATTACGATACAAGCCTTTATTTCCAGGTCTGCATCTCCCAATGATTGCACTCTTTAGTCGGTCATCACTCACGCGAAAGACATTTACCGTACGACGATAATTTGATTAACCGACTGAAGATAAGTTAAGAGCGCCACAAAATCACGCATAAATCGTCCTTCTATTGGAATCCACGAAGATTCTAACTGAATATGGCCCGTGTATTCATCAATATGCTGTTGTAGATGCACTGACCGTTTTTAAAACACAGCGCAAAAATTACACTGTTTGAATGGGGAGCTTGTCGGATCTAAAGGAAAGTGAAGAGAGGTGGCATGGCCAAGAAAATGTTTCCCTTGATGCGATTCTCTATAACATTACCTCCCCTTAATTTGGTAAAGCTGTTCAGTCATTTAACACTGAGAGAGATGGGAACTTCATATAAAAACTATTTTTTTAATATTCGTGTATTTTTATCATCGATGTGCGCATCATTTCACAAACTACAGTTCTTTTCCTGTGGCGAAGGATAAACAAATAAAAGCTATCTTGTTACACTTTTTTCCCAATCATTTTGAACATTGGACTATTGTCAGTAGAAACCCATTTAAAACTAGACTTTATGATTCTGGAGAATCATGGCTTTTCCCAATGAGATTCCATGGTTTGTCGTGACCCCACAGCGTATGATGAATTGCTTTTGACTGTCTCACTGAAGGTCCGTCATTGATGCCATGAAAAACGTGAGTACAGAAGTCTCAAATGACTCAGTTTGATAAAAAAAATTGTTTAGGTAAAAACCATCATTAACGGTGGAGAGGGTTAATATCAATATCGTCGTCCAACAAGTTAATGACCGACAAAAGGAGTTATGTTTGTTTGACCCATACCCACTGAGTGCTGTATCTATTTGAAAATGGTCCGTTTTATCTCAAATGTATCCAATATATTGATGTCTGGCAGCTTGTTAAGGGTTAACAAGTGCTAACAGGAATATTTATTCATGCAACTTGTAATTTCACACCAAAAACTGTGAATGGCCATTTTTACTTAAAAATCTACGAGATGTTTTCAGAGAAATCCAGGGAGAACAGGAATTTTAAGCTGTTGATGGGTATAATTGTTTATCCAGCCCAAAACGGGTTAAGGGTTGTTTTTTTTAATACGCTTATTACTTATAAAAATAATTCTCAGTGAATTCTACTTCCACTTATGTTGAGTTCTCCTCTTAACTTTGGGTGCTGGGGGTATGCAAACACAGCCCACTTTTTCAACATTTTGATGTTTGAGAACCAGCATAGGGTTAACAAATGCTTACTGGAATATTTTGTGCATGCAACTTGTAAGTCACACTAAGATCTGAGAATGGCCAATTTTTCTTGAAAATCTACGTGATGTTTTTAGAGAAATCCTCGGATAACATGAATTTTTAACCTTTTGAGGGGCATCACCCTGTAACCAGCTCTAAATGGGTTAATGCTTGGTTTTATGAATACCTTCATTACTTACAAAAATGATCCTCGGTGAATCCCACTTCCAATGAAGGTGGCTATGTTCATCTCGCAGGTACACATTGGGTGTAATGGGTGGCCAAGTACAGCCCATTTTCTCAAAATTTGGTGACCAAGTACAGCCCATTTTCTGAAAATTTTCTGTCTCTGGAGGGTTAACAAACGCTTACCGGAATCTTTTGTTTATGCAACTTGTAATGTCACTCCAAGACCTGCAAATGGTCAATTTCTCTTGAATACTTACTAGATTGTTTTGAGAAATCCACAGAAAATGGGAATTTTAAGCTTTTAAGGGGTACATCTCCTTAACCGGGCGAAAATGGGTTAAGACCTCAATTTTTGAATACCCTTACAACTTACTAAAAATTTTCCCTATCAGTTTTGCGTCCAGTAAAAGAAGTTATGTTTCTCTGCAGCATTCCCATTTGATGTTGTTGGTGTCCAAAAACAGACTATTTTTTTCGACATTTTGACATTTAGCAGCCCATGGAGGGTTAACAAATGCTTATCTGAATATTTTATCCATGCAGTTGGTAATGTGACTCTAAGACCTATCAACGGCCATTTTCTCTTGAAACCCTACGAGACACTTGTAACGAAATTCAGGGAAAACATGACTTTTTAAGCTTGTGATGGGTATTTCTATTAGCCATCCTAAAAGGGGTTAATGCTTGGTTTCTTGAATACCCTTATTACTAACAAATTTGGTCCTCGGTGAATTCCACTTCCAACAAAGTAGATTACGTTTATCTCTCGGGTATGCATTGGGTGCTGAAAACAGCCTATTTCAACAAAATTACGATGCTTAGCAGCCTGCAGAGGATCACCGGAATATTTTGTCCATGCAGCTTGTAATGTCACACAAAGACCTGCGCATAGTCAATTTTTCCTGAAAACCTACAAGTTGCTTTTGGAGAAATCCACAGAAAATGGGAATTTTAAGCTTTTAAGGGGTATCTCTCTTTAACCAGTCCAAAATGGGTTAAGACTTCGACTTTTGAATACCCTTATCACTATCAAAAATGTTTCCCCATCAATTTTGCGTCCGAGAAAAGAAGGAAATTTTCTCGGTGGTACACCAAGTGGGTGCTGTTGGCGTTCAAAATCAGCCCATTTTATCACAATTTTGACTTTTAGCAGCCCGTGGATGGTTAACAAATGCTCACCGCAGTATTTTGTCCATGCAACTTCTATTGTCACACCAAGTCCTGGGAGTGACAAATTTTTCTTGAAAATCTACAAAACTAGATTAGAGAAATCCACGAAAAACATGATTTTTTTAGCTTTATGGGGGTATTGCTGTTTAACCAGCCCAAAACGGGTTAACGCTTGGTTTTTTGAACACCCTTATTACTTACAAAAATGATCCTCGGTGAATTCCACTTCCTATAAAGGAAGTTATGTTTACCTCTCGGGTATCGTTTGGTTGCTGTAGGGGTCTGAAACCGGCCCATTTCATCACAATTTCGATGTTTGGCAGCCTGTGGAGGGTTACCATATGCATCGCCTAATATGTGGTGTGTATCAAAGGTTGTGTCATGGGCAGGTCTAGCAATGATGAATGTTTAAAAAAATCTACAAGACGTGTTTCGAGAAAGTGCCGATAAACCCCAATTTTGGCAGTTTTTTGCCAATTCTGGCGAAATAAGGATTAAATCGAAAATTCCGCTTCGGTACATTTTTAGATTTTTTGCCCCTCTATGTGTCTGCCAAATTGTGTGAAAATCGGTTCGAAAATGGCTTCTGAATCGTACGGACAAAAATGTGTGGAAAAAAAAAAATCCCCAAAACTAGACTTTATGATTCTGAGAATCATGGCTTTTCCCAATGAGATTCCATGATTTTTCATGACCCCACAGTGTCTGATGAATTGTTTTTAACTGTCTCACTGAAGTCCCTTCATTGATGTTACGAGAAAGGTGAAGATAGTAATCTCAAATGACAGAGTTTGATAAAAAATTGTTTAGGTAAAAACCATATTAACGGTGGAGTGGTTCAATGTCAATTTCGTCGTCCAACAAGTCAATGACCGACAAAAGGAGTTATGTTTGTTTGACACATACCCACTGAGTGCTGTGTCAATTTAAAAATGGTTCATTTTGTCTCAAATGTATCCCAAATATTGATGTCTGGCAGTTTGTAGAGGGTTAACAAGTGCTTACAGGAATATTTATTCATGCAACTTGTAATGTCAAACCAAGAACTGTGAATGGCCATTTTTCTTTAAAATCTACAAGACGTTTTCAGAAAAATCCAGGGAGAACATGAATTTTAAGCTTTTGATGGGTATCATTGTTTATCCAGCCCAAAACGGGTTAAGTGTTGTTTTTTGAATACTCTTATTACTTCCAAAAATAATTCTCAGTGAATTCTACTTCCACTTATTTTGATCTCTCCTCCCAACTTTGTGTGCTGTGGGTACGCAAACACAGCCCATTTTATCAACATTTTGATGTCTGAGAACCTGCATATGATTAACAAATGCTTACGGGAATATTTTGTACATGCAACTTGTAATGTCACACTAAGATCTGAGAATGGCCATTTTTTCTTGAAAATCTACGGGATGTTTTTAAAGAAATTCTCAGGTAACACAAATTTTTAACCTTTTGAGGGGTATCTCTCTGTAACCAGCTCTAAACGGTTAATGCTTCGTTTTGTGAATACCTTCATTACTTACAAAAATGACCGACGGTGAATTCCACTTCCAAAGAAGGAGGTTATGTTTATCTCGTAGGTACACATTTGGTGTTATGGTTGCCCAAGAACAGCCCATTTTCTCCAAATGTCTATGCTTGGCAATCTCGGGAGGGTTAACAGATGTTTACCGAAACATTTTGTTCATGCTTGTAATGTCACTCGAAGACCTGCGAATGGTCAATTGTTCTTGAAATTTTTTTCGGAGAAATCCACAGAAAACTGGAATTTTAAGCTTTTAAGGGGTATATCTCCTTAACCAGTCAAAAATGGGTTAAGACCTCGATTTTTGAATACATGTACTACTTACAAAAATGTTTCCCTGTCAGTTTTGCGTCCGTTAAAAGAAGTTACGTTTCTCGGTTGCATTCCCTTTTGATGTTATTGTTGTTCAAAAACAGACTATTTTTTTCAAAATTTTGACATTTAGCAGCCCATGGAGGGTTAACAAATGCTTACCGGAATAATTTATCTAATCAACTTGTAATGTGACACCATGACCTATCAATGGCCATTTTCTCTTGAAAACGCTACCAGATGTTTGTAAAGAAACCCAGGGAAAACATAAATTTTTAAACCTTTGATGGGTATCACTATTAACAACCACAAAAGGGGTTAACGCTTGGTTTTTTGAATAGCCTTATTACTTACAAAAATGGTCCTCGGTGAATTCCACTTTCAACAAAGGAGATTATGTGTATTTCTTAGGTACACGTTGGGTGCTGTGTGTGTCTGAAAACAGCCCATTTCAACAAAATTACGATGCTTGGCAGTCTGTAGAGGGTTAATAAACGCTCACCGGAATATTTTGTCCATGCAACTTATTATGTCACACAAAGACCTGCGAGTAGTCAATTTTTCTTGAGAACCTACAGATTGTATTTAGAGAAATCCACAGAAAATGGGAATTTTAAGATTTTAACGGGTCTCTCTCTTTAGCCTGCCCAAAATGGGTTAAGACTTCGACTTTTGAATACCCTTACTACTTACAAAAATGTTTCCATATAGATTGTGCGCTCGATAAAAGAAGGCACTTTTCTTTGTGGCGTACCCATTGGGTGCTGTTGGCGTCCAAAAACAGCCCATTTTATCACAATTTTGACTTTTAGCAGCCCGTGGAGGGTTAACAAATGCTCACCGCAGTATTTTGTCTACGCAACTTCTATTGTCACACCAAGGCCTGGGAGTGACAAATTTTTCTTGAAAATCTACAAGACTCGTTTAGAGAAATCCACAGAAAACACGAATATTTTAGCTTTATGGGGGTATTGCTGTTTAACCAGCTCAAAATGGGTTAACGCTTGGTTTTCTGAACACCCTTATTACCGACAAAAATGATCCTCGGTGAATTCCACTCCCAATAGAGGAAGTTATGTTTATCTCTCGTGTATTTTTTGGGTGCTGTGGGGGCCTGAAATGGGCCTATTTCATCAAAATTTCGATGTTTGGCAGCCTGTGGAGGGTTACCATATGCATCGCCTGATATGTCGTGTGTATCAAAGGGTGTGTCACAGACAGTTCTAGCAATGACGAATGTATAAAAAAAATCTACAAGATGTGTTTCGAGAAAGTGCCGATAAACCCCAATTTTGGCAATTTTTTGCCAATTCTGACGAAATAATGGTAAAATCGAAAATTCCGCTTTAGTACACTTTTAGATTTTGTGCCCCTCTATGCGTGTGCAATATTTCGTAAAAATCGGTTCGAAAATGGCTTCTGAATCGTACGGACAAAATGTGTGGAAAAAAATAATAATAATAATCCGTAGAAAAACAATAGTCTTTTTCAGAGGGAAAAGCCTAAAAAAAAAATATTAATCCGTAGAAAAACAATAGTCTTTTCCAGAGGGAAAAGCCTACCCCCCCCCCCCCCCCCCCGCCAAAAAAAAAATAATAATAATAATCCGTAGAAAAAAAATAGTCTTTTCCATAGGGAAAAGCCTAAAAATAGAAAACTGCCTTTTCAGACCCATTTGGTGATCTATAATTTTTTTTATATTCATTGTATCAACAGTGTGCGCATCGTTGCATAAAATAAAGACACTGTTCCTTTTAATAATCTAAAAGTCTGTTAGATGTGGTTTTCCAATTGTTTTCCTCTGATGAATTAAAACTTCCAAATTGCTATGAAAACACATTCTCAGACTGTACAAAAACGCAGAGATGGATGAGAAATTACATAGTAATTGCTTTAAATGGCGTCGCAATTTCACACCTCATTGTCATTCATCCACGCACATCAAGTCTCAGAAATTTCACACCTCACCACCCACATTCACTGCCTTCGAAATTGGATTTCGTCTCGCAAGTTCAGTAATCTCAAGGGAGATAATTTTCGCGTAAGATATTATTTTAACCAATATTGTTGGGTGTGGTAACGATCTGAGAGTCCAAGTTAGGAAAAATCACTTCGGACGATGTTCAATACAATATAATGATTAGATCATTTCTTGTCGATTCCTTCGGTTGTATATGGTCTAGTGGGGTGTTATAATTCCCTTTATTCCACGTCTGTTCTATGAAATCTCCATCTACAACAGCATTTAACCATGCGGAAAATGAAAATCCGTTCCACACCCATGTGCGGAACGGAAATTGTTGACGGACTATTTTTATAAAGAAGCGAAATATCACTGGAATTTTCTACAAATTGTGTACTGCAATTACAATTTGAATCACTAACGATAGCCAAATATTGTCCCATGAGTTCCAATGTGTAGGCACATAGAACATTTGGAAAGCGGGGGACGAAATAGAAACACGGGCTCTCCTCGCAAATTGGTTGGCGATAAAATGTGTTCATTTTGTTGATAGTTGTCAAATGAATTGCCGAGTGCCTTCTAATAATTGTTTTATAGCGTGAAGGCGTGGAGTAAATACAGAACTACATGCGTGTGTAAATGGGTTAATCGATATAGCACTTGTGCCATCGTGGAAGGATAAAACTCGATAAAAACTCGAGGTCCGCGGCCTCTCGTTCTATCCTTCCGCGCTGGCACTCCTCCCATATTGATTACCCCTTTCACACACGTGCGTCGTTCTGCATATTAGCACCGCACCGAGAACTGCACTATCTCAACGGATCACCTTTCGGGATGTGTCAAATCCTAGTCATGCTGTATTCGTTTAACTGGAACCACAATTGCAATATAATATTTGTTATAGACCTCAAACAGTAGACCCTGGAATATTAATTGAATAATACTCATGGCTGATTACAAATTACAAATCACAAAACGCACATATAAAAAATGTGATGGATGATCAGAGCATGTGTGTTCTATTTCAAGAAAGAAATACCTGCGATGTGAATAAAAACAATACATGTGTCTTTCAGAATACAGTAACGTCATAATAAAGGGGAGTAAAGAATTTCGATCGGATTACGAATGAGTTGCGATCCTGTGGAAATAATTTGTCCACATACCTCCCCGCAAACCTATTGACTCTCACCTATCGAAAAAGAAATACGGAAACATTGAATTAAAAAGATTCTATTTCTCGTTAGAATTTGTTTGGTGTGGTCTTGATTTCGTTGTATTTTATTTACGAAATCTCGACACACTCGTGCATATGTGTCGCGATCGGATCACAAAAAGACCGCAGTCATTGAGGTCTGAGATATATATAATCACCGAACGACCTCAGAAGCTTAACAAATTTGAAATAAGTTGTTTTTTTCACGGAAGCATCTTTATTTTTATTAAACAAATTTCTGAATTGACAACCTCACCCCGGACAAAACCGGAAAACACGATTTCATGTTAAAATATCGCAACGTTTATTTTAAATAATACTACCGACTTTAATTTTGCTTTATTTCTGTTCATTTATTAATTGATCTGATCCTCTTATCGGTCATTTTACTCATATTTTCAAAGCGGTAACGCACTATCATTCAACATTTCGGAAGTAGCTCCAAGTGTATACCGTTCTATGGGACGCGGTGGCGTTGCGATAATCGGTTCTCGTCAAATCACCGAAGTTAACCCTTTAAACACCTTTTTCCGGCCGCGTCATAAGATACGTCAAAATGCCATTTACTCTTTTGGCGCGACAGGCGACTAAAGTCGACAGTCGGCAAACCGCGGAAAGGTACTGCAGTAGTCATTTTAGCCAACTGTGTGTGTCCATTTCCAAGTGCTTTTAACCCTTTACCCAACGCAAACGATATCAAAATGTATTATTTTAAATATCATTTTTTCAGTTTTTTTTCAAAAAAGTTCAATAAAACCATACCATGTGAACCCTCGTTGGAACGAGCTCGTTCCAACGAGGGGTCACTTGATATGGTTTTGTTAAAAAGTTTTTTGAAAAATAATATTTTTTCAATTGCTGAAGTTGCATATTACGCGGGAGGGGGAGGGGTACGTCCGATTTGTTGGGTAAAGGGTTGAACAAACATACATCCATGAACAACGATATCGTCCCTTGAAAGTATAAAGGTGCCATTTAAATATATACAGGAAATCATTTGAAAAACTGTCAATGAGATCATTAGAACATCTTTTAAAATAATAACGCTTTAGTCTAACAACCTATACTTTTTGTAAAATTCCTGATGAATATTAGGCGCTAAGAATTCTGTTTCTCAGATTATTCCGCGCCAAAAGAGTTAAGGGGATGGCTATAAGGTAAATGAGTGGCATAGACCAATCAATATTTTCAACGTGCAGCCCTAAGGCTGCACGTTGAAAATATTAATTGGACTCACCCCAAATAATAAATATGGACTCTTCCAATTGCTGCCATTGAACTGACATGGAAGATACCACCAGGGTTCAAAGGGTTAAGCAACGTCGAGCCCGATTAGTCCCTGGATGGGTGACCGTCTGGGCGATCGATTCGGACTCCAGCGTTGTGTCCTTAGGCATGACACTTGACCTCGATTGTCCACATGGAGGCACAATGACGCCATGCACTATGGCTTACTGCATGTCGATGGTGCGCATGTCTTCAACCAATCTAACCCTGCCTGTGCTGCAGTGCAGAGTTACGATGTTGGAGAGCTGGCAGCTGCTCGTCGTTGCTCGGTGGTTCTCTCCGGGTACTCCTGCTTCCTCCACCCGTAAAACTGTCACCGACACGATATGACACTGGCTGTTAAAGTGTCGTTAAACCCATAATAAATGAATAAAATACCGTTGTATTATTGTGAGGCATTAAACTTCGATTTCTAGTCGTCTGTTTAAATTCCGTATACTACGCATGGAATAAAAACATGTAATCTGGCAGTGACTTTCCAACAAAATCGGTAGAAAAAATTATGGCTAAGATCAGGTGATCGTTTAAAGAGAACAAGAGCAATCACCTCCAAAAACTAGAGTATAAATAAAACGGATTTTCAGTTGATAACAGCTCCTACTTCTCGAATGGAAAATATTCGAATGTCAACGAATCTGATGAGAGGATTCACTTGAGAAAGTAACAAAGGCTTCCCCAGAAATGTCACCACTCATAAAAAATGTTCACCGTTAAAAGAAAAGTTTACTCTGGATAGTTCATACTACTTTTAAAACTTTGCAGAGATAAACTGACACATTTGTTTAAAAGTGTTAAATACGTTATTTAAAAGTATTGGTGGTGTGGGTAGAAAAGTTATGTGAATTACTAAAATTTACTGCAGACTTTAAAAGACATCTGTAAGGGAACAGTAAAAATAACGGAGTGTTTGCTTCTGTGAAAATTGCATAGTGTAATGTGATGGTGAGTTTTGTCCCCATTAGGAAGCGATTAATACCTCCCCACGAAAAACGAGGTACGTGCGTATGTCCGTTCTGGTATGTGTGTGTATTTGTTTGTGTGTGTGTGTGTGTGTGTAATTAATGTCGTGACTATTATCCAGACAAGAAAGCAAATATAGAGGATATCTACTCTGTTTTAGTGAATATCATGAATTATCTCACCAGTGTGGACCTGAAAAATAACGAAATTAAATTTCAAACAAAACAAAATCCCTTACAATTAGCGACAAAACTTTTAATAGCCAATGTCACCCCCACCACTCCACACACACAATATATAGAAACTGCACAATTCAATATTACACACTTGTAAATTCAAGCGTATCATCATAGTAAGTGACATTGTGAGTGAATAATTTTACAACGCACACAACTTTGAAGATTTGCGGTAACCGCGATACTGATTGTTTGTTAAAGTGCAAAACAATATTGTTCCATACAATATGGGTTTTTAAACGTTTTCTCACCAACATTTTATCCCAAAACAGTATTAATAATTTAAGATTTAATCTGTTTATGTGACAGAAATGTCAAATAAATGAATTATCATAATAATGTGCATGTTCTATGATTTGCATCAGATTCTCGGTGCTGTCCAGAAGCCGGCTCGTTGAGATCCCATTCTGGACACCACCTCGAATTTGATACAAATCACAGGACATGCACATTATCATAATAATCTGTATGGAGCAAGCTCGTTCAAATGAGGCGTCACATGATATGGCTTTGTTGATGCTGTAGACAATGTTATAAAAAAATGGGGAAGGCCCACCTGCCATCTACCTTTCCAGATCTCTCATCCCGCGTTTTCGCCGCCATTAGTATAGGATAATATTCTTTCCTTTTCTATGTTCGACAGTGTTCTTCACTCTTTCAAGTTTTTCTAAAGTGTCTGTGTCGGTGGGATTTGCGGGAAACGATCGTATATTAGTCCAAGCACATTGTCATTAACTCTTTTGGCGCGACAGGCGACTAAAGTTGACAGTCGGCAAACCGCGGAAAGGTACTGCAGTAATCATTTTAGCCAACTGTGTGTGTCCATTTCCAAGTGCTTTTAACCCTTTACCCAACGCAGACGATATCAAAATGTATTATTTTAAATATCATTTTTTTCAATTTTTTTTCAAAAAAGTTCAACAAAACCATGTCATGTGACCCCTCGTTGGAACGAGCTCGACGAGCTCATTCCAACGAGGGACCACTTGATATGGTTTTGTTAAAAAGTTTTTAACAAAACCATATGAAAGGGGAAAAGTTCAAAATAAATCAGAGAAAGCTGTTATTGATATACACTGAGTCAAAAGAGAAAGTATAATAACTTTGAGGAGCGATTGTTTTAGTATTATCGATTTTAATCCCAAACAAATTATTGTAAATTCATATTTCGATTCTAGCTGTATGAATTTGGATAATTTCTTGTTCTTACTGTTGCCAGCTGCACGTCAGGACGTCGCAATTCAAACATGCGGTGAAATCAAAAGTTCGCACATGCAGTCAATAGCGTGTATGTCCACCGTTTGCCTCTTGGATGGCAAAACATCGACGGCGCATGGACCTGATAAGTCTCTGGACGTCACCCTGTGGTATTGCGTTCCACTCCTGCTTTAGAACATTATGTAAATCGCCTAACGTCTGAAGATCATGTAGTCGTAACCGACGGTCCAATTGTTCCCAAAGATGCTCGAATGGCGACAAATATGGTAAAAGAGGGGGCCAGGGAAGAAGTTCGGTGCTCTGCTCCACAAGAAAGTCACGACAGATACGCGCCACGTGACATCGGGCATTGTCTTACTCGAATAACTGCAATTCGACGTTAGCGTTAAACAACGGGACAACAGCAGCGTTAGGAACTTCGTCCCTATAGCTCTGTCTATTCAGTTACCATCGATGAAGATCAACTGCATTCGATAGTGCAAGGACATTCCTGCCCAAACAATTACACTACCCCCGCCGAAACGGTCGCATTCCCGCACGCAAGCATTCGAAAAGCGTCAGCGATACACTCTTGCCCTACCGTCAGCTCTCCGTAGACAAAATCGTGATTCGTCACTATAAAGAACTGTGCTCCAACGCTGCTGAGTCCAGCGAACACGCTTACGATCCCATTCCATTCTGACGGTACGATGACGTTGGGTAAGGACTGGTCCGTGGTGTGGACGCCTACTTCGGATGCCATGTTCAGAGAATGTGTTGCGGACAGTTTATGCACTGATTCTATTGTTAGCTCTACCAGGAGTAATTGCTGCTGTCCTCGTCGTCGGAAGGAAGCGATCCGCCAAGTGAGACGTCCTGATGTGTCGGTCTTGTGCAGGGGTCGCGTAACTCTTGGTCGAACTGAACGCGGTCGGTTGGCATTAAATCCAGTGGTTCTATACCTTCCAGCGAGACGGTAAATCGTGGCCACAGAGACCCCGAACTCAGCTGCGAGCTCATCTGGAGGTATCCCAGCCTCATGCATACCAATGGCACGCAACCTCTGATTTTTTAAATCCGTAGCAAAATTGTATACGGTTGGGAGGACTACTACGACATGTCATTAACTTCTGCACGACTTCTTGTCCACACACATGCAACATTAGAACTATAATATTTCATCTTGAATGCTATTTTTTACATTTGTTTCTATTGTACTTTCTTTTTTGACTCAATATTTTATTTGGGACATAACATCGTGGATGCACCACGAAATGTCCCCTAAAATCCGAGATGAGCTTTCTGACTTACACCATATTTTCCATATAAAAAAAACAAACTTTTTTATTTCCTGTCATGAAAATAACTGGATAATGTGACTATTTTTCAGCCTAAAAATGTATAAAACATTTAAAAACTGCACAGATGTCACCCTTTCTTTATAATATGTAGAATTAGCGACTACGCCTATCTTAAGTGGTTACTACTTGTAAAAATATAACCCTACCCCATCCCCACCCCCACCCCCTAAGCTCTAAGCTGATTCTCATTGATCTAGCCACATTTTTCTATTCTACGCTGTCTAATCCCATCTCTACCTCCAACAGATGTTAGATCTCCGCCGAACAATACCCATTGACGACTTCAATGCGTTCACGACGAAGGGATTTTTAGTGATCAGAAGGTCTGACAAGTTCTAGGATGAGATTTATTCCGACCAAACAAACGAGCAGTGGCCTATGCGGATATTCAAGATAGCTGGTGGTCTCACACGTGACAGGGGAATTACTGAGAGCACTGTTGCGAAATGGGTTCACGCCTTTCCCCTCTGTCTGCTGATATGCAATGCTCTTGAAAAGTTCAAGTCCACAGTGGACACAATAACCAACACCGGGAACTTTATAACAGCGCACAAGCAAATGGCATCAGAGACACAAACAAACGCCTTAACTGGTTGAGAGTGCATTCTCCATTCCACAACAGATACCCACTGCATAAAGTCCCACTGCCATCTGGTACTGAGTCAGATAAATCAATGAATTGTGACAAAGTCGTTACAGTTCGTAATTGATGTCTATCAAAGCTTATTGGGAAATCATTCAGCAACATCAAGCTGTGTCGCGTCGCGCCGACACCACACCATCACATCAATCGCATCAATAGCCAATTCTATCACAGTACGTGGAGATGAAATGGTAATCGATCCCACGATACTTTCCAGCCATATCATGCATGTGATTAAGTCCCTGTCCGAAAGGACGGATGTATCAAGTATGAGCTTGCACCAAAACCGCCTACACTGTTTGAATCTGGCGGAATTAGAAAGACTCAGAAGACCGTTCTTGGCAAAAAAAAAACAAAACAACTCAAGCCACATGCCACTGAACGGGAGGACCTTCCAAAGAACCCTGTTTTCATCATAGTTGGTGGCTTTCCGTTGAGAGCAATCGTATGTCCCAAACAGTCAACATATAGAGATATCTGCATCACATATGTAAATTATATAGCGAAACATTTAGGCTCCAATGCCATTGTCGGAACTGATGGCTATGGATGTGACATGTCAAAAAAGCATATGGCGCAAGCGCGCAGAACTAATAGTAGATATTCCGCAGATACCACATCACGCTTGACCTTCCAGTAACCACCTCCCAATCTGATGTCCTGGCCAACCGTCGGAACAAAAGACAACTAATCCGTCTGTTAATACCTGTCTGGGAATACGCTTTAACGCCAAACATGTTATATTCTGGGCATCAGAGGAAACAACCATCGATTCTGCGCCCTAAACGGCCATATACTAGAACATGCTCCATCTAAACCTTACCTCGGCCTACAAATACAGGAATATCTTAAATGAAACGAACTCATCAACATTGTAAGTAAAAAGGCAAACTACCCTCTTGGATTCTCCTATATAAACCTCCAAGAGGAAGCCGAAGAACAGTCTACATTGCACTCAGGTGATCGATAATGGAATATGGAGCTATCATCTGGGACCCATACACAGCGCAAGAGATCACAAAACTAGCAAGCATCCAAAGAAGGGGGCGCAAGATTCATCACGAAAAACTATAAATCAAGAGAAGATGGGTGTATGACAAAAATGCTGGAGGAACCAACATTACCTTCACTGCAATCCAAAAGACAGAAACAGCGCTGTACTTTCTTCTACAAAGTGATTGAGAGACAAATATCAGCAATACCCCAGATAAATGTATGACGTTTCAGTCCCAAAAGCGTCAAAACCGGACAAAACAAGTTGACAAGTCACCAACACATTCGTTCTTTGTACACATAACAATTGATTGGAACCATCTGGACGAATAAGCTGTAGCAGCTGGCACAATAGAAGGCTTCAAATCTGCCCTAGCGGACGGAGTCAAGATAGAACCGCCCTCCATTTCGTCATGTTTTAGCCCAGTTTGGACTATATGCCGTGTCCGTACAGATAGAGATCTATCTGTTTACGGGTACTCTGTTTGGAGAAAAATATAAAAAAGACAATTTACTTAAAGTTACGAATTAAAATTGAACTTGAAGCAAAATACAACAGCCAATTACCGCACCACTATCCCCACTTAAGTAAAGGATTATCATTCAAGAGATTAAAATTGATTAATACACAGAACGACACGCGCGTGTGAATGCGTTAATCGATATGGCGCGAGTACCAGCACGAAACAAGAAATGAAAGTTTTATCCTTCCGCGAGTCGTTCTGCGTTTATTACACGTCTTCAGGTCTCAAAATATAATTATCAGAAAGGCACTTAGCAATTCATTTGGCAAATATGAACAAGTTATTTTTCGTAAACGGTTCAGTATCGGGTGATTAATCGGCTGCTAATATTTACAGACACATATGCGATTTTGGAGGACTCCCGTGGGCAGATTTATAAATAGGCTAAACATGTGACGTACGCATGTTTGTACTATCGTAGTACATGCATATTTTATCTAGTTCTGTTCAATTTTCTGTCATTATACAGCTAATAGTGATTGGTTTGAACTCTCCCTTCTAAACTTTAGAAGTACTTCTGTGCACAAAGATGTTTTTATTTAGTTTATTGTCTTTGTGGTAGCTTATTAGAATGCAATCACCTCGTTTAACCCTTTACCTAACATGAAAAGCAGACGACACTTGCAAAAAAAATTCTTGAATAACTAATTTTTTTCATTTTTTGTCTCAAAAACATAGGTTATGACCCCTCGTTGGAACGAGCTCGACGAGCTCGTTCCAACGAGGGGTCATAACCTATGTTTTTGAGACAAAAAATGAAAAAATAATGAAAATTAATTGGCGATTTTTGAGAATAGCGCTGGCCGGTTTTGGCCGTTACGTTGGGTAAAGGGTTAAACCGCACGGCTTCCGTGATTTTAGGTCCAAAAATAGTACGTCAACGATTTTCGTTTGGTACATGTGTGCGGAACGGATTTTCATGTTCCGCGTGGTTTAGTGTTGCTGTAGATGGGAATTTCATAGAACGGGCGTGTAATAAACAACTGGATATCTCAACTTTTTCTGCGCATATTTTACGGAGACTCAACACAGCGATTGACAATCATGGTGACGACATAAGAATTGACTCGCGTTACGTGTCGCTTTTCTGGAGTATGAATGTTGGACGGACGTGATAGGTTGTATGAAGTGTGTCGCCATTCAAACAAAACCTATCAGGGCCATCCCTCATTCATACTCCAACTAGCCGACACATAAGTCATTTCAATTATTTAATTTAATTCAGAATTCAGAGTGTTTATTTCTATTATAATGTACCCTTACGCGGTCGAAGTGATTCATATCATTGCAGGCATATCAACTTTCATGCTCACGACAGTTTAAGGATTTTCAACATAGGCTAATACACGCGGTTTCTTATGCAGAAGACTAATACTAGTTTGAATAGCTCACGTGAATACCAACTAACTGCTACCCTACAGCAATTACAGTTTAACCCTTTGAACTTTTGTACGTCTTATGAAATCAAACAGCGCGTTGATACTTTTGTACGTCTTATGATATACGAAATCAAACAGAGTGTTGATACTTTTGTACGTCTAATGACGTACGATATCACACAGCACCTTGATACTTTGTGGTCATTTGTTTTGTTATTAGTTTTCGATTTTTCAAAGTTATAACCTATATTCCTATTTTCTCCTGAATAGTGCTAAGTGACAACCGTTGAGCCAAATGTTATCGCAGCTTAAACTACTAATATAATCCCGCTATCAAGATTTCTTAACTCGTTGAGTGCAAGAAGCCACTATCAGGGCTTTCAGAGCAAAAGCCACCACTTCCCTTGTTTATATTTCATATTCAGTCATACACAAATAATATTTTGTGTATATCAATTTGTTTTATCACATATTATTGGAGAGTGCTTGTGGGCACTCTCCAATAATTTGTAATAAAACAAGTTTTGAATAACAAATTCAGACCACCAAAAATAATCTAGCCCTCAACGAGATAATCACTTATGTGAAAAATATCTTGTTATTTGCACTTTCCGACGTCTGACGTCGCATTTTGAAAAACTTTGAAAAAAACTGAATTTCCAGTGACGTATGAACGTGAGAATAATTAAACTCTCAAAGGGTTAACACTTTACCTAACACGAAAAGCAGACGATACTTGCAAACACAATTTTTGAATAACTATTTTTTTCAGTTTGTATGACAAAAACATAGCTTATTATCCCTCATTGGAACGCGCACAACAATCCCGTTCAAATGAGAGGTCATAAGCTTTGTTTTTATTGCAAAAACCGAAAAAATAATGAAAACTGAATTGTAATTTTTGTGAATAACGCTGGCAGGTTTTTCGTTATGTTAGGTAAGGGGTTAACTCACTGTTGGAAACGCCCATAATTTTTATTTCATAAATGGGTGGGACAAAAAAACATTCATTGATAGAAAGTTATGAAAAACTCACCTCAACAAATCATGTGCAAGCAAATCAGTAAAAGTACAGCCGCTGTGGACTGCTGACTTTCCACAGGTTAGCAATATTTCCACGGACGCAATAATAGATTCCAAACACTAATTATAGGAATAACCATCACAAATTTAATTAATGAAGCGCCAGGTACAACCCGGTGCTGCATTAATTAAAATTTTACTGCTGATGATTTTTATTACCTAGTAAACGTATGTGTGGACATCACCGACCACACGTGGATTACGACCAGTCAATGGCGACTGTACTGTATAATTATCAGAAATTAAATAACATAAATTATTATATAAAATATTGAATTATAATATATTGCATTCAGTCAGTAATTCATCGAACTATGTTGCGTACCAACTCAACTCTGTTTGGGTTCAAGTGTTTCCAGGATGGAGCGTTAGAAGGGTATTTCGAAGCATGAAACAATATTTTATGATTTTTTAAAAACAATATGGAGTGGGCTGGTGGGTTATTAAGTTTATGTGAACATTGTACTGTTTTCTTTTGGGCCTATTTATTGTATTTCATAAAACTTACCCTGCATCGAAGATTCTAAACTTATTGTGACTCTTGGTCATGATGTCCGTCCAGCTTGAGTTGGAAAGTCTACTCTCTGTAAACCAGTCAACACGGTCCGAGTCGACGCCATTAAATTCCAGCCAAGCTACGGTTTCTGATTCCACATATAGAACAACCATAATCTGGAGAGAATGAAACTGAAAATTCGTAGCTTTTCTGTGAGTCAATCGCAAAGAAAATAGATGGTTTGTAAAACATATATAATTCGACTCCCATTACCAAGAACTTTTCCGGTGCAACAGTGTTAAATTCCCACAGAAGCAGGAGCTTTTTGCCGCGTTTTGCCGGAGCAATTGTTCCCGGTGCGTACTATTGTATCAGGGATACTCGTCCCAATTTTATGGACCTCTGTGGTGAACCTCGGAAGTGACGTCATGTAACATGACCCTGTGGCGCCATGATTGTCATGGTAGCACGCGTAAGCGGTCAGGTTGTGACGTCATTCCCAGGGGGACCATTCGTCTTTGTGCCCATGCGCAGCGCGTTTTGTTAGGGTGATAAGGTTTTACATCGTTCATTTTGCATACTGGAGGCCGCCATCGTGGCTTCTATGGCAGCACATGATTGCTGTGAGTCTGGAAGACTTCTTAAAGAAGTGGGGTACGTTCTTAGGATGTGTTTCTTTGTATAAGAAGAAAGCTGATTACCCAAACTGACTCGACAGTTCCCCCACATCGCCAAAAACAACCCAAAACGGACTTGGATTTGGCCCATCATGGGATTACAAAAATAGAATATGTTGCTATCAGGCGCGTATCGTAGTATAAGAGTTTATCTAATTACCCCAAATTCCTGGATACTTCGTAGAATTACCACAAACAACCCGACAAGTTATACTACTTTGGATTCCTTGAGAATCCCGGCTACTGCCTATCTATATAACTTGTTCTCTCTATTCCTTGGTCTGTCCTGTCTGTGTTATGACTTTCCCGGCCTCCCTATAAAGTATTCTGAATTTCCTAGATGTGTTTGTGGGCTAGCGCACAATGTGTTCACATCACATGTAGCACATAGTGCCCTTGCGCTTATGTACAATGTACGCACACCACATGTAGCACATATGCACATGCGGTATTTAAGGACACCTATGGCATGGTGTTCCACTATTTGGGGATACATTTTGAGGATACATTTTGGGATACCTTTTGGAGGATACCTTTTGGAGACTATCTTTCTGAAGATAGTTATGGCTCCTGGTACCAGCTTGGCCAGGCCTTCTAGACCATCCCAAGATCTTCATAGTTTTAAACCGCCACAGCTGACCTGTCTATTGTTACTACCATATATTGTGTGATTCAATACTATTGTATTCACCCAATACTATAGTCTTCTATCACCCTTGCACCCTTGTGCTTTTACTGCCTTGTGCTATTGTTATTGGCTACCACTATCTGTTCTGTGCTAGAGTGTCCCACCATTACTGACTTGTGGTACCACTACGGGCTAAGCAGCTACCCCCGATTCTGTTTTGGCATCTACCCTTGGCCAAATCATCTTTAAACGCAATCAGATCACTCCGATCATCTAAGGCTGTATCAGTCTCTACAATGTCTAGACCCAGTGCAAGAAAGAAGTTCCTTACATATAAGAAACTGTATGTTGATCGTACCGAGTTGTGCTTATGTATTAGTACACATTGTGTTACAATTTGTACACGTTGCATGCAACACATGGGCACATCTGGGATGTACTGCTATGTGCTTGTGTGCTAGTGCACAATGTATCACATAGTGCACTAGCACATACGGGTCTTTGATGATACTTATGGCATGGTAATGTATCATTTGAGGACACCTTTTGAGGTTACCTTTTGCGTGATACTTGTCTGAGGATATCTATTTGAAGATAGCTATGGCTCCTAGTACCTATTTAGTCCGGCCTTCTAGGCCACCCCAAGACATTTGTAGATCTTAAATCACCACTGCTGATTTGTCCACAGCCATCACCATCTCTCGTGTGATCTAACGATATTGAAGTCACCACATACTTCAGTCTTCTACCACCCGTACGCTATTACCAGCATGTAGCACTACTTCATACTTCCTAGCTATGCCTCTTGACCCTGTCTCGACCCTGCTCTCGACCAGGTCTTTAACAGGCAGTATTAGTATTGGATCACAGGACAGATGGTGGTGACAATGGAAAAGTCAGCAGTGGTGGTTTAAGTCCTGGCCAAACAGGTGCTAGGAGCCATATCTATCTTCAGATAAATATTCTCCAAAAGGTTACCCCAAAATATATTCTGAAAAGGTGTCCTCAAAAGTTATCCTCAAATAGTACAATACCATGTCATACGTATTCCCAAATACCCTTATGTGCCCATGTGCTGCATGTGATGTGCGCACATTGTGCATAAGCACACAAATACATATCGGCACATCCAGCATGTGCCTCTGTGATACATGTGATGCGTACACATTGTGCGCTAGAACACAATCACATCTAGGATATTCAGAATACTTTTTGGGGGAGCAAGAAAGCCATAACCTAGACAGGATAAACCAGGGAAGTGGAGAGAATAAGATTTTGAATAGACCTGGTTAGACAGAAGCAGGGGATTCTCAGGGAATCCGAACTAGTACAACTTGCGGGTTGTTTGTGGTAATTCTACGAGGTATTCGGGGATTATGAGTGATTATGTAGACTCTTATACAAAGGATCCCACCTTACAGCACCACGTTCTATTGTTATAAAGCCAAATATGAGCCGAATCCAAGTCCGTTTCGGTAGTTTTTGGGTTTTTTTTGGAGATTTGGGTGAATTGTCGGGTCTATTTGGTTAAAGACATTTACCCTTATACACAGGAACACACCCTCTGAACACACCCCTCTTCTTTAAGAAGCCTTCCAGGGTCATAGCAACCATGAGCAACTACAGCAACCAGGAAGGCGGCCTCCGATATACAAAATAGACGGAGGAAACAAGTATCCTTCAACAACACGGGCTGCGCTGCGCATGCGCACGCACCACTGGGGTAGTGGTATCACAACAAGGCCGTACGTGCAGGCTACCACGACAACCAAACATGGGATCACTGGGTCACGTGACCTGACGACACTTGTTTGCTGGAGCGCTCCCATAGCCCAAACTAATCTTTACGGATATACTATTACTCTTTCCCTCCAATGGCCATTTACATGTTACACAATCCCGATTCATTCGCCCTTCTGTTGATGGCAAATGTACCCTTTTGTGGGTATCAAACTGTAAGGAATTCGACACTCTTATGGCCCGGAACCAATCTTGTCCTTAAATAGTCCACTGCCTATATCTGGATTTACTCATCTGGAGTCTTTTAGTTGTTCGGAAAAGCGAACCTACGTTTCGCGTCCCCTTCCAACTGAAATATTCCCGACTACTGAATGTAAAACACACCATAAACATTCATTTTTTTAATAAACACAAGAACTATTTCTTAATCGAGACTTGATTTTATAGAACATTTAGCGACTTTACCAGTATTATTAGAGATATGTGTGTTCACTGAGTAATTATGAATGAAGACTCATTACAGCTATATTTTATGATTACGCCATGTAGTTCCACGATTTGTGTTAATATCCTGGTGTTTTCAAGGTTAATTAAATATTTATTGGTTGGAATATCTATTGGAGCTCAAAAGAATATCTGTTTAGCTTCATGAGTAAAGGGAGGTCACCCTTTACCAAACGTAATGGCCAAAACCGGCCAAGGCTATTCGCATAAAAACACCATTCAATTTTCATTATTTTGTCATTTTTTGTCTAGAAAACAACAAGCTCGTTCCAACGAGGGGTCATAAGCTATGTTTTTGACGCAAAAATGAAAAAAACAATTATTCAACAATTTTGTTCGCAAGTTTCGTCTGCCTTTGTTCTAGGAAAAGGGTTAACAGTAGTCTGTGCGCAAACTCCACGAAAACAGCCCACAACAGCATCGAATTCCTCACAGAATTTGAATGGTGTCCTGAGAGTTTTACAATCTCGATTCATTTCTCTTTCTGCAGTCTACATTGGTGCCATCTAGTTGGACATTTCATAACAAAATGCGTGTGCAACACACTCTATGATGTAAAGTTATGTAAATTTTAATAAGTCTGAAATGTCCAACTCTCTGAAGGATAATCGGGCGTTAGTCTACGTTTCAAACACGGTTTCCACCTGCCGTGAATCCATTTCGATAATACCTAGGAACTGGAAATGTGGAGTTTTCTGAATAGAAATGTGGTGTAACTTTGTTATATACCATGATTATCTATTCTACTTTTTCAAAAAAACCTATGACATAAATTTTAGCTTCACACACCAACCGTAGAGAACACGCCGGAACGAGGATTCCAAGAGTTAATATTTACACCTACAGTGGAACTACATCCAAGTGGACCTTTGGTGACCTCGCCTTGAATGCAAACTTGTCTAAATTTATCACTCGACGCCTCGTGAAGAGTGAATTGAAACCGACAATTATCTATTACGTTTTTAAATAAGTTTATCTCATAAAACACCAACTATTAACAAACATGCGTTGTATCATGTTAATAAAGCATCCAAAACTCGAAATAGTATGTTATTAAAATAAAAAGGTCCCGTAATTTTCGCGTTTCTTTTTCTATTTCGTTTCGGCGATACAATTAAAATTGCCAGAGGAAGTACCTCCCACCGGTGTTCATGTAAACGAAAACAGATTCGCACGTGTGAATATTGATATATTTAACATTTAAACTCTTATTAATCTGACGATCGTGATATAAATAACATATACCCAAAGTAGCTTGATGTACCAAATGTTCACTACTCGTGGTGAAGTTGTGTTAACCGCACGCCAATGCTCGCGGTTAACACCACTTCACCACTCATGGTGAACATTAAGTACGGTACACCAGGTAACTATAGGTATATTCTATACATTCACTGGTAGACGAAATACTAAGAATAAGCTAACATTCTAGCAAATTGGGCTCATTTTAGAGGTGTGGCAGTAAAGCCTTGACACACGAAATTATTGAAAAATTTTGAAAGTTTAAAAGAGAAAAGTAAAAGGTCGGGAGGGATTCCTTTGTTGGGAATTATCCATTATGTTCAGACTTTATCACTCAGTTATTTTCCCATGTTTGGATGGGTGACCATTCCAGCGACTGATTCGCGCTCCCGCGTTGTGTCTTTGGGCAAGACACTTCACCTCGATTGCCTACACGGGGGCACGATGACGCTGTGTACTAAGGCGTACTGCACGTCGATAGTGCACATGTCTTCAACCAATCTAACCCTGCCTGTGCCGCGGTGCAGAGTTCAGAGTTACGATGTTGGAGAGCTGACAGCTGCTCGTCATTGCGCGGTGGTTCTCTCCGGGTACTCCGGCTTCCTCCACCCGTAAAACTGTCACCGACATGATATGACCCTGGCTGTTAATGTGTCGTTAAACCCTAAAAAAAAAATTGTCCATGTCATAATCCACATTATGTTCAATGTTTCGATCAACACGTGAAAAACACGTACAAGCAATTTGATTCAATTTATCGTTTTTAAGAACATTTCCCCACATTTTGGTCCTACGATCCGAGCATGGAGCGAGAGAATCGAAACCGAGAAGCGCATCGAAACCAAGTTATAAAACTCCAAAAGGAATTGGACGCCGCGATTCCGGCAAGCCATCCCCATTGCAAGCAACCTTAGTTCTCGGTAATTTGAAATGTCAGTTCGAGTTACTCAAAAACCTAGATAAAGACTGTATTAATTCATTGAGTGAGGTAAAAGTTGAACCTTTATTGAAGAGAGAACGATTATTTGAATGATTTGAATAAACGGTTAGTCGAATGCGAAATGGTAGTGAGTGAACTCAATTTTTCGGGAATCAAAAACGAAACCGGGAACGGCAACGACCGCGATACTCGTGAACTTCACCGTGCACACAAAAAGTAACTCTGCCAACAATTAATGTTCCTAACTTTTCGGGAAATCTGCTGCAATGGCCAACCTTTTGGGACTTATATCGTTCAGCAGTTCACGACTGCCCACATTTAACTGCAATTGACAAGTTTACTTACTTGAAATGTTATTTAATAGATGAAGCAAAGCTTGTGAAAAGTCTACCAATAACTTCAGAAAATTACCCAATAGCAATAGATCTAGTCAGGCAACGGTTTGGACAAAATAGCTAACGCATTCATGACATACCTGTTAGATACTGAAAAACCCAAACAAATGACCTTCATTCATTGCGTAAATTCACTGATGAAATTGAAAGTACTATCCGTTCTCTGGAATCATTGGGTAAAAGCAGAGAAACATTCAAAACACTCTTAGTGCCAATTTTGTGGGACAAATTACCTACAGATACTCAACACAACTTGGCATGATGATGGATCACAGAGGTCTTTTATCACACATGACATTGTACACAAAATTAATTTCTAAACTTTTAGAACAGAAACTCTAAACCTTTCATTGGAACTTGTATGAAAGATCTTGATGTAGAGAAAATTAATGTGATTTCTCAAGATGGCCAACCAATTAGTGTTGAAGCAATTGCTGTTCCTTCGACTAGAAAACCTCTTCAAATACAGTCCACTGACTTACATGCTCGCGAACTCACCTATATAAATCTTGAACACCAACCCCACGGCGCTACTGATAAATTTTCTGTTACCTTGCTTATTGGCAGTGATACCTATTATGACTTTGTGGAAGACCACATCATAAAATCTAAGAATGGCCCTATAGCTGTCAGTTCAAAACTTGGTTATCTTCTATGTGGACAAACTCATCAACCTAGTAAGAATGAAAACAATATCATTCACATACTTACACAGCCTGATAATAGTGATCTAGAACAGTTCTGGGCTCTAGAAACAATCGGTATTTTACCAGTAGAGAAAACGTCAGGTGACAGATTTCAGGAGCGCTGTTGTCGTGAATCTCTTCAATTTTCTGATGGCATGTATACTTTGGCCTGACGAGCACATTGACCTTCCATCAAATATTGAAATTGCAAAGTAATAGAACTAGATCAGATATTAAACGTTTGGCTCGCACTCCAGAACGTTTAGAAAAAAAATATGACAGTATTTTTAAGGATCAGTTAGAGGTTTCATAGAAAAAGGTTCCAAACTCAAATGTTTCCAAGTCAACCAACTATACAATATACCCATAGTAGCATGGTGTACCAAATGTTCACCACGAGTGGTGAAGTGGTGTTAACCGCGAGCCTTCGGCGAGCGGTTAATACTACTTCACCACGAGTGGTGAACATTTGGAACACCAAGCTACTTTGGGTATATTTTATTTATACCATGATGGTCAGATTATTAAGAGTCGCTATTATTTTTTCTCGATTTTACTGAGCAGCAGACGTAGATAAGTGCGATTCTGTTTTATTTACACGAGCACGGCTGGGCGTTACTTCCGCTGTCAATTTAATCGCAGAAACGAAATGGAAAAAGAAACGCGCAAATCACGGGATCTTTTTCATTTTAATAACATGATAACATACATTGTACTATTTCGAGTTATGGATGCTTTAATAACATGAGAAAACGCATTTTGTTAATTTTTGGTATCTTCGGAGGTGAACACATTACAATAAATAATTGCCGCTTTCATTTCACTCTTCGCGAGGCTACGGGCGATAAATTTAGACAAGTTTGCATTCAAGGTCGAGGTCACCAAAGGTCAACTCGGATGTAGTTCCACTGTAAGTGTAAATTTTAACTCCTGACATCCAATTGCTGATGTGTTCACCACGGTTGGTGTGTAAAGCTAAAATTTATGTCATAGGTTTTTTATATATAGTAGAATAGGTAATCATGGTATAAAATACATTATCTACCTCATCATGTTGTTATGAAAGAATCAACAACCACACCTATGCGTAAAGTATTTGACTGTAGTTGTAGACAAGGTGACCTAACATCACTGAACTCCTGTTTAGAGTGTCGACCACCACTGCTTCATGACATCACATCAATTTTACTGAGATTTCGTTATGGTCTGTTTGGCGTTAAAATTGACATAGAGAAAGCCTTTTAGCACGCTGGACTTGATGTTTGTAATCGTGACTATACCAGATTTGCTTGCCTCAATGATGTAAAAGACCCAAACAGTTATTTCAACATCTGTCGTATTAAAAAAGTTTTATTCTGTGCAAAATGTTCTCCATTTATTTTGAACAGTGCTATCATCCATTATTTACAAATTAGGGAAGTTACACCTATAACAGAAACTATGCCACAGAACATATATGTACACAATATTATAACATATTTCAACACTGAGAAGTTGGTCTTTAAATTGTGAGGCGGAACAGAATGGGGCACAACAAGGTGGTGTATCTGAACAATCAACTGTAGTAAAGGTTTTAGGCAATCAGTGAAATGTGTTATCGGATTCACTCACATTTTCATCAAAAATATTCTTTTAGACAGACAGACAAAAACGACTTGTTTTGCAGTGTGTAGCCAAAGTGTTTGACCCACTAGGGATTCTTTTCCCAGTTACAGTATGCTCACGTATTCTCATGCAAGATCTTTTAGAGAACAACCAGACTGGGACACGCCATTATCTGAAAAATAGTGTGACCAGTGGAAATCAGTTTCTACGAACATTTACCGAGCGATGGATATTAATATACCACGTCGTTCCTTCAACTCATTGGAAGATGACTTTACATAATTACATGTATTCTGAGACGCGAGTACACAAGCTTATGGAGCTGTCTGTTCTTTGAAAAACTCTCGTGATCGCGAAATCACGTGTTGCACCGACAAAATGTTTGACAATACCTCAAATGAAACCGATGGCAGCCACGGTTTCTGCCGACTAGCAACTCATGTTCAGAGAATCTTCTCATCTTTATTACCAAACTTAAAGACTACCTTCTGGTCTGGCAGTACAGCTGTTTTGACCTGGATAAAATCACGCAATAAGTTGCCTGTTTTGTGAACAATCGTGTGAAGGAAATTACAAAACTGACGAACACTTTAGATTAGCATTACTTCCAAACAGATTCAAATCCAGCTGAGTTTATCATCCGTGGTTTATCAGCAGACGCATTGTGTTACAATAAGTTGTGGTTCTATGGTCCTGACTGGCTGGTAAATTTTGCCAACTGACCAACAGTAACAACTTGTGTTTCACACACCAGTGACAGTAAAATATTAGGTGGCCAATGCTCTTCGGAAATACTTCAAACCCTCTCCGTAGAATGTCGAAATGTGATTGACAATAAAACGTATTCTACTTTGGACAAACTCTTACGCACAACAGCATGACGAAGAAGAGAAGTGATCCTCTTCAACTCTCAGAAATTAAACAAGCAGTGACATAGTGGATTATTAATGAACAGGTTTCTGTTTATTCTGATATTCAAAACGTGTTGTTAGGTGACTCAACAAATCATATACCAATCATCAAACAATTCTTGCTGTTTCTTGACGAAGAACAAGTCATTCAATGTCGCGGACGATTACCCAAAGCTCCTTTGCAGTATAGCACAACGTTTCCCATATTTTTACCAATGAAACATACATTTTCAAAATTAATTGTTCTTCATGTACACAACTGGGTTAAACACTCAGGAGTCAACACCACGATAACGTCCATTCGACAAGCTTACTGGATACGGCGATTTCGTCAGTTAATAAAATCCTTATTAAGATTGTGTCTCACTTGTAGAAAATTAACGTGTCTATCATTTCAGTTACCAGACCCGACACCCTTACCCCTGAGTCGTGTGTATGACGTACCAGCATTGTATTATACAATGACTTTTTGGCCCATTTCTATTCAGATCTGAAGATCATTCTACCACAAAGTGCTACATCTGTCTATTCACTTGTGTTGCAACTAGAGCTGTCCACTTGGAATTGGTGAGAACCCTATCACCCGATTCATTTATTGCAGCATTAAAACGATTCTCACATTCGCCATTGTGCATAAGTATGTGACCTTAAACCCCAATAAATAAGAACATGAAACGATTCTCAGGTAGGCGTTCTCTACCCAGGAAACTAATTTCTGCCAATGCAAGTACATTTTTGAGTGCAAATACACAACTTCGTGATGTTTTTAGATCTGTTGATATGCATAACATAGTGACCAAACTTGGTTTAGAATGGTAATTCATCACCAAAAGGGCACCTTGGCAGGGTAGATTTTATGAGCGTTTAATCGGCGTAACAAAAATGACTCTGAAAAAAAACATCTATTATCGATCAACTGTAACGTTCGAAGAGTTACGTACAATTATTGTAGAGATTGAATCGACAGTTAACAGCTGCTAATTGACCTATATTTCAGAGGACATTGTTGATGGCGAGGCATTCCAACCATCACAGTTAGTTCATGGACATATGACTACTTTACCCCACCTTCCTGTGCTCGTCGAACTCGTTCCAAAGAGAGGTCATAACCTATGTATTTGAGATAAAAAATGATAAAAAGTAGTTATTCAAGAATTTCGCTTGCAAGTGTCGTCTGCTTTTCGTGTTAGGTAAAAGGTTAAAGGCGACAAACGAGAGTTTATCAGAATAGGCTACGTTGTTCAGAAAGAGGATGCCACTTCACGATTACTCTGGTGTGCGATATACATCGCGGTAAAGACGATTACATACGTTCAATTACACCAAAAACCGCAATGGGTGCTACAAACAGACCTATCTCACGACTCTATCCTCTTGAAGTCTATAGTCAGATACCCATTACTACCAAGTTCAATCACTCTGCTGATAGTGTTGACAGTGACTCAAGTCAAATCCCACTAGAGTGTTCCCCACTTGACAAACCTCGTAGGAAAGCAGCTATCAAGGCAGAACATAAAATGAAGACTTAGGTTTGTGGTACTGATGATAACCTTGATGATTAACCAGCCTTTCCTTGTTCAAAGTGTAAACTGTTGAAAGTTAACTTTCTACCATTTTTATGCCGGGGTGGGGGTGGGAGAGGATGTTGGAAATTATCCATTATGTTCAGACTTTATCACTCAGTTGTTTGTCCATGTCATAATCCATGTTAAGTTCAGTGTTTCGATCAACACGTGAAATACATGTAAAAGCAAATTGATTCAGTTTATCGTTTTAAGAATATTTTCTCACACCCTCTAGACCATCTTAGATGGTTTTGGTTGTAGTTTGATTGTGATTGTGGTTTAGAGACGTTACTCCCAGTTGCACGTTGAGGACGCAGTTGCCACGATGGCCTCAGCCGAGATTTTTTTACCGCTACAGGGTCCCTTCCTTCTCAATGTACAATTTTTATCGAAAATGTTCTTGTGAAAGGATTTACGGTGTTCTTCAACAATCTGAATTGAGCTAGATAACACACAGCAAGCACAACCACACTCTCTCCAAAACCACATATCCAACACTTCAACAAACACAAACACTCCGCAAAAACAAAAGCAACCAACTTCAACCACACTCACAACCACCTTCGAAGACCTCAGCGGATTCGATACCTCTCTTTCTTTTATTTCGAAATTTTGGAACATTTTTGACACATTTTCTTCTGTGTCATGACTTCAGAGCTATGCGTTCGAAATGACTTATATTTCTTATGGCGGTACGTTGTTCCTTCGCCACTTGTTTTATTGACGCCGCCAGTTTGTTTTTGTGGTACCACGTCCTGGTTACCATGGAGTCGTGTGACTTCTAATATTTTGTGGGTGTGTTCTGGCTATTGGTTATAATGCTCACTGGAGTGTACTCCAGTAAACACAATGTTTATTTCGAGGCTTTTATGGAAAAAAAGGTTTTATTCATGTACGTGCACGTGGTGCTAGAGGACGTTCAAAATGTTTGATTCAAAAGAAGTATGTCGAATTATTGAAAACGACCCGACAACGATTATAATGACCCAAATGAACAACTAAACCGCCCTGGAACCGCCAGTTTGATTAGCTCGTAATGCCATGAGGTCAAATAACTTTCGACGTAGTGACATGGCGGTTCAAGTGTGGTGGCGTAGTGGTTAGAGCATTGGACTTGAAACTGAAAGGTCAACGGTTCAGTCCTGACCAGCGGTAACTGCGATGTGTCCTTGGGGTAGAAACTGATTCCCAAATTTCCATATGGTGACAGGGTGGTGCTATGTATTGAGACGTGCTGCACGTCGATGGTGCATTTGAATTCAAACCGCTTTTAATTCTTCTTGCGTTAAAGAGTTTGTAAGTTGCTCACCTCTGCTCCTGGTTCTCTCCGCGTACTTCGGCTTTCTCTACACCGTAAAACTGTCCGACACTATGTGACTCTGACTGTTAACCCTTTACCCAACGTAACGGCAAAAATCGGCCAGCGCTATTCACATAAATCGCCAATTAATTTTCAGTATTTTTTTCATTTGTTTTTCTCAAAAACATAGGTTATGACCCCTCTTTGGAACGAGCTGGTCGAGCTAGTTTCAAAGATGGGTCATAACCTATGTTTTTGAGACAAAAAATGAAAAAAAATTAGTTATTCAAGAATTTTGTTTGCAAGTGTAGTCTGATTTTCATGTTAGGTAAAGGATTAAAAATGTTAACCCCAAATACGCTAACAAATCGACAGGGCATAGGGGTTTGTACTAAAGGACGGGTCCACATTTTGCTGGCTCCAATTTTTTTTAATTAATTCTCGTTTTCCTGCCCTATTCTGCTTACTCTCACCCCAGCGTCCACAATAGTCAAACCCTCACATAGGTCATCGTCTACGTTTAGATTCACTCCTTTATAATTTCGCTTTTCCGACAGACTGAAATATTTCAGACTATCGAATATATAAAATACCAAAAACATTCATTTTTGGATTGAACGGAAGAATTGGTCTCAAGCGAGACTTGTTTGGGACGAATTTTTAATGACATTATCACTAAGGACGAAAATTCACAATAACTGCAGTTCTTTCATTACGTTACGCAGTTTGTGAGTAAAAGGATATCACATTAGTTCAGCCGTCAGTCACATTCATATTAGGATTGAAATGAATTATATGTCGCTTTATCGGAGTATAAATTGGCATGCAAAATTGTGTGAAGTAAGTGACCGTGGTTGTTAAAAGTGTCGTTAAACTCCGATAACCAAACAAATGAAGAAGTCAGATGATGCACTTGTCCAGTATATTCAGCCACATAATTGACTCGGACTTTGCAATACCATGAAACTCCTCCATTATTATTTGCATAATCCACTTTATTTATTTAAGTGGGGTTTAACTACATTTTCGACAGCTAAGGCACCTTGAGTCGAACAGTTTAACGTATGGAGGAAGCCGGAGTACCCGAAGAGAACCACCGAGCAACGGCGAGCAAATGTCAGACTCCGCAATGTACTAACAGCACGCAGGTAGGTTTAGTATTGGTTGAAGACAAGTGCACGATCGACAAGCAGTACGCATTAGTGCACAGCGCCACTGTGCCCATATGTGGGCGAATGGGATTAAGTGCCTTGCCCAAGGACACAACGCAGTTCCCCCTGGTGGGGGATCGAACCGTGAACCTCTCGGTTTGAAGTGCAAAGACGTAACCACTGGGCCACTGCGCTCCACGCATGATCCACTTAGAGTCCAATTTACTACATTGTGTTCTGAAGCTTTTTAACATCTTCATCCGTTAAAAAAAACAATAAGTTGAGGATAAATTAAATGACAGGAATACGTGATTACGTCAAGGTTTTAACCCTTTGTCCAACGAATCGCCCGCATCCGCCCGCATCCGCCCGAGTAATATGCAAATTCAGCCGCCGAAAAAATATTATTTTTCGAAAAATTTCAACAAAACCATATCATGTGACCCCCTCTTTGGAACGAGCTCGACGAGCTCGTTCCAAAAAGGGGTCACATGATATGGTTTTGTTGAAATTTTGTAAAAAATTTAAAAAATGATATTTAAAATAATAAATTTTGATATCGTCTGCGTTTGGTAAACGGTTAAAGAGAATATTTGTATTATTTAAAACTGGTAGTAATGCCTCACCTTGCTAATGTTGTGATAGCTCCATTGGTTCACGATATCATCCTTGTAAATTAGACAGCTGGAATTTGTGCAAGTGTAGGTGTCATTCATCCAGGTTTCATATACGAACATACCAGTTCCATTTTTTGCACCAAAGACATATTTCCATTGGTCTGGATAAAGAAAGCAAACAACTCGAAAAGATGTTTTAACAAAACAAAAGAGAAATATATCATGAGCTAAACATATCAAAATATCTTGACCTTAAAATGACTCCAGAAGCTGATGCCTATTGGCCCTACTGAAAATCAGACGTTTGTTTTGGTATTAGACATCTCCATAATTTGTAGTTAAAATCGCGTGAAGCTGAATTACATATAAGTTTGGAGAACAGTTTTGACACTACCCTGTCCTTTCACGGCCATATTTGAGCGACACACCTTCACATGCTCTCTCACCCTCGAGCACTGACCAACCTGCAGCCAAAACTATAAACGCGTCCGAACAAGCACAAGCCCCCCCCCCCCCGCCCCCTCCCCATCACCCGCAAGCATACCCTAGCTTATTTACACTTAGGTGCTGAAAATACATATGGTTGAGTTTTAGGGTAAAATGATACAACGGTTGAAGAGTCCGCGAAGTATTCGCCTGTCCATCCGTGAGGCCCTGAAATGGGTTATACTTTCCATCTGTTGCGTGCATGTAATTTATATCATCGACAGGTACATGAAAATATCGCCCCGTGAGTGGAACAAGGCGACATCTGCAATGCTTTAGCCTTGTTCCACTCAAGGGAAAATATTACCTGTCGCATGTGATATGTGGCTGTTGAAGGCCAACTAAACTTCTAAACGATGCCAAGTATCAAATTCCAAAAATGGCGCCACGATATGTCAACACGCAATATAAGAAAGATAAGGACTCAAACTGATTGCTTCATAAACACGATTATCTTGTACTCACCAATCAATACTCACCAATAATCACATTAGTGCATCTTTTTAACTTTTTATTCATAACTTCGTCAATTCAATAAAGCATTAACTCGATTGACAAAAAGGTAAGTTTCATTAAATTTTATGTGGAAAAGCCTAATTTGGACATTGCACAAAAACCATAACGCTGACCTGTAATGCCACATCACAGAGGGTCTTTCTGCATCGGTAATATGGTGTGTGTTACAGAATAATGACGCGTTTATCGTCATGCAAACAAAGGTCTTAGGGTTCGTATATAATTTCGAGGAGACAGAAACAATTTTACCTATCACATCTGACAGGTACCTTCCTTCTGACATTTCATGGGTTGTCTTTGTATTTGTGAGACTCCCCAAAGCGATGTTAAAGATAACATGATTAACTTATTGCCACAACAACAGGACAAATCCCAATGAAAACAAATTTAAAACATTAATGTAGGCCATCACCAACCCTTTTTGTTAGGGCTGGAAGATGAGCAAGTGGACTCTAGGACGAAAAGTTCTTTAACAATACCAATGACATGGCCATTCCTACAAAAGATTACAGATGTGGTTCGAGAGCTGTGAACCAGATATTCAACAAGGATATGGAGATTTCCTCCGATTTTTGGGATACGGATTACCTTTTCGGGGGTATGTACTCATTAAGTTCGGAACGGAGTTTTCTGATGGTATTTTTGTCCTCAGGTATCGAGAAAATAAGCCTGGAACATTGCAACATTGCATTGACTTTTTCGGCCCCATACAGCAGAAAAAGGGCGTCAAAGGCCAGAGGCTTGGTACTTAGGGTTGCTGGAACTGGGGACCGAATGAGTGCAAAAGAGAATAACATCTTAGGTTTAATGCTCTCGTATTTCTGTTCTATGGTTCTATAGTGCTGTGGGGAGTGTGTCAAGTGCAATAAAGAAGGAAGTAATTGTTGAAAAAATACCTATGACATCAGTAGAAAATAAAACCAAGTTTCATTTTGTTACTTTTAATACCCGAAACCAACAGACAACTTTCGGAACATATTACAGCTATCAACACAAAGTAAGTTTCCTCGTTTGCTCTTTGTTCAACGCATGTGTTTTTACAGTGATTTGTACGTTATTATTCTTCCCAGGAAAAAAAAAAAAAATCTCGCCTCTACAACTTTCTGTCCGTATTATATGCCACGATGCGCACACTGTTCATTTAATGAACAGAACAAGTTACAGAACATAAACAATGGCAAAAGCGCCGTTTTTTTTTATTTTTTGAAGTGAGTTTCAAAAGAGAATAATAGAGAAACGTTCAAACTAATTGAAAAAAAACTTGAAAAGACAGCTTCTATATTTTATACTACTCAACAGGAAAATGCCCGATTTTAACCCTTTGAACCCTGGTGGTATCTTCCATGTCAGTTCAATGGCAGCAGTTGGAAGAGTCAATATTCATTATTTGGGGTTAGACCAATTAATATTTTCAACGTGCAGCCTTAGGGCTGCACGTTGAAAATATTAATTGGTCTACACCACGCATTTACCTTGTAGCCACCCCCCCCCCTTAATGACATTTTGACGTAGCTTATGACCCGGCCGAAAAAACGACCTCTGGTGTTCAAAAGGTTAAGTGTGTGAAGTGCTGCGCACATCGATGAAACAAATTCACTAACATTTCGAAATTTCAATTTTTATTTCAAATTTCCATACACATAATGTTAAATTTACTGTCAGCTTTAGTTAATTAAGGGGAGAAAACTTTCTTTTAAATCCCTTCAGTGAAGAAAATCGTCAGCTATGTTCGAGTGGTTCGCGGCCCGGCTGCGACGCGGTTGAAATTCTCCGTCTGCTTTTGTAATCATTGCACTGTGGTAGAGAGTAAAAGAGTAAAGTCACTAGAAGGAAGTGTACACTAACCTTCCAACTGTAAACAGAGAAACCCGGCTCCACCCAATCCTGACAAGGCACAGACCTTCTCTTCTTCGCAAAGAGCTGTTGAACATTTGTTTTCTTCATCCTGTATTATACAAAGAAACTCTGTTAGAAAAACAACAATCTTCTGCCACCAATTAAACAATAACATGATTTTGGAGGGCATTATGGTTCGTGAGCGGCCCTGCATCGATGGTGAACAGCCCGAGGGTTTATTAAAGGCCCGAGACGAAGTCGAGGGCCGTAAATAAGCCCAAGGGCTGTTCAACATCGATGCAGGGCCGCTCACGAACCATTATGCCCGACAACAATCATGTTATTACTATTATTACCACTACGTAATTTGTAATAAGTAACAGGTGTTAATATAATATAATACTTACCTGGGTTCGCGCGATTATGCTGAATGCATGAACTCAAAGATGATGAGGGTTTTTTACATTGTAGAAACTGATTACATCGAGACGATGAGAGAGTTTAAAAAAATTCCGTCTTCCACTTCCAGCGAGGGAGGTAATGCACGCAATAAAGATGACGAATCTGTTGCCATGGAAAATGGTTACAACTGACAACATGGCCACGTGTCATTTGTTTCTGTTGCTGTCGATCAACAAGACCGCAACATGGCGAAAGCATCAACTTTTCCTTGCGAGTTCTCGCCTCATTTCTAAATTTTCAATTCTAAAAGACGTCACGTGACAAGAGGGCCGATAATGAATTTTCCATTAGCGGCCCTCCTATCACGTGACTACCGAGCAATAGAGGATACGATTGCCCGTTAAATCGACATTAATGCAGTAGGAAACGCCCTGCAAAGTGGTAATAATATATATTACAATGGACGTAAATAAGAGCTTATGTTTCCTGTCAGGGTTCAAGGTCTCTAAACATGTACTATAAGTGATTGATTGTCCCCAGAGGCGGGTCAGGAATTAAGACGAACCATGTACAGTACATGGAGAGTGTATTCTCACTAAATCACCCGCCGATTGATAATTCCACCCAAGCAATAATTGCAAATTTGTTACAAAGCAGAACAAATACAAGCAAAGTTCCAGCCAATGGACCTCCAGGTCAAACCTGGAGGTCCATTGGCTGGAACAATGCTTGTGTTTTTTGGCCATATGTACGGAGTTTGAAACTGATGTGTTGGGTGATACCTCCACTCGGCGGGTGATTTAGTGAGAATACACTCTCCACGTACTGTATCTAACGAATCAGCCTCATCCACCCAGGCAGTTCACAAACTGAGCTGTTGAAAAAAATATTTGAACAATAAAATCACATCATGTGACCCCCGTAATTGAACAGATTGTCTAGTTTGTTCTTATGAGTATTCACATGATATGGTTTTGTTGAAATGTTTTGAAAACTTGGAAAAACTACAAGCGTTTGACATCGTATGAGTTGGACAGAGTATTAAGGGGGCGTGAGTCAATAACAGGGCGTTGAAGGGACAGTTCCAAGATAACTATTAAAGTTCACAGTTGGTTGATTCTTCTGCATTCCCCTCATAGAAATATATCATCTTTACACATCGTAGTATTCTCTCAGTTTATATTTCTATACCAGGCTAGTCATCTAGTAGAGCAGGGGATTTGCGATGTTATGTGGTATATTGGGGCCCTGCAATTATTCGAAAACAATTCTCTGCGAAATATATATTCGAGTCGAAATCAGAGAGCCGAATGTGGAATTGTCGAATATGGTTAAGGAAATCGGGTGCAGAAAGTCTTGCGTTTTTAACTATAATCCCAGTTGACTGACTGGCAGCCCAACTACGCCATCAAGGCATGCCTTCCACGAAGGCATGCCTCGATGATGTTGTTGGAATGTCTTCAAAGTCGGTACTTGAACCATGACAGTCGGAACAAATCAGATTAACACCCCACCTTGCATCAATATGCAGCATTGATCAGCAACAGACAGTTGACATTCGATGTTCGGTATTCGTTCGATTCGAACTTTTCTGGTGTACATTAGATTCGATGTTCGTTCTACTGGGAATGGTATATTCGCAGGACCCTAATGCTGTACCATCGCACTCCCTGATAAGTGCTCCCGTGTGTGCACTTCGCGCTTCAGGTCTCCGACATTAGAAACTTTTTAAACTGAAATACTGTATACCGGAATTGAAAAACATGTCTAGATTATAACATGATTGCATAGTTAAGGCCCCGAGAATATCATGGCTCTTCAAGTTGTCAATATGTTACATTTTGACAGCCATAAATATTTTCTGACTGCAGTTAAGTACTGTATTGAGAGAGATGACTTACATAAGCTGTAAACATTCAGTCGAGGGTGCGGTCTTGCAGAAGTTGTAAGTGATATAAGTGTGTATGGCTGGGGTGTGTGTGTGTGTGTGGGGGGGGGGGGGGGGGGTATTATAATTAAGCGTCCGCCGCTTACTGGCTCTGGGTTTCAGATTGTGACCCCAGCTGATTGGTTACAGTAGAACCATTGAGCTGGGGGTTCATGGCCTGCACCACTGGGCGTGGAGGAATATGCATAAGATTGAATGACAGGACAACAAATAAGGCAGTCCTCTGAAATTTATTCAGTAACTATTTAGACATAGCAGCGTTGTGTGAGTGTATATGAGAGTGTGCGTGACAGTGTATGCGTGCTGGTGTGTGGACGTCTGTGTGCGTGTGTGTGTGAATGAGTGCGTGTCTATGGGCGGGTGGGAGTGGAAATGTGAATGCTTGTTACCGTACCTAAACATGCAATCAATATCTCTCATAGTTGTAAGATATAGGTCCACTGAGCCGGGTGCCTGTGTAACATGATATACTTATTATTTTCTTGCTGTTAGCACATGTCGCAATAATAAAGAAATACTTACTTACTCTAAGCTTTCTGTCGAATCCCCCCTTTTCTCAGCAAGTTGACCATCGCCAGATACACGTAATTTTGTGTACAACTGTGTATTGAATTGTTATATGTATTGTTTTGTGACTTTTATATTCTGTATTGTATATATATTACAAAATACTAAAATAAATACTGTATCACATTGAATGACGACTGAGAGAGCGGTGGCTCAGGGGAACACAAATAAAATCTTAATTTCTGCACTTAAATTATTAGATATAATTAAATAAAAAATTTTTACACTTTTCATTACAAAATTTCAACTCAAACGTAAAACAGGTAGTTGGATATACTTGGTGCTTAGAAAACTTTGAGTAGTATAGATAAATGAATGACGACTCGTTTATTCGGGGCAAGTCACAAAACAAACCCCAAACCCCCAAAACAGCTTCCGAAACTACTTTGATTCAGAGCAGTACAGGAGACCTGATGATAGAAGAATAGTTGAGGAAGAGATTAATTAATTAATTATTATTATTATTATTATTATTATTATTATTATTATTATTATTATTATTATTATTATTATTATTGGTTTCAATACTTATATTATTACTATTTTTGGAGAGAACTCAATAGTGACTAACACCAAACACGGACTGAATTACCACTGGTGTACATGTGTATGAGGATGTGACTGTGAGCGTGTGTGCTTGTGGGTGTGCTTGTGTGCATCTTTTGTTTCCTCTTTTTACTTCTAAATTCTACTCACATGTATTGTATATTTACTTTGATCAATATGTTCTCATATGTATACTGGTAACTGCCAGTTTTAGTTCTGTAATTTAGGGGAACGAAAGGTGTACTAAGTGGAAAGCACTTCTCTTTCAATCCGCATTTGCATTTTTCAATGACAAATAAAAATATGTCTACCAAGTATGTTTGTGAGAATATCTCGACGATACGAAGATTTACGAATCAGCGCGCCTGGAATAGGATCGTCGGGACAACTAAAAATCGAATCAAATTCTAAAGTCTCGGGGGCACTGTGCATAGTCTGTTGAAAAACAGTAGAACTCCTAATTGTGCAAACACGTATGCACTTCGTCCACTGAGTTCCAATGTGTTCTATGTGGCTACTGGCACATAGAACACATTGGAACGCAGGGGACGACTTGTCCACTTAGGGAAATATTGGAGGGGCGTGCGCCGGGCGTCATCGCCTCAACCCGCACAGACCATGGTATAAGCAGTGCTACGTGTAATTTATTCTCTGATTTAAATATGTGTTCTTTATTCGTTAAGCATATATTCACGTCGTTATAGGACAGAGTAAAATAATTTCACAAATGAAACAGAATGAAATGGCATATAGTTTTTTAACGACGATCTCACAATGGTAAACTGACAAGACAGCAAACAGACCCCGGAGGATATGACAGAGTCCTAGAACATCTTGCTGATGGTCAGTCATACACGTAATTGTGAATGCAAGCGTAGGCGATATTTCACAATGTCTCAATTAAAGAGAAGCTTCAGACTGAATAATTGAAGGAATTATTTACTCAAAACCCTACCTCACTTTAAAGTTGAAGCTAGAATTCTCTGCTCGTTATCATATTTTCACGCTATGAGAGCTACAAACGAAATGGTAGTCAGTATTTGGTATCACAGAATAAAATATTTTTCCATAGGCCACCATTATAACGTTCTGGCGAAACAAAAATGATCGCATCACTTTAATTTTAGCATTCAAATAGCTTTGTCAAGTATTGCCCTTCAGACAACTTTTTTCTGACCCGAAAACAGGGGGTCATGCAACAAATAAGAGAGGACACATGACACGAAGGGAAATAATAGTCACGTGCACATATTTTTCAAGGAATTCCCTACAAAGACACACAAAAAGCAAATTGTATTTTTTAGGTCCAAAAGTCATCAAATTACCCCCTTTTTGTATCAGGAATATGCAACAATAATGCAAGATGTCAATAGAATGTTTCAAACGTTTATTGAAACAATATAATTTTCTAAGGGTGTTTATTTTGAAGGATTGCATCATTTCCGAGTGCAACATTTCAATGTGGGTCACTCTAATTCAAATATTTAGTTCAGTGATACCATTTACTAAGACACGACACAACGCGGGTGGAGAACGGGGAACAGGAATCAAAGATCTGAGTTGAACATTTCCATGTGTTTCACGAATACCGTAGGCGTGAAACAAAGGAAAAACACAAACATGGGTCGTTAATTCCAGCCCTCCGTACTCTGTTGAAATGATGAGTTCTGTATTTCGACCCCTGAATTCCAATGTGTTCTATGTGCCATTAGGCACATAGAACACACTGGAACTCAGGGGACGATATATTGAACCATTAAACTGGAATAAAATATGAACGAAGTCTTGATTTGTAAAGATAAATATAATATTCGGCGGTCTGTTTACATTCTGAGGCGGCACTGTTGTTTGTGTGTTGAAGCATTTCATTAACGTCATAGGGGAGCGCGGTGGCTCAGTAGGCAGAGGTGCAGCCTGCAAGCCGAGAGGTCCACGGTTCGAATCCCACCTGCGGCAACCGCGTTGTGTCCTTGGGCAAGACACTTCATCTCCATTGCCCGCGTGGGGGCACGATGACGCCGTGTACTAAGGCGTACTGCACGTCGATGGTACGCATGCCTCCAACCAATCTAACCCTGCCTGAGCTGCAGTTCGGAGTTACGATGGCAGCTGCTCGTCGTTGCTCGGTGGTTCTCTCGGGGTACTCCGGCTTCCTCCACCCGTAACACTGTCACGGTCATGATTAACCATTGTGCATAAATATGTGACCTTAAACATCAATAAATAAATAAATAAAAAGATTAACGTCATAACAGCCACAAAATACGTAACGACCATTCAGATGGGTTCTTACATGCCGTTCCTAGATGCAGGCCGTATTCCGCGCGTGGTTTTCCTCACGTGCTTTTAAATGCGAGTGTTGTCTCGTACACGCAGCAATCACGATATAAAACCAACATTTCACAATGGGAAAATAATTACCTCACATTAAATCGAAATGTTGGCAAAAACAGCCAAAAGTGGATCGGCCAGATATGGCAGAGTCACTGGACATCTTGCTGAAGAGCAGTCATACAGAATACAAGCATGGCAAGATAGAAAATACGAATGAAGGAAATTTGGAGCTCAGAAATTAAAAGTCAAATGCAAGTTAAAGATAGAAGCACTCGTGCCTTTCGTGCCTAGTCCTATTCATTTAGGATTGTTTACTGAACGAAATAGGAAACAAAGCATGCGGATGAATCTTGTAAGAAATCTGAGCTCATCACTCACACTCAAATTTAAATCGGTCATATTTATCAATTATGTTGGGAGAGTGGAGATTTCCTATTGAGAAACTAAGGCAGAAGACAACGTGGGCGGAGTGCGGGGCCGCTGGAGTATGTTGATTTATCTTTGTGAGTAAATAAACATCAGATGTAGTCTGTGCGCAAACTCCACGAAAAGTGGGTAAACAAAAAAACATAACAGCGCCGGATCTCTTTTTAACCCTTTACCCAACATAACGGCCAAAACCGGTCAGCGCTATTCTCAACAATCTTCAATTAATTTTCATTATTTTTTTCATTTTTTGTCTCAAAAACATAGGTTATGACCCCTCGTTGGAACGAGCTCGTCGAGCTCGTTCCAACGAGGGGTCATAACCTATGTTTTTGAGACAAAAAATGAAAAAAAATAATTATTCAAGAATTTTTTTTGCAAGTTTCGTCTGCTTTTCATGTTAGGTAAAGGGTTAACTGCTGCCATTTTCTCCCGAGTGAAACTCGGTCATCTTAACTATTTGGTAAATCTCCCCGACAGCCGATGGTGTAAAGTAATGTTCCAGAGAATTTTCAACTCAAATATCAAGACGGGGTGGATGGTCCAAGTGAGGGAGCTAGTAGAGAAATACTCATTGGAGGTCTCGGACCTGGACGTTGGGGCAAACCAAGGTAAAAAAATCGTCTAAGAAAGGGTCATAGAGGATTGTAACCGTAATTTGCGGGAGGGGGTCAAAATAAATAGGTCTTTGGGTGGCCTGCGTGATAAAGAGAAGCCAGGTTTTGAAGCGTACCTTGATGGTACCTTTGGGGGGTCACTGTTGTTCAAACTGAGGTCGCGATTCCTGCAGCTGAGGGAAAAATTGGGAAAAACAGTGAAAAAGAGTGCCAGATGTGTAATTTGGGCATGGTGGAGACCCTGGAACACTTTCTTCTAGAATGCCTAACAGAAAAAGATTCACTGGGAGAATAATGCTGAAGTGGGATGGGAGAATGAAGGACATGTGGTTAGGGGGAGACTCAAAGGAGAGGGTTAATATGCTAATCGGAGAGATTGGGAAGAATGGGGCAAGATATGTCATCAAGCAGCTCGTCTCCGAGTGTTGGGAGGAGAGGAGAAGCGTGGGGAGAGGGAGGCAGGTGGGTGTACAGGGGTAACCAAGGCCTTCTCGTCCGAGAACCACGACAAATCAGCGGCTGGCGAAAGTGTTATTATTGTTATTATTATTAGTGATTTTTATTGTGTTTGCAACCGAAATTGTGTAGAATACAAAGTGGATATTCAGTGTTTTTGAGTAGATACCGAAAATTATCTCATGAATGACAGAGACAAATGTTTATTTTTCGCGAGCGCTTGCGCGAGCGAAATTACCCATTTAACTCAGTCACAAGTGAGATAATTCTCTCAAAAACACTACATTTTCTTTTTATTATACGCTTTTTATAAGAATCTGATCAGGCCTTTCGATAATTCCACTCATTTTAACCCTGAATTGATGCATGAAAGTAAACAGCTGATGCGCATGGATACGCGGAAGTGTTTTGATCGATACTCGTCTTGCGATATGATTCAGCTGGCGGCGATCATACATCAATTCAAGGTGAATACGTATTGGATTATTGCTGGAAATGATCAATATCCACTGAAGACACTAGATTTTCTTTTCATTATATAATTTTAGAACAAATTGATAATTTCCAGTGATAATGTGATTCGTTTTCACCTTGAAGAGGTGCTTTTGATTGATACCGTGAAAGTGAACATGTGTATATCTTCCAAGGGCTTCCGTCGTTAACCCTTTACCCAACGTAGCGGCAAAAACCGGACAGCGCTATTCACAAAAATCGCCAATTAATTTTCAATATTTTTTTTAATTTTTTTGTCTCAAAAACATAGGTTATGACCCCGCTTTGGAACGAGCTCGTCGAGCTCGTTCTAAAGAGGGGTCATAACCTATGTTTTTGAGACAAGAAATGAAAAAATTAGTTATTCAAAAATTTTGCTTTTCATGTTAGGTAAAGGGTTAAATGGTATTTTGCTTGTTTATCATGCAAAAACAATATTATTCTGCACAACAAAATTCTGTTGTCAGAGACAGAATCGTCCCACAATTGGGGCTTTATACATTAGTGTTGTGACTTTTGTGAACGTGGCGGGGTGGCTCAGTTGGTAGAGATGCAGGCTGCAAGCCGAGAGGTCCTCGGTTCGAATCCCACCTGCGGCAACCGCGTTGTGTCCTTGGGCAAGACACTTCACCCCCATTGTCCACGTGGGGGCACGGTGACGCGCACCCGTAAAACTGTCACGGTCATGGTTAGCAATTGTGCAGAAATATGTGACCTTAAACACCAAATAAATAACTCTTGTGAACGGTGTCGTTTTGTCGCTTATGGCATTTATATAGCACATTTCCACAGTAACATGGTGTACCAAATGTTCACCACGAGTGGTGAATCAGAGAGCCCTTTCCAATAATTAATCAGATGATAGAGTATCAAGTATGTCATGAATTTTATTACATGCCCATGCAGTCTCACTTATGCAATACGGCGTGCAATACGGCTGTGCAATACGGAATTCCGTATTGCACACCAACCTGTTCCAACCGGGACTTTTTTTATGCAATGCGACTGCATAAAGTGCATGGTGTTTACCACCGTTGATAGAAAAGAAAATTAGGTCAGTAGGTGCTTGGGTCATGTAATAAATACAAAACCACATGTATGTTTCAATGAGTCGTTTTGTATTCAATTCGTCAGATGTGCGTAGAAAGAAAACGTCTCGACCTTCGGTCTCGACGTTTTCTTCCTACTCACATCTGACTCATTGAATAAAAAACGACTCATAGAAACATACATGTAGTTTTGTCTATTTAGTATTAAACTTCCTCGCAAACAGGCGGACATAGAGGTCCTCCATATATGGATAAAGTGGGCGTGGCAGTAAAGGGGTTACACTTTCGGGCTTACACTCATTCAGTTGTGGAAATTGTTCTTAAAAATGAAGTGACAATATCAATATATTATACGGTGCAGTCAGTCGTGACAAAACAGCCGGGTCATTAAATTAATAATCTCTGTTAACAACCATATTCTGTTGAATAAAATGTTGTATCTCGAAATCCCTCATCTTGATTGGTATCCTGCAATCAACGAAATGACAACTGTGAAACATAACCTTTTGTTCTCTTCTGGTGACACTGGAATATTGAAAAAAAAACTTAAATTGTACTGAATTTCGTAATTTAGTATTCAGCCTGACGATGGAGACAATAAATGTAAAGTGTGCAATTACGACGCCGCTCACACTGCATCCACTGAAATAATTGCAATTTCATCCTTAATTTTACAACATGGTATGCTCTTTGTCTATTACATGACACGCATTCAAATTTCTACTTTTATTTATGTTATGGATCATTTAACATTTGCATCCAATTAAGTTTTGTTTTAATTACCCAATCTATGAATCGAATGAGTTTTCATTCAACTCATGACTTTTAACCCCAGCTCCTGAACGGTGTAAGTAAAAGGTAGGATTTTGGGGGCACGGTGGCGCTATGTTAAGGCGTAATGCACGTCGATGGTGCACCTGTCTTCAAACAATGCTATCCCTGCTTGTGCGGGGTAAGTACGTTGGGGAGTCTGATAATTGCTCGCCGAGGCTTCGTGATTCTCTCCGGGTATTCCGGCTTCCTCAACCCGTAACACTGCCCGATACGAGGTGATCCTGGCTGCCGAAACTGTCGTTAAACTCCAATAAATAAATAAAGCTAGGGTTTATTCCCGCTACCAGTTACTTCCCCATTCTCGTTTCTGAATATCAGACCCGATACCCGAGAAATTCTAGGACTGAACTGAGAATCAAAGGCTGCGGAAGGCAACCTTTGATACCCGAGTCTAGTCTATGAATTTCCCGGGTATTAGGACAGATCATCAGAACCGGTAACCCGGAAATTCCCGTTCGCGAGATTACACCATAGCTCCAATGGCGATGCTGGTCACGGAATAAACTGATATTCGTCGTAATCTCAAAAAGTGTAAATCGCAATCATTGATACCATGGTCTATGAATATCCCGGATATCGTGTTTGACTTTCGGAACAGAGAGTCGCAGTGAAATTCCCGTTTCTGGTTTTAAACCTTAGTCAAAGCATATTGTTCACAACAAAAGGGACAAATGTATCTTGTGTTTGTATACCGAGGGATCGGAAGCATAATGGTGGTGGTTTGGTGGGGTATGTCACAGTGGCCAATACACACTCCACCTACCTTGGTTTTACCAGGCGGTGGAAAATTTGAAACAAAAAGAAAAAAAAATGGAAAAAAAGATCCAAGGAAATTCCGCAGTCACCGATAGAAAATACTATACCTTTGAAACAGCTAACGACGTCATTTACTACACTTTACAATCGTATATCAGGTGTGTACGGTGACCAATAGTCTCTATTTTTCGTGAGCATACCAGAGTCTGGTCATAGTTCATTTTGTTTCTTCTAACAGTAACCTGAGGCTAATCTACGAGTTGGAAGATTGCACAACACCTTGAAACGGAGAGACTGCTCTTCCAGCCCCAAAACATGATACGTCATAATTTCATTAACCCTTTACCTAACGTAACGGCCAAAACCGGCCAGCGCTATTCTCAAAAATCGCCAATTAATTTTCATTATTTTTTTCATTTTTTGTCTCAAAAACATAGGTTATGACCCCTCGTTGGAACGAGCTCGTCGAGCTCGTTCCAACGAGGGGTCATAACCTATGTTTTTGAGACAAAAATGAAAAAAATTAGTTATTTAAGAATTATTTTTGCAAGTGTCGTCTGCTTTTCAGGTTAGGTAAAGGGTTAAGAAGGATGGCTGCTTAGTGAATGTGTGTGTGTGTGTGGGGGGGGACCTATCAATATTTTCAACGTGCAGCCCGAAAGCTGCACGTTGAAAATATTAATTGGTCTACCCCAGGTAATGAATATGTACTCTTCTAATTGCTGACATTGAACTGACATGTAAGATACCATCAGGGTTCAAAGGGTTAAGAAAAAAAATAGTCCGAACCGCAGGTACAGTACGTGGAGAGCGGATTGTAATTAAATCACCCACGGAGTGGAGTTATCACCCAAGCTATATCTTTCAAATTTTGTACATATCGACAAAAAACACAAACAATGTTTCAGCCAATGGACCGCCGGGTTTAACCCGGAGGTCCATTGGCTGAAACTTTGCTTGTGTTGGTTATGCTTTGCAACAAATCTGCAATTATCTCCACTCTGCGGGTGATTTAGTGATAATACACTCTCCACGTACTGTAGGTGTAATTTGTAGGACTAGTGCAATTAATTTTTCTAAATTATAGAAAATATATTGCAGAAGTGCCTGCACATTGACACTTTTCCATTTTCCCAGTTTGTTAAACTCCGCGCTGAAAGCATGAAAAATAAGACAGCCATGGATAACGTGTATGTGGAGATGTCATATTGTGTGGGATGTTCTGTAATTTGTGTATTGGATTTGTGGTCCTTAGATCACATTGCGAATCTGGTTACATGCGTTTTATTTGCCATGTTCCCTTGATCACAAAACTCCATCCCACCCGTCGGGTGTAAAGAACTTGACCAGAAAAATAAAAACAAACACAAATAATGCAACACCTAACCATGCAGACCTGGAAGTTAAAGTATTTTTAACTCTTTGAACCCTGGTGCCATCTTCCATGACAGTTCAATAGCATCAATTGGAAAAGTCCATATTCATTATTTGGGGTATTCTTCAAACGCCGAACGAACCATAAATACACAGAACGTTAGAATGTGTGAATGCGTCAGTCAATACGGTACGAGTACCAGCGCGAAAGGATATGGCAAATAATCTATTAATTAATAAATCAAAACATCACACTCATGACATTTCAAACGTTAAAACTCTTTATTTTCCCATTTGACATTCGATTTATCGGCTGTCACCGCCGCCTCCGAATTGATCAGGTTCAGAATGCGACATTTTGATTGGCCGATTACGAAAAGGGGTGGAGTTTAGTTCTTTTGATGGATCCACGACGCCTTGTGGAAAAATATTCCGTCCATGGAAATCCGCACGGAATACGTGTTCCAGACGGATTTGCAAATATGGAACTGGAGGAAAATTAATAGGCGTGTAATAATTTTAAATACCCATCATTAACCCTTTACCTAACATGAAAAGCAGACGACACTTGCAAAAACAATTCTTGAATAATTAATTTTTTTCATTTTTTGTCTCAAAAACATAGGTTATGACCCCTCGTTGGAACGAGCTCGACGAGCTCGTTCCAACGAGGGGTCATAACCTATGTTTTTGCGACAAAAAATGAAAATATCTTAAAAATTAATTGGCGATTTTTGAGAATAGCGCTGGCCGGTTTTGGCCGTTACGTTGGGTAAAGGGTTAATATATTGCTGAGTTTTACGGCGATCTACTCTTGGTGATCGGATCACACTCACCAGTATCTGATTCCATGTCAGATGGTTAATCGCAACACGAATCTGTCACTTTAGATGTCAATCTACTCTGCCCAGTTACCAGATTTGTTTCTAGAAACGATCTATTTTTTGTAAATAAATACTAACAACTTGACTTCTTAATATTACGCTTACCAAATGCGTGACTATTTTCTTAAAACAGGCACATTTCACAAATCGCTGTACATTCTCCATACAAGAAAAACGGTAAATAAAATATAAAACGTTGGGCAAAAACTGTAATTCTGGTTTCAGTTCCACGTTACTGACCATTGTGTTTATCTCCCGCGCATAATGTGAATAACAGTGGCGGTATGTAATAAACAAGGTAATTTATAGATATTATTATGATCTGGTTTGTCGTATTCCGTCGAGTTGACGATGAGAGATCACCGGATCATATGCCATTATGAAAATTCACCTTTCACACGAGAAATCAATATAAGGGGAAATAAAGTGCAATTGTAGCTAGAACTGCATTTATTTTCAAAGAAACAGCACTTGTAAAATTATGGGAACTTCCAAAAATAGCGTTTCAAAGTTTCCAAAGTTGACAGCATTCAGCATTTCAGTCTTCTACATCAGAGTCAGATTCACGCATTAAAATAGCAATAAAGAAAGAAAACAAATATATTTTATTGTGATTAACAGGGGTTTGTACATAATTATAACATTGATTAAGAATAATATTAGAAATTCACGACATTCGATAGTGTTTATTTACACAAATGAAGCGTACCTAGAAACGGTTGGTAACCTGGGAGAAGCCGTCATCGGTTTGAGACCAACCATCTAATACGGAATCGGAAAACCACTCAGTGTGATCTGGCGATCAGGATTCGATGGGTGAAAAACACGGCGTGTCATTGATAGGGGCTGTTCCTGTTTACCCGACAACTATTGATAGGTACATAATAAAACATAATATGATAAAACATTAAATCAGTCACCCAGAAGCAAAATTTTATATAAAGGTATATAATAAACAGGCAAATATGACCACTGTCGAATTTAGTCGTCTTAACGAAGTCAGATCGCGCTCACCGTCTTTGGCGTTTTTCTTACAAAACGAGAGAATACGACAAACTGGATCACTTTACTATAACTACCAGCTACATGTGTTGAACCCACTTGACATGTGTTGTTTTTTTTTACTCTTTGAACCCCGTGGCTATAGCAGTGGTAACGGGGCTCCGTCTAAATCGCGGTTCCGCTGGAATCGCGATTGTACTGTGATATGACACGTTGGCTAGTTGACCAAGACCAGCAGTGTTGCGATGTGGCAGTTCACCTTTCTGCTCTCCTTCCTCTCGCCAATCTGTTCTGACTCTTGTGAAGTCGAATACCTACCAACATCCATCTTGAAGAGTGTAAATACACAATATTGTTTTAATTATTCATAAGTTTGCTTTGCCATTGCATGCACATTTTGGTAACTTTTTGTAAATATTTGTAAACATAATCTGAAATTTTCAAATGTACATTAAGGAAAGGATATTATCTAAGTGCTCGGCACTTGTTATCCAATCCATTTTGTTATAAAAAATAAAATAAGTTTAATAATAACCCCAGAGGCCGCTTTTCCGGCCCAGTAACACGATATTTCATAATTTCGTTAAGTAGGTTGACTTTTGAGTAAAGGTGTGGTGTAGACCAATCAATATTTTCAACGTGCAGCCCCACGGCTGCACATTGAAAATATTAATTGGTCTACCCCCAAATAAAGAATATGGACTCTTCCCGTTGCTGCCATTAAACTGACATGGAAGATGCCACTAGGGTTCAGAGGGTTAATAATATCATCATGGAAGGTCAAACTTTCCCTTCAAGCAAACATTTATACGTAGGGTATAATAGGATATGTATCTCGACGGTTAAAATGGGATATCTATCGCGCATCGAATTAATGATATACCACACAATCCATTAACGTCAACTGCAAGTGACCGACCAGTTGGGAGACATCTGAGCCTTTGTGCTATTAACAGGGAGACGTAATATCACCCATGGCACCTTGAATCATTTTAAGAATTTCTCGCGGAGCAGTGCGTGTTTGCACGCCTACGATTTACTGATTCGATGCGATGCGATCACCCTGAACTTTGGTATGAGTCTTTTAAAGCGAGCAATGTAGGCATAAACGGTTACCTAAACGTGGCTCGTGTTGCGATCATTTTATAGCCATAGATGGCGAAAGTGACCTTAAACACCAATAAATGATAATAATAGACATATCCGGTGAACGAACGCGCTCTGGAAAACACCGTAAACTCGTGGGTAAACAAAGATTTGCCAGGTGCAATTTTCGAAAACACATGTAACCAATATTTAACTTTTGTGGACCAAAAGATAGGAACTCTCAAGTGCATATAATCGGACACAAGAAAATGATAGAGGCTGGCGACCTCTGCCAAAAAAGGCGGCGCCATTGATATTTTAACAAATTTTTAAAAAATATTATGTTATTAAAACGTAAATTTAATATTAAAATAATAAAAAAACGAAAGGAAGACACAAGCAAAAGGAAAAAAATAAATTAATATTGTATTATCCAAAACAGTCTACGCAAGAAAAATATATTAAATTTAAATTCAATACAATTGTTTTTCAAATTTAGAAAAGGAGCCACAACCTTTACAACCTCCCTCAGATCGATCTCATTTATCAAACTGTATACTACCCACTTATAGATTTGCACCCACATGTTAGGCGTAGTTGTTTTTTTAATCTGCGCCTCTTTATGTGCTTTGGAACTGGAACAACTACTTTAAGAGATTGTGTGTGGCGCTTTGGTTAGTTCATGTGGTTTGCTGTGTGTCGACATTTATTGCACGAGTGAACTCTTGCAGATCTCTTCAGTTCAAATGACGTATGCACGACTTTTGTGTATATTCAGGAGTGTCACGAAAGTAGTAGGAGATGGTCAAACCATGCTGGTTTACCCGGACCTCGAGGTCATTTGCGCCCAAAGCACCCAGGCCTTTTTTAGGGTCCCCTCACCCCTTCCTGTGCCCAGAGCCGTTAGGCCACCTTCACCCTCCCTGTGCCCAAAGCCAGTTAGACACCCTCCCTGCGCCCAAAGCCAGTTAGTCCCTCCTTCGTGCCTAAGACCTGTTAGGCGCCTCTCCCATGCCCAGAGCCCTTTTAGGCCATACCCACCCTCTTTGTGCCCAAGATGGCGGTCCAAGATAAGTGTGACGTGGCTCCCATAACACATAAAGTGGGAGGGCTCCCCCTCTCTCCCTGTACTCAAAGCCCATTGGGCTCAAGATGGCGGCCCAAGATGGCGGATGACAAGATGGCGGCTTCCCCCATGATATCTGTGACGTGTCCACCATAATACACAAAGTGGGAGGGATCCCCCTCCCTCCCTGTACCCAAAACCTATTGGGACCCAAGATGGCGGTCCAAGATGGCGGATGACAAGATGGCGTCTTCCCCCGTGATATCTGTGACGTGTCTACCATAATACACAAAGTGGGAGGGATCCTCCTCCCTCCCTGTACCCATAGCTCATTGGGTCCAAGATGGCGGCACAAGATGGCGGCCCAAGATGGCGGATGACAAGATGGCGTTTTCCCCCATGATATCTGTGATGTAAACAAGTTACTCTCCCAGTGATTTAAATATTAAAATTAAAATTAAAAAATTCAAATTCAAAAATCTCGTTCCTGTTTCCGAAATATACAATGTGCTTAGGTTAATATTGTACCGAGATATTTTCAAAGTACTCAGTTAAGATGATTATCTTGTTTGTGTAAACACTTATTTGATAAATAGATAGATTACATAAGCTCCACAGGTGTGCGTTATCTTCAGGACGTGTCTGAACTTGTTTCTCGAAATATGCTTTTATGTGCAGCAGCCATATTTTTCTATACTTTGCATGATGAGATGGCGGTTACTGATTTTTGTGATGAGGGTCTAACGCGCTTGTGTGCAGTGAGGGACGAGGCTGGGCATTATGTATGAAGTCATATATTTTTATATTTTTTAATAATTAAAAGTTTGGGATATAAACAACTCACCTTGACTTAGTGGCATTGTGTATTTTAGCAAATTTAATGAAAAATATGGCGTCCCTCATAAAATACAAGGAGGCTTCCCCATGCCAAAATAATGAACATTTCTTCATATAACACAACAAGACGGCTGTCCGACGTGTTATAATACGGCACATTGGCGGATCCAATACTCTACATCCGTGCGATATCAATAAGATGGCGAATTTCCCCACTTTAGTACCCCTTAAGTGAATTTAATAAAGTATTTTATAAAATTTATTGAAAAGTTACATGTCTTTACCTCATAAAATATAGGGAGAAGGAGGCGTCCCCACCCCGAAATAATGAAAATTCAAGTTTTCATTTGAAATTTGTTCGACATTTAAAGTCACCAATGTATATTGTTGGTTTTGTTTTCACTGAAAAAAATGAGAAAAATTGATAATTTGTATGCAAGACGTTTGAGTTTTGTTAGCGAAAGGGATGAATTTGTATGTCTACACATATAATAGGTTATGATAAACTATTACACCCATTTTAACAAACGGAGTTATGCCATACTGGTTTATGGGTGGAGGATACGTTATGATAAACTATTACACCAATTTTAATAAACGGGGTTATGCCATACTGGTTTATGGGTGGAGGATACCCCGAGGGGCATGGGATATGGCCCTTCGACTCAAGCCCCGCAATTTTTTCACCTACAGTTTTTCATTAAAACCGATATGCAATACTTTGACTATTTAACTATAAGTTGCGCGAAATTTATTGATGTTTTAAAAAGTACACTTAGGACAGAATGGCTCTTTTCAGCTAGTTCACCAAGATAAAAGTCAGATTTTGGGATAGTTTGAGCAAAAATTTAAGGCGGTGGAGGGTAGATAACTCGTCTGAGTCTCTCCATTTCAATACTTGACAAAAACTAATTTTAGTCGAACTTTATTGAAAAATTGTTTTACTCCTCCTTGTACCCAAAGCCGTTAGGCACCTTTCACCCCTTCCCATGCCCAGAGCCCATTTAGGCCATACACACCCTCTTTGTGCCCAAGATGGCGGCTTTCCCCCACGATATCTGTGACATCGCTACCATAATACACAAAGTGGGAAGGTTCCCCTCCCTCCCTGTACCCAAAGCCCATTGGGGCCCAAGAGGGCAGATGACAAGATGGCGTCTTCACACTTGATATCTGTGATGTAAACGGGCTACTCTGCCAGTGATTTAAATATTAAAATTAAAATTAAAAAAAAAAATTCAAATTCAAAAATCTTTGTGCACATCGGTTTTACACAGCGGTTTACATCAGTTTTTCATCGTTTTTTATCAGTTTTCATCGGTTTTCATAAGTTTTTATCAGTTGTACACATGTGCACATCGGTTTTACACATGTGCACATCGGTTTTACACATGTGCACATCGGTTTTACACAATGTGCACATCGGTTTTACACATATGCACATCGGTTTTCATCAGTTCTTTTATCAGTTTTTATCGGTTTCACACATGTGCACATCGGTTTTACACATGTGCACATCGGTTTTACACATGTGTACATCGGTTCTCATCAGTTTTTTGTCGGTTTTACACTTGTGCACATCGGTTTTCATCGGTTTTCATCAGTTTCCATAAGTTTTTCATTGGTTTTAAAGCACATTTAGAGACCATTTAACCCCAGAGTGATCATTTAACACCAAAGTGATCATTTTAGATACCATTTAACCCCAGAGTGATCATTTAACACGAGAGTGATCATTTTAGTGACCCTTTAACCCCCAGAGTGATTTTGTTAGAGACCATTTTACCCTAAAATGGTCTCGGAGACCCTTTTTAGGGTCTCTAAAATGATCACTCTGGGGTTAAAGGGTCTCTAAAATGATCACTCTGGTGTTAAATGATCACCCTAGGGTTAAATGATCACTCTGGGGTTAAATGGTCTCTAAATGTGCATTAAAACCGATGAAAACCGGTGTGCACAAGTGTAAAACCGATAAAAAGTGATAACAAACTGATGAGAACCGATGTGCACATGTGTAAAAACGATGTGCACATGTGTAAAATCGATAAAAAACTGATAAAAACGATGAAAACCGATGTGCACATGTGCAAAACCGATGTGCACATGTGTAAAACCGATGTGCATATGTTTAAACCGATAAAAAAACTGATAAAAACTTATGAAAACCGATGTGCACATGTGTAAAACCGATGTGCACATGTGTAAAACCGATGTGCACATGTGTAAAACCGATGTGCACATGTGTGAAACCGATAAAAACTGATGAAAACTGATAAAAACAGAATAAAAACCTATGTAAACCAATATGCACATGTGTAAAACCAATGTGCACAGAGATTTTTGAATTTGAATTTTTTTTTTTAATTGTAATTTTAATATTTAAATCACTGGCAGAGTAGCTTGTTTACATCACAGATATCAAGGGGGAAGGCGCCATCTTGTCATCCGCCATCTTGGGCCGCAATCTTGGGCCTCAATGGGCTTTGGGTACAGGGAGGGAGGGAGGGGCCTCCTATTTTGTGTATTATGGTAGCAACATCACAGATATCGTGGGGAAAGCCGCTATCTTGGACCGCCATCTTGGCACAAAGATGGTGCATATGGCCTAAAGGGCTCTGGACATGGGGGGGGGGGGGGGGGGGTTAAGAGGCGCTTAACGGCTTTGGGTACAAGGAGGAGTAAAACAATTTTTCAATAAAGTTCGACTAAAATTAGTTTTTGTCAAGTATTGAAATGGAGAGACTCAGGCGAGTTCTCTACCCTCCACTGCCTTAAATTTTTGCTCAAACTATCCCAAAATCTGACTTTCATCTTGGTGAACTAGCTAAAAAGAGCCATTCTGTCCTAAGTGTACTTTTTGAAACATCAATAAATTTCGCGCAACTTATAGTTAAATAGTCAAAGTATTGCATATCGGTTTTAATGAAAAACTGAAGGTCACAAAATTGCGGGGCTTGAGTCGGGGGGCATACCCCATGCCCCTCGGGGTATCCTCCACCCATAAACCAATATGGCATAACCCCGTTTATTAAAATTGGTGTAATAGTTTCTCATCAACTATTATATGTGTAGACATACAAATTCATCCCTTTCGCTAACAAAACTCAAACGTCTTGCATACAAATTATCAATTTTTCTCATTTTTTCAGTGAAAACAAAACCAACAATATACATTGGTGACTTTAAATGTCGAACAAATTTCAAATGAAAACTCGAATTTTCATTATTTCGGGGGCGGGTACGCCTCCTTCTCCTTATATTTTATGAGGTAAAGCCATGTAACTTTTCAATAAATTTTATAAAATACTTTATTAAATTCACTTAAGGGGTACTAAAGTGGGGAAATTCGCCATCTTATTGACATCGCGTGGATGTAGAGTATTGGATCCGCCAATGCACCGTATTATAACACGTCGGACAGCCGTCTTGTTGTGTTATAAGAAGAAATTTTCATTATTTTGGCATGGGAAAGCCTCTGAGGGACGCCATATTTTTCATTAAATTTTATAAAATACACAATGCCACTAAGTCAAGGTGAGTTGTTTATATCCCAAACTTTGAATTTATAAAAAATATAGAAATATATGACTTTAAACACCCATAAATAATGCCCAGACTCGTCCCTCACTGCGCACAAGCGCGTTAGACCCTCATCACAAAAATCAGTAACCGCCATCCCATGATGCAAAGTATAGAAAAATATGGCTGCTGCACACAAAAGTATATTTCGAGAAACAAGTTCAGACACGTCCCGAAGATAACGCACACCTGTGGGGCTTATATAATCTATTTATCAAATAAGTGTTTACACAAACAAGATAATCCTCTTAACTGAGTACTTTGAAAATATCTCGGTACAATATTAGTCTAAACACATTGTATATTTCGGAAACAGGAACGAGATTTTTGAATTTGAATTTTTTAATTTTAATAGTTAAATCACTGGCAGAGTAGCTTGTTTACATCACAGATATCATGGGGGGAAGACGCCATCTTGTCATCCGCCATCTCGGGCCGCCATCTTTGGCCCCAATGGGCTTTGGGTACAGGGAGGGAGGGGAGCCTTCCCACTTTGTGTATTATGGTAGACACGTTACAGATAACATGGGGGATGATGCCATCCTGTCATCCGCCATCTTGGGCCGCCTTCTTGGGCCCCAATGGGCTTTGGGTACAGGGAGGGAGGGGGAGCCCTCTCATTTTATGTGTTATGGGAGCCACGTCACACTTATCATGGGGGAAGCCGCCATCTTGGACCGCCATCTTGGGCACAAAAAGGGTGCGTATGGCCTAAAAGGGCTCTGGGCACGGGAGGGGCGCCTAACAGGTTTTAGGCACAAAGGAGTGGCTAACTGGCTTTGGGCGCAGGGAGTGTGCCTAACTGGCTTTGTGCACAGGAAGGGTGAAGGTGGCCTCACGGCCGTGAACACAGAAAAGAGTGAGGGGGAGCCTAAAAAAGGCCTGGGCGCTTTGGGCGCAAATGACCTCGAGGTCCGGGTAAACCAGCATTGTTTGACCATCTCCAACTACTCACGAACATGACCATTTGGGGAGAGAGGTGTAAACCTGATTTGTCCCGACTGATAAATTATTTATAGAATGAGTTCAGACTGATAAAATATTCGAACTACATTTCCAAGGCATGCCTTTGTCAAAGACATACCTTGATGATGTTGCTGAAATATTATTTAGTCGGTACTGTTTGTCCCCCGAGTTGCAATGTGTTCTATGAGCCAGTAGGCACATAGAACACATTGGAACTCTGGGGACGTGTTGTTAATCAACTTTTCAATTCGTGGAAATTTATTAGTGAAAACGTAAGATATCGCAGTTGAGACGCAACTTCTTATCTAATTATCATGTACCGGTACTTCAAGTTTATCATGCCGGGCAACAACCATAATCGGATATTACTGACCTCCATTTTTATGACTCACTCCATGTGTGATAAAAGTCCAAGAAGCAAATCTACTTTCATAAAAATAAATGATTATGAAGAGCGAATCGATATTCAAGACCCCAGTGAAGAACGAAAATGTCCCTATTGGATAAAGCATTAGCAATAGGGTCCTGCGAAGCTTCGATATTGAATTCGGTTTCGAATATTAAGTTGCTATTCAGTTCCATTCGAATCGGCTACACGAGTCGTTTGCATTCGAATCTTTTCACTGGAATATAGTTTGGCATCAGTCATCTTCGTCGTCTCACAATACGTATAGCTCTGGTGGAAACTGTTCACAAATAATATTGAAAATAAAGACTGAGTGTAGTTTCCGTTATCTAAACAGAAACATCTGTACCCATTCCACCGGCCAATTCTAGTCACACAAGTCACTAACACTGATGAAAGAAAATTTAAAGTTTCCAAGCAATATCAACGATGAGCTGTTGCTAGCGGGTGGCTTTATTCAGTGCCCAGTACCGATGATTCATGCACTCGTTTCTGTTTTTGAACTATAATCCTCACTGGGTAATATTCCATCTCCATCATCAGGACATGCCTTCGACGATGTAGTTGGAATATTTATCAGTCGGGACTGGAACCATCACTGTCGGAACAAATTAGATTTACAGCACGCCCCCTTCCTCCAGTCGGTTATCTTCAATACTCCTCTGATTCGATTCGAGATTCGATTCCAATTCAAATAATAGACCCGATTCGATTCGAGATTCGATTCGAAGCGAAAATGGGTGATTCTCGGAACCCTAATTAGCGACGCCCATGTTAGGACAGTATATTACTGAACAGGCCCGATCGAAATCTCTACGTGAATGTTGCTGATTAATGCACTCTTTAGTATATAAAGTATAAAATAAAATTTTCCACAATCAAGTGACATAGGCCGATTTATGACGGCCGACCGGCCGGCCGAACAGAAATGGAATAATAACCAGGCGCCAACAACCCCCCCCCCCCCCCCAAAGAGTGACTAGCAGATATTTGTACATTTGCCGTTATAAGATGTGTCGGGATACGAATGGGCGTTGTCAGCTGTTTCACAAGATTTAGTATATTAACCCTCTCCCCAACTAATGTCAAAATGGCAAAACGTCAAGCAGTACATTTTCCCATAACGCAACTAAACATTTAATCAATTGAATAATGTTTGACAGAGCTCAGTGAGCTCTGTCAAACATAATTGAATTGGTTCAGTTCCTAGCGGCATAATGAGAAAACATTTCAGGCTAAAATTTTGACATTTCGACATCAATGCCCCGAGGGTTAATCGGTCACCTAGCAACACTTTTTGACTCTCCTTCCGCCCCAATCATCAAGACCTGAAAAGAATAATGACATTTCAGTGGATCTATTTTTACATTTTTTGCCATCGGCCCGAACCAGTGGCCTCCCCTCACCACACCTCTTTGGGCTTTCGTCGCCTTGGGCGTAAATACAATAAAATAAATTATGTAACAAGCATAAACAGCACACATGCATCCAGCCTTCAAATATGAGTTTATCAGTAAATTGCTCAGCCAGAAAACTGCTGTACTGTATGAAAACTGTCCGAAGCTAAGGTCACACAAAAGATGTTTGTCTGTAGATTTTTGTCTATAGACTTTTGTCTATAGCTTTTTTGTCTAAACGTCTAAAATATGAAGTTTGTTCACACTATAGATAAAAATCTTCAGATTTATCATTACTTTTTTGAAAACTGCAGACTGATCACATGATCATCACACGAGAACCAATCAGCAGACGCTATCTCTTCGATAATCGGAGAGAAGCACAGACAAAGAAGTACAAATCAAACTCGTTTGATTTTATCTACAAAAAAGCATCAGGCTAAAGTCGATAGAAAGCTACCCATCCGGGATGTTCTCACTATGGATTTTTGGTTAACGACCTCAACTTTATCGATTACTTGGAAAAACCTACGACAAAGATCTTTTGTGTGAACGTAGCTTTATTGTTGGATTCGAAAGTTTCCTGAACCGACCAGTACTGTTACTAAACAATCATTCTGTGCTATCCTTAGAGTATTCTCGCTGCTGACGGCACACTGATTGTAGTTTTTTGAAAATCCAAACAAAATTTGTTCATAAACAAACAAAAAAATCGTACGAATTCTATAGATTTGAGTACAAATAAAGGGGGCATCAATTTTTGCGCCAAGTGTATTACTAACAAATTCTTTACCAACAGTCGAAATGTTCTCAGAACTGAGGATGCGTTTATCGGTAAAACATTGAAAATTTTTCCAATAGATTTAAAACTAATATCTTCAATATAAAAAAACAATTTCAAATGTTTTACCGCCATCTGCAAACCTGTTTACAACCAACTTTAAAAAAACACCAAATACGGTAAATGATGAGAGAGGTTAATCCTTTTTCCTCACACCACAGATCGTCGCTTTCAGGTTCTCAAAACTGTCAGTCCTACAACGGGAGAGGTATCTCCTAGTTAACATGCCCTCTCTCTATTCCGAAAGAAACCCACTGTTAAACGACAGCGATCCCATCTTAACCCATGTGGACTTTTATATATTTTTCCTAAAATTGGACGTCTACATTATGTGACTTGGCAGTTGTTTCTAGACAAGTCTTGGCTGTCAAATTAGGCAGCCAAGAGCCTAGACACAACTACCAAGGTTCATAGTATGTAACTTGTTCGAGTTCATCAAAAGACTGCATATTGGAACACCTGTCCTGTTGCAGTAAAAGTGGGAAAAGTCGGAGTTATGCATTTAAAGATCAGGCGAAAATAGTGACGTAGGGACAAACAATTAAATCGTTGTCAATTTATTCTTCAAATGTGTTTGAAGCTTAAATTTATCAAATGATTTGACAGGTTTCCTACCATGATATTCACACTTTAAAAGCGGCACAACCCGATCATTCAAGAATGTTTCGGAAGCTGCTCCCAAATGCTTGGGACTCGTTGAAGATTCTTTGTACGCATAGTTGTGTTAACAAAACGAATAAAATTCTTGAATAACTAAGTTTTCATTTTTGTCCTCTTTTACCAACTTCAAAAGCTTTGTGGTGCAAGTAGTTGACATCGAGGAAAATACCGACCTGAGGTTGAATTGATTGTCCAAATCCAGGTAAGTTTGTTTGCACTTGTTGATATTATCCAACAAGAATGTCTGTATATTGACACATTTGCATATTGTCAACTTCTAAACTAAACACATACACGATTTGTCCTCATCAGGCATGGCCAGGAAAAAAAAGTAGGAGATGCGTCAAAAATCTCCCACTACATAACCCCCTCTCCACCCCACCCCGCCCCACCCCCATCGGAACATAATCCCACCGATAAACTGACTCCTCGACAAAATTCTTCCTGACAAAATTCCCTGGCGAAATACACCTGCTAACACCTTGTCTGGGACGAAAAACACCAGAGAATTCTTAATTAATCGACAACTGGGTTGAAAAAAGTAGTCTAACGTTTGTTTCATCATTTTTTTTGGTTGAAACTGAAAGGCAACACTAGCACAAAATACAGCTATACAGCACTTACACAACCTGGGTCCATGACAAAATCCCCTACGACTAAATCCATTCCTGACAAAATCCAGCCTGACAAAATCCTCTCACGATCCCTTGAGTGTCAAATGTGACAAAAGCCCTTTCATTTAAAAAAATATCTATTCATATTATTCACAGATTTATACATAAAACATTCATCGTGCTATGTAAATGTTGTATAACTGTGTTTTTTGGGGTTTTTTTTGCTTGTGTACTTCCCTCTCTTTTCCTTTCTCCAACCTCCTTCTCTTACACTATTTTCCCATTTCAACTTTTAAGGTGGGTGTCAATAGAACAGCCAGTTGGCTATGTCACCCCACCCCCTCCCCCGCAGAAAACGAAGGTTACAAAATTTGTAATTACAGGATGTATAAGCCAATGCATTATATTTAATGTTGCTAAATAATATATACTTGTACTAAATTGTTTTTTGCAAAATAAAGTTAGTTATTCCTACTGGTAAAACTCATTCCATTTAGTTCAAATCGTAAATTTGTTTGTAATTTAAACAACACTTCATTCGGAACACTATCTGCTACACGTGTGAACAATCCAGAGAAATTAAGCGGCTTGCTGGTCACTTCGTTGATGAAGCAATTACAAAACGGGCGACGTCATTTCAAATATTTCACATGGTGACGTCAGACGGTAACATTTGCTACTGGAGCCGTAAACATAAAAGAAACTACGCCAGATCTCATCTAACCAGAGGGCGAGGATTTTACTCTTATTGGAACATTACTTACTTAATCGTATTTAGCCCTTCACGCAACGTATCGCCCGCATCCGCCCGCGTAATATGCAAATTCAGTAGCTGAAAAAATAGTATTTTTCGAAAAATTTCAACAAAACCATATCATATGGCCCCTCTTTGGAACGAGCTCCTCGTTATAATTATGTTAAAAAAAATTTAAAAAATTTAAAAAATGATATTTAAAATAATAAATTTTGATATCGTCTGCGTTGGGAAAAGTGTTAACCAGCATAGCTTGACGTTTTTCCAATGATAGTTCTTAGTTGAATTATATCCTCTCAACATGTCAGCTAAGTGAGCGCACAAGAGAGACTTAGCACCCCGCACCCACCGCAACACACATTCGACCCAACCCCCTCTTTCACCACGAGTACTTTTACTTACAGTTTGGTTGTGCTCGACTCTCTGCTCGACTATAACTGTTGGCGAATCATTGCTCGATTCATGCACTGACGTTCTCTGTAACAACGTACATCCCCTGGTTCTCACGTCGTACCAAATTTCGTCGCAGTCTTTCGAGTACTTACACAACTTTCGGCACCTCATTATATTCGGCGTTTTTATAACTTTGAATTCAAACCAGTCCTCCCGCGAAGAAGTGTAGGCTATATAGACGTATATAAGATTGGCCACGGTGAATATTTGTATACGCGATTTTCCACCCATGCCTCCATCTAAGTTGCGCCACCTGCATCTGACTCGTTCAGACTACTGGCGAACCTTATGATTACTACTGCCGTCATATAGTTTATTGAAGAGTTGTTCACTCCATTCAGTGATCAATTTGTATTCGTTATTTATCCACCGCGTCAATCATTGGGATTTTTTAAATTAAAATCAATGGGGATGATTAACAATAAAATCAACTGGAATACCAATGCAATGCAAAGAACAGCAGGCGCGCAGGCAAGTATCTATATTAGGGTGCTCGGGAATTCTTAGCAGATGCACAACTAGAAATTCTGCAGGAAGAGGCGCTAAGAAAAGTTTGAAAGACGAGTAGCAAATAGCGCTCTGAGAAATATTATGTGGAAACTGTGATTTAATATATAAGCTCTTTTGCACTGTTGTGTGTGAAACAGTACATACAAAATTTATGTGTAAAGCTGACGGGCATATTTCATTTTCGAGTTATTTGTTATACAGTGGAGCCCACTTAATTGGATATCTCTTAACTGAATAACCCTGTTAATTGAATATAACTTCTCAACACAAACCATTTACCATACCTTCAGTACAAATTTGACCTATTAATTGAATATAGGTTATAGAATAAAGTCCTGTTAATTGAATAAAAAAATCTTGTAACCTGTCGAGAATTTCCCCTGATTCTCCCCAGATTTCCTTTGCTTATAGACCTATTTGGCCTCAATATATCCATTACAGACATTTAATCTATTATATCTTGTTTGACAGACAAACTATAATAGAATAAATGCTAAGTTTATCTCTTGAATACATACAGGAAAATGACACAATCCCTGTTAATTGAATACTCCTGTTAATTGAATAATTTTCATTGGCAAAGTGGCTATTCATTTAACAGGGTTCCACTGTACTTATATATATGTAGTTCTGTTAACATGTGATTCTTGCAGAAGTAAACATTGATAAGTTCGGTGTAACATGTAGGACATGTGACACCAGGAGTATGCAACTAGTTTCTGCTAAACTTCTTGGCACTTTGATACGTTTTTATAGCCGAGGCTCAGAAAACGGTTTCACAGAAAGTACATGCAAACAAGAACATTTATGCTTCAAAAAAGGCTTAGCCCGATATTTCGTACCCTCTGCGGTTAAGTCAGAGGGAGTACGATGTATTTGAGTAAGTGAGGTCGAACCATTTTATCAAAAGTTTAAAATCACAAATGCGAGTAGTCCCTCAAGTGGAACCTCAATTTTGTGGGGAGGTGCGACGCACCCACGCACCTGCTTTTTTTTTTTGGGGGGGGGGGGGGGGGGGGGGGGGGCAAGCACTTTTATGCTGCAGGTCTATCCCGAAGATTGACACCTTGAGATAGGGGGATGGTACGGAGATGGTGTTCACGCGTTTGTCTGATCGGAGGAGGGATTTTTTTTTTATAACATAACAGAATAAAAAACAAAATCAAAAGATAGTGAAAGCCCTGCTTCCTTTCTTTAACATCGCTAACATTTCGAATTTAAAAATTTTGTATGAATTCCATACCTCAGTGTTCAATTTACTGGCAGCTTCAGAAAAGTAATGGGAGCTAACTTCCCCGTAAGTCGCTTCTAATGACGAAATGTCAGCCAAATTTCCAGAGGGATAAAAAGTGAGGGTTGAAATGTGTTGTATATTATGTGAACGAATACCAAACCGCTTACGTATCTGATGTAAAATGTAAATATGGATACCATTGCATTACATGGATGCATAAAGAATGACTTGAAATTGTTTTCGTTTCATTTGGTCAGACAAATTGATCGTATTTGTATTTGATTAGAACACATGGATTGTCGTTTTTCAAACATTTTTGGAAATGGTGGTGCGGAGCCTCTGTGCATTCAAATTCTTGTAGATTTAAGTACAACACTTGTACTTTTTTTTCAATAAAATTTAACATTTTCATTACTGCAGAATCCCTATGTAACAAAACAGGTGCGTCATACAAACTGCGCATCCGAAATGAATGTTTCATAAATCGTTGTTTGGTTAATTCCTCAAACAATGCCAATAAGACTGAGAATTTAATGTTTTAAGCTTATTAATTTTACAGGGATTTGCAAGCAAATCACACAACTCATTTTAACGCTTCCACACGCTAAAAACTAAAGTGTTAAAAACTACACTTGAAGTGCTGTATTTAACACTTACTAAGTGCTGAACTAGCATTTTGTTCAAGTGTAGATATCCCAGAACATGACAGGTGTTACAATAATACCACTTGACAAGTGTAATGTCGCGACACTTAAAAGGAAACAACGCAGATGACGCGGATCAGGCTCGAACTCTCGAGCCTGATCCGCGTCATCTGCGTTGTCTCCTTTTAATTATGTACCCACCAAGCGCAAAACAAATTATGGACGATTCTGGAAGAACCACAATGCTAGACACATGGGAAGTGCCATCCATTCAAGTTTCAGATGTCTGACGATTGTAATGTCTAAGTGCTTAAAGTATTGCACTTTGAGTGTTAAAATCAAAACCTAAGAGTTAGAATGGGTTTAACACCTTGAACGTGTCAGTTTTAACACTTTAGTTTTTAGTGTGCACTCATTCACGGTTTGTGAAATGGAATTCGTAGCTTATGGCGTCGATCCTCCCGATTACTAAGAAGGGATCTTTAACCAAAACGGTGTATGTCTCTCTGCGAAAAGGAGAAGTCATTTTCCGTCACCATCCGATAGAACGGTACGCTGTGTCAGCATCAACCCCACGATTTTTGCTACTCGAGAGCGTTTGGAGACCTCGAGAATGTTCCCGATCAAGGATTGCTCCCGGGATATCTACCCTGATTAAACAGCGTGCCTATATCGACTTGGCCACCAATCCCGGTATTTCATTCACTGTATGTTGTTTAAAAGCGCTCTAGGCAGTCTATCAAAAATATAGTGATATAGTCCGGTCGCCAGGTCATGGATGCGTGTTTTGTCGTATAAAGTTTTTTTCTCAATGGATTCTGAAAATTAAGGTATCTGACATCAACATTCAATCGGCTGACCATCTGTCAGCCTTGAGCAATTTGTTTTATAGAGCCCCAAAATTTATACCCCACCCCGAATTTCAGTAAAATACCACTTTTTACTCCGATGTCATTAGATCTCACAAAAATGCGACAGAATCTTCACAATGAGATGCCAATAGCCGAAGGGTTCCGAACACATCACTTAACCATTAACTTCTCCAGAAAAAATCCGAAATGGCAGCCAATATGGCGGCCGGAAGTAGCAAATTTATGGATTTTTACCATTTTTTTCGAAATAATCTGCTATAAGTGCCCAATGACTGTCCAAGATTCATTCCTCGCGCATATAAATGATGCAAATTGATAGCTCCATGATATTTGATGACAATCAGGGGTATCAATGGTGTATATGAACGGGAAAATGATTATCAAATCTATGAAGTGAAAAAGTCGTCAAAATAAGATTTCCTGCCATATAATACAAGAAGTCACAAAAATTGTTAGAAAACTCGGCTTGTGGTTCGTAGACTTGGAGATGTCTCCCCAATTTAGTTCTCAACCTCGATTTATATCATTTACGCTTTGAATTCACTATAAAAAACCCGAATTTCCACCAAAATGACGCCGAAAGTAGTAAAATTGTGGATTTTGATATTTTTTGCGAATGAAGTCTACACCAGTATGCCCCGGCTGCCAACATACATTTTGCTGGACATAAAAACTATGCAAAATTATAGTGCAATGATATTAACTACATTTTGAGGAATAATGGAAACAAATGAGCAGGAGAAAAACCGATATCACAGACTATGGAGTGAAAGAAATGTCAAAACTGGATTTCAACCTAATACCAGAAATCCCAAATATGGTCACATAGCCAGCCTGATGAGATGCAGAGTGAGAGATGTTTTTTCTACTAAGTATTCAATCTGGAATTTATCAAGAAAAGATCAACATGGTCACCGATATCCTCATCCTCACGGTCCATCTGGATCATTAGACTGATTCACCGTGACATCAATTGCTGAAACCGTTTGTTCATTGCAACATTCAATTGTTGCATTACACGCACAGAATATTGTGCATGCCAAGTGAGAGGAATAGCATCCACACCTACTAGTTTTGCAAGGATGTTTGCTGGAACAGGAACAACGTACCATACGCAAAACAGAGTCGGGGGCCACCGGTATACCACTTGGTACAGTTAAGGGTGATAACGTTTTCGAGACTTCATCTCTGACGAATCCGAACTCCCAAGGATCAAGATCTGGTGGAGCTGGGTCTAAGGCATGTTTCCACATGCATACCTGAAGATGGGCACGTTTTATATTCTCTGCGAATGCTTCGGTTGTTGGGGGCAGGGTACATAAAGGAGGAACTTTTGTGGCACCCTTCTTGCCTATTTGCGATTTCCAAACACTGATTCGCGATTCTGACATGGTGCCCATATCCTTGCAACCATAGCATGAAGATATGAATCGTGTAGCTTGATGAAGTACTTCCGACCAAGGGGCATTGACACAACCAACGGACGTTAGAGAAGTTTCGCCGGATCTCAAGACTTTCAACATACGACCTTTTCGAATTCCAAAACAACCACCAACTGTGTCACAGCCAGAAATAGCATGGGCGGCAAGCAAGTTTGATATGATACTTCTATGTTCTTCAACGGTCGCTGCAATATCAACAACTGACTTCCCCTTTATTGGGGATTCCATGAACATACTACATGACAGGTTTTGTTCGAGATAGTGATGTAGATGCAATGTGTATACATCTGTGTCGTCTGCAAGAACTATGACATTGTCGTGGTCATCAGCAGCTCTGATGGCTTGCTGAACGATTATGTTATCTGCTTCTTCGTGCATAGTTTGCATGTCACGCCTCTCAATAACTATACCTCTATCGATTTCAATGAGTGAAGCGTCCTGGCCAGTAACAAATAGCGCGTGTTGTTGAGTGTTATCAACAGCAAACTGTGTGTCACGTCTGAAATGATCAACAATAATGCTTATCAACTGTTTCTTATTTTCAGTTACCGTGAGAACCAATTTCTGAGAAGGTAATGGTGACGTTGCGGTCAACGTGAATTTCCGACAACAAGCTTCACCACTTCTTTTTGCCCTAGTCGTACATTTAGTACTGAATTCATTGTATCTGTCAAACACAAGATATGTATCTCCAACCAATAACCGACGCTTTACATGCTCTTGAAATCGCTGGACAAAATCGTTCACGTTCGGGTGACATAATTTATTGGGAGCAGGCCAATGGGGTATCTAAAGAAGTGCACACCCGTCTATAATAGTGCACGTTGACACATTGATATCAGACTCAGACATGTCGGTGTTTGGAATCATAACTGCGGTATCAGACTTCATGACCGATTTAGATTTGGATATCCGCATGTCACCATTGTCATTGAAAAGAGCTGTTGGAATGGGTGATAACTCTTATGAGAGTATATCATTTATACTAATTTCCCTGGAGCTGGCTTGAAGTCCCATCACCCGAGAGTAAATCAGATTGCTGTCACATGTTTTGTGCTCGCCCAACTTGACTGACTTTTTCATAACTGCCATTGTTTCAACGGGCCTTGATATAGTACAATAGAACCCACTCGGGAGTTTCTTCTCGAAATCAGTCAACGTCTGTCTACCAAGTGTTACAGCCATGTCCAAGTTCACAGTGCGATTAGCATGCTGACCGCTGACAATATTGACTATCTCATCCGGGTGTTGCTTGGGTTCAAGGGGGTGTATGATTGTCGCGAGTTTGTTTCTAAGTCCCTCACGATCAGCGCAATCAGCAGCAATTCTCGCAGTCATCTCCTCTTTGTGTTCGAGCACTGCTCGATTCGCGACGTCTGATTCCCTAACCTCCGCGAGACCATTCAAAAGTTGACCACAATTGTGAAGGCTTAATGCCCACACTTTCAGAGTTTCTGGTTTTAATGTGATGCCAATGATGCCAGACTTACCATGGCCATAACGCATGAAAGTGGATTCGATATACATATCGCTCCAAATGCCATTCCAAATGCCATCAACATGTCTCATCACATGTGATCCCTTCAGAAATTGTGTCAACACTTCTTGTGGAAGTCGTTCCATGTCCCTCAGATAATATAAGCCATATCTAGCATAGTTGACATGGCCGGATGCAAAGAAGTAAGGGAGCATTTGTTTTACAGTTGCCAAATGCAAGGGCCAGTCCCCTTCCCTCTCAGCCCTTACGTACTTCATCATTATAAGAACTGGTCTTATGAAGCAGTCCACCCAAACCTTGCAAGTCCTGCTCTGGTCTGATATTTCACTCAATGTGTCGATGAAATCTTCCGGGCAGACAACATCATCTCTATTGACGATATCTCTAAGCAGCTATTCTGCCTACAACCGAAATGCGCGCATATTTTGAGGAAACTTCTTCCCGCTTAGCATTTTGACTACTCCGCCGAACACAGACTCAAGAATTTCAGATAAACCCGTGTTCTCCATCAAGTTGCCAATAGCACCAAGAAAACTCATTAACATATGCATGCCTCCCAACCTCGGAATCAATGTTCCGAAGTGATCGTGATTTGACCACAGAACATCCAACGCTACTTTATATAGCTGTTGATCAGCAGTGAATAAAGTATATTTCTGCCCAGTCAACTCAGTTAGACGCATTGCATCTAACATGGCGGTTGAAATTGTATCTGGATCAGCCGGTGGCATGTCAATCAATGGTAAGTACACAGCCTTCGTCTCTGGTTGAGGGGATTGCCCACTTTGGCGGGATGACCTGGTGTTGTAGCCATTGAACTCAGGACAGTTAGGTTTCGTTACAATATCCTTCAAAAATTCAAGGTCATTCTCCAACGCCCTTCGTTCTGCCATGACCATGCGAACCAGTACTTGGAGCTAAGGTACTTCTTTGCGGATTAAGCAATGAGGGACTTCTGGCTTCTTTGGTACATCGAACGTTGACTCGAGATCTGATTGCAATTATTGTAGCGATTGACGGTGAGCTGAGGAGCAATAATTCTTCGTTGAAGAAATCTGGCAATTTGGAGACAAGGAGCCTCCGAGACAGACTCTCTCCGCCATTTTCAACATAGATTCCATGCAATTCAACAGAACTCCAACTGAGAGAGTTGTCTTTCTTCATAAAATCTAAAACAGCTTGGAGGGGTGGTTCGATATCGGGTGCTGCCGATCTTTTGCTTGCAACGACTGATCTTTCTCCCATGAACGACTGACGACAATCAGAACGGTAGCGAGCGTCAGCTGCGTGCAAATCACTAACAGCCTGATTGACTCTAATGCGGACTTCAATGGACTAATTGTCACTACGGTCGTCGCACTTCTGAAGAATTTCCGCTTTCGGTGTGGAGGTACCTTGTTTAATGTGAGTTTGTCGGAAGACATAAGCTGGTCTCCATCTAGAGGGATTCTTTTTATCTTTCTCAACTTTACATTCGCGCCCACAAAATAAGCAATCAACGAAGAAGTTGAAAGTGCTGACGTCTAAACGTCTGGTGATTTTCTTAGGAGGTGTTCCGTAGAGAACTTCCTCATTTGCACCACGCTTTTGCTTAGGTCGTGCCACGTTTCGTGGGTGTATGTATATATCGATACATTGTCTATGAGCATCGAGCGTGATATCATTGTCGGCCTCGAACCTCGGACGCAAATCAAGACATAGACCGTCGCCATAGATCTCACTATTCGCAATGACCTTCCGTATTCTTGTAGCCAATACTTTGACAAAGCGTTTCTCGCTCGAATCAGAGCACTTATAAATATCTGAAAAATAGGACCTTTGAGACATAATATTCTGACAATTTACTGTCAAGCTTCAAAGAACAAATTAACCGGGGAACTTCACTCGGCCAAAAACGGGTTACAATGTCAACAATTAAGAAACAATAAACGAATTGAATAATTTCAATTGAACAAAATGTGAATAAAAGTGGTAATCTATTATTAATTTCAGCCAGTAAGCACGATCGAAACTGATACGAAAACCCAACAATGAATGGAAGCGAAAGTACGTCGTCACACGTTGAGTAATCAGATATCACTGATTTGAATGTGGTGGATTTTTGAACATCCTTACTCGCTTAGTATCAGGTGTAGTAAAGAGCGCTGTTTGCTGCGAACAACGCTCTTTATTCGTGTTGTTCAGGAATTTACTGCCTGAGACACCGTAAGAACACCTATCCCGAGTAGTGTGTATGTGATTCCATGACAGAACTCGATCCTCCGTCTGTAACTATTATATATATGACCGTTGGTACAGCTACCAGAAATGTATTGAAATTTTAGCCTCCGATGGTTGTAGTGTCATTCGGTGAAAGCGCTATATCGATCGAAGTATTCAACACATGGTGCCCATTTTGGTATCATCATGAGCACAATGGATGCTCCATGATGGCAGAGCATGAACTGGCACAATTAAGATACAATTTATTTCACAGAATAAACGATTTATGGTGCAATTGAGAAAAAAAGTTGAAATTTCGACATGACGATCCGACACGGCGGCCATATTGGATTTTTGTGTGTCGATATAATTTTGAATTCTGGAGTATATGATACTACAAACCATGCCAAGTGTACAAATAGTAAGGTTTACCGATAGATTTCATGTTAGTAATGAGAATTTACAGAATATTCAAATATAGGTGTTTTCACATTTGGTATCAAATTCGGGGTAGGGTATATACCTTTTCAAGACTCTATAAAAAAAATTGCTCAAGGCTGACAGATGGTCAGCCGATTGAATATTGTTCTCAAATGTCTAAATTTGCAAAATCCATCGAGAAATAAACTTTATACGCCAAAACAAGCATTCGTGATTTTCGGGGGTTTGGCGACCAGACTAACATGAATGTTTATTTACTACGTATGATTTCCTTTCCAGGAATGCACATTATCAAGCGTGGCAGATATAACTTCAAACTTGGTTGATATGACGCCGATCTCGACCGATATGAACCAAGCTAGAGTTGTTCCTATTGATTCGCTATTACGTGCAGCCAGTGCGTTTACATCGAAATTGTTGATCGTTATTCGTTGAAAGCAGTCAGGGAAACTTACGTTACCGGGCACAATGGATTGGTCTAAAGATAAATTTTGCTGGGGAATTAATGATGGCAGTTAGTAAGAGTTATGCGACTGGAGAGAGTTGTGCAGAAACTACAACGCAAATTAATATCCAGAGTCGCAAGAGAAGATTCACCGAAGTGGAAGAAGAAATAGTTCATGTATCCGAACATCGAGGCTTCCCCAATGGGAAGCCCAGACGTTTGGATATCTGAAACCCTTTACCCAACGTAAGAGCCCAAACCGGCCAGCGCTATTCACAAACTTCGCCAATTAATTTTCATTATTTTATTCATTTTTTGTCTCAAGACATAAGTTATGACCCCTCTTTGGAACGAGCTCATCTTTGGATAGAGCATTGAAATTCAAACAAAATGTCGATGGCTCACTACTGAACAGTGGTAACTGTATTTTGTCCTTGGGTAAGGCACTTAATCCAATTGCCCGGTTTAGGGCACGGCGCTGTGTCCCAAGGCTCAGTGCACGTTGATGATGCATTTGACTTCAACCAATTCTATCCCTGCATATGCGGAGATAGTGCGTTGGGGAGACTGACAGTCATCCGCCGATGTTTGGTGATTCTCTCCGAGTACTCTGGCTTCCTTCACCTGTAAAACGTTCCGACACGAGGTAATTCTGACTTCGAAAGTGTCATTAAACCCTAATTAATTAAACCCTTATTAATTAATTAATTAATTAATTAATTAATTAATTAAAACATTACTCCAGAAAATGAAAATATGTCAGTTCTCGATATCTAGCAACATTGCAGAGAAGATGCCGCATTTGTTACTTTTGTTTGATTCGATCTTGGTTAAACTCTAATTAAATAATTAAACCTTGTTTAACCAATTAATTAGTTAATTAATTAATCAATTAATTAATGCCGATCCGAATTACCGCTTTGATGTTCTGGAAACACAAATATGACTTGAAAAGAGCTAAGTTGCCCTTTTTGATGTTCATCAAACATTAGGATGATTTTGCAAATGTGTGATAAATTACAGCTAAAATTTAAATGGGAACATACTTGGACGCGACACCTTTTCTAGTGCGGTGTTGGGGGTGGGGGTTGGGGTGGGGTAATTATGGTAACAAGTAACAGCATTGTTCAACCCTTTGAACACTGATTTTCTGAATGCGATTGCAGCATATAGTTCAAATATGTTCTAGCAATTTTAAGATTACAAATAAGTGTACGTTCCTGGCGTTTTCACTTTAACCCCATTCCCCCAAATATATTGTTCAGCATACCATATTACCAAACTGGCCAGCGGCGAAGTTGTTAAGCAAATGGGTACTCTCGAAAATGTTTGTCTACAGCCACTACTCTAATGGCTGTTGATAAATTGCGCAGACGAATTTTTCTTAACCGAAGTCCTACTGTTTAACGTCTATCCATATAATTATAATAATAATAACACTTTGGCCAGCCGTTGATTTGTCGCGGTTCTCCGACGAGAAGGCCTTGGTTACCCCTGTACTCACAACTGCCTCCCTATTCCCATGCTTCTCATCTCCTCCCAACACTCGGAGACGAACTGCTTGATAACATCCCTTGCCCCATTCTTTGCAATCTCTCCGATTAGCATATTAACCCTCTCCTTTGAGTCTCCCCCTAACCACGTGTCCTTCATTCTCCCATCCCACTTCCCCATTATACTCCCAGTGAATCTTATTCTTTTAGACTGGTACTTTGGGCATTCTAGAAGAAAGTGTTCCAGGGTCTCCACCATGCCCAAATTACACATCTGGCACCCCCTTTCACTGTCTTTCCCATGTTTTCTCCTCAGCTCCAGGGATCGCGACCCCATCTTGAACAACAGTGACCCCCAAAGGTGCCTTCAAGGTACTCTTCAAAACCTGGCTTCTCTTTATCACGCAGGCCACCCAAAGACCTCTTTGATTTGACCCCCTCTCGCCAATTACGGTTACAATCCTCCATGACCCTTTCTCTGACGATTTTTTTACCCGGGTTTGCTCCAACGTCCAGGTCCGAGATCTCCAATGAATAGTTCTCTACTAGCTCCCTCACTTGGACCATCCACCCCGTCTTGATATTTGAGTTGAAAATTCTCAGGAACATTAGTTTACACCATCGGCTTTCTGGAAGATTTACCAAATAATTAAGATAACCGAGTTTCAACAGGTCTATCCTGTCCTTGATCCTCATCCACCCAAGCTCACCCTGATTGCTTCTAGCGCTGCGGCATTACTCGACCGCGTTATCCATCGGCCTGCATCGTTCTGCAGGATTTCCAAGCTCTTTACGGCCGTCTGGTTAAGGGGTACCACTTCCGTACAGTATGTTATACTTAGCGGACCCACCATTTCCAAAATGGTTTTCCCCACGAAAACCTTATTGAAACTGTTTCTCCCTATAAGTTTCATTTGGTTAAGGATTTGCTTCCTCTTCAGAATCAATTTATTTGTGTGGTTTCGGTAGATGCCTCTTCCTGTAATGTTTATATTTACCCCCAAATACTCGTAATCACCTGTCTCCCCTACACTGAGAAGTTTGCTGCTACCTTCCGGAATGCAGAACTCACCCACTCTCCACCTTCGAGTGGGGTCCACTTTGCGGCCCACAGGTGTAACTTTGCTCTTGCTTTCATTAAGTTCGAGTCTCCATTTGCTCCCATATTTCCCAACAATTCCCAGCATTTTCGTTAGCCCCTCTTCGCTTTCTGACACTAGCACCATATCGTCTGCAAAAAATAGCCCTGGGATCTTCAAGTCCCCAACTGCTACCCCCTCCTCGCTATGCGGGAGTTCGTCTCCTAAATCTTTGATGTACAATGCAAACAGGATTGGCGAAAGGATACACCCCTGTTTTAGACCTATCTCCATAGGCACAGGTTTTGTTGTATTGTTTCCCGGGCTAAGTTCACTCTGTACGTCTTTATATAATGCTTTCATAATTCCAACAAACTCGCCTCCTAAGCCCAGAGCCTCCAGCTTGCGCCACATACCCTCCCTCCATACTCTATCGTATGCCTTTTTGACATCCAAAAAGGCCATAAACAGCTTTTTCTTTTTTGCTTTCGCGAATTCTATCATTTGGGATAGCGTGAAAAGATGGACAGTAGCTCGCCTTCCCTTCCTGAAGCCATTCTGGATTTCTCCCAAAAAACCCTTCTCTTCAATCACCTCCTCTATTCTCCCATACAGGACGTTACACAAAACTTTTCCAATGTTGCTACTGACGGAGATCCCTCGATGATTAGCCAAAACGTCTTTTTCCCCCTTTTTGTGAATAAATGTCACTTTGCTTTCTCTCCACTCCTTTGGGACCTCTTGATTTTCTATGGCTAGATTGAATAGGACAGTTAGGCTTTCCACGATTTCCTCTCCCCCTTTTTGATAAACTCGTTTGGAAATTCATCCACTCCTCCCGCTTTTCCATCCCTTAATTTTGAGATCACATTTCGCACCTCCTCTGTTTTAATTTCGCTGCACACGAAGTTCGATAGGTTTCCTCGACATGATTCGGACACTCAGGTGGGCTCCCCATGCCCCATCGCTTATCGTTTACCTTTTCCCAGTGCTTGACTAGTTCTGATGCGACTTGATCTTGCTCGTCTGTAACTCTGCCATCTACTTTAATACTCTGTGGGTTACTTCCATTGTTACGTTTATTCACCCATTTCCAAAATACGTTCGAGCTCGACCCCAACCCCCCCCCCCCCCCACCCCCTGTCGTTCTTATCGTCCTAATAAGACTGCTATTTCGCACTCTCCGATTATCGTCTTTAATCTTATTTACTTTATTCCGTGCTTGTTGGTATTCTTCCTTTGCTACTGTGGACTCATTGCTTTCCGCCCCCTTAAGTTTTCTACTTCTTCTGTATGCAGCACATTTAGCTTTTTTTCCCTTTATGGCCCTTTTCAGTTCTTCATTCATTCTGTACCCAAGTTCTCGTGTTGACACCCTGATCTTTCCTACACTTTCCTTCTCTGCCTCCACTAGGCTCGAAACTATGGTGTCGGCCATCTTCTGGACACAGCCCCCACCCCCCTTGGGTACGGTTGCAAGCTATTGTTTCAGTGTTTCATTGAACTTCGCCCAGTCGGCATCCTTTCTGAGTTCCCAAATCTCCTTAAAGCTTCCTTTGCTTATTACTAGATTTTTGGCCCTGATCGTCACTGTAATCAAGCTGTGATCACCATCCACCTCCATTTTACCCCCATCATCCACTTCTACCCCTATCACCTCCCTCCATAAATTAATATCTGTGAGAATGTAGTCGATTATTGATTTTCTGTCGTTCCTCTCCCCGGTCCATTTCCCCTTACACCTCGTTCCCTGTTCAAAATCTTCAGACCGAGCTCGTTTGTGAAATTCAACAGCTTCCTTCCATTCCTGTTGACTTTCTTGTCCCCACCCTCTATGCTTCTTCCATATCACCTATGTGGCCATTAAAGTCACCCACCAGAATTATTCCGAGCCCCTTGTTTTGTAGCTATGTGATATTGGCCCTTAGTGTTGAGTATATCGAGTCATTCCACTCGGGTTTGCTTCCCTCCACCGCACAGTACACAACCCCAAGGGCAATACTTTTGTTTCTAAGATTGATCCTTACCCATCCAATTTCTTTCGATACATCAGCCGAGGTGCTGACCTCTTCCAGGTCTGTGATCAGCGACGGTTTTAAATCCTCTTTAATGTACATGCCTACCCCTCCCTCTTTTTTCTGGCATTCCGTTTGCCCTACACCTATCCACACGCACCCCCTTACTTGTTCTACCCGTTCCTCGTGCCTTATCCACGTTTCTGCCCCAAAATGATCCCCAATTGTCTACAAAAGGTATCCCAAGTTCCTTACAATACTCCCCCAATTCCTCATTGGCCCCCAATGATCCGCGAATTACGCTCGCCCCACCACCTAGTACTGGGAGAAGCCCCAAAACCACTACCTGTGCATTCTTGGCATTCAGTTGAGTTATTAAGTCCTTGTAAGTCTCAATAAGCTGAACTGATTTTCTCTCCCTGATGTTGTTGGTCCCCACGTGTACAACAACCACTGGGTCTGGGCCTGACCCCTTTATTAATCCACCCACTCTGTCCCTTAGGTCCTCCACCCTAGCCCCCGGAAAGCACACATTGGTCCTGTCGACACTGTCGGGCCCACATACCACCCTATCTAATCCCCGAACTATACTACTCCCTGCAACCACCAACTGCCTCTTTTCTGTCCTACTACCCCTGTGACGACCTCTGTTTCCACTGGACCGGCTCGCAGTCTTGCACTCCGCCACACTAACCCCCATGCCTACCTCCACCTCTTCAGACCCTACTGCTCCTCAGAATTCTCGAAATTATCTAACACACTGAATCTATTTTGGACACTGCACTCCACTTTTTGCCCACTCCCACTACAAGCCTCCTTGTCCTCGTTTACCACCTTCCTACCCTTCCCTCTGACTCCTGCCTTGACAGACGCCACATGGTCATCGCTACCTCCCTCACTATCCGATTCTAAACGAATACGCCTTTTGGCCCTCCGACTCACACTACTAGCCTGGGGATTTGACACTCTAGCCTCTACTTCTCTCCTACCCTCAACACGACGCACATTCCTATTCCCAAAAGGCCCACTATCCACGTCAAAAGTCCGCTTCCTACTACCCACCACCTTCCATCCCCCATCGAATGCCACCCTAACTGGGGTAACACCAGACTTTCCCGCCTTCCCCAGTTTCCCCCTCATCTCCTGCACCTCTTCCTCCAACTTTACATAGGCCTCTAACAGCTGCATTAACTCTACGCAGATAGCACACATCCCCAACTCCCCCAGCTCACGCCCATCCACATACACCATACCACAGTGCTTACACACAACGACCGCTGGCCGTCCGTTGATAACTCACTAGCCCCCCCCCCCCCCCCCCCCCATGTGCTGGCCTCAACCACTGCCCCCACCTGTACACCTATACTAACCATCTCTACACTGCTAGTCTGAACCTCCCGCGTCAAGAAACACCTACCGTCCATAGCAACCATAGCCATTAAAATGAGAAACTTAAAATTTGAAAAGCGGTCGAAAACGTAAACACAATAAAACACCGAAAATGACCCGCGCGAAGATAGGGAACACGCCACTCATATCCGACAGAGAAACTAAACTAAACACTAATATAACTATCTTTTATTACAAATCACATCTATACAACACTAAAACAACAATAAAACAGTATATATATCAACATAAACACCTGGAAGAAAAGTATGAAATTATTAACCCTTTACCCAACATGAAAAGCAGACGACACTTGCAAAAAAAATTCTTGAATAACTAAATTTTTTCATTTTTTGTCTCAAAAACATAGGTTATGACCCCTCGTTGGAACGAGCTCGACGAGCTCGTTCCAACGAGGGGTCATAACCTATGTTTTTGAGACAAAAAATGAAAATATTTTGAAAATTAATTGGCGATTTTTGAGAATAGCGCTGGCCGGTTTTGGCCGTTACGTTGGGTAAAGGGTTAAGCTAACTTTTGACAACTGAAATGACTATACTCCCTGTTGGTTCCGAGATGGACATGCAGTTGATGATTATACTGTACCTGTGAATGAACTTATGAGAGTGGCAACATTTATTGTCGGACATGTTCACGGATTAGACAGCATGGGTGCTTGAAAAAACATCAACTTACTTATCGCTGAAGTTTCTCATATCATCTACGATAAAATATTTTTCCTTTTCCAACAGGATAATATACTATTCAAAAAAGTAGGGGATATCCAAAGTGATGTTGATATTTTCGGAAAATGGTATTGGATACGCGTGATTGGACACATAAATATGTTACCAAGTTTAGTGTGGATTATGAATGTCACCGGCCCACGAAAACGTGGTGCAGGTTTTTCGCGCGAGCGCCGCGTTAATGTCTGTGGGGTACGTTTTGAAATTTTCATTTGTACTGGACGGGCTTTTTCGGAGGGCTCATCGTACTTTTCTTGGTATAAACTCGTTCATCAATAGTTTCTGGTCGAAACGTAACTTTTGAGGTATTCGAAGACCGACATGTGACGAACGTTTACGTGCCGTTGGCATGTTGGAAGCTGGCAACAGACAGACTGCAGTGGCTCAAATTCTCAACGTTACTCAATCGGTGATTAGCAGGTTGCGGTCAAACTACCGTCAGACAGGCAATGTTGATGACAGACGTCGGTCAGGACGTCCAAGGGCGACAACTGATAACCCGAATCGTTTCATCCGAACTACAGCGTTACGTAACCGCCATCAAAGTGCCTCAGAAATTGTACAGCAGCTGCACCGAGCAACAGATATGCGAGTCAGTGGTCCGACTATCCACAATCGCCTACACTGGAATTTGTACGATCGACGACCTCGAATAATTCCACGTTTGACTGAACGTCACATCGAAGAAAGGCGTAACTGGTGTGGAGCTGGGAAAAGCGTCGTTAGAGCAACGTCATGTTTTCCGATGAATCGAGGTTCACTCTCGACTTCTCCACGACAGGCGAAACAGAGTGCGGCGGCGGCGGCGGAACGAATACCATGGCGTAACCGTTAGGCAGAACGATTGTTTTGATGGTGGATCGGTTATGGTGTGGGGAGGAATAACCATGACAAGCATAACAGCACTACATGTCATCCAAGGGTGTGTCACAGGGCAATACTACCGTGTCAACATGTTAGCAGCTCATGTGGTGCCATTTGCGCGACGTCACGACCGTCGATTCATTTTCCAAGATGACAATGCAAGAGCACACAGGGCCCGTGTCGCTACAGAGTTCCCCCAGGAGCAGAACATCACTACACTGACTTGGCCAGCACTAAGTCCAGACCTTTCACCAATCGAGCACGCCTGGGATATGCTTAGCAGGCGCCTACGACAACGCCAACGGTCCCTACCAATGTCGAAAAACTCGCCGCTGTACTGCAGGAAGAATGGAATAACATCAGTCAAGCTGATATTGGACGTTTGGTGAGGAAGTCTTAGACTGAATGTGGTAAATAAATTCTCTGACTGACCGTCCATGTCTTCGACAGCTCAGTGCGTGGAATGTGTGCTTGTCAGACAACCAACTATCGCTGAAATCATTCACAGGATATCACAGTGCAATGCCTCAACTGTCTTTTTGATGAAAATATAAATATATTTCTTCATTTATCTCACTTTTATCAAATATCCCCTACTTTTTTGTAATAGTATATGTTGAAATCATTGTTTTTATGTACGTATCTTCACAACATTCAACTGGTTTATGCTTCCGTACTGGGATCATTTTCGTGGCCTGATGGGCATACAAGTCAGTAACACAGAAGTGGCGCCATGTACATACTGGAAGCAATGCACATATTGCGCGCGATACAACAGTTCCCAGTTTGCAAAGTTGATAATGTGTGACGCCTCATAATGGCACCTTAGTGTAAAACAAAGTAATCAAGTTACTACTCGGAAAGCAATGTAAAAAACTGAAATTCTCCACCCGCTCTATCCCCTCCTCTCCCTCATAATACTGCAAGACTTAGAGACAATCTTCGATACCATATGTTATTTTTTGTTTGTTTTCCTTCTTCCGGTCTTTAATGCGCAATATTTTATTCATTGAATCTTGATATACTGTGTGTCGCGACCAAGTATTTCGATTTTGAGGCGAGCTGTTGCTCTTGCGCGCCATAGTTCCTGTAATTTTCACTTTTTGCGAGTAGACAACAGTCCACCTCGGTTTTACATGGAGAGAGATTGACCATTACCTTACAAGTCGACTGCATCCACCACGTAATATACAAATTGTGCTGGAAATTTTTTTTTTAAATCAAGAAAACCATATCACATGACCATTCATTGGAACTAGCTCGCCGAGCTCGTTGCAGTGAAGGGTCACAAAATATGGTTTTGTTGATGTTTTAAGAATTGGGAGAGAAATTAAAATAACAATAATTTTGATATATCATATGTTTTCTGAAAGGGGTTAACATTCTCTCCGTGTGAAAGAGGCCAAATGATAAGATACGTGCACGAAAATGTGAACACTACCAGGCCTGGCATTTTCAGGAGAGCGATTTATTCGCTCGCCTACTGCTGGCCTTAAAAAAAATTAAGGAGGGCGAAAACTAGCCCTCCTGGCCTAAGAAAACAATAATTACCATGACAGACCGTTCCTAAAACCCACATCTTTTCAGATATCTGCTATGTTTGTGGTCTCTGTAAGACGGCCAAACTGCCCTTCCCACACCCCCGGGCCTTGCCGAGGCCCGGAGGTGTGGACGGGGCAGTGTAGCCGTCTCATACAGACCACCTTGTTAGCAACACCAAATAATATGTACAAAGCCCACTTGGCAGAATTCATTAATAGCAAAACTTCATTTTGCCACTTTTAGCTTCTATAAACTTAAGGAGAGCTAATCGCTCCCCTAGATCAGGGAAGGGGAGCGATTTTACCCCCCCCCCCCCCCCCCCACCCCAGTGCATTTTTATTGCATACTGAATTATAAGCTGTAGCATTTCAAGACTTCAAACCAATGAAACTTCACTTACCGGGAATGGTACATAAACGACAATTCGACAAACTTCAAAGGCCAGTAATGCTACTCTCTGTTTTTTTTTTTTTTGTTTTGCGCATGTATTTCGTGGAGAATCATCTGAATGATGTCCGATTGCTCCATTGAAGTTACATTTCATATATTATACTGAACTCAAATGAATTTGATTATTGCTACGAAAAGCTTATTCGAAAAATCGGATAATATTTTTGTAATCCCAACTGAATGTGCACCAGCGGAGTGAACGATGGGTAAATATTTGTTTACGGTTGTATTGAAAACATTTTCCTGGCGCTGGAGCTCGAAAAAAAATAGCGCGCTTTATTTCAGATGGTAGAATGCAGAATACAGCTCGCAGTGCGCCTCCCACTTTCTCAAATCGAAAGATTGCGCGTCGCGACCGGATCGCGATCTGATTGGAAAAGCGACCACTTTTGTGATCACATTATTTATCAAAATGTTAACCCTTTACCTAACATGAAAAGCAGACGACACTTGCAAAAAAAATTCTTGAATAACTAATTTTTTTCATTTTTTGTCTCAAAAACATAGGTTATGACCCCTCGTTGGAACGAGCTCTACGAGCTCGTTCCAACGCGGGGTCATAACCTACGTTTTTGAGACAAAAAATGAAAATATTTTGAAAATTAATTGGCGATTTTTGAGAATAGCGCTGGCCGGTTTTGGCCGTTACGTTGGGTAAAGGGTTAACGGAAGATTTATTACACGCATGTTCTATGAAATCCCCATCTACAGCAACACCAAACCACGCGGAAAATGAAAATCCCTTCCGCACATATGTGCCGAACGGTAAATCGTTGACGGATTATTTGAAGTAGATGCGAAATTTTACTAGAATTGTCCACAAATCGTGCACCGTAAGTAGAATTTGAATCGCTAGCGATAGCTGAAAATAGTAACACGGGTTCCCTTCCCAAATTTTGTTGACGATAAAATGTGTTCTTTTTGTTGATAGCAGTTGTCAAATTAATTGCTGAGTGTGGTTCTAACAATTGTTTTTTTATAGACGTGAAGGCCTGTAATAAACACAGAACGACACACGCGTGTGAGTGGGTTAATCGATATGGCACTCGTGCCATATCGATTAACCCATTCACACACGTTTGTCGTTCTGTGTATTTACCAGATGCTATCCTAGTTTATTTACTTCAACTTAAATGCGCGATCGGTTATCAGGTCAAATATAATAACCTTATGTGTTTTTCGCCACTTTTAGGGAGACGTCTTACAAAAGCTAAAGCTTGCCCTCGAACCCTGTTCATTTACTGTGTTTTCGTACAATATTCCTTTATGTACATTACTGTTCAGAATATTATCATGTTATGTAAAGCTTAATATTTTATTTTTCCAAATAAATATATTGGTTATACTAAGTCTAATATATAAGGTAATATCAAACACCGTCTTTGACAAAGCTCTCAATATATTTTACAGAAACACAACACATTTAAATATTTAACCAATATAAACAAATAAAACAACATGACAAATATTGTGATGGCAAACTTCCAGTGAAAGTTAATAATTAAAGACTATTAAAGAGTTAAATCAATAAACCTGAAGTTATAAATATGATTAAACTGTCCGTGACACTGCAATGAAACCACTGAATTTACATTGTGGTGACTATGGGGTTCGGACATTTTCACTGATAACAGTTCACCAAGCGGAAATTCCCCTGGGACATTTTCCCTACCATTAATTTAAAAATGGCCATAGCTCATAGACCACGGAATCTGATTATTAAATACTGGCCACAAATTATTCTGTTTTAATAGAAACTCAATAAAATTGTCATACAGAACGGACACTGTGGAGTGGTCACTTTCCACAGGTGGGAAATATTTCCACAGACGCAATAATATTTGATTCCAAACACCAATTATATGAATAATCATCAAACAATTAACTAATAAAGCACAGGTTACAACCCGGTGTTTCGTTAATTAAAATTTTGCTGATGATGATTTTTATTACCTGGTAAATGCACGCGTGGATATCACTGCCCACGCGTGGATTAGGACCAGTCCATGGGGGCTCTACTGCATTTAATATTTATCCTATTTTTATTTTTTTGGAATGTTTCTTCTTTCTTATCTATCAGCATGCATTCATATTAGAAATCGTTAAATGAATAATAATTTAGCATATTTTTACTTATTTATTGGTATTCAATGCAACATCAGCATCTAGACTATATTGTGGCGATAAAATGCTATTTACAGTAAAATACGCCATTAACTTCGAGGAAACAGAACAATTCATTAAGATTGGGCAATAATTACAAGCTGACGAGTAAATAAATTGTGATAACAGAAATGAAAAAATATACACGTAGTGATATGAACCTAAAAAACTTATATTGACCGAGGCGTTACCACACCTTATTTACCACCATAAAAAAGTTTATAACTGTTTTATTATATACACCATCCTCAAAAAAACCAATCTTCTATTTGTCAATTAAAAGTTCAATTATATCAACCAGAAATAATTTTATTTAACAATAAAATAGTTATCTGCAGAATAACATAAAAATGAGACGGAAGTCAGGTTGACTGAGCATGCACGTCGATTGAAATAGAACTAGAGAGGGGATTCCAAAAGCTATATTTAGAAAGTTGATATTCACTGCGAAACCGGTGTATATGAATTTTCACAGTGAGTACCAGTCGCGTGTATAAGATCCAACCAACAGAAATGTGTTTATAAAGTCTATAAAAAAAATCCTACGTAAATCAATCTGTCGAATAAGCATGGAGAGAGAATCTAGTTCAAAGGAATAAAAACAGAATTAAATTTATGAATAAGTTCCTTTGCTTTGAAAAACAACAATATCATATGCGGGTTCGTAATGTAAAACAGACCTCTACATTCGAATTTCGCCGCCTGAAAAAAATAAAATCTAAACAGCGAAATAAAATGTGCTCGTCTGTCAACCTATCGGCTGTGAGTTTGTGACTGCTATTATTATTACATATGTTTTGATGCAGCACGTCATGTGGTACTTCATTTTATCTAACAATCATATAGATTTTGGCCTGAAAACCACGAGAAACGGTACGTATCACATAATGTGTTCCGATTTCGTATCATATAGACGACTCGTTTTCGGGAACGCGACGGGCTATCATAACAGGCGCTTGAATACATTCAATGTGCATTTCAGTGATCAACTCAGCTGAACACTTACAAAACAAAACAAAATCACTTACAGTTAGCAACAGAACTATTAATAGCCAATGCTCCCCCCCCCCTCTCCCACAATAAATAGAAACTGAACAATTCAATATCACACACTCGTAAATCCAAGTGTATCACCATAGTAACTGGCACTGAGAGTGAAAAATTGAGAAAACAACTTTGAAAATTGCGGTGACAGCTTGACTCATTGTTGGAGTGCACAACAATATAGTTCCATAAAATATGGGCTTTCTAAAAACGTTTTCTCGCCAAACATTATGTCCGAAAACTTTATTAATAATTTAAGATTTAATCTGTTTATGTGACAGAATTGTTAGATAAATTAATTATCATGATAATGTGCATGTCCTGTGATTTGCATCAGATTCTCGGTGGTGTTCAAAAAATGGGATCACAACTTGCCGGCAAAGCCGGCTCGTTGAGATCCCATTCTGGACACCACCTCGAATCTGATACAAATCACAGGACATGCACATTATCATGATAATATGTATTTACAAGAAAGCGTCTTTAACCAACCAGTATTAGTCACTCAAGACTGAGTCATATTATGTTACCTAGCAGTTGAAGTTACCCCATATGGATCACAACACCCTTTTTCCTATGGAATTCACTAATCTTATTTTTTGCGTAACCAAAACAATATTAGCTCTTTATTTCCAGGCTTGCAGTGAGTAACGATTTCATATGCAATGTCTGAACCGAGTTCACGAAAATCGATCTGAGCCGTATTTAACGGCTCATTTCAATATAAATGAACAATATTTAGAAATTTAAGATAAAATCTTAATGAACATAGAGATTTTTGTTATTACAAAACGTATGCCGTAAACATATAAATAACTAGAAAACATTTATTCAGTTCTTCTTCCCAAACCAACTCACACGGCTTCGAACTTACGCGATCAAAGAAGCAAGACGAACGAATTTTTTCCCTATGTTTTCCGCTCCTGTTTTCCATTGCTATTTGACAAGATCCAATTTTTCCTTTGATCCTGTAAATGTGAAGAGTGAATACAAAAGGAATTTGCTGGACACAATAAACTGTTTTTCACCGAAATAAAAAGATAAGATTTCAAAATGTCCGTCTTTGATCAACTGACGTCTGCTCACTCCGGAAACTGAAAATGTGTAACTTCTCGCTATCTAACAACATTGAATACAAGATGCCATTTTCGTTTTTTGCTTGATTCAATTTAAGTTCCACAATATTTTATTTATGAAATTTCGGCCTATCATGTGCAAGTATGCACCCGATTGTGTAGATCACTACAAACTCCATTTTGTGATCACAATCCTGTTGTTCCGAAAACACAATATCAAACTTTTTGCTGTTAGCATCTCATGTAGATTGGTAATGAAGTCGTTTGTAAACAATCGCGCGTTTGGAAAAAACAGAAAGAAGTCTGCAAAACAGCTACTCATACTATAATCACGCAGAGAAGAAGAATTTATGGCCTTAACATACAGCAGTTTGGCTTCAAATTAAAATTAATAATTAATCCCCCCCCCCCCCCCCCAAATACAGAATCTTCTTTTCAAAGGGAATGAAATAGGTGGAAGATTTAAATCATCTCTTGTCTTATATCGTGATGAAAGTCGACTTTTGATAATGTTATCTGGATTGAGATTATCAGATGAGTGAGGAAAATCCAATTCAGAAGAGAGTAATTCTTGAGGAAATGCCTATGGCTTCAGTAGAAAATAAAGCCAAGTTTCCATTTGTTACCTTTAATAAACGGAAACAACAGACAGCTCTTAGAGCTGTCTGTTGTTTCCGTTTATTAAAAGTAATCTATTTATTTATTTATTTATTTATTGGTATTTAAGGTCACATACTTATGCACAATGGCTAATCGTGACAGTTACAGTTTTACGGATGGAGGAAGCCGGAGTATCCGGAGAGAACCACCGAGCATCAACGAGCAACTGTCAACTCCTCAACATTCTAACTCTGTTCAAGCTCCGCTCAAGCAGGGTTACAGCGGTTGAAGACATGCGCGCCATCGACGTGCAGTACGCCTCAGTACACGGCGTCATCATGCCCGCATGTAGGCAACGGGGATAAAGTGCCTTGCCCAAGGACACAACGCGGGTCGCCTCGGACGGGGATCGAACTCGGGACATTAAAAGTAATATTTATTTATTTATTTATTTATTTCTGTTTAAGGTCACATATTTATGCACAGTGGCTAATCATGACCGTGACAGTTTTACGGGTGGAGGAAGCCGGAGTACCCGGAGAGAACCACCGAGCAACGACGAGCAGCTGCCAGCTCCCCAACATCGTAACCCCTACTGCAGCACAAGCAGGGTTAGATTGGTTGAAGACATGCGTACCATCGACGTGCAGTACGCCTTAGTACACGGCGTCATCGTGCCCCCACGCGGGCAATGGAGATGAAGTGTCTTGCCCAAGGACACAACGCGGTTGCCGCAGGTGGGATTTGGACCGAGGACCTCTCGGCTTGCAGCCTGCACCTCTACCTACTGAGCCACCGCGCTCCCATTAAAAGTAATAAAAAGGCACTTGGCTTTTATGGCAAGCCAGTTACATGTAGAACCATCTAGTTCACAGAATGTCCGTTATTAAGAATACGAACCAGCATCTAAACGTCAACTTCGGCTCTTTATTTAGAGAATGTGTTTTTACAGTCATTTGCAAGTTTTTATTCTTCCCAAGACAAAAATGAGCAAATCTAGACTTTTATACTAATGGAAAGGATAGTGTATGTGTAATATGTAACGCTGCGCACACTGTTGATATTATGAACAGAAGAAAAATTTACAGAACATAAATGCTTTTGAATCCACCGCTTTCTTTCTTTTAAATGTGTTTTAACAGAGAATAATAGTCAAACGTTCAAACTGATTGGGAAAATATGTGATAAGCCGTCTTCTGTATTTTGATACTCCTGCACAGGAAATGCCTCGAGTTCGTGAAATCAGGCGCAGAGAACAGGCACACAGTAGATGATAAACAATTGCAAACATTTCGAAATATTAATTTTCCATATCCCGGGTGTTACATTTACTGATGCTTCAGGAAATTTGGGGGAGCAAACGCTCCCGTAAATCTGTTCTAATGACGAAAATTGTCCTTGTATTTTTGTCTTACGAAAAAAGAGTTTCTTCTATTGAACATGGGTAGACACTTCAGCAAGTATTTTGTCTATACACAAAGCAGCCTGAGATATATTACCGAGACGTTAGTAGTGACAGCGCCGTCAGCTGGCTACCAGTTATTTTATCGTTTTTATGGGGGTCGTTTTACTGTGCTGAAAGAAAATTTCCTCCAAGGTTTTTCCACAATGAAACTCCTGCTGGCAATAACCACCTAGAAAAATGCACAGGAACTTCCCCACGGTGACCGTATACTATTTATTACCACTGCTACTTAAACTTGCATACATCGAACGTTGGGCATTCTTGCATGGTGAATTCGCCTTTCAGAAATGCATAACGAAACATGCAGCATATAAATGGGAACAAAGAACCCTGTATTACCAATCTCCACAGGATGTTTTCGAAAATATAGACTTCCTTCGAAATATCCCATCACTTTTTCACGTGAAATTCTAATTCCTGATTGCACTATAAAGATTGTTTCTATCAGACACCTAGTGGTAAACATATCTTCAGCGATCATGGGGAACCTTCGTCAAACTCGCATATTTGTGATGAGCAGCGCCGATACCAGAAACTTGCAGGAAATTCGAAATTAGGGCAACTTCAACAAGGCTCGCCTAAACGTTTACAAGAAACCCCTTTACCAGAAAACCTTTCTGTTATACTAAAACGAAGAGAAAGGCAGGGCAATAGTGGTGTGTGTAACAATGTTAGTACAAATGTTGGGATAAACAACCCACATCGCTGTAGATCATTCCATTAATGCCCTTTAATTTGGCCTATGGTGGACTGTGATGTAATAAACTAATAAACTTTTGGAAAGGGCTCGACGAGCCATTTCTAAACGTGTATGGCGTCACGGTATATCTGGAGACCGGTGGCTCTTTGGTTAGGACATATGACCTTAAACAGAGAGGTCGTTGGTTCGATCCTAACCGCGCCGTATTCACGCGACTACCCACTCGAGGGCACAGCGCCGCTGTGTACTAAGGCATACTGCACGTCAATGATGCAACTATCACCAAGCGTTGCTAACTCTGGTAGACAACTGGAAAATACATCGGGGCAGCAGTCTCCATAGAGTACACAATCTAAATCACACAAACAGCCAAAACGGTAACCGGATGTACAGGACTTTCTGTAGAGGCAACTGTAAGTCTCGGGGCATGACGGACCGACACCAATAACTGAAAATAGAAAATTCATTCAGATGTTGAAATAGAACCAGAGAGGGGATTCCAAAAGCTATATTTAGAAAGTTGATATTCACTGCGAAACCGGTGTACATGAATTTTCACAGTGAGTACCAGTCGCGTGTATAAGATCCAACCAACAGAAATGTGTTTATAAAGTCTATAAAAAAAATCCTACGTAAATCAATCTGTCGAATAAGCATGGAGAGAGAATCTAGTTCAAAGGAATAAAAACAGAATTAAATTTATGAATAAGTTCCTTTGTTTTGAAAAACAACAATATCATATGCGGGTTCGTAATGTAAAACAGACCTCTACATTCGAATTTCGCCGCCTGAAAAAAATAAAATCTAAACAGCGAAATAAAATGTGCTCGTCTGTCAACCTATCGGCTGTGAGTTTGTGACTGCTATTATTATTACATATGTTTTGATGCAGCACGTCATGTGGTACTTCATTTTATCTAACAATCATATAGATTTGGGCCTGAAAACCACGAGAAACGGTACGTATCACATAATGTGTTCCGATTCCGTATCATATAGACGACTCGTTTTCGGGAACGCGACGGGCTATCATAATAGGCGCTTGAATACATTCTATGTGCGTTTCAGTGATCGACTCAGCTGAACACTTACAAAACAAAACAAAATCACTTACAGTTAGCAACAGAACTATTAATAGCCAATGCCCCCCCCCCCCCTCCCCCCTCCCACAAAAAATAGAAACTGAACAATTCAATATCACGCACTCGTAAATCCAAGTGTATCACCATAGCAACTGGCACTGAGAGTGAAAAACTGAGAAAACAACATTGAAAATTGCGGTGACAGCTTGACTCATTGTTGGAGTGCACAACAATATAGTTCCATAAAATATGGGCTTTCTAAAAACGTTTTCTCGCCAAACATTATGTCCGAAAACTTTATTAATAATTTAAGATTTAATCTGTTTATGTGACAGAATTGTTAGATAAATTAATTATCATGATAATGTGCATGTCCTGTGATTTGCATCAGATTCTCGGTGGTGTTCAAAAAATGGGATCACAACTTGCCGGCAAAGCCGGCTCGTTGAGATCCCATTCTGGACACCACCTCGAATCTGATACAAATCACAGGACATGCACATTATCATGATAATATGTATTTACAAGAAAGCGTCTTTAACCAACCAGTATTAGTCACTCAAGACTGAGTCATATTATGTTACCTAGCAGTTGAAGTTACCCCATATGGATCACAACACCCTTTTTCCTATGGAATTCACTAATCTTATTTTTTGCGTAACCAAAACAATATTAGCTCTTTATTTCCAGGCTTGCAGTGAGTAACGATTTCATAAGCAATTTCTGAACCGAGTTCACGAAAATCGATCTGAGCCGTATTTAACGGCTCATTTCAATTTAAATGAACAATATTTAGAAATTTAAGATAAAATCTTAATGAACATAGAGATTTTTGTTATTACAAAACGTATGCCGTAAACATATAAATAACTAGAAAACATTTATTCAGTTCTTCTTCCCAAACCAACTCACACGGCTTCGAACTTACGCGATCAAAGAAGCAAGACGCACGAATTTTTTCCCTATGTTTTCCGCTCCTGTTTTCCATTGCTATTTGACAAGTTCCAATTTTTCCTTTGATCCTGTAAATGTGAAGAGTGAATACAAAAGGAATTTGCTGGACACAATAAACTGTTTTTCACCGAAATAAAAAGATAAGATTTCAAAATGTCCGTCTTTGATCAACTGACGTCTGCTCACTCCGGAAACTGAAAATGTGTAACTTCTCGCTATCTAACAACATTGAATACAAGATGCCATTTTTGTTTCTTTGCTTGATTCGATTTAAGTTCCATAATATTTTATTTATGAAATTTCGACCTATGATGTGCAAGTATGCACCCGATTGCGTAGATCACCATAAACTCCATTTTGTGATCACAATCCTGTTGTTCCGAAAACACAATATCAAACTTTTTGCTGTTAGCATCTCATGTAGATTGGTAATGCAGACACTTGGAAACAATCGCGCGTTTGGAAAAATACAGAAAGAAGTCTGCAAAACAGCTACTCATACTATAATCACGTAGAGAAGAAGAATTTATGGCCTTAACATACAGCAGTTTGGCTTCAAATTAAAATTAATAATTAATCCCCCCCCCCCAAATACAGAATCTTCTTTTCAAAGGGAATGAAATAGGTGGAAAATTTAAATCATCTCTTGTCTTATATCGTGATGAAAGTCGACTTTTGATAATGTTATCTGGATTGAGATTATCAGATGAGTGAGGAAAATCCAATTCAGAAGAGAGTAATTCTTGAGGAAATGCCTATGGCCTCAGTAGAAAATAAACCCAAGTTTCCATTTGTTACCTTTAATAAACGGAAACAACAGACAGCTCTTAGAGCTGTCTGTTGTTTCCGTTTATTAAAAGTAATTTATTTATTTATTTATTGGTATTTACGGTCACATACTTATGCACAATGGCTAATCGTGACAGTTACAGTTTTACGGATGGAGGAAGCCGGAGTATCCGGAGAGAACCACCGAGCATCAACGAGCAACTGTCAGCTCCTCAACATTCTAACTCTGTTCAAGCTCCGCTCAAGCAGGGTTACAGCGGTTGAAGACATGCGCGCCATCGACGTGCAGTACGCCTCAGTACACGGCGTCATCATGCCCGCATGTAGGCAACGGGGATAAAGTGCCTTGCCCAAGGACACAACGCGGGTCGTCTCGGACGGGGATCGAACTCGGGACATTAAAAGTAATATTTATTTATTTATTTATGTTTAAGGTCACATATTTATGCACAATGGCTAATCATGACCGTGACAGTTTTACGGGTGGAGGAAGCCGGAGTACCCGGAGAGAACCACCGAGCAACGACGAGCAGCTGCCAGCTCCCCAACATCGTAACCCCTACTGCAGCACAAGCAGGGTTAGATTGGTTGAAGACATGCGTACCATCGACGTGCAGTACGCCTTAGTACACGGCGTCATCGTGCCCCCACGCGGGCAATGGAGATGAAGTGTCTTGCCCAAGGACACAACGCGGTTGCCGCAGGTGGGATTTGAACCGAGGACCTCTCGGCTTGCAGCCTGCACCTCTACCTACTGGGCCACCGCGCTCCCATTAAAAGTAATAAAAAGGCACTTGGCTTTTATGGCAAGCCAGTTACATGTAGAACCATCTAGTTCACAGAATGTCCGTTATTAAGAATACGAACCAGCATCACAAACGTCCACTTCGGCTCTTTATTTAGAGAATGTGTTTTTACAGTCATTTGCAAGTTTTTATTCTTCCCAAGACAAAAATGAGCAAATCTAGACTTTTATACTAATGGAAAGGATAGTGTATGTGTAATATGTAACGCTGCGCACACTGTTGATATTATGAACAGAAGAAAAATTTACAGAACATAAATGCTTTTGAATCCACCGCTTTCTTTCTTTTAAATGTGTTTTAACAGAGAATAATAGTCAAACGTTCAAACTGATTGGGAAAATATGTGTTCTGTATTTTGATGCTCCTACACAGGAAATGCCTCGAGTTCGTGAAATCATGCGCAGAGAACAGGCACACAGTAGATGATAAACAATTGCTAACATTTCGAAATATTAATTTTCCATATCCCGGGTGTTACATTTACTGATGCTTCAGGAAATTTGGGGGAGCAAACGCTCCCGTAAATCTGTTCTAATGACGAAAATTGTCCTTGTATTTTTGTCTTACGAAAAAAGAGTTTCTTCTATTGAACATGGGTAGACACTTCAGCAAGTATTTTGTCTATACACAAAGCAGCCTCAGATATATTACCGAGACGTTAATGGTGACAGCGCTGTCAGCTGGCTGCCAGTCATTTTATCGTTTTTATAGGGGTCGTTTTACTGTGCTGAAAGAAAATTTCCTCCAAGGTTTTTCACCAATGAAACTCCTGCTGGCAATAACCACCAAGAAAAATGCACAGGAACTTCCCCACGGTGACCGTATACTATTTATTACCACTGCTACTTAAACTTGCATACATCGAACGTTAGGCATTCTTGCATGGTGAATTTGCCTTTCAGAAATGCATAACGAAACATGCAGCATATAAATGGGAACAAAGAACCCTGTATTACCAATCTCCACAGGATGTTTTCGAAAATATAGACTTCCTTCGAAATATCCCATCACTTTTTCACGTGAAATTCTAATTGTTGATTGCACTAAAAAGATTGTTTCTATCAGACACCTAGTGGTAAACATATCTTCAGCGATCATGGGGAACCTTCGTCAAACTCGCATATTTGTGATGAGCAGCACCGATACCAGAAACTTGCAGGAAATTCGAAATTAGGGCAACTTCAACAAGGCTCGCCTAAACGTTTACAAGAAACCCCTTTACCAGAAAACCTTTCTGTTATACTAAAACGAATAGAAAGGCAGAGCAATAGTGGTGTGTGTAACAATGTTAGTACAAATGTTGGGATAAACAGCCCACATCACTGTAGATCATTCCATTAATGCCCTTTAATTTGGCCTATGGTGGACTGTGATGTAATAAACTAATAAACTTTTGGAAAGGGCTCGACGAGCCATTTCTAAACGTGTATGGCGTCACGGTATATCTGGAGACCGGTGGCTCATTGGTTAGGACATAGGACCTTAAACAGAGAGGTCGTTGGTTCGATCCTAACCGCGCCGTATTCCCGCGACTACCCACTCGAGGGCACAGCGCCGCTGTGTACTAAGTCATACTGCACGTCAATGGTGCAACTATCACCAAGCGTTGCTAACTCTGGTAGTGGAGAGTTTGATAACTGATCGCCGCTGCTTGGTTGTTCTCTCCGGCTACACCGGTACTCTCAAACCGTAAATATCTCTGACATATATGGCTATGACTGTTGAAAGTGTCGTTCAATCCCAATAACCCAACTAACAAGCATCACGGAATATAATTCTTAAAGTCAATGAACGTTACGTTTTGTCATGCTATGCGACAGGTTTTGTTGAAGAGTATCAAAAAAAAAAAACTGCCAAGAACGAGCTTGAATAAACACCTGTTCTATTTGTTTGAGCTCCGGTGATACAGGCGAACTATTTTTATAAAGAAACGAAATTTCACTGGAATTTTCGACAAATCGAGCACCGCAATTACAATTTGAATCGCTAGCGATAGCTAAAATCTCCCTAGAGTTCCAATGTGTTCTATGTACCAAGAAGCACATAGAACACATTGGAACTCAGGCGACGAAATAGTAACACTGGTCCCCCTCGCAAATTTGTTTGGCGATAAAATGTGTTCTTGTTGTTGATAGTTGTCAAATGAATTGCTGAGTGTCCTTCTAATAATGTTTTTTATAGATGTGAAGGCGTGAAATAAGCACAGAACAATCCTTCACACTAAATCAGAAAGTTTTTTTTCTCTTGCATCCATACGAAATTCTATATCCAAGACATAAAACCCTGCGCAGAATGACGGACGTTTTCAATATCTGCTTTTTTCAATTTCCTGTGATCAAGTTTTTGGTTCTTCAAATTTAGTAGGTTGTGAGGTGGACTGTGTTGAGATAGTTGTTTCTGTTGTTCCAAATTTCTTCCTAAATAAGGAGCGGGTTCGGTCATTTGCAAGGAATGAAATGGCGATAAACACACCTTGTAGCCCATTCAAAATAAGATAAGTATATAACAAAGCAGGGTGATCTAACCACGCATCCAGAAAGCCAAAAAGCCAAGTAAAACCCATTATAAAACTTATTCTTATGTATGCAAAGTATCTTTTCTTGTTAGTAGAGTTATCTGTTGCCATGGATGATTCGCGCGTAGTTTTCTCAATTGATCGGAGGATCAGTACAAAAAATCCTAAATTCAATACAACAGATATGAACACTGGAACGCCAAAGAAAATCAATGCACCTATTCCGTCCGTAATCCAACATACCGACAGATGTCCGTAACCCATTTGCAAGACATTTTGGTGAGTAATATCCAGAATAACGGCTATTGTCACAATTACTGCTGGGAATGTGTAGGCAACGATACAATATTTTCTGAATCTTCCTCCACCCTGTCCACTTGTTCCGAGCGTCATGTTATAAAACGTCAGAGCTATGTCAAAAGCCATTATGGTCATCCAGCTGAATGAAGCTAGCCACATAAAATGCGCTGTGACAGCAATTCCGAAGCATATTGTTTTATTTTTATTTCTATCCAGAATTATCAGAAAATGTGCAAGAGAAAGAGTGACGCAAAGTGACATTAGACATTTACCTGGAAGATTACGGAGCTCAGACAGAAAACTATATGTTACAAAAGTTATAACCAATGCTGATATTGTCATGGATGACAATACTATCGCAACTAATCTTTCAACTTCATTTTTTAGATTTCTGTACAACTCTTCACAAATAGAGAGACGTTCTCCATCCTGAAAGTATAATCCTTCTTCCAGTTGTAAAGTTTTACCGTCGATTAACACCTCGTTGTCTTTTCGTAATTCGTATTCGTTGCTTGTTAGATGTATTGATCGACATTCGAGAGTCACCTTTTCACATATTAGCGCCAGGTTGCAAGGGTCTCGGTTCAGAGTTGAATCAAGCACCTCAGTGTACAGAACATTTCTTAACGGGAACCGATACCTATTGTCAACATTCAGGTATCTTTCGTTTTTCACGTCTTCGAAAGTCATGTTTGCTACTGATCTTGCCCTTGACGATGGACATTGGTAAGGGAAGTGAGAGGGGAAATTTCTGAGACTAAAAGCATAATGTATATCATAAGGAATGAAATGAATAATGGAAAAGTAAAAATCGTATATGTTTCTCATAGTTCCTGTTGAAAGACTGGGATCCTCCAATGCAAATGACAGAACGAAGGAATCGGCAAGCAGAAGTGAATTGGTGTTCGTGGACGCGGGTTTGTCGACGACGAGGAAAGGTGAATTTGGATTTGAGTTGAATCCCAGTTTCCCCCTTTTCATACTCTCCAAATATGTGCTGACATTATGTAATACATTCGGAGTTTCGGATAACATTTCTGTTATCCCCATTTCACTATCGCGAAAGAGTTCTGACTTCTTGTGGCCAACTGATTCACACCGAGATAAAAAGGAATTTTCTCTTTGTTCAACAATAATAGAGGGATCAACCATTTTACCTTCTTCAGTAAAATTGTTTGTTAATTCGAGCTGTTTCCAAAAAGGATGAAACAACTTGGAGCTCATTATTTTATCAATGAAGGCATCAGCTTCCAGGAGAGTTGGTAAAAACACGTCAAGGATAAGATGAGAAGATCCGTCTGGAAATATCTGAGATGTACCATTCGCAACGAATGTTACATTGGGTTGAAAAACACACACCCCATCTTCTTCAATATGTCCTTCTGAACAACCAATCAGCTTACAGCTTTGTCCAACCTGGATTTCATTTTCACCACAATGCATCAATTCGTCGTCTTTTGTTTTAAAATTGAAAAGATTCTCCATACCAATACACAGCATAAACTTTAAGTCGCTATTTCTCCACGATGAACATGACGCTTTGTCTAGTGATATGTTCAAAGCCCTTTCACAGTAAGTGTTCTTGTACGGCGCTCCCGAAAACCCTTCCTTTATTGGTGATCGTATCAAATTACATAGCAGACAATGGTCACGTTCCAATGACTGGTCATAAGTTGAGTTATCCAGGTAACTGCAGTGATTCAATGGCCATCTCGATTCACATAATCGCGGTGTAGCTCTCGCTGGGGGGTCGTTTTTCAAACAATGTATCACTGTATTACAACTGCCGAGAAATTCCGTGAAAGCTTTCTCTGAATCTATCGTACCGTTAAAGTTTTGATCAACTTCACAAGGGCCTTTCCATGTCCATTGGTCGACATCAGCCATGGACACTCCATTACATAGTGCGCAATGGTTGTTTCTAAAAGTGATGTAACGTATCTTAGTATATGACACAGGCAGATCATATCCTAAAAGCGTAAAACCGTTCTCACATTTATCACGTACCGAATCATCTGACCAATCACTTGGGCACCTTGACACCATCCACAGATCTCCCGCTGCCTTTGTTGGTCGACATTCACTGTGCTCTTTCAGTCGTTTTTTCTCCGACCAGTAACGTATATTACCCGTGTTCTTGTTTGTTTCCATTTGAACAAGGTCACTAATCTGTTCTGTGTCATTGTCAGCAAATCCGAGACAACTGGAAAATACATCGGGGCAGCAGTCTCCATAGAGTACACAATCTAAATCACACAAACAGCCAAAACGGTAACCGGATGTACAGGACTTTCTGTAGAGGCAACTGTAAGTATCGGGGCATGACGGACCGACACCAATAACTGAAAATAGAAAATTCATTCAGATGTTACGGACGACCTATAAAAAACAAACAAAAGGAGAAAAATACAGACAACCCTTTAACCAACGCACAGGATATCAAAATTTATTATTTTAAATATAATTTTTCAAATGTTTCAAACATGTCAACAAAACCATATCATGTGACCTCCTCATTGGAACGAGCTCGATGAGCTCGTTCCAATGGGGTGCTCAATTATATTGTTTTCTTGAAATATTTTGAACTTGTTTTTCAACTACCGAATTTGCATATTACGCGGCTGGATGACGTCGATTAGTTAGGTAAAAGGATAAACAACAAAAACTACGCCTTTGAATATTTTTCAGAGCACACTCCTCCTTGATGGTCATATACCAAGTGTACCGAAACTGTGAGAATACCTATGAAATATTCCCTTTGAAACCAGTACAACATCCCTTGAGTGCGACAAGGTACCAACTTTCAATGCTTTACACAGGGGAAGTGACTGAATGGCGAAGGGAAGTGCTAAACTTTAGCTCTTAGTAGTATAGAAAGGGGTCGTGTGGCCTCGTTACGCGGACGTTTGGTGGAACAAGTGTTATACGCATTGTATACTATAATATGCTGTGGTATGCATTGGTATGTATTGGCGTGTGTATACATGGATTGGGGCATATACATATTTATTTACTGGGGGTTTAACTAACTTTCCACAGCCAAGTTCACTTCGCGTCGGACAGTTTTACGGGTGGAGGAAGCAGGAGTGCGCGGAGGAACCACCTACCAACGGGGCATATACATATAAATATTTTCTGTGAAACGGCTGACCATGTTAATGAGATTGTAACGTATTTATACGCACGCGACGTCAAGGAGACCTTGCCCGCTGTTGAAGTCCACTATATAATCAAACATTACGTTGTTCGGGTCAGGAGTAGTAACGAGGGGGGGGGGGGGGGGCGTTGGGCCTGAAATTTAACACTAAAATTGCCTTAGAATTGAGCGTAAAGTTTTTGAACGTTCGGTCAAGTGCCGCTATGGTTGTCTATGGAAATGTCACTATGTCAGTCTTAAAAGGTCTACGCTCAAGTGCATCTATGACCGTCTATGGGAATTTCACTGTTAACCCTTTACCCAACGTAACGGCCAAAACCGGCCAGCGCTATTCTCAAAAATCGCCAATTAATTTTCATTATTTTTTTTCATCTTTTGTCTCAAAAACATAGGTTATGACCCCTCGTTGGAACGAGCTCGTCGAGCTCGTTCCAACGAGGGGTCATAACCTATGTTTTTGAGACAAAAAATGAAAAAAATTAGTTATTCAAGAATTATTTCTGCAAGTGTCGTCTGCTTTCTACGTTAGGTAAAGGGTTAAACATTTTACACCCAATGGCCCTCATCTTAACACCGAAATCCCCATTGACACCCATGGCGTACTGCCGTCCATGGAGATCAATGGAGAATTCACTGTTAAATGTGGGGAACAAAATTTTATGCCAGACTCTCCTCAGGATATCTTGAATAAGAAAAAGAAATTAAAAAAAAACAGAAAAAACTTAATGGTACGTGTTGTGGTCGAACTCTCTATGACAGTTGCTTTAGGTGAAAAATATTTATTATTATATTATTGTCTATCAACTTTTCACATTTTGAAAGTTTTTTTTTTAAATATTAAATTTGATAGAGATGCATACAATATTAAACTAACACTTAGAGTAAAAAACAGTGTGTAACGCAACTCAAACTTTTGTTTAGAAAGCAATATCTTTTTCTAATATTTACAGTACTGGTTTGTTTGTGAAAAAAGACTTGTAATGCATGGTGTGTTCTACAGAATCTCCTTTTAAGAATGTGTGGGCCTTGAAAAGAGCCGCATAGGGGGCATTATTTGAAGACACTCGGTTTGTGATACCAACAAATAATCAACAAGTTAAAACGATGTGTAGAAATAAGAAGAATTAGGATGAATCAGATTAAATTGCATACTGAATGTATGTCAGGGTAAACATTTCAATAACCTATACTTGGATTTTAGGAATCGCCGTAGAATTCACTCAAATCCGAGTGCAGGTTATTGAATTTAACCTCCCATTTTTTATATTCCTTTTAGTTTGTCAGTTAAGATCTTTACAGATCAACCATTTTTACCCGGTACTTCTCCAGTTCATAACCACGAGCTGTTAAGAACTAACTTTTCCCTTCACGTCGTTCCAATTTGTCAATAATTTGCTGACAACAGTGACGAGTATACTTCAGAGGATCGGTACGACGCATATGACCCAAACAATCTCCTGGCGGTTGTCATCGCCACGCCTTGTCTTTCTCTGCCCTTTCGTGTTCTTCATCCAATCGCTTATCCAGTCATCAGATATTTTACCCATCCTTCGTTTTCTGTACTCTTCTTGAATTGGAGAGAACTGCACATTCATTTTTATGAAAGAGGAAATGGTGAGTTAATGATATATTCCCTAGTTTTATTGCCAAGACAAAATGTCATTCGGATCAAAATCTATCCCAAGACGCCAACGAGCACACTCAGTCTAAAAGGCGGCAAAAAATCTTGCAGGGGGGAAAAATAAATCATTTATGACGTTTACTATCACGTCGTCGGAGTAACGATAAGATTACCAACTGAAGTTGGGTTATTTCGAACATTCTGACCTTGGACAAGGAAGTAACAACATCGATAACATAGAGCTCCCGACTGGGATTCAAAAGACACTGCTATGGTTGATGGCTGCCCAAGCTACCACTTGAGCTATCCAAGTGTGTAAGGGAAAATCCATCTAGCAGTGGATTTTGACAGAACACCAGACTCGCCGTCCTTGGAGGGGTATAGCACCTTTCGTGTGAGTATTTCCTCCCACAATGGTCACCCTCCATGGAACCCGGACTTGAATGTGGATGGCGATTCATCTAATCACCGGATTCACAAAAAGAACATACAGAAAAAGATAAGGCAGATAAAGAAGGGACCTTTCGCCAGACGACACGATGCCCGCCGATAGACAGAGTTCATGGAAACAGAAAACAGGGAAAAGGAAGAAAGGGCGGCTAGTGGGGGCTTTGAAAGCTCAACACCTGGCACCCCTGATCGTTGTGAGGAGGGAGGACTGTCTTTAGAGCAGGATATTTTGTCGGACATTCCACCCTCCACCACTCCTGCTCTTCCTTCTCCAGGTTTCTCCAACTAGTACCCCAAACAGGGGGTGATTACTGCGAAGTCCGTGGAAGCTTTCCTGGGAGAGAAGGTCACAGACAAAGGCCACCTTGAGTACCTGAAAAACTAATTACAATATATGATCAGAATGAAATTCGGATACGACCGGATCAAGAATTGTACGCGGGTACTCAGCAACGCTTATCTGCTAACAACAACACCCGAAGAGAACACCACACCCACGGCAGCCGCGAGGACTAGAACTTACCAGCCAACTCAGTCCTCAAACTCTCCGCCTAGCACACCTACAAAGACAGTCTCACCAGCAAAATCCTCCTGCTCCTAAAAAGAACAAGAAAAATCACAGACGCTGCTACCCTGGCTCCGGACCTCATTGCCCCTTTGCCTCGGCCAGACGTGATGCAGGACAAAAATTATATAGCCATGGGGTCGAAAAGGGCTTGCCCCATGGTGTTCGCATTCGGCGAGAAAAACAACATTTAATTTCAATTCGATTTGGGTTATTTCTTTAACATCGTCAGCCTGACTTATTTTTCGCTGCAGAGATCACGGAGTCAGAGATCATGGATCCAACATGTATGGATTATTCTACAAAGGATACCTATTTGGATACCATGACGATGAGGGCTGATGAAGAAGTTGGTGGACAGTAACACTAACCAACAAAGAGCCAAGAAATGATGAGCAAGTTCCCGATACATACTATCTAGGAGGCCAGAAGACCATCCGGGGAGGTGTAATATCACAACAGGCCGAAACACTGCTTCGAACTACCTGTATGGATTCTAAAAGAAGTGATAGTGGGAAAAAAGAAAACTGGGAAGAAGAGTGCTTCACGGAGGCGGAGATGTGTGGGGCGGGTTGCTGAACACCATTATGGCTTCGTGCCGGCCCTTTTCTCTAAAACACACTGTACATTACAAGTGTATTTCATGAGAGACAAACAAAACAGTACCTATCCCCTTTTATGTTATTTTTCCTAAAAGAGTGAGACTGCGCATGTGCGGGAACTAATTTGATTTACTTTTCATGGTTCACGTGAAAAGTTGCCTTCATGAAAAGATTTTAGACTGTGTCTCTCTGCTTTAGAGACGGTTTTGTTCAATATAAAAAGTGATCAGGCATCTCTTTCTAATAATTGGAGGTAGCCCTGATAAGAGCCTTTTTTGTCATGGTCACTGTAATCAGTTATCGATTCTCTTCGAATATCTTCCAATTCCGTTGAAATGAACACGTTTCATGAAGGATTGAAGAATGTATGACTTTTCGATCTGTTTTGATATTGTGAATATTGTATTGGATCATCTCCTATTATCTAGAATTCCACTGGAACTGTTAGTTTCTCTGCTGATATGACTATTTGGTTATGACAAGATTTCATTTCATGTATAGCTTTTAAAATAATCCCAGTATACATTCACTACGATCTGTTAGTGTCGATTCAGTGGCTATATAATTTCCTTTTCCATCTCCCGATGTTATTATCGTATAATCAATGCTTATTAAATCGACAAAGTCGGATGAAAATTGAGCTCTACAATATTTTATTGACTAAACAAATACAATCACCACTTTTTATTGTTACGTAGTATTTATAGGCAAAGCAAAATGTCATTCGGATCAAAATCTATCAAAAGGACGCTCTCGTGTACACTTGGTCTAAAATGCGGTACAAAATCTCACAGAGGGAAAAGTCAATCATTTAAGACATTTATTATCACCTTGTTGGAGTAAGTATCAGATTACCAACTAGAAAAAGCAGATATATTTCTTAATGTTGAAACAATCACGAGAATAGAGCTATTCATATACTGGAAGATATCAAAAAGGAGAATTGGAAGAGGAAGAAATATAGTGAAGCGTGAATAAACCAGTTCTATTCCAAGAAATAATTTATGATGACCTGCAAGACCAGGCCTGGCATTCTTCAAAATGCAGGAGGGCTAAAAAGATCGCTCTCCTCGCATGGCCTAGGGGAGCGATTAGCTTTCCTCAAGCTTACAAAAGCTAAAAGTGCCAAAATGAAGTTTTATTATTAATGAATTCTGCCTAGTTGGCTTTGTACATTTTATTTGGTGCTGCTGTCAAGGTAGTTTTCGTGAGATGGCCACACTGCCCCTCCCACACCTCCGGGCCTTGGCAAGGACCGGGATGTGGGAGGGTCAGTGTGGCCATCTTACAGAGAACAATGACATAGCACAGATCTGAAAAGATGTGGGTTTTATGAATAGGCGGTTAAGGTAATTATTATTTTCTAAGGCCAGGAGGGCTAGTTTTCACCCTCCTTAATTTTTTTTAAGGCGAGCAGTAGGCGAGCGAATAAATCGCTCTCCTAAATATGCCATGCCTGCAAGAAGAGCTGGAGTCAAGAGAATTTTACCATTGATATTTGACGAAATTCAACAAGATTTACAACAGTTTCTATGGAATGTCATCGGGGATACCATCCAATACACACGATTACGAGGAGGTGAATGAGCAATTGTTACAAGAGATGATGTTAACAGAGGATGTAAGAATAATGGAAAAAGTATGCTGGGATAGCTATTATTAGAGAGCAACATGCAGTGACGCTTTTCAGGGGACATCACATTTTGTAAAAGAGAAAACTCTTGATACACACGCTTGATAGTTTTCATCTGAGTCTTGGCGTCCAGACTTTTATTCAATCCAAGAGGTGCAAACCTCGTAGTCCCCCAAATGTTTTGACAAATTAATTTTCACATTGGCAAAAGCACTTTGAGAAAGAAAAATCTTTGACGTATTTCCCTTTAATCACAAAGTATTAACCCTTTACCCAACGTAACGGCCAAAACCGGCCAGCGCTATTCTCAAAAATCGCCAATTAATTTTCAAAATATTTTCATTTTTTGTCTCAAAAACATAGGTTATGACCCCTCGTTGGAACGAGCTCGTCGAGCTCGTTCCAACGAGGGGTCATAACCTATGTTTTTGAGACAAAAAATGAAAACAATTAGTTAATCAATAATTATTTTTGCAAATGTCGTCTGCTTTTCATGTTAGGTAAAGGGTTAAATCATACTAATGTGATTTTAACCATCAAGTAATGCAGTTTTTCAAATGCTGTACTGCAAAATGTAGTTGTATCCAACATAAGTTTTTATTTTCAGAATTTGTGGATTGTACCAATGCTGAAAACAAAAACTTATGTGTAACACAAATACATTTTACGATGTATATTACACTCTTTTTAAAATGAAACTATTCTTTCTTGAACCATAAATTAATTTGACAAAAGATTTTTGGATAAAATGTTTTTATTTTTTTTAAATTTCAGAACACAAAGATTATTTTTATGTTTGCAAATTAAATTACCACAAATAAATTTGACAAAAGATTTTTCGGTAAAATGTTTTCATGTTTTATTTTTTTAGACTTCAGAACATAAAGATTATACAAATTATTTTTGTAAAACAAAATACTTTTTTCATAAGAATAATTTGCAAACAGAAAAATAATTTTTGTATTTTTTATTTATATGAATTTTTTTTGTACTTGCCTGACAACAAATAGTTTTCTTGAAACTTAATTGTCAGGCAAGTATAAAAACAAATCCTACCCAAGAAAAATATGAAGTGAAAACAGAAGATTATTACCTTTTCTGGATTTTATTCCATAAATATTGTGTAATACAACTCAGTTAAGTTTCACTTGAAACAAGAATGTCATTTTCTGAATGTCACTTTTCAAATGTTCATAAAGGTTTATAAGCCAGTTTTTACACTTTTGGTATACTGTCCTCAGCTTTACGTTTTCTTGTAATTTTCTTTGTTGGTGTCTCTTTCTCCGGAAATGTTTCTATTTCATCATCTGTTTTTGTTTCGGTTGGTATATCCATATTATATATTAAAGTATCTGTTACATCGTCGGACTCTAGTAACACATTATCAACACTCTGTTTAGGTGAGGTATTAGGCGTTGTCATTTTCAGTGGTGAAATCTTTCTTTCTATCTGCTTTGGATGAATGCCAAACCCTATAGGAGGTGTTGCCACAGCTGACGTCCCCCAAAATAGTCAATACGACTTTTTTTCAATTCAGATTCAATAATCCAATGTCCTTTCCCATGACAGTAAAACATGGTCCTTTATTTGGACATGTATTAGCCAGATGTCCATTGTCTTTACAAATATAACACTATTTCGTCCACTCGTAAAGATCGCGGATAACACTTCTTGCTTCATGCCACTTACTAGGTATCATTTCATTATTTCATTGATAAGTCTCCTTACTTTGCCCCATTTGCGTTTATAATACATACTGTTTGGATCACTTGTTTTTTCTAATCTTGGAACTCTAACTTTGTACACCTTTGTTTTGGAACACTGTGAAAAGCAAGTGTAAGGAAAGCTGAGAATCGATTGTCTTTTATACTCTCCTATTTCTTTATTAAGAAATGTTTCATGTAATTACTGACCTAAACCATGTACATTTGCCAGGTCACAATGGAAAATAAATGTAATGATGTGCAACAATTTAAATGTTGCATTCAAAACATTTATTTCACAGTGTGATGTTGTAAATGCACAAGGTTCATTTCAATACTTACATGAAACATTTCATCCCACATATGATTGCTGTGAGTAAAAAAAGACATTTTTAGTTTTTTACAGGAATCTCAAAGTAAAACATTGAATAGGCATGATGTCTCTACCATTTTAACGAGCATATCCTCTGCACTTATGAACTTACCAAGACTTTCAAGTTTTAGTTTTACTACAGATTTTATTTTACAATCCAAGAAAAAACTAGCTAAAGCTGGATTTTTCTATGTGGGAGTGGTAAAGTAAGATGTTTAGTAGGTGGACAAGGTTTAATGGATTGGGAACTTAAAGATATTCCTTTTCAAGAACATCTTAAATTCTATCCAAATTGTTCTTACATCCAACTTATTAGACATTGTCAATTGTACACACCACCATCATGTATCCAAACGGCCTCTGATAAAATATTATCAGTGACGGATAATGGATAAGTTTAGAACAAATATTTTCAACAATAAAAAATCTAACAAAACTTTAAATGGTCTTTTTATAAGGATTTAATAATTTGTAATAAAACAAAATTATATAAACAAAATATTATTTGTGTTTGACTGAATATGAAATATAAGTTTATTTTTTCTGGGAAGCGACTGGAAACGGCCAAATATGCCGTATCGCCTCCTGAAGATGCTAATAACTATCTGTATCCTATTGTATTCATTATACTTGTATATAACTGCATTCTTCGAATAATATTTTGTTCTGTTCTAAGCAAGGAAAGTGTTGGTTTTTACTCTGGTATGCTCATTGTTTAAAGCCCTGATAGTGGCTTCTAGCACTCCACCAGTTAAGAAGTCTTGACAGCATATATACCACCATAACCAACAATTTGACACCATTACCAGCATAAATAATTTTTTAAGATTTAAATATTATTGTGAACTTTGCGGTCAAGGGTATCAGTGTAAGGAGGGGCATATGTGTTATTTATTTATTTATTGGTGTTTAAGGTCACATTCTTATGCACAATGGCTAATCGTGACCGTGACAGTTTTACGAGTGGAGGAAGCCGGAGTACATGGAGAGAACCACCGAGCAACGACGAGCAAGGACATGTGTGTAAATTTGGTTGTGTTGGATATACCCCATCAGTATGTATTCCTCAACACTCTATCAACTGTTACAGTTGCCAAAGACAGTTTGTAAGTTCATTATGCTATCACAACCTCATCAGTACAAAAGGGCAAGAACAGAAAACCACTTGCGAACTAGGGCAACTAAGTAAAAACTGTAAAATGGTAAGTTATCCAAGGAATGGATGTATGTTTGTGAGTGGTTTAAAAATATAAATATTGTCATCAGGAATTAAACTCTTAACATCACTGTTTCATTCCAAAATACACTTCGCCTAAGAATGACAAAATGCCAAAAATTCCATTTGTAATTTTTGATTCGGAAACCACTCAAGATTCAGGACTTCACATTCCAAATTTCTGTATTGCTCATCCTACTTGTGCAGGTTGTACCAGGAACCCCCTAGTCCAAGAAAGTATATCATGTGATCAAGTTGGACAAAGAGAAATAATATTTAAAAGAGAATTCTACCTTTGGCAGATTTTTCTGAATAGTTTTTCAGTAAAGAACATAAAGAGACTACAGCTATTGCTCATAAATTAAGAGAGTCTGATGGAGAATTTGTTTTAAGATATCTTGTTCAAAACAACACCAAAACACCAGAGGTTATTATGAATGGAAACAAAATTCTTCTACTTAAAGCTTCTGGTGTGAGACCGGTTGATTCTTTAATTTTCTTTTCATGAGATTGTTGACACAATTCCCTGAAACATTTGGTTTGACTGAATTAGCAGAAGGTTATTTCCATCATTTGGTAAATACACTAGCTTATCACAATTGTATTATTTAGATGCAAAAATTTTCCATGCCTGATTCTATGTCTCCATCAGTCAGGGATGAATCATAAACTGGTATAATCAGAAATTTACCAAAAGTGATAGATTTAATCTTCAAAAATAATGAAAAAGTACTGTCAATCAGATGTAGATATTTTGCGAAGAGGGTGTGGGGAATTTAGACAAAAAGTTTTAGAAAGTGATAAAAAAGACCAATTCAGAGAAGCAGTTACTTTATCTGATGCATGTAATAAAACGTGTGGGAAAACATCAATGACACAACATACATCTGCCATTATTCGAGATGTAGGTTACCCATTTTCAGTCAAATACTCTATAAAGGCCACCAGATGTTTACAAGTACGTTCACAAGAAGAATACATATACATACAACATGCACTAATGGAGGAGAAGTTATAATAAGAGATTATCGTGTAGCTGGGTTTCACAAAGATACAAACACCATTTTTGAATTTTTTGGATGTATGCGGCATGGATGTAAAAATTGCTATCCAGAGAGATATGCAAAAAAAACCCAGTTAATTTATAATGTTATAAAACTTTATACAGTCAGACACGGGAAAGCATACAACACTTTAAGTCACCTCGATAGACAGTGAGGGGGATATGGGAACACGAATTTCACACTGGGCCCAGAACAATGCAGTGTAATAGGTACATGGACAACCGTAGAACTTTCCAAAGCACTGCATATGGGTTACAGAATATTTGACACTAATCAGAATTCGCACTGGGATGAACGGTCTGCAGAAGTTTACAAACATTACCCGAAAAAGATATTTGAAAATGAAAGAACACGCCAGTGGGTATCAAACTGACTGAAAACAGATACAAACAAAGACACATTTAAAAAAGAGTGTGCAGAAATTGAAAACATAAATTTACAAGATATTGAAAAAAAAATCAGGAAAAAGATCATTCGCAAGAAAAACATGTTAAACTGTTTATGGGGGGAAAATGCACAAACCAATATTAAAACTAAAACAGAATGCATACATGAACCAAATATTTTGACTTGATACAGGAGCCAGATATCACTGTTAAAGTGTAGAAGTATTTGAGAATGATCGATTTATTTCAGTGAATTACACAGATGCAAAACAAATGTATGGACCACACAGTTTAGATATGGTTGTTATAGTTTCTTTTGTCACAGCACATACGCGTTTGTTATTGTACAAAGTTAAAGGATGATTAGCCCTTTACCTAACGTAACGGCCAAAACCGGCCAGCGCTATTCTCAACAATTGCCAATTAATTTTCACTATTTTTTTCATTTTTTGTCTCAAAAACATAGGTTATGACCCCTCGTTGGAACGAGCTCGTCGAGCTCGTTCCAGCGAGGGGTCATAACCTATGTTTTTTCATAACCTATGTACGCTAAACAGACCCTGAATTAAAATCATCACTCAATTCATTTTCTCCAAACATGGATCAAATTAAACCACGGGAAGCATTATTTGGAGAAAGAACACATGCCATTGAATTACACCAGAAAATAGATCAAAGCACAGACACTAAAATATAAGTACATAGATATTTGTTCACTTTATTCGCATGTTAACAAACACAGAGAATACCCCAGTAGATCACCCCAAAATACCCACACAACAAAACAACAATGATACACATGATTTAAGACAGTATGAGGCACTCATTAAATGTAAAGTTTTACCATCACAAAATCTTTACATGCCAGTTTTACCAATTCAATGTAACACGAAAATGGTTTTCACACTTTACACTACATGTGTAGAGCAAGAAAATAAGCATCGGACACACACACCAGGGACCAATACTATAAAACTCTCACAATTGTATTTTCCAGAATTGTATTTTCTACTCACTAATATAACTGACTAAAGTATATCATTAGCATTTTAAAAGATATGGCAATTTGCCAACAGGCAAATTGCCACATCTTTGAAAATATTAATGGTTCATTTCAACCCATTTAAATTCGTAACTAGAAATACAATTCTCGAAAATACAATTGTAAAAGTTTTATAGTACTGGGCCCAGAACAATGCAGTGTAATAGGTACATGGACAACCGTAGAACTTTCCAAAGCACTGCATATGGGTTACAGAATATTTGACACTAATCAGAATTCGCACTGGGATGAACGGTCTGCAGAAGTTTACAAACATTACCTGAAAAAGATATTTGAAAATGAAAGAACACGCCAGTGGGTATCAAACTGGCTGAAAACAGATACAAACAAAGACACATTTAAAAAAGAGTGTGCAGAAATTGAAAACATAAATTTACAAGATATTGAAAAAAAATCAGGAAAAAGATCATTCGCAAAAAAAACATGTTAAACTGTTTATGGGGGGAAAATGCACAAACCAATATTAAAACTAAAACAGAATGCATACATGAACCAAATATTTTGACTTGATACAGGAGCCAGATATCACAGTTAAAGTGTAGAAGTATTTGAGAATGATCGATTTATTTCAGTGAATTACACAGATGCAAAACAAATGTATGGACCACACAGTTTAGATATGGTTGTTATAGTTTCTTTTGTCACAGCATATACGCGTTTGTTATTGTACAAAGTTAAAGGATGATTAGCCCTTTACCTAACGTAACGGCCAAAACCGGCCAGCGCTATTCTCAAAAATTGCCAATTAATTTTCACTATTTTTTTCATTTTTTGTCTCAAAAACATAGGTTATGACCCCTCGTTGGAACGAGCTCGTCGAGCTCGTTCCAGCGAGGGGTCATAACCTATGTTTTTGAGACAAAAAATGAAAAAAAAATAGTTATTCAAGAATTACTTTTGCAAGTGTTGTCTGCTTTTCATGCTAGGTAAAGGGTTAGGCAAACAGGTTTTAAATTTGGATATAGACAGTTGCATTTATATACACTACCCATCACTTTCGAATCCAACAATTATGGACAGTGGGTTAGGACAATGGGCAGATGAACATCCAGATGAAAAAACAATTGAGTATGTAGGTTTAGGTCCTAAAAATTATGGTTACAAATACATTAAAGATGGACAAAAACACACTTCATGTAAAGTCAAAGGGATTACATTAGATTATAACCTATCACGAAAGTCAATTTTGAAAGTATGGTTGAATATGTATTAGGAAGGCAGAATTACAAAATGAACATTGAATCTACACATAGAATCAAACATAACAAGAATAGACAAGTCACAAGTGGAACACAAACCAAAACAATTCGATACACAAAACATTATGTGGTAAATACATATGACGCACGCCAAAATGGGTTTAAGGTATAAATACAACCCCCCCCCCCCCACCCCGTCTATGATGTAAATGGAACATCTTGATTTCAACCATGGATCAGGCAAGACGTCTTATTCGTTTGGTATACTGGTGAATAAATGGAGGCTATCTACGCTGTTTTAGTGAATATCGGGAATTATCTCATGAGTGTGAACCTGATACTTTCAGTATATTTACAATACATGTGCATACGAATATTCACTAAACCAGCGTAGATTTTTTTTTTTATATGCTACATGATATTTTACTGCCCATAATTCAGCCCAATTCGACTACAAACAGTTTCAAAACAATTACAAAAAGCTACTCATCGTTTCTTCAAGGCGCCGTACATGGCGACGCCATGCGCCGAAGCGTTACGTCATTGAGTAAGCTTCAGAAAAAATACATCGCGTGAACCTGAAAATAGTTTTCATTCGCGCAAGCGCTCGTGAAACATAAAGCTTTCAGGTCCACCCTCATGAGATAATTCCAGATACTGACTAAAATAGAGTAGATTGTCGTTTTAGTTATATGCTTCGAGGCATTTTATTGCACAATATTCAGCCCAATTCGACCCCAAATAAGTACGTTTCAAAACAATAACAAAGATCAGCTGATCCTTCCTTCAAAGCGACGTGGTGCGGCGTAGCGTAACGTCATTTAGGAAGCTACTAAGGGATATTCTTTGATATTCATCGAGTCGATGGATATGGAGAAATATCTTTTAGATAATTTGAGATAATTCACAGACTAGCATATAATAAAATAAAATAGAAACAACCAATCAATCAATCACCTCTGACTGACAATTCAACGAAAGCTTTCTCATGTAAAAAAGATAAAAAAAAGATATTTATGCTAGTAAATCGTACTGGTATGCTGGAATTTCGTCTCATTTACGGGGTCTCCAGATCAAACAGGGCGCTTGCGATCTTACCTCGTTATTTTTGTATTGCTGGTTAACGAGTCTTTCGACAGCCACAATCACCTTGTGTCGGCCAAATGTAAGGGAGGAGGAAGCTGGAGTACTCAGAGGAAACAACAAAGCAGCGGCGAGCAACTGTCATACTTCTCAACGCACCAACATCGTGCAAGCAGGTTTAGCATTGATTGAAAGGAAGTGTACCATCGACGTGCAGTATACCTTAGTACGCGGGGCCGACATTCTCCTGAGCGGGCAATTGAACATACGTGCCTTACTCATGCAAGGACACAATGCAGTTGCCATTGGAAGGGATCGTATCGTAGATAATCTGTGGCATAGCTGGGCTGATACCTCGGTGATCGTCTAGTGGATTTGAAATAGAAGGGTTTTGACGTCAATACCATCAAACCTCTTTGGAATCTGAATAGTTCACTGTAAGCTGCGGTGTCTGATACGTGTACCGTCTTGTGGTTCAGCAGTCAGGCAAATAATGGAACGCTCCAACACTCTGCAAATACTTTTCGCTGTATAAATTTATTCTGCAAAACTTTCAATATTATACTGTACAACCTTTAACACAACAAATTATTACTATGAAATGCCGAAGTTCGTTTAACTGGAGTGACGGTAGTTATTCTTGAGGGCAGTCACTATCTACACTGCCACAAATTTCCAACCAGATTTTATAAGCACATGTGTCGGGTTGATAATTGAGACCGAAGGTGTCCGTCCTGGCTTACTGGAGGCTATTATATACACCGTGCAACGTGACTGATCTTCAAAAAATTGCGCAATTTACTGACTCCAGGTCTCGTGATCGTCAGCAAAGTCACTAAAATTGGTCCGTTGACATGAGGCACCCTCTGCCAAATAGGAACCTCCAGCTATACGCCCTCATACTCTAACAATAATCCCCATCTTTCAATTAACTCCAGCCAGATGGCTGTTTTGTTTTGTTTTGTTTTTTTGTTTTTTTTTTTGGGGGGGGGGGTGTTTTTTTATTATGGTTTAACGATACATTAACAGCCAGGGTCATATCATGTCGGTGACAGTTTTACGGGTGGAAGAAGCCGGAGTACCCGGAGAGAACTACCGAGCAACGATGAGCAGCTGCTAGCTCCCCAACAACGTAACTCTGATCTCTGCACCGCGGCACAGGCAGGTTTAGATTGGTTGAAGACATGCGCACCTTCGACGTGCAGTACGCCTTAGTACACAGCGTCATCGTGCCCCTATATAGGCAAACGGGGATAAGTGCCTTGCCCACGGACACAACGCGGGAGAACTAATCAGTCGCTGAAATGGTCACCCATCCAACTACTAACCGCGCTCGACGTTGCTTAACTGCGGTGATCTGACGAGAACTGGTCACCGCATCGCCACCGCGCCAATGCCAGGTGACTGTTAATGTAAGAGTAAAACGTAGACCGCAAGAGAGAGAAAATAGTACGAACGGCTGGTGCTAACGTTCTTACGAGTGTACTTCCTGACTGACAATAAAATAGAAACTTGTTTGTATATTTATCACTGCGACGTTCACTCTACTGACAGCTGAAATAATAATCATATTCGAACTTTTATCTTACATGAAAAGCAGACGACACTTGCAAAAAAATTCTTGAATAACTAATTTTTTCATTTTTTTGGTCTCAAAAACATAGGTTATGACCCTTCATTGGAACGATCTCAACGAGCTATGTTTTTCAGACAAAAAATGAAAAAATAATGAAAACTAATTGGTGATTTTTGAGAATAGCGCTGGCCGGTTTTGGCCGTTACGTTGGATAAAAGGGTTAACAAATATTTTAATGAGGGGAAGCCAATTGCAAATGAATGGAATCGAATTGTTGAGTGGATTCCGAATTGAAACGAATTTCGATGCGTCGGGGCGATTTTGTAAATGGCATATCGGGGAATTGAACCCACGCCGAGAGAATTTCCGTCGGCATAAACTGCCTAGAAATATTATACTAAACCACACGAACCACTCGGCCACAGGGAGACCTTGGGCTACAAGGGTTATAAGCTTTAATTCATCTTTAAATCTGAAGTGGGGATGTTACATAGTTTGGAAATTCGAATCAAATTCATTGAAAAATATTATGTTAGCATTGTTTAAATCCCAAGGTTTAAAATATGTTTGGTTGAGAAGAGGGGAAGCATCTCTCGAACAAACTCCAGTATCGCCGGCCACATCTCACTAGTTCTTCTGGATGGGGTTAAATCAAATATATGCACTTCCAACGACCCTGGCGAGGCTTCCATAATTGTCCTGCTGGTCTATGTTTCATTATTTGTAGGGAGAAGCTATCACACTAAGCACCCAAGTTTCCAGTTCATCAGTCACATCCGGAAACCAATCTAACGCTGTTATGGCCTGGAACCTGTTTATCCCTTAAATAGTTCATAACATAGTTTTAGATTGAATGGACTGAACTTTTTCAGTTGGTGAGAAAAGCGAACGGACCGTTCGCTTTCCCACTCAACTACAATATTCCATTCGATTGGATATATCAGCGGTATACTCAGGGATGCGAAATGCATGCATCTAAAGTCACGTAGACCAGACAAAACTCTTACCTTCTTACGGATGAGTAATAAAAATAGAACAATGCAGGGAGAATCTCTTGGTTGTTGAGATTATTATTATCCCTGGTGGGTGAGAGGGCGAGATGGGGAAATCTCACCCGAGGGTGAGATTTCCCCATCTCACACTCACCCCATCAGGGATAATTTTTCTCCCGCTATCAAAACAGACTGACGTCATCAAACGTAATTCAGGGGCACGTGCAGGTATATCGAACAATTTTGTTGTCTATTTCTGAAAAAAACTAATTTGCTTATTGGAAAGAGCCCACAAAAGTTCTGTATATGCCGCAGGTATATGCCACAAAATTAAATCCCAACGCCGACAAGATAGGGGTTAAAGATTTGTAGCGAAATAAACATGCACACATTCCAATGGCGTCATATTATGAAATCTGCAAATTATTCGCATAATTTTTCGACGGGAATTTCGTGCAACTCGCTCCACTCATAAGGGCGTTAATCCAAAATATCACATAAAAGAGTCAAAAGTCCTTTGGTTTTGCGGTCTGTGTTTTTATTTCTATTTTCTTCGATAAAGGTCCGTCTGCTAATATTTCAGAAAGGTGGCACCATGTTGTTTGTTTACCGAAGAATGTACGATGATTGAATAGTCATGCGCTCATTAAATATGCTAATACGCCAATAAAGGTTGGTCACGTGGGTAGGGTGAGATAGCTGTCACGTGGGTGGGGGTGATACAGGAATATCTCTCCCAGCTGTCTCACACGGCTTTTTATATGATTAAACATATTTTTATTTGCCATTCAACAATGCAAATCAGGATTGGAGGACAAGTGCTGACCACTTAGAAAACCCTCCGCTCCTGTACAAAGACTAATAGATTACAAAAGGCAGAACAAAATATAACAATATGTAAACATTATACACAAAAGAAGTTAACTCAAAAGAGAGAGAGAGAAATAAAGAAAGAGAGAATAGAGAGAGAGAGAGAGAGAGAGAGAGAGAGAGAGAGAGAGAGGAGAGAGAGAGAGAGAGAGAGAGAGAGACGGGTAAAAGCAGATTCAAATCAAAGAAGACAAACAAACAAACAAAAAAAAACAACAACAAAAAAAAAAAAAAAAAAACAACAGTATACAACAGAAATTCCAGTGATGATGACCTCCCTCCCCCCCCCCACACCATTTATTCAATTCTAAATTTAGTTTAATGCCGCTAAGGAACGTTCACAGAACATTTTTGAGACAGTTAATCTTTGCGTGCTCATTCCTCGTCCGTACTAACCTGACATCCACCGTTTTGTCCTAACACAGATTGATTGTCAGGTCCCACTGCGAGAGGACACGCACAGTGGAAGTTAGATCACCTGTGTAACCTTGGGACACTCAGACTTGCTGAGAGGCGCAGCTAATTCAGCAACTGTACATCAAATCTATGCGAGTCACGAATAAATTTTTGAACAGATAAGAAAACTGATACATTGCTGCTTTCGGGTAATGACGGGTTTCCATATAAAATTAAATCCAATGAATTCCAGTTGGGCGTAAGTTTCGACAAATCATCTATGAGGATACAGCGAATATCAGAATTTAAAGAACACAGGAAAAATAATGTTCTGCATCCTCAACGCCATCGTTACATAAGCAAAATGGAGAATCTGAGATGTAGTTGCGGAATTTGTCACCATTAAGGTCACTACATCCAGTTCGTAATTTTGAGTGAATAATATTGTATTTCCTTATACCGGTTGAAAAATATGTTGGAGGCTTACACAAGGGTGGTGAGAGGACTTTTTGAATTCCCCAAGTGACCGACTGTTTCGAACAACCTCCGGCTTTTTATATGTCTCAGTACCTTAGTGGTGGGAGAAAATTCATATCTAAAAAGTTGCATGAAAATGGATGTTCAAATACCATTTTCATTCAGTATTATTGTATTTATCCGTAATTGATGCGTTTCCCGCTATATAAAAGAAATTATTTATATAAATATTGCTCATGTCCATCAACTTTATTTTCCAAAGGATTTTTATCTCCACGATGGATTATGATGGTCTTAAAGTTTGAATCTATAAATCACATCTCCACTGATAGTACACTGCAAAAAATATAGGTTCTCTTTAGAAACAAAACTGGTTCTAATCTTGTCCCTGAGATGGAACCAGCTCTGTTTAAACAGTATTTATTTCAAATCAAATAAATTTACCAAAATTAGCATTCAATTTTAACAGAATATTACATGAACTGAAGTAGATCCAGCACTAAACTTGGAGCTTATTCAACGCAGTCGCCAAACATTTTGAAACAAAGGAGATATGAACAGTTGGCATATCGAACCAGTTTTGGTTCTGATAAGAACCAAAACTGGTTCGATATGCCAACTGTTCATATCCCCTTTGTTTAATAATGATTTGAGACAACCTCGTATAAGCTCTAAACTTACGACTGAAACATCCTCAATTTATGTTTAATTCTGTTAATATTTAATGTTAATCTTTAGAAATGTATTTGATTTGAAATAAATACTGTTTGAACAGAACTGGTTCCATCTCAGGGACAAGATTAGAACCAGTTTTGGTTGTAAAGAGAACCTATATTTTTTGCAGTGTAGCTAGCATTTCCTAGCGTCCACTAAACTATAAAGTACTACAAATCATTCATTCACTCGCTCGTCTGTTTATCCACTCGCTTATTCATTAGGGCGGATGGAATAGGTGGGTGGATGGATGAGCGAGCGAGCGAGTAACTTTTAAACACAAAAGCTCGAGGAGCTGTCTGTTGTTTAAGTTTATTAAAATTAACAAATGGAAAATTTGCCTTCTATGGCAAACAAATTAGAAGCAGCTTGTTCACAGATAATCCGTCTTTTCGAATTTCTATCAGTATCACATCTACCAACACTAGGTATCCACTTTGTCACTTTGTTTAACCCTTTACCCAACGTAACGGCCAAAACCGGCCAGCGCTATTCTCAAAAATCGCCAATTAATTTTCAAAATATTTTCATTTTTTGTCTCAAAAACATAGGTTATGACCCCTCGTTGGAACGAGCTCGTCGAGCTCGTTCCAACGAGGGGTCAAAACCTATGTTTTTGAGACAAAAAATGAAAAAAATTAGTTATTCAAGAATTTTTTTGGAAAGTGTCGTCTGCTTTTCATGTTAGGTAAAGGGTTAAAGAATGTAATTTTAGCAAATTTCACATCAACGACTTTTATATTAATGGAAAAGACAGTTTCTGTATTATATGTCACGATGCAGTCACTGTCGACACAATTAACTGACGAATGTTACAGACACCATGATGATGAAAACATCGTTTTCTTTTTTTTTTGAATGCGTTTCAATATAATTGATATACGGCGAATAAAAAATTTCATTTCATTTTCATTTCATTTCGACAGAGAATAACGGTCACACGTTCAAACTGAGTGGGGAAAAATTGGAAAAACCAGCTTCTGTATTTCGGAACATGCCAAAAGTTTATGAAATGATGCTGATGCGCACATCGATGATACAAAACAGCTAACATTTCAAAATTTCAATTTTTATATGAAATTCCCATACCATTTGTGTTATATTTACTATCAGCTTTACCAAGAGCTAACTTTCATGTCAATCTCTTCTAATGACAAAAACTATCAGCACTGACCGCCACCCAAAATTGGAAACATAGATATGAATAATAGTCTGAAAAGACATGATTTTATCCTGGTGTTGTGGTTTTGATAAAATCATATATGACGAAAAGTGCCCCAATCTTCAATGCCAAGTATATACATACGTTTATAACATTCACGTTTTACTCGTTCGTTAATTTAATTCCATCCGCTCATTCGTCCATTCATTCAATCATTCATCCATACATTTATTTGTTTTGATATTGCAGCAGTCATTCATTGTTTGAGTGTGTAATGTTTGTATATCACAGCAGAGCTTCCTAAAATACAAAATAAAAATACTTATTATGCATCTATTAAACTGTAAACCCTTGTATTTAACGGAATCGCCGGTATGACATAAATGTTTCTGTATTCAATTGGTGATGTACAAATCGGAACGTTTTTCCCAGCACCATTTATACTAGTTCCTTTCCCATCGAGTCATTAGTTAGCTCCGAAAAGTTTCCAAATTTCGTTATACAATTATCGATCGTCTATTCCGGCGTGTGAAAATGAAAACGTCCAAAACAAAATAAAGTCGGTTCATAAAGACAAATTAGTCAATCAAAAATGAGATAATATTAAAAAACTAATCATTTCCAACCACAACATTAACCCAGTCCCGTCGTCGTCTTGTCAGCGGATCCCCATAATTTGAATTGGTCAACTTTATTTCGGTAAATCTTCGGACAGCCTGACATGCTTCGAACTTATTTTAAAAAGTTTCTTTCAGCTGTTTTGCAAATCTGCCCAAATTTGTACTTTTCTGATTACTATCAGTAATAGCCACCAAATGGTTAGGCGTGAATGAACACCAGCCGAAGAGAAACAGCGATACGAATTTCAACAAACACGTCCAATGGAAAAGATAACGAATGCAATTTGGACTGGTTCCCAAAAGGTTATTTTGATTTTTTATCGACCCATTTGACCAGTACAGCTCCAAGCAAAACAAACGGACTCTCCACCTTTGGGTTTAAATATCGGAATTAAAATTTGATTCTTTAACTGAATTGTAATGCATGGGGTGTGCAATAAACACAGAACGCGATGTATGTTTGAATCGGTGGGTGTTTTACATAACGCGTAGTCATATTTCGCGAAAGCCGTTTTTTCATAGCTCCAATCTTGTAATAATAATCGCCAGGTTTTGTCATAGTTTACCACTTTTGTAATAAAATCGCCAGATTCTGTTATAAATTGAGGTTACCAGTTTTGTAAAAAACAATCGATAGGTTTTGTCGTAAAGAATATCTCACCGCTTTTGTTATAAAAATGAACAGGTTCTGTAAGCCAGTACTTTTTCCACTCGCATCACAAAACCTGTTTGCTCTTATTTTAACTAACCCACCTTATACCACAGTATTGTTGCCTGTTGTTGCCGATAGGTAGTACGTAATTCTAGTTCATATGATATTTTTGGGTATGTGTGGTTGTCAGGTATGGTAGAATAATATGGACGGTATGTACCCCTCTTGGTATACTGTTAGTCCTTGATGCTACTTACTCACTTTACTATGGCCCGGTTGCTATGAGCAGTAGTAAATGGTCGGCCATATGGTGTGGGGTATGCTAGATCGTCTGGTATGACAGCACAGTGTTCGTGTTTTTCACCCGTTTGGTCATTTTAGCCTAGGGACATTCATTGATCTATTTACAGTCGCATGCTGTACACCCTGTGAGTGTTACGCTATTTCTGCTCTAGAATAATATTCTTCTGGACAGTGCTCATGCAGCGTAGAGAGGTTTCATGACTTCTAGCTTCTATATGGCTCTTAGCAGCTATATGATTCTAGTTCAAGGGTTTCAAGGTTTCTGTAGCTCCTATATTATATATTTCATGAAGATAGTCGTTTTGGGGACTTTTGTGTACTGGGGACTGGTGTGGTATGACGATTTATTTGGGACATCTGCGGACCTGTACTACACTCCAACAACCACCACAAAAACATTATATTTACTTTCTGGAGTTTAACGACACTTTCAAGAGCCAGGGTCACCTCGTGTCCGACAGATTTACGGATGGAGGAATCCAGAGTACGGCGAGCAACTGTCAGAATTCCCAATGTACTACTTCATACAAACAGGGTTAGCATTGGTTGAAAACAGGTACACCATCGACGTTTAATACGCCTTAGTACACAGCGCCACTACCATATCTACCACTAAACCTACAACATCAACCAATAACAACTACACGAGCTACGACTACACCAAACCACTACTACACTAATCTATACAGCACCGACAACAAATGCACTAACAACTTCTACACCAATAATCTCAATTACAAGAGCCACTACACCAACAACTATTACAAAATCAACTGCTATACAATTACCTAAAAAAACAACTACTACTACATCAAAATGTACTAAACCACTCCACTCTGAGGCATCTACGGTGCTGTCGCACACTTCAGAACAATTGAATTGTAAGCAAATAGCATGAAACCCATGGAATGGTGTAGTATGTGTCCCAGAGGCGCTAATGGATGTCAAGACTAGAATGTTCCAAAATAGGTATAGAGAACCCACACTATGGGGTCATTCAGATGACCAAGCATAACACAAAAACACACATGAAATACCACTACGTACTACCCACAGTAACAGAGGATAGTAAATGCGTAAGATACGCAAGTAGCACCAACGATAAACAGTGCACCATCAGGGGTAAATACAGTTCATACTACACAAGCATACCAAGCATCCACACACACCCAACAAGGGAAACGCAAAGTGTGGGCCAAAGCCCCCGACAAGTATGCAAGTTCGAAGTAGCCTTGAAGGTGTTGTGGAACAGAAAAATTTTCAAAGTGGAAAGTGTGAAAACAGAATTTTTTTCTAAGTCGAAAAAGGCCATAACTCTGGCATATTATTGTACGAAACTCGTTCCTTGAGCATATCCGTTTCCTCATGCAGGTCCAAATCCGAGCGACGGACGGACGGACGGGCATACAGACGGACAGACAGGTGGAGAGCATCACGAGATACCTCCGAATCCTCCTCCGGAGGTTGGGGGAATAATGATATCACATGGTCTGTAATTGCGCACTTCCAATGGGAATAGAACGATTGTATAAGGCATTAGATTGGTTAGCTCGTTGTATTGAGGGTTAACAGGTTTTTATACAAGTTAACCCTATACCCAACGTAACGGCCAAAACCGGCTAGCGATATTCTCAAAAATCGTCAGGGACTTTTCATTATTTTTTCATTTTTTGTCTCAAAACATAGGTTATGACCCCTCATTGGAACGAGCTGGTTCCAATGAGGGGTCATAACCTATGTTTTTGAGACAAAAAATGAAAAAAATAGTTGCTAAAGAATTTTTTTGGCAAGTGTCATTTGCATTTCATGTTAAGTAAAGGGTTAAAAATAGTAATATCTTACAAAACCTGTTGATTTCTATGGCAAAAATGGTGAGATATTTTTATGACAAAAAACCTGTCGATTTTTGTTACAAAAAACTGGTAACCTCAATTCATGACAAAACCTGGCGATTTTTTTTTTTTTGCAAAATGGTAAGCTATGACAAAACTCGTCAGATATGACAAAAGTTGACGTGGCAGTCCACTCTTAATCGTTTATTTCTCAAATAATTTGAATTCTACCACATTATAAGTTATTGTGATGAGTTTACGGTAACATGGTCTGAGGTTTGCGGTTCGGGGCTTATGTTCAACCGAGACGCGAGCCGTAAACCTCAGACCATGTTACCGTCAACTCATCACAATAAGGTATATGTCCCAATAAGACACTACCCATAGCCCAAAACCTACATCTTGAATACACGAGAGGCTTATTTACTAAACTTGTGATCGTTAACAGTTGCCTTGTTCAAGGCAACTTTAAACTATCACAGGTTTGGTAAATAAACCTCTCGTGTATCCACGACGGCACTTGATAAATAATCAATAAACCACATAAACTCATTCCATCTCAGTTCAAGTCGTAAATCGGTTTGTAATTTAAACAACACTTCATCCGGAAAACCGTCTGCTGCACACGTGAAACATCTAGAAAAATGAAGCGACTTGCTCGTCACTCCGTTGATGTAGCAATTACGAAACAGGCGACGTCATTTCAAATATTTCGCTTTGTGACGTCAGACGGTAATATTTGTCACTTGGGCCATAAACATGAAATATATTAAGCGAGCTCTTTTTCAATCAGAGGAGGAGGATTTTAGTCTTACTGGAACACATGCTGTTGAGTTAAACCCACTTGCTCTTCTAAAACATGGTGTCTCAGTGCATTTATACCATGATTGCTGTGCATATTCAACGTTATGCAATAGAACACAGATATTGGAAAATGTGATAGGTACGCCTAAGAACATCATGTAAGAATGCATCCAATGGGACAAATCAGTATCAAGCAACACAGTTATCGGAATGCAGAAGGTAATAGTTTTATTTAACCCTGAAAGACCTAATTCTGACTTTAATCATTTGGCAGTTGTTTCTAGGCAAGTGTTGTCTGCCTATACAGGCAGCCAAGGCTTCCCTGGAAAAACTGCACAAGCACAAGACATTTACCTTCAAAGTGTAGCAAAATTTATAAAATCTCCAGACCCTTAACTGGTAGAGTGCTAAATTATTTTTGACCATCAAAATTTGTTCACACAAGGAATGATCGTTTGTTGCTGTGTATAACTCAAGGAATAGACAGAATCAAACGATCATTCCTTATAATTAAACTTGATAAGTAATAGATTTAAACACTCTCCACTTTGCAGAGTTTAAATGCAAACCATTATGCTTTCTAGTGATAACTGAATAAAAAAGCATAGTTTTCTAAAATTCTGTTTGAAATAACAATACATTTCGCTGAAATATGTTCTTGTGTTATTAAAATTTTTATTGACCACTAAATTGCGTAAGTTAAATGGAACGTAATAAGCCACGCTTACACAAAACTTCAATTTTCTTTTCCACTTGACGGGAGGGTGTCGTCACTCAAAACAACACTGAGTTAAATTTAATTCTGATTCTGACCATTTCCTGAGAAATTGAAAACACGGTTTGTAAATGTGGAGTTCTATATAAACCAAGTTGACATGAAGTTGATTGAACTTTGTCTCAGAAAGAGTTCATTCAGGCTATTTGGAAATTGGAATGTTTTGTTCGCTTGAGTTTCGTTTGTGGATGCCATCGACGTAAGTGATTTCGTGTTTTGTTCATGTTGACATTGTTGTGCACGAGGCTGAATTGTTATAATTTACAGAGGACAGTGTTTGATATTTTGTTTCTGTAAAGTGGAACAGTCTCTATTGACTTGTAACTGCGGAACTAACCTTCATTTCTATGTCCACTTATGTACATAATGTGTCGTAGTTCAAATCCAACATCATTCATTGGTTGGATACCAGTTACATGTAAACAGTGTGTTTTGCTACATTTAATTTAATTTAACCCTTTACCTAACATGAAAAGCAGACGACACTTGCAAAAAAAATTCTTGAATAACTAATTTTTTTTCATTTTTTGTCTCAAAAACATAGGTTATGACCCCCCGTTGGAACCACGAGGGGTCATAACCTATGTTTTTGAGACAAAAAATGAAAATATTTTGAAAATTAATTGACGATTTTTGAGAATAGCGCTGGCCGGTTTTGGCCGTTACGTTGGGTAAAGGGTTAATCAGTATTTTCTTTCAGAATAGCATACTAATTTACATAAAGTTTAAGACAACGTGATGAAGTACACATTTATGAAAAGGGATTCAGTAGCAAGCCAAAGCTAAAATAAGCTGTCTCCTGCAGTGACCATTTACATTAAACTTTCATGGCATAATAAACAATGTTTTAAAGGAGAAAAATAAGTAGCATGGTGTGAAGATGGAAGGAAGAAAGAAAGGGACGAACGATTTAGAACTTAGGCAGCTGTTTCCTTGGATGACACGACACAAGGATGGCGGACACTGCAGAAAGAACAACGTATACTATTAGTTACACAGTTTGTTGGTGGCCTAATATGGTATATATGGTGTCAGTTAATTTCATATTGGACGAGAGCGAAGATCGAGTCCAATATGGAATTAACTGACACCATATATACCATATTAGGCCAATATATCTTACGGACTGCTGCATCGATGCACAGAACTAATAACAGCGATCAAAATTAAATGAGAGAATTCTCACAATGTGTTCACGTGTCTTTGCCTTGTTACAATTTATGGGAGAGTACAGGCACTCCCCCATAAATTGTAACAAGGCAAATTCATACATACCAAACAGTTTCATTTCGAAGGTAACATGACACACATCCACAGAATATGAAGCCTTTTAAGTTGCCTAACCTGCACTTCAGACCAAATATGGGCTTCCAACACTCAATGTTTCAACTTGAAGCGTTTATCGGCTGCCGCCATTTTGAATAATCAAAGAACAAAGGGGAGATTACCCATAACTGTCAGCGTATATTGATGTTGACAAGCAGGACATGGTTTTATATGCAGTCCGCAAGTGACGTCTTTGAACCAATGAAATTCCCAGATACTTGTAAGAGGTAAGATATATATACATATCTTATATATGGTGGTATGTTAAGAGGTAACATCGTCTGGTCAGGGGGATTTGCTTTGTGGTTTAGGCATAGTGCAGTAGAATCCTTTTGTCATTGATATATAATCGTGTAAAGTCTCGAATATTTGCCTGTTGGTATCCAAATATTACGTAACATTTCCCTTTAGAGGTATGTCCGTGGTAACTGTAAAGGGTAAAGTGGCTAACGTTTTCTGTCGAACATCTAGGTAATTTGGACAGTGTAACAGGTAGTGATCGTTTGTTTCACGGGCACCGCATAAACAAACGAGAATCCGATAACTGGTTTTTAAACAGATTACTAAAACACAGGCGATGTCTACAGCGGTGTATCTGCGTCTTGCGTTCTTTATTACGTTTGAAGTAACTGGGAACCAGTAGCTTGTTTCTATTTAGGTAGGTCAACATATTTTGCAACGAGCTATTTTCTCTCACGTGTAGGAGTAGAGCATTCCATGTCTACATTTTTCCACCCTTGCGAGGGATAATTTCTAAGAAGATTACCAAGGTTTGAATTACTAGCTGGGCACGTCATAGAATCCCCCCCCCCCCCTGAAATATAGAATAAATAGGTACTAGGGTCGGTAATCAGATTTAAACCACGAGTAGGATAAGAGTTTTAACCACAAGGCACTGCCGAGAGCTCTACAAATAGCATCTCGGATTCTAGAAACTAGCATTCCCCAGTTTCTTCTTATTGTTAGGATGAAAGATAATATCAGTCATACATTCAATTATGCATTTCGTCGCTCATTTATTCATTACCTCGTTCATCCATTTATGTGAATGGATGGATGGATGGATGGATGGATGGATGTGGATGGATGGGCGAGTGGATGAATTGACGTTAATTCCAAAGGAATTATCTCGCCCTTGTGACGGATAATAGCTGGGGAGATAGTAAAGGTTTCAATTACTAGCTGGGCACCTCATAGAATCACACCTCCATTAATATATAGAATAAAAAGGTACCAGGGTCGGTAATCAGATTTAAACACCGAGTAGGATAAGGGTTTTAACAACGAGGCTCTACCGAGTGGTTAAAACCCCTATTCTGCGAGTGGTTTAAATCTGATTACCGGAGCTGGAACCTATTTGTTTTATTTATACCATGCCCTTAATAAATAAATCGACTTTGTCACTTAAAATGGAAAAAAAATTAGCAGGCGAGCAAACAAATGGGTTTGTTTTGTTTACATCTGCGCCGGTGGACATCATCAAAGTTGATTGAATTTAACTTGCTTTTTCAGTCAAATTATTATCAACAATTATTAAATTTTATTTTAATATTTAATTGTAGGTATTTTAAACTTAACAAGTCAATGCACGAAGTAAATCGTACCACAAAACGTCGTATGTTTGAATGAAAGAACACGAGTGTGAATGTATCGAAGTCCGCATATTGAGTCATCTCGAAGGTCAAGTTGGATGTAGTTCCTACTATAGGTGTAAATTTTTGTTATGGAATCCCCATTGAACGTTTAACCGCAGTGGGGTTATAAGATAAAAATTAACATACGGGCTTTTCACGGGAAGTATCATAGGTGGATATGGTATAAAAAATGGATATACACATTTTTCCGCTTGTTATATTATCTTCTTGTCATTTTTTACGACAGAAGAAAATGACACTACCGTGGAGCCTTGTAAATGTCATATTCATTTTGACAGTGAAAAACAATCTCGTGACAGTTCAATCTGATCTCACTGATGGCACCGGATCCTGACAGCGTTCCCTGAAATGTTAAGCTTGAACCGCCCGGGAATCAATGTCGGAATTCGATGTGCCCAGCAGTCCGCAGTGTGCAATGGGTGACATTTTTTGTCAGAGGCGACGGAGCCGAAGGGGGGGGGGGGGGGGGGAATCCAGGGGGCACGTGTCCCTCCACTTTTTTCCATTTTTTCCAGAGATATGTTTCGCAGTAACCGTTCTCCCACTGGGTGGAACCATGGTAGCATTGTAAATGTGTGCCCCTCCATTTTTATGGAACTTCCACCGCCCTGTTTTTCGTCATTGGAAGATATTTAGAGCTAAGTTAGCTCTCCGAAATTGGTTCTCAATAAATTTAGAACTAAGGGAGTGGGAATTTAAAATAAAAATTGGAAATTGGAAATGTTAGCGAATCAGTATAATGGATGTGCACATCATTTCACAAAGTTCAGGCATTCTTCTGCAGAGAAGCACAAAGAGTATGCTTTTCTACAATATTTTATGCACTCAGTTTGACACTTTGTTCTCTGCTGAAACGCATTTACAAATAACGAAACGACGTTTTCACCTTCTTTTGATGTTCTGTAACATTTCTGTTCATCATACAGACACTGTCCTTTCCATTGATATAATAGTCTGGAGGGATAAAATTGCAAAATGTTTCCCCGGTAAAGTAGATACTTACTCAGTGTTGGTAGACGCGAAGCTGACAGATATTTTTTAATGACGGATTATCTGTGAAGTAGATGCTTCAAATTAGTTTGCCATAAAAAATAAGTTTTCTTTTGTAACTTTTAATAATCAAAAACAACAGACAGATCCGAGAGCTGTCTGTTGTTTTCATTTATCAAAAGTAAGAAAAGGAAACTTGCTTTTATTTGCACTGATGTCATATGTGTTTTCTGAACAAACACCTTGCTTCGAATTTGGACTTTCCACGCTCGTCTGATAATTTTAAGGGAGATAACATTATTGAATGACGATTTCCATGACGATATAAGTCAACGCTGGCAGTTGAAAGACCACTACAATCAACAGGTGTTTAACATCCTCAGCGTGAAATAACTTAAGTTTCTGCACATCAATAACCAATCATAACAGCTACATAAGTATTTGTCCATCACCCAATCACTCGTATGTGTTGCTGCCCTCAGCGCCAACTCACAATCCCAATAACTCATTATAAGTTATTGTGATGAATTGACGGTAACATGGTCTGAGGTCCTGGATCCTCAGCGTGAAATAACTTAAGTTTCTGCACATCAATAACCAATCATAACAGCTACATAAGTATTTGTCCATCACCCAATCACTCGTTTGTGTTGCTGCCCCCAGCGCCAACTCACAATCCCAATAACTCATTTTTAGTTATTGTGATGAATTGACGGTAACATGGTCTGAGGTTTGCGACTCGAAGCTTATGTTCAACCGAGACGCAAGGCAACTTTTAACGATCACAGGTTTAGTAAATAAACCTCTCGTGTACCACACGACGGCACTGGATAAATAATCAATAAACCACATAAACTCATCACATCTCAGTTCAGAGTGTAAATCGGTTTATAATTTAAACAACACCAGTGGCGGCGCTACGGGGGGGGGGGGGGGGGGGCACGGGGGGCATTCCCCCCCCCCCAAACGAAGGCTTTGCCCCCAGTTGCCCCCCCCCCCCCAACCATCTCGCATGCATTTTCATCCACCCTCATACACAAACACATTCAGTCACTCTCTCTCACACACACACACACCCCTCGCTTTTTTTATTCCCAATAATTTCCCATACACACTTAGCCCAAAGCCTCAGGCTAGATGATGAACACATCCAGGCAGTAGAGATTTAAAGACTATTAAGTTATAATTAAGTTATGAGCCAACAAAGGCATGTCTATCCATATCCCTTGTCTAAAAAAATTCATGGATTTCGCATTATGACAGACGGGCATTATCTCCCTTGCACTGTTCAATTATTTGAAGTCTCTCTCTCTCTCTCTCTCTCTCTCTCTCTCTCTCTCTCTCTCTCTCTCTCTCTCTCTCACGCACAAACCCACCAGACGCGGATCCAGGATTTTTTGAAAGGAGAACCGCTAATTACCATTACATTTAGTCGAAACTTGGACCCAAAGTCCGTAATATAATTTTTTGGTTTGGTACGTCCACAGGACGTACCAAACCAAAAAAGTATATTACGGACTTTGGGTCCAAGTTTGGACTACCTCATAACAAAGTAATGATATGATCCTTTACGTATTTTGCCCCCCTTCATGGGAGTCTGCCCCCCTAGTTGCCCCCCACAAAAAAATTTCTGGCGCCGCCACTGAACAACACTTCATCCGGAACACTGTCTGCTGCACGAGTGAAAAATCCAGTAAAATGAAGCGGCTTGCTCGTCACTCCGTTGGTGAAGCAATTACGAAACGGGCGACGTCATTTCACATATTTCGCGTTGAGACGTCAGACGGTAACATTTGTCACTTGAGGCGTAAACATAGAATACACTCAGCGAGCTTTCGTCCGATCAGAGGAGGAGGATGTTAGTCTTATTGGAATATTATTAGTTACATAGTGTGTTGGTGGCCTAATATGGTATATATGGTGTCAGTTAATTTCATATTGGACGAGAGCGAAGTCAAATTAACTGATACCATATATACCATATTAGGCCACCAACAAACTGTGTAACGAATATATCTTACCGACTGCTGCATCGATGCACAGAACTAATAACAACAGCGATCAAAATTAAATGAGAGAATTCTCTCAATGTGTCCACGTGTCTTTGCCATGTTACAATTTATGGGAAAGTGCAGACACTCTTCCATAAATTGTAACAAGGCAAATTCATACAAACCAAACAGTTTCATTTCGAAGGTAACATGACACACATCCACAGAATATGAAGTCTTTTAAGTAGCCTAACCTGCACTTCAGACCAAATATAGGCTTCCAACACTCAATCTTTCAACTTGAAGCGTTTATCGGCTGCTGCCATTTTGAATAATCAAAGAACAAAGGGGAGATTACCCATAGCTGTCAGCGTATTGTAGAGACTTTTGTTTTTCATCGGTCACGATTGAGTCTGATCACGTGACACGTTAATATAAATTGGTGTGCGCGTTCCCGCCAAGGGAGGAACAGCGCGACTTTGGTAAGAGTAACAACTTTCTGTACATGTGATCATTAAACAGCTTTATAATTTAATTTCAAGGTAATTATCTTTTGCATGTTTCTTCCCTTCATTTGATGCGAGCGTCACAATGCCTCGCCCTCACTAAAGAATAACTGAGGTCCGGAAGTACTGAGTTGGCCCTTACCGTGGGAACCCAAGGTGTAAACTCTACAATTGGTGGCAGCGTTGGGACGGTAAGTTACAGTCGAGACGGGCGAAATGTTAGGCGAAGGGACGCCGTAGGTGAAGAGACACCCACAAAGAGGAGTGAAAATATTGACGCATTGGACGTATCCAAGTTGAAGACACCTTTGTACTTCCAAAGAGGCCTATTTGACGGTACAGAAGCAGCTATGATGGAGAACCAAAGTTAAGCCAAAGACAGTGACGGATCTCTGGCGTGGCAATTCAGGCTAAGAAAGCACTACACCAGGAGCAATGGGTGGTACCGATGACGACGCAATGATTTTTTTTAAACCAAAGGGAAATGTGCAATAACAACAACCAGTTAGCGAATCTACATGGATGATAGAACGACATAACCAAAACGTTGACACGCCGTCACTTAGAAGAACCCATGAAAGGAATAAGGGAAGCAATTCTAAAGATGAGATGGACGCACATGCCAATGTCTGGAGGATACCAGAGACCCATCACCAGGCGTCACAAAGAGATATTCGTCACGCCAAACCTCGCTTTACGCCAGATAGGTACAATTGCAAGACGGCGTGGATAGACTACAAAGCCCATTTCGAATCATGTCCAACGATAAATGACTGGACGCCGGAGGAGAGGGGTAAATTCCTCGCGGCGTCAGATCTTAGGCCAATTGAATGGGGACGACGTCACTTTTTATGATCTGGTACGCCGGTTAGATGAACGTTACGGGCCACGTGGACAGGCAGAGTTATATCTCACAGAACTAAGAAATCGTTCCAGATGTGAAGACGAATCCTTGCAGGAGCTCGGCGCTGCAATCAGGCGTCTTACGATACTGGCATACCCAGAATTGCCGTCCACGGCCAAGGATAGGCAAGCTAAGAGACATTTTATAGACGCCGTCACAGATGCAAATTTACGGATACGAATGTTCCAAGAAAAACCTAGAACGCTGAACGACGCCATTCGCGTGGCACTAGAAATGGAAGCATTTTCAAAATCGGAAAAACAACGCACATGCAGTAGACAATTCTTATGACCTGTTGGGACGTCATATGTTCCAGAAGAACAAAATATCAGTGAACACGATAGGGAGGAGATGATGGAGCTGAAACAAAGGGTATACGAAATTACGGGCGAGACGCAGAGGAACATTGATTCGCTTAGAAGCCAGATGGATCAAGTAAAGCGAATGTTGAAGGAAATGAATATCCAGATCAATGGAACGGCCAAACGGCGTCCTGATACCCAATATTCGCAGGACGATACACGGAGACGGCAGTGCTATAACTGCGGTGATCTTAACCATTTTAAGATAGACTGTCCCCTCAGAGCACACTCTCACTCGGAACAATTTCATCGATCGGACGGCAGGTCCCCAGTCCGATCGAGAGAGAAGGGCCCAAAGATGTAAACTCGATTGGGACGGACAATAGGGACGGTAGAGTAATAGAGCCGGTGTAACAGGAATGGAAGTCCGTAGGAAAATTAGTTCCTCTGGACTATTATTCCGCGGAATTATAGTCCTAGGTTTAACATTTCTAGGAATAGTAGTCCGGCGGACTACTATTCCTAGAAATGTTAGACCTAGGACTATAATTCCGCGGAATAATAGTCCAGAGGGACTAACGTTCCTACGGACTTCCATTCCTTTTACACCGGAATGAAATTTATCGGCAGGCATTTATGTCGCGCCCAATATAGGCGGGAAGCCTGTCAACTTGTTAGTTGACACTGGCGCGTCTGTCACCATTCTGTCAGAGAGAATATATCAGGAAATCCGCAAAGAGATTCGATAAAACTCGAAGAGAATGAGGTAAAGATCACCGTGGTAGATGGTCAAAATTTATTCGTTCTTGGAAACTGCCAACTAAGAATTAAAATAGGACGGACAGAAAAACAAAAAAAGGTTGTGGTGACCATGATAACTGGAGACGGCGTCCTTGGTATGGATTTTTGGAAAAAGTGCGAATTGTCAGGTTGATTTGAGGAATCTGTACTTAAAGTTGGGCGATGAGAAGATTAATTGTTTTGATATAGATGAAAAGAAATTAACGTGCTGTCATGTGACGGCAAAAACAACAGTTGCCATCCCAGCTGGGCACGAAGCAGTCATACCAAGTCACTTGAAGAGACGTGACGGAATGAGCAAACTGAGCATTAATGAAGCTACCCAAAACAATAAACTTTATGAAAAAGGGCTGCTGGTCGGAAGGATACTAGTGAATACCGACGCAGAAACGGTACCAGTGCGAGTGTTTAACCCGAGTAATGACAGCGTCTTAGTTCATAAAGAAACGACGAATGCAGCCAGGACAACGGGATCGGGGCCAAAGGTTTCGTCTGAATGTGTCTCCATGGTGACGACAGCAGGGTCAGATCGTCGAGACTGTTCAGTTGTGTCATCGCGGCCAAGTTCAGTTTCCTCAACCAGTTCTTCTTCTAGTCCGGCGTCTAGACGCAAGAGGGGAAAGCGTGATTACACACCGTCAATAAGTGACAATACCAGTGTAGTGTCTCTAGTTGTGCGTCTGTACCTCTTTCTTCAAATGTGCCTATCGCCTGCCCACCACTTTCTTTTCTGTTGTGATCATCATTGTATCAGTTGCACCCCACCCAGCCAGGTAAAATACTGTCTGAAGCCAAATAGTGAGGTTTCTCAACAATTGAACATTGGTGGTCCATCACACCCACCATGTTTCACAGCAGTAGTTTCCTCAAGGTATATGGCACAAAACACTCCGGAGTACATCCCTGACTGTATTTTTTTTTTTAAAAATCATAGTTCCCAACATGGTCAAGATTGTTGTTTTGGATTGTTTTGGGGTTTTTTTTTTTTGTTTGTTTGTTTTTGTTTACCTCAGCTTCATTAACATATTTGCAGAAATTTTGTTCGTATTTTGTTTATGACGTAATATATCAAAGTTTGGGTTTCATATTCACTAGAAAAAGACAGAACTGTGCGTATAGCTTTGTATTGCTTACATTGTACCAGAATGAGAATAACTGCCAAGAATAAATGCTCTTCAAAAGTGAGATCAGTAAATATTTAAATTACAAATTCATTTTAAGGGTCTAAGTATACCTTATTTATGGTATTGAACGAAACTCAACCAAGATTGCATAATACACAACGAACAACAAAAAAATGCACGCAAAAATTTTCTTCAAATTGTTTCCCTTTACTTTCATCTTAAATAAAAAATATCTAAATCTGTTTGTCCCTATATCCCCATAAATTTGGTCTTTTGATTGGTCAGAATGTCTTGGACAAATATCCATGACAAATAATGCACCCAACATCCAAGATATGTGAGAGCGTGCAACATCGAGGGTATAAGCGCACGCAAAACATCGGGGGTATATGGTTTAAACGAAAGGTTTCCACTTTTGCCCGCCTCGAAATAAAAATCGAAACAAAAAACCCGAAAATAGTCACAAATATCATCAGATTTCCGACAATTCAATCATAAAAATAAAATAAGAGCAAATAACTCGTCCCCTAAATACCAATGTGTTCTATGTGCCAGTAGGCACATAGAACACATTGGAACTGAAGGGACGATATGTCAACAAAATACTGTTTACTCGTTTACTTAACGGCCCAAGGGATGTAACACTATCTATTGTCTTCTGCGAGTATAAAAACAAAACTAGATGAAGTGATTGTGCCCGCACAACACACAGGATTTTCCTCCTATTTTTCGTCTCAAAATTGAGAACGCAGAAAAACGGATTTTTGATGAGCCTATTAACACATTGACGGTAGACGATATAATGTAAAGATTTTTTTCTTACAGAAACCCTGTTGTTTGATGTAAATCACTGGGGTCTTCTCGTTTGACCAGCAGCTATTGTGCAGGAGAGAAGTGTGATAACTTCCATGATATTTGGAAGGTTGTTGTCGGGTTTCGGGGTTAGTACAGAGAAATTTGCAGAGGGGGTAATGTCCAGAGGGTCATAGACTCCTAGTAGGGACAAAGTCTTCCCGAGAATATTTGGCAAAGTTCAGTACTCTTATGATTCAATCCGAGCAGTTGTAGCATGTGCTGTCCTGTACTGGAGAGCATTTGTGGGGGCTCTAAGTTGTATGAAATTGCACTGGGTCAATTTTTATTTTATTTTATTTTTTTTTGGGGGGGGGGGGGTGGACATTTAAGGGACTTGCCTCCCTCCCCCCGCCCCTTAATTCCGTGGCTACACTACTGAATCAAAACAGCAGCAATGTCGGCAGGATCTCTATGCAGCATGCCAGCTCCCAGAGGTCGCATCTAATGAAATTCTGTACTGACCGCCAAGTCTCCATACATTGGAACAACCATAGTCATTTCACACTGCGCGTTATAACTATGTCGACCTCATTGAATGTCAACGAGTGGACGACATTTGGCAGTAAATCCAACGTCTACCCTGTATAATCTAAAAAGCGCATATTTTTTCTGAATATAACTGTTCTCTGTCATAAATGCATGTATTTAGATCCGAGTGCCAGCATGTCTCAATGGGACAGACACAAATTGCCATTACGCCGTGTTGAGCAGTGCAGAGGCTTCTGACCACGTGAAGTGAATGACAATGCGTTTTTGAAACAGATGGCTTTGGCAAGAGAATTGTGATGAGTACTCCCCCTTGATGTGCAGAGCTTTGTTTTCAGCATCGGGTTCCAAGTTTCCTTTCTTGCTTTCACAATTCCGTTTTGTGAAACGTTTTGTTTTCGAAATAACAGCATATCAAAATATTTCTTTATTGAGTAAAAATTCTTCCAATATATTTACCACTATGTATTATTCTTTGGGGTTTTTTTCACCAAATTTCTTGCCAGTACCCAAGGTAAACTATTTGATATTTGTGGGACATCACTATTCACTGAATTGGCAATGCTCAACTAACTTCGTGTCAACTCAAGAAAGTCGCCCGCCTTTAATGAATTAAGGTGGACCAAAAATGCCCCACCTGGACCCATTTTAGGCGGAACATTATGGCCCTCCTGCCATTCTGACAATGACAAACATGGATTTGTACGACCACAACATGTGTAGGCCTAAAATCAAGATTAACCAATCATGTATTCTGTTATCACTTTAGGGGAATTCCACCAGACATTGGTCATATTTCCCCAACCCTTCCTGTTGCTTCTTATCTACATGTACGTCGCAGGATAGATGAATAATTCTCAGTTATTTATCTATGACGTGAGCTCTTATGGTGAAAGCCTGAAATTGAAACGCGGTAACAGAAGGCAACTTCCCCGGCCCGAAGTCAGCAGTATTTAAAAATTCGACATGGGTGTGGGAAGAGGGGGAGGGGACAATTGTGTACCTAAAGCTAATTCGAACTTGGACCCAAAGTCCGTACTATATAAGGCATACCCAAAATGCACAGCCCCGCCGAGGTGAAGGGGGGTATTGGAGGGGGTCCCCCTTCCCGATTTTTTTTAATAAGAGGCTCTGATAACTATTCTAGAGCCTCGTAATGCCTCATTTGCGGCTTGTCATGGCTCTGCGTTTAGTCAATGGTTAACACAATAGGCCTGTTTTTTAAGCGAACGATCGTTTGGTTCGCCTGGACGTCGCCTGAATTGAAAAATACGCGAACGAAAAATGGGTTGCTTCGAAATCCCTGACGGTTCGCGCAAAGTTTTGAGGGTTCGCATAAATATTGTTTGTAATGATGAGCCGTATACGTGTGAGAATTGTTCCAAATCGCTTCGTGGATTGCCGCAAAAAAACGATACAGTCCGATTCGGTAATGGCAGCCAGGCTAATTAGGGATGTGTTGCTATGTAATGTCTACACAGTTAGTAACAATCTGGCAATACCGTCGGAATTGCCACCTTCATCAAATTCAGTGAGGGCGGGGGAGGGGATGAGTAGCTGGAGTCATATTCCCATAAAAAATAACAGACTCTCAGTGTTTTACTTTCGATTTCAGTTTAGGATACAAAATACCATGTAACATTATGAACAACGTTCACTGAAGTTGAGGTCGCCGGGTTCAAAATGATCAATGTTTTTCAGACGTGTTTCCTGGCTTGGACGCCAGAGTCTGTAGAGTCTAATGAGTGTTTGCCTTGGGTGGGGGTTGGGCAGTCGTTTCGGATAGTTTTACGGGTGGAGGAAGAGCCTCAACATCCAAATTCTGAATAACGGCCACTTTAACCTGTCTCGTAGTACAGTTTTGTCAGGTCAAAGTGGCGATCGAAAAAAAAAGTTTGTCTTTGCTCAAAAATTGTTTTCGTATCAAAATTGAACAAAACACATAAAAAAACGGAAACAAAAATTTCCGGATTTTGGTCGAAAAGTTCGAACCGGAGTGGTAGTTCTCCAGCCATCAGAAGCCAAGTGAAATAAAACCCTATTCCCTGGGGTGGGGAAAGGTTTAAAGGTACCGTGAATGTTGCCATTTCAATCACGGAAGCCTTATACGATTCAAGAACGCCAAGTATTCTCATGCCGAAAAGAGGGTGTACGGAACGTTGAGAGGCAGAGAGTGTATTTTGGCCATCGCCCGAATCTTTTTACCTATATACGGGCTACACATTCTCAATCACAGCCGATTTTAACACACTCCGGAGGTACAGTATAATTAGGTCAAAGTACCAGTCTGAAAACCGATTTTTCGTTTTTTGGTGTAGTGAAAAAAAAAATTTTTTTTCGTCTCAAAATTGAACAAAACACAAAAAACAAAAACAAAAATTTCTAGATTTTGGTCGAAAAGTCCGAACCGGAGTGGTAGTTTTCCAGCCATCAGAAGCCAAGTGAAATAAAACCTTATTCCCATGGGGTGGGGAAAGGATTAAGGAGACCGTGAATGTTGCCATTTGAATCACGGAAGCCTAATACGAGTCAGGAACGCCGAGTATTCTCATGCCAAAAAGAGGGTGTACGGACCGTTGAGAGGACGAGAGTGTACTGTTGGCGACCGCCCGAAGGCAAACGCAACAAAATTGTGCTTCCAAACTACGGGGAATCTTTTTACCTATATATGCGCTACACATTCGCAATCACCGCCGCTTTTAACACACTCCGGTAGTACAGTATAATTAGGTCAAAGTACCAGTCTGAAGACCAATTTTCGTTTGTTGGTGGTGTAGCGTAAAAAAAAAAGAAAAATTTCTCGTCTCAAAATTGAACAAAACACATAAAAAACGAAAACAAAAATTTCGATTTTTTGGCCGCCATTTTGGATTAACGAAAAATCGAAACGAAATTCTTTCGATTTTTTTTATAAAGCGGTATTACCGCCTTCAATTTGGAACCCTTTTAGAGGGCTCATTATATTTAAATCTCGACATTTCAATCCAAAATGGCCGATTTTCGAGATAACTTTCCTTTTTCCTTCATGAGATATTGGCCTACGAAGCTTTGGGCGTTTTTGCCCACTAAGAAACATTTTCCCCCAAATACTGATGGTTTTATTTATTAGAACTCATGGCCGGCATTGATCGTGCAAAGTTTGAAAAAAATAAAGACCGTTTTCGAGAGAACTCTTTCCCCGATGTGTTGGAAAAAAAAATGAATAATAATCTTGGCAATAACAAATAGATTTTCCTTTCAGGGAAATCCAAAATATATCTATCACTTTTATTGACAGAGTGATGAGCGAAACTGATTTCTATCCAGGGAACTATAACGTACTTGGCAAACAACCACAAGCTAATATCTTTTGCTTCTCGTAAGTGGTGAAGGAAGACGATTTCCACCATTATTACAACCTTGTTATAAATGTGATTGTAATTAGTTCTGTGCCTGCGGTTGGAATTACAATCACAAGCAAGCAAATACAGTACAGCCGTCGTGAACAGATCAGTTTCCACAGGTTGGAAATATTACAACGGATGCAATAATATTAGATTCCAAACACTAATTATAGGAATAATCATCAACAATTTAATGAATGAAGCACAGGGTACAGCCTGTTGCTTCATAATTAAAATTTTGCTGTGAGGATTTTTATTACCTGGTAAACGCATGCGTGGACATAACTTCTCAAGCGTGGAATACGACCAGTCCACGGCGACTGTACTGTACAACCATCGTCACTCTACGGATTTGCATATATATTCGAAAAACTAAATGCAGTTAATTGTGGAACCAGAGGATCGCTCTAACTAAATCATACCTGGAAATGCTTCTCCCTGATATCTCCAATTGCTTGTGAAACCTGGAAGAAAAAACGTAACACTTTTTCGTGAAAACTGGTTATTTCATGTTACCCTAATTTGAAATCTACATTTAAAACGTTTTGTCTACATGACTGATCAACAATAAGAACATAGTTTTAAATTAATTTACTTCTAAAACAACACGGTTCAACGTACTGGTATCCCCTATCGAGAAGTGGTTTAGTAAAAAGGGGACAGAGTTGTTGGAGGTTGGTGGTCCATCAGCATACTAAAGATATATACACCACTAAAGTTATCATCCAGGAACCATAAACCCGTTACTTGTGAAAATCCTTCCTCCCATGATGGTCCATCAGAGAATTCAAAAAATCGTTCGAATCCGACATGCGCTGACCGCGGGGCTGGGAGCAGTTAACGTTTCAAACGTTAAAGTGTTAAATTATTTTAACAGCGTTAAAAAAATTAACCAAGTTAATAACGTTTAAATTTATAATTGTATAATATGTAGCATTGCGTCGTTATCTTGTGTTTACCCAAGCCGGATCGCGCGTGCCGATGACGTCGAATTTTGCGCCATTTGACGAAATTGAAGAACACGAATAATTTAGATGTCCGTCAATTGTAAACGACCTGTTGATTTGGTGGAGAGACCATGAACCCCTCCTACCAACATTGGCGGGGTTGACCTGCCTATATGTGGCGATACAGCAATATCATCTTCATCCGAACGCCTATTTTCCATGTAAGGACTGGTATTCGAGCAACGGCGGATGTCTCTTTCTAAGGATACGGCCGCAGCGATTGTATTCTTAAGTGAAAACATCGCTGAATGTTAGAATTTACGATAACCTGAAAGAACTATATTAACTAATCGTCCCCTGAGTTCCAATGTGTTCTATGTGCCAGTAGGCACATAGAACACATTGGAACTCAAGAGACGAACTGTACGTAAGTTCAATTATATTCAAATTCAAATCAATAAAAAGTTATTAAAATTTTGTTCAATTTAACATTTAACGTCATTCAACTCGTTAACGCAGAATCATTTAACACGTTAACGTGTTAAGGAAAATTTTAACTCCCCACCCCCCCCCCCCCCCCCAGCACTGGCTGACCGAGCTATCATCCAGGAGCCATAAAAATTGAAATTGTCTATGTCGAAAAAGGCCCATACCTCTAAAAATATGATTGAACAAAACTTGTTACCTGTGAATATCCTTTTTCCCATGTATGTCCATCAGAATCCCAAATGCCATTCAAATCCATCATGCATTGACGAGTTATCATCCACAAACCATAAAAATTGAATTTTCTAAGTCGAAAAGTGTTGAAACTCTGGAGAAAATGACTGGACAAAACCCGTTACCTGTGAATATACTCTCCATGATGGTCCATCAGCATATCAAAGATCATACTAATCAGACATGAACTGACCGAGATACAGAGGTTGGACGGACGGACCCCATTGTCAGATCCCCGGCAAAACGTTCGGGCGGGGGTAATTAGGGAGGCGGTGAGGTGGGTTGTTGATAAGGGGTATCGGATGGGGACACACCCAGTAGACAAAATGTTGTCTTCCGCTACATAATTTCTAATAAGTGTGTGTGTGTGTGTGTTGGGGGGGGGGGGGGGTGGGGTTGCCGATAATGTTACAACGCCGCGTTACACCAGCGCATAATGTTACAAAAAATGTAGTAAACAACCGATAATGTTATAAACTCCGCATAATGTTATAACTTTTTTCAACCCGTTATGTTATAAAAATCGACGCATAATGTTATAACTTTTTTCAACCCGTTATGTTACAACAGATTAACCGATAATGTTATAACTAATATATACTAATTCCAGTTACAGCTTTTGTAGATGGACTTTACCACTTACCATTTATTGCCACATAAAGGTATGTAATATTTATACTAAAGGTTTCTGCTCTGGTTAAGGCGAGGAGACACTCCCACCCCCTCCCATCTCCCGGGGATTTATCATAGAATGACCTTGTCACATTACACAGACGCGGATTATCCTGGTAACTCAATCGTTTGACGTCATTACCATGATCATCCAGTGCCCAACATGGTGAAGGCGGGGTGGTGGAGGAGGGGTGCTATTTTATCCGATTGGTACGTTTACCAACATGCGTAATCTCCGCTTCCAGAAATGTAGTGTACCATAGTCCCCTGACGCCTTTGGGGATGGGCAAATGCCTCTGTTCCTACTTGTTTTGGGCATCTAAAACTCATTTGTCGCATATTTCTTAGTCATAAGAATATCTTATTGTTCATTAATTTGACATTTTAACAAGTAACAGTGAACAAAAATGAGGTTGAGTTAAAAGAGGTCAAAACGTTGGATGGAGCGAGAGGTACATGTGGTGGATGTGGCGGGTTGATAGTGTCGCACGGAAGCCGAAGAATAAGATGCGAGACTGGGTAGGAAGAAGAATGAGGTTTCGGAGGATTGAAAGGGGTGGGCAGGGATAAGGCTGAGAAAGAGAGGAGGTCATGGATTAGTACATCAGGGTGATTGTGCAGAGAAGGCTATCTGAGAATACTATAAGAGAGTAGTGCTAGACGTATGATAATATAGATGGTGGAGATGTTGGAAGAAGTGGAAGTGATGAATTTGGGATTACAGGTTCTGGAAAAGGCGGAATCACTAGAACAGGCAGTATAGGGAGAAGGAGGAGATTGTGGAGGAGGAGTTGTGTTGGTGTTGGTGTTGTGGCGGTGTTGGTGATGGTGTTGAGTAGTTATGCATTTTGAAAATGAGCCATTTTGTAGGACCTCGGGGCATGACCCCTGAAGTGACGTCATGTCACGTGACTGGGCGGTCATGTTGGGTTGTCATGATAATGCACGTGGGTGGCCATGTTGTGATGTCATTATCATGAAAAAGGTGGTAGGAGTGCGTATGCGCAGCGCGTGTTGTTATAGGTACACGTGCTCCGTCTCATCCCTAACAACCCGACAATAGATATCGAATTAATCCAAACAACCCGACAATCTTCAGGAAACTGTCCAAAACATTCCCGAAAACACTCCCGAATCCTGCCAGTACCGATTTAGTAACTCGCCAGAAACTCGAGGGACCGGGACTTCATGAGCTCCAGGGGCAAGGGACAGTAGGACTATCCTATATTTTAAGGATACTAAACCCACGGAATCCCCCTTTTCGTCGTATGAAGCAATGAAAGCCATGAAAATGAGCACGATGCGCGCAAAATCATACGTCTCAAAATGAAAGCTATGAAAATGAGCGCAATGAGTACCTCTTCATACGTCTCATACCCTCGTTAAGGATACTATCCTACCTTTATTTGGAGGTGTTTTCGGGAGTGTTTGGGTCAGTTTTCTGAAGACTGTCGGGTTGTTTGGATTAATTCGATATCTATTGTCGGGTTGTTAGGGATGAGACGGAGCACGTGTCCCTATAACAATACTCCCTGCGCATACGCACTCCTACCACCATTTTTCATGATAATGACATCACAACATGGCCACCCAAGTGCACTATCATGAATGACAACCCAACATGATCGCCCAGTCAAGTGACATGACGTCACTTCCGGGGTCCTGCCCTGGGGTCCTACAATATGGCTCATTTTCAACATGCATAACTACTCAACACCATCACCACCACAACACCAACATCAACACAACTCCTCCTCCACAATCTCCTCCTTCTCTTTATACTACCTGTTCTATTGATTCCGCCTTTTCCACAACCTGTAATCCCAAATTCATCAGTTCCACTTCTTCCAACATCTCCACCATCTATATTATCATACCGTCTTGCACTACTCTCTTATAGTATTCCCAGATAGCCTTCTCTGCACAATCACCCTGATGTACTAATCCATGACCTCCTCTCTTTCTCAGCCTAATCCCTGCCCACCCCTTTCAATCCTCCTAAACCTCATTCTTCTTCCTACCCAGTCTCGCATCTTATTCTTCGGCTTCCGTGCGACACTACCAATCCGCCACATCCATCATATGTACCTCGCTCCATCCAACGTTTTGACTCCACCTCTTTTAACTCCACCTCACTTTTGTTCACTGTTAGTTGTTCAAATGTCAAATTAATGAACAATAAGATATTCTTATGACTAAGAAATATGCGACAAATGAGTTTTAGATGCCAAAACAAGCAAAAACAGAGGCATTTGCCCATCCCCAAAGGCGTCAGGGGACTATGGTACACTACATTTCTGGAAGCGGAGATTACGCATGTTGGTAAACGTACCAATCGGATAAAATAGCACCCATCCTCCACCACCCCGCCTTCACCATGTTGGGCACTGGATGATCATGGTAATGACGTCAAACGATTGAGTTACCAGGATAATCCGCGTCTATGTAATCTGACAAGGTCATTCTATGATAAATCCCCGGGAGTTGGGGGGGGGGGGGGGGGTGTCTCCTCGCCTTAACCAGAGCAGAAACCTTTAGTATAAATATTACATACCTTTATGTGGCAATAAATGGTAAGTGGTAAAGTCCATCTACAAAAGCTGTAACTGGAATTAGTATATATTAGTTATAACATTATCGGTTAATTTGTTGTAACATAACGGGTTGAAAAAAATTATAACATTATGCGTCGATTTTTATAACATAACGGGTTGAAAAAAGTTATAAAATTATGCGGAGTTTATAACATTATCGGTTGTTTACTACATTTTTTGTAACATTATGCGTTGGTGTAACATTATGCGGCGTTGTAACATTATCGGTTGTAACACATTATCGGTTGTAACAGGGGTTCTATCAGCTCCTCCTCCACTAAGTCAACATTTCTCGCACTACGGGTTTAACCCTTTTACACAACACGCAACTAATTTTTATAAATTAAAAAAATGTCAACAAAACCATATCATATAACCCCTCATTGTAACGAGATTGACCAGCTCGTTCCAATAAGGGGTCACAAAATTTTTCTAACTACTGATTTGGACCCTTTACCCAACATACAAATCATTAAATTTGGTTACTTTAATTATTTTTAAAAAACAAATTGAAAACAAAATATAAAAATAACTATATCATGTAACCTCTCATTGGTACTTGCTCGTTCCAATAAGGAGTCAAATGATATGTTCTCGTTGAAATGTTTTGAAACATTTTTTTTTCAATGGCGGTTTTTGTAAACTCTGCGAGCGGACGCGGCCGTTTCGTTAGATAAGAGTTGTGCAGGATTCCATTTGTACACCCCTTTTGTTTGTAAAGCAACCAGTTGAGCCTCTTGGTGATCACAATTCCAACTAAAAATCAATATTTTGGGGCATTTTTACCACTTTTCAATGAATAGATGGAGGACTTTTACTGCCTTTCGGTCTTAGAACTCCATATTGTGGCCAAATTCTGTCCATGTTGGGAAAAATTGCTCCAGCGCCCTGTCTGAAATTTCCAACTTTTTCCAATTTAGGGCTTCGGATTTCCAAATATTGTAAATTTGACGAACGAAGGGGTGAGATAATTCATTCCCCCACCCCGTGACAACGTCCCTGTCTCTGGGTGGTGAGGAAGGGTCGATGCGGACACCTCATTGTAGCTCGGCCGCCGTGGTCTGGACTCTTTCCACGAGTGGGCAATATTTTCACGGACGCAATAATGTCAGATACCAAGCACTAATTTTAGTAATAATCATCAAACATTTAATTAATAAAGCACCAGGTACAACCCAGTGGGTGCTTCATTGATAAAAGTTTTTGTTGTTGATGATTTTTATTACCTGGTAAACGCATGCGTGGACATTACTGCCCATGCGTGGGATTATGACGATCAGTGCTCGTCGACTGTACTGTACTAGTATTATGTATGTTTCGCCATTCAAAAATAATCCAAAGGCACCCGATAACAGTGTACTTCAACATAATAAGAGCATTTTGATAACTGTACAGGGGCCACAAAAGTTGTATCTTTCTCGATCTGATCGCGACACCACGACGTCGAGATTTCAAAATAATGGAATCAAAACCTAATCATAAAACCTACGAACGAAAAGAACATTTTTCGTAAATAAAATTCTAGGTATGGGGACGAATGCACAAAGGGAATTGCTACTGGGTCGCTAGTCAATAGCGATACATTCGAATTTTTCTGTCCCCTTTTATCATCACGGTACTGCATTTTTCTGTATGGTAATTGGCCTGGGGGGGGGGGGGCGGGGGGGGGGGGGGGGGGTGCTGAACCCATTTGACGTATATATAAACATAAAAACATCATCTTCTCTCAAGAGACATAAAAACTATATTCACTTAAATTCACTTTTTTCTTTCAACTCCAACTTGAGATTGAGAATGATTTCCTACTTCAACCGACGCAAAAAGCTAGGATACCAAAACATTCCCCTCTCCTTTTCATTTCGTACTCTGTGACGGAAATTATCGAATAGTTATTTAAATGTGCTTTGCATACTTCACGAATTTATATTAGCTCTCCCACATCGAGGTCAGTTATATTTTAATATTTAGAATGCTGCAACGTGGAAGAAACAAAAGAAAGTCGTGGGGAAATTATAAGAACTCTCTTCAGAGTTTGCCTGAAAAAAAGTTGCCAGCACCGAATTGAAATGTTGGAGGTTGGTGGGGCAAGGTGCTTCGGATCGATTCATTTGACAAGGCCATGGTCAACAGCAGTTATAAGAGCTTCAACGCAAGTATATCTGTGGAAAACTCAAGAAAGTTGTGCAGCAGACTTTAGTATGGACGCTGAGAACAATTATTCAGAGGAAGACGATTCGAACGGAAGTGACGACGACTGTGTTGCCTATGAAGGCATGTTAACCCTTTACCTAACATGAAAAGCAGACGACACTTACAAAATTCTTGAATAACTAATTTTTTTTCATTTTTTATCTCAAAAACATAGGTTATGACCCCTCTTTGGAGAGGGGTCATAACCTATGTCTTTGAGACAAAAAATGAACGCTTAATGAAAATTAATTGACAATTTTTGAGAATAGCGCAGGTCGGTTTTGTCCGTTACGTTGGGTAAAGGGTGAAAATAACTGAATAATACTTTATATGCACAAACATATTTCCGAATGTGTTCACGATCCCTGGAAATTGCAATCAAGTCGCTCATAAACTTTACAGAACAATTTCTTGCAGCGTAACGTAATAACACGACAGATGTAGTAAACAGAACTATAAATTACTGTATCCTATCAATTTGTCCGACCATCTTTTTCATGACCAATGCTGACCAATGTGAAAGAAACATTGCACGTCAATGCATTACCCCAGTATATTGTGAAACTCAAGGTTTAACGAATCACATTAAGTCTGGCCATTTAACTTTTAGCGGTTCACTCTTACCACAACAACAGATTGGGATCTGATATCGAAATTATAGAGCATCATTTGGATAAGCACGGGTGTGTAATCAGCTAGGGTAACATCCCTCCACCATTAGGTGTCTCGGAGGAAAACACCAAATAACCATAATAATAATAACACTTTGGCCGGACGCTGACTTGTCGCGGTTTTCGAGTGAGAAGGCCTTGATTAACTCTGCTCTCAAACATGCCTCCCTATCCCACGCATCTTCTTTCCTTCCAACACCCGAAAACGAACTGCTTGATGACATCCCGTACCCCATTCTTCCCAATCTTGTCGATAAGCATAATAACCCCCTCCTTTGTGTCACACACTGAACCACATGTCCTTTACTCTCCCAACCCAATTCCACATTATACTCCCAGAGAATCTTATTCTGTATATTGGACATTCCAATGGAGAGTGTTCACAGACCCCCGCAACTCCCAAATTACACATTTGACACTCCTTTCCACGGTATTCCAATGTTTTTCTCCAAGTTCCAGCAACCGCGATCCCAGCTTGACCCCCCCCCCCCTCCCCCCCCACACACACACACACACAGCCATCAAGGTAGTCTTCGAACGTTGGCGTATTTTGTCATGCAGGCCACCCAAAGACCCCTTTGCCTCGACCCAAGTTCACCGCTGATTGCTTCTAGTGGTGCGGCATTACTCGGTCCTGTTATTCACCGACCAACATCGTTCTGTAGGGCTTCAAAGCTCATTACAACCGATTGGTTTGGAGGTATCACTCCCGGGTCATATATTATACTTGGTATACCTACCTTTTCCCGAATGATCTTCCCTGCGAAAACCTTATTGAAGCTGTTTCTCCCTATAAGTTTCATTTGATTAAGAATTCGTTCACCCTTTGCAGTTAGGTAGATGCCTCTTTCTGGAATGTTTATACTCACTCCCAAATACTCGTAGTCACCTGTCTCTCTCACACTAGGGGGTTTCCCGCTACCTTCCAGAATACAGACCCCCCCCCCCCCCCATACACCCCGCTCACTCTCTACCTTCGAATTGGTTCCACTTCAGGACCCACGGGTATAACTTTGCTTTTCTTTTAATATATACGCCTGAAACTTAATTAAGCACCCCCTGAAATGCTTCATGACAGTGAAGTTGCTTTTACTGATTATCATGTTTTAATGATTGCTATGTCTTGCAGTACATTTCATCTAGTGAAACATGATGTTTCCGGTTTGCGTACCCCAAACACATCCCCTCGTCCACGTGAAGCATGCTTCCCATGAATGTCACAAAAACACTATCATCCACACGGAATATCTGGGTATAAAACAAGATATTTTGTCACTTCTTTTATCAATAAATGTTGACATGGCAAGGAGGAGACTGTCAGAGGCACTAAGATTGTAAACCGTTGGCACGCATGCAAAAGGCATGCCATGCAAAGCTATTGGAAGACAACTTGGCCATAGTTATTTTGTCATCAGCTGATTTGTCCGAAAACATCAACAAACCAGCGATGTTAAGGACAGACCAAGAACAAGGCCTGGACAACCCCAAAAGACCTCTCCTCGGGAAGATCGGAGCCTGGCACACCTCGTTAGGCGTGAACCCTTTACTTCAAGTGAGGGTTTTTAAACGCCTTTGGCTCCCCAACAGGCGTTTGTGCAACAAAACTGTCCGAAACCGTCTCAAAGCACTGGGCATGAGGTCCCGATGGGCCAATGAGCGTCCAGCTCTGTCCGATCAGCATCTAAGACGACGTTTGGAATGGTGTATGGCACGATAACTTTGGAATCTCAGGACGTGGAGAAGAGCCCATTGGACAGACGAGATTAGGTTCCTGCTTCACGTTACAGATGGTCGCATGAGATTGTGGAGGCATAGAAACACTGCTTACGTGCCCAAGAACACCAGACCTACTGTTCCTTATGGACGAGCAGTAATGATCTGGGGATGCCTCTCTCGTGATTGTAAACTTGATATGGTGACTGCACGTGGGAATTTCAATAGTCATCAGTACATCCGGGACATTCTCAATCCGGTTGTCGTGTCTCATTTTGACAACCTTCTGCGCTGTATTTAAGGACGACAGTGCAAGGCCACATCGTCCCCATGCTGAGAGAGCATTCCTTCGAAAAAACTCTATTACAACACTACCATGGCCTGCAATGAGCCCCGATTTGAATCCCTTAGAACACATCTGGAACTGTCTTGGACGTCGTGAGCAAGCAAGGGATCCGCCTGTACATAATTTGGCCGATTTGGAAGCTGCATTGCATGAGGAGCGGCAGCAGTTGCCTCTTGTCCGTATCAGAAGGCTCAATGACAGCATTAGGAGGAGAGTTCAGGCGGTCATCCGGGCACGTGGTGGATACAGTCGCCACTGACGCCAGACGCTGATATTGTGTTCAGGAGATCACAGGTTACAGTTTTTGTCAGTAATTACCGGCAATGTTTCATATTGGACGGTTCCAGCACCATACTTGTCGAGAGAACATTTTTCCATCAAAAACATTAGTGACAGATATTTATAATTAGCGTTATTAAAATACTGCATATTTTCATCATTGTGTTGCCTTCCATTTTGTCGCCTGTGTGCTAGAATGTCCTATGTCACGATACCAACCGCAATACCTTGCAGTGATTGGTCAATGCCTCGTTGATTTTATTTTATGTCGCCGGGCACGCGCATATGTCTACTGTCAGCAATTCTTATGTCCACTGTCAAAGAAAGCGTCTCGTTGCCATGAGCAACGGTTCATCGCAATGTCCTTTTTCACTTGAAATCAACTGAGACAAATACATTTAACTGAAGTAAAATACACACAAAAGTACCGTTATTACGTACAAAAAGATTAGTGATGTAAACATGGGTAATTATTTATGAAACCGATTAGATGATAAGGTCTCTTTTCATTAATTTACTGTAACATAAACTGAAACGAATTAACACCTTACCAAAACAACGTCTGCTTTCTAATATACGCTGTTCACAAACGAAGAGGCTCACTGCGGTGTTTTTTTTTTGTTATTTAAGATTACAATAAAATGAAAGATTTTTTTTCCAATTCAGTTTTACTTGTGTAAGAACGGGACATATACGTTATTCTGTTTGTTGACAGGGGACATGGTCTCACGTTTCCTGCATGAAACATATATTCAACCTCGGCTGATGCCTCGGTTGAATATAATTCCATGCAGGGGACGTGAGACCATGTCCCCTGTCAACAAACAGAATAACTTATAATGTCCCCTGTGGGACATAGGACATTCTAGCTCTCAGGTGACGACTTGTCAATAGACCAGTTTTCCCAAACAATCTCTTTTGGCCATCCGAAAGATAGCATGAAAGTAATGACAGTTTCTATTAACCTCACAGCGAAAAAAACTGGCGGTGCTTAGTTAAATTCCAGATGTATAGTTCAAATCTCCAATTGTTCTCTTATTTCCCAACAATCGCTGGCATTTGCTCAAGCCCCTCTTCACTTTCTGACACTGGTACCATATCATCAGCGAAAAACAGCCCTGCGATGTTCTGGTCCCCTACTCCTACCACCACATCGCTATGCTCTAGTTCATCTCCTAAATCTTTGAACTACAATGCAAGGAGAATTGGCGAAAGGATACGCCACTGCGTTAGGCCTATCTCATATCGTAGGCACACGTTTTTTTATGTTACATAGATTCATTCCACTTGGTATAGCATTATATAATGCTTGCAGGATTCCAACAAACTCACCTCCCAGGCCAAAGGCTTCAAGCTTTCTCCACACATCCTTCCTCCAAAGTCTGTCATATGGATTTTTAACATACAGAAATGCCATAGGCAACTTTTTTCTTTTTGGCTTTCGCAGATACAATCATTTGGGATAGCCTGAAACATGGTCAGTGACTATTCTTCCCTTCCTGAGACCATTCTAGATCTCTCCTAAAAACCCATTCTCTTCGATCCTATTCTCCAATCTCCCACACATTACTTAACCCATTATCCAACGCAGACGATATCAAAATTTATTATTTTAAATATCATTTTTTATTTTTTTAAAAAAAATTTCAACAAAACCATATCTTGTGACCCCTCGTCGGAACGAGCTCGAGGAGCTCGTTCCAACGAGGGGTCACATGATATGGCTTTATTGAAATCGTTTTGAAAATCCTATTTTTTCAACTGCCGAATTTGCATATTACGCCGACGGATACGGCCGATTCGTTGGGTAAAGGGTTAAACCGATTTTTTTTGCAATGCTGCTACTGACAGAGTTTTCCCAGAAAGTTACCCAATACGTCATTACCCCCCCCCCCCCCCCCTCCCTACACACTCCGTGTATAAATGGACCTTGCTTTCTCTCCATTCTTTTGGAACCTCTTGTGTTTCTATGGCTAAGTTGAATAGGGTCGTTAGGCTTTTACATAGGAAAGTTCCTCTCTCCTTTTAGGAACTCGTTAGACCCCTCCGGCTTTTCCATTCCATAATTTTGAGGCCACTTTTCGTACTTTCTCTACTTTTAAGTCACTGCACACGAAGTTCAATAAATTTTCCTCGACCTCATTGTGTCACTACGGTGGGTTCCCCATACCCATCGCTTGTAGTTTACCCTTTCTCACTGCTTGACTAGTTCTGGTGCGATTTCGTCTTGACTGTCCGTATTTCCGACCTCTATTTTAATACACTGTGAATTACCTCTTTTGTTCCTTTTATTCATCAATTTCAAAATACTTTCCATCTCGACACCATGTCATTCTTATTGTTCTAATAAGATTGCAGTTTAACACTCTCCGATTATCGTCTTTAGTGTTATTTACTTTATTTCGTGTTTGTTGGTATTTTAATTTTGCTATCCTGGCCTCGATGCTTTCTATCCTTTGGAGTTTTCTGCTCCACTTATATGCAAGTAGTGAAGGCTGGCACTATGGCGAAAAGCATTTAACACTGAATTTCCCATACCCCACTGATGCCACTGTGGCGAAAAAATTAACATTGGATTCTCCATTGAGTTTTTTCGCCATAGTGCCATTTTTTCGCCATAATGCCATTTTTGGAGGCAGGAAGTAGGGGATATAAGCGGATTTTCGACCACAATGATGGAGTGGTCCAGAAAATATGATGGTCCAGAAAAAATTGAGGTATTTTTGGCAAAATTGGGCTATTTTTAGAAAAGAATTCAAATTTTTCCAGAAAATTTTGGGTTTTTTCCAAAAATAATTCAACTTTTTCAGGAAAATCCCGGATTTTTCGCGGAAAATGTTCGAATTCGAGCTTTCTGGACCACCTTTTGGCGAGGATTTTATAAAAATCCAAGTTCTTAATAGGTCCCTTTTTTGACAGATTTAACAATGATTTCCCATCGGGGTGGATTTTTTGCCTCGGAGAAAAATTCTGAAAAGGCTGTGTCGAGGCCGGAAAGGACGTCGATCCGGGACTGGGATTTTCTCGCGGGAAAGACCACGACGTATCGGACTGGGTGAATTCTTGTCGACTTCGACCGGTCCAGAAGAAAAACACCGAGATGCCAGTTTTCTTTTCCATTGTTCAAGCGTCGCCACGACTCGATGGGAAGAAGGAGAAACAACGATCCAAATGGGAAATGGACGAGGAGGATCGCGATTGGAAAATGTGTTTGTGCATTTGTGTGTGTATGTATAATTATGTGTTGTTAGACGAATGATGGATGAGATTGTTTTTGTCGTTAAAGAAAAAAAAATCTGTAAAATTTGTTTTATTTTTTTTTTTCTACATATATATATAAGAAGACAAAAAAAAAATTTTTTTTACAATTAATAATTATTATCATTTAAAAAAAAAAAAAAAAAAAAAAAACACAAAATTTTTTTCAGGAAATAAAAATAATCATGAAATCGAGAGCGGCACCTGGAAAAAAAAGAAATCCTCGTTCGAATTTAAGAGGGTCGAAAGATACCCGAAGTTTGGCAGTAAAATTTACAAGTTAGAATATCACGATCCCATTCGATTGACGTATGGGGAATGTGATGGTTTGATGGACGAATTCGACAAATGCGTCCTGCCTTTGAAGTTGAGCGAGACTGATCTGAATTTGGTGTACGAATCCGAAGACGATTTATTAAACCTTTTCTCGATGGTCATGGAAGGGTTCGATCCAGACCGCGTCTCCACCATGTTGTATGGAAGGAAGATTTTTCCCGGCGTTTCCGAGGCGTTGGTTCACAGATTGAATCTGATCGTTGGAAAACAACAGCGACTGATGTTCGAGACCATGGACGTGGTGTTTCGATGGGTCTATCAAAAGAGAAACGATTTCAAAATCAACGTTTACGTCGTGGATGCGACGTTGCGTGAAAATCCGTCGTAGATTTTTTTATATAATATTACTTTTTTTATTTTTGATGGGCGGAATCAATTTTTTTTTCTCAGAACCGGAATCTTTATTTTTTTTAAAGAAGAAAAAAAAATTTACAAAACTCGAAATAATAATATATATATTTTAAAAAAATAAGAAATTATTTAACATTCAAAATGCCAAAAACAACAAAAATGTCCAACGTGGAAAGGTTATATTTCTCTACCGTATCCCAGTTGAAACAGTACTGTAGAAATCTGGGAATTAAAAATCGCGATGGTGGTATAAAAAAGACCAAAAAAGAATTGATTGACCTTTTGCATGCCGAGACTTATGACCAAACTCTGGTTAATTTACGAGCCAGAGTGCGTCGGTCGTATTCGAATTTGAAAGGTGTCAAACGCTTGAAGAGAGAAGAATGCATCAATCGTTTACTCTGTGGGAAGGGGGTGGACGAAAGGCCTGCAACGGAGGCGAAAACTCGAATCGTGGCGAGAAATGATGATGATGATGAGACGAAACAACCTCGACATGTGGAAACTAAGAAGAAGGAGACTGTCAAACGAAAAGTTGAACCGCGGGCGCCGGAAGGGTCTGGAAGTAAAAAATTGAAAAGCGACGTGGTTCGAGATGGCGATTTGTAGGGAAACAAAATGATCGACGAAATCTTGGGAGTGTTGGGGAAAGATGAGGGAGCTGAAGTGATAAGAGCGATCGTGAGCACGTCAGTGAAATAATTGTTGGTTCCGATTGAACGTGAAGAAGCAATCAAAGGATTTTAAAACTTTGGACGTGATTTCCGGTTTCGCGAATCTCGATCCTGAATCGTTCATGGAATGGGCGAAGGGTGGAGTGTTGAATGTGTTATGAAGAGAACTAGATAGTGGTTTAAAAATAAAGATGATCTTGCATTGTCTGATGAAAACGGTCGACACGAAAATGGGTTAGAGAGTGCTGCAAGATGGTTATGTCCAATTCAAAATGGAAACTGTGTTTGAAGACGATGAACTATTCGATGTTTATGAAGTGATGAAAGACAAAATATTAGAATCTATGTCCAGTTATCATAAGAGGGGAAGTGGTTGGACGTTCGAGAAGATATTGAATCTCGAGATTCACGTGGACAGACACGATCCTTTGAGAATATCTTCCTATATAGAATTGCCTCTTTTTTATATAATAAGAAAGCTTTGATTACCTTGAAAAATAAAGTGGATGGCGAGTGTTTCAAATGGGCGATCACATCGGCCTTGTATCCTGTAGAAAAGCACAGCGATAGAGTTTCCAAGTACGCCGAGACTTGTGAAAATCTCGATTGGACGGAAGTGCCTTTCCCAACACGACTGAAAGACATCAAGCGTTTCGATAAGCTAAATCTCTCCGTGACTGCGAACGTCTTAGGATACGACGGAGATAAAAAAGGAATAGTCTATCCTCTCGGACTGACTTCGCATAAAGAGAGAGCTTATATTGTTAATTTGTTGTTGGTTTCAAAGGGCGACAATCAACATTATTGCTGGATTAAGGACATGAGTAGATTGTTATCGAAGCAAACTTCTAAACATAAGGGCGAGAGATTTTTCTGTCTCATCTGCATGAATTCGTTCCAACATCAAGAATCGTTGACGCATGATCAGGAATATTGCAACGAAAAGTTGAACGTTACCATCGAAATGCCTAAAGCTAACAGTCACGTGAATTTTTGCAACTACAAAAGAAGACTGGTGCCTCCATTCATCGTCTACGCCGATTTCGAATGTTTCACCACCATGAAAATAAATTCTTGCCAGCCCGACGAGCGTGGGAGTTACGTCGAAAAACTTCAGAAGCACATACCTTCGGGTTATTGTTATTAGGTGAAATGTTCTTTCGACGATGGAGAATCGTTACGTCCATTCGTCTACTCTAAACGTTCAGATGTCGACGACGTGGCTAAAAAATTCGTGGAAGAGTTAGAATCGAAAATACAAGGATTATACGACAAATTTAAAAAATCCAAAGTCATGATTATCACGCCAGAGCAACAGAAAGAATACAAGGAAACCACCGAATGTCACATCTGAAGACAACCGTTCGATAATGATTGTGAAAATAATAAAAAAAAGTTAGGGATCTCGATCACTACACCGGTCTGTTTCGCAGCGCTGCTCGCAACAAATGTAATTTGAGACTTCAAGATGGTGAATTCTATCTGGTGATATTTCACAATCTCTCGGGCTACGACTGTCACCTGTTCGTGAAAAATATGGGTGTAAGCGAGGGAGAGTTGAGCTGCATCGCAGAAAACGACGAAAAATACATTTCATTCACTAAATGGAAGGTCGTCGATAGAAAGAAGGTCGTCGATGAATCAATTCCCATCCGTAGAGCAATACGTTTCATCGACAGTTATAAATTCATGTCGGCCGGTCTGGAAAAATTAGTGGACAGTTTGAATAGGGAGAAATTTAAAATCACGAGTAAACATTTGAACGATCGATGAGAATTGGTTGATGTCATGTTGAGGAAAGGTGTCTACCCTTATGATTACATGAGTGATCTCGAGAAATTCGACGACGTCGCTCTACCTCCTAAAAAAGATTTTTATTCGAAAATGACCAAGTCTCAAGTTTCTGATGACGAGCGAAAAAGTGTGGAGATTGCTCGAGATGAAATCCATGAGAGAATATCACAACCTCTATTTGAAAAATGACGTGCATCTCTTGGCTGATGTGTTCGAAAATTTTCGATCGGTGTGTTGTCGACATTACGAAGATCCAGCTCGGTATTTCACTGCACCCAGACTCGCTTGGGATGCTCTCTTGAAAATGACCGAGGTTCGATTGGAATTATTAACTGACGTAGACATGTTGCTTATGTTTGGAAAGGCCGTGAGGGGATGGCGTCTCTATGATTTCCACCAGATATGGCAAAGCTAATATTCATTACATGGGAAAAGATTTTGATTCGGGAGAACCGAGTAAATACATACAGTATTGGGATGGTAATAATTTGTACTGTTGGGCTATGAGTCATCCTTTACCAACTGGAAATTTCAAATGGGTCGAAACGTCAGAGGAAAAACCAAAATGGAGACACTATCCTTGTATTTTAGAGGTCAATTTGGATTATCCAGTTGAGTTACATGATTCACATAACGATTATCCGCTGGCTCCCGAACAAATGGAAGTGAACGGCATAAAAAAACTCATTCCCGATTTAAATAACAAATGCAAGTATGTGGTCTATTGCGAAAATTTGAAACGTTACATCAATCGCAGAATGAGATTGATCGATGTGCATCGAATCATTCGATTCGACGAGGAGCCTTGGATGAAAAATACAACGATTATCCGCTGGCTCCCGAACAAATGGAAGTGAACGGCATAAAAAAACTCATTCCCGATTTAAATAACAAACGCAAGTATGTGGTCTATTGCGAAAATTTGAAACGTTACATCAATCACAGAATGAGATTGATCGATGTGCATCGAATCATTCGATTCGACGAGGAGCCTTGGATGAAAAATACATTGATCTCAACATGAAATTAAGAAAGCAGGCTTCGAAAAAGATTTCTTCAAACTCATGAACAATTGCGTGTACAGGAAATCTCTGGAAAACATTAGGAATAGGACCGACGTTCGGCTCGTTGCGTCCAAAGAGAGGTCTAGAAAATTAATCGTGAAACCCAATTTTCGACATAGAATCATATTCGACGAGGATCTAGTGGCTGTGCACGTGCAAAATACGCATCTGAAGTTCGATAAACCTTGTTATCTCGGTGCGATCATTTTAGACATCAGCAAGCAGTTGATGTACGAGTTTCACTACGATTATGTCAAAGCAAAATTCGGTTCGAAAGCCAAACTATTGTTCACCGACATAGACAGTCTGGCTTACGAGATAGAGACTAGAGATGTCTACGACGACATAGCGCCAGACGTGAAAGAATGGTTCGACACGAGTAATTAGCCCAACGATCATCCGTCTGAGATTCCAGCTGGAGTCAATAAAAAGGTGTTGGGTAAATTTAAAGACGAGAGCGGTGGAAGACAGATCACCGAATTCGTAGGTTTGAGACCAAAATTGTATTCTTGTCTCCTCGATGGGGAAGAGATCAAGAGATGTAAAGGTTTCAAGCATGTGTGATGAATAAAAGCATCGCTTTCGACGAGTATAAAGTGTGTCTTTTCGATGGTTCGATGGAGTATAAAAAGATGACTGCGATTCGAAACGGAAAGCACGAGATGTACACCAAAGAAATCAATAAGATTGCATTGACTGCCGATGACGATAAGAGAATTATATGCCCGGATAAAATACACATTTTTGCACTCGACATTATTCCGCGAAATTTCAACAAAATCGAGAGACTGAAGATATCGAAATGTCATAAGTTTAAAAAACACTCGCAAGTTTATAAATTAAAGAAAAAGAATAGAGAGAAGAAAAAAAATAATAAATAAAAAAAAATAAAATAAAAACAAAACATATTATGAATAAGAAGAAAATAAAATGCATATCCGTAGAAGGTGTCGTCTTACACAATGAACCCCTATCCAACATTGATCTATCGAAAGCGGCAAAAGATTTAAAAATCAAACATTTTCAAGGTGTGTTTTCTAGAGATGCCTTGCCAAGAAAAAAAGACTGCGATTCAGAATGTGGAATTTTAAATCTGGACGATATCGGAGGTGAGGGCACGCATTGGGTCACGTGGTTTTCGAATCGAAATAAAAATTATTATTTTGATAGCTATGGAATCTCACCACTGATAGGAATAAGAAACTATTTAACGTCAGTTATTTACATGCACAATACCGAATGAGTTCAAGCACCGGATCGAGTGTTTTGCAGTCATCTTTGCCTCTGCGTTCTCAAGAGATGGTCGGAAGGGGATCACTTTCAATATATTCTCAATGATTTACATTAAAGAAAATTTTTTGGGGGATATATATATAGAGAGATATATAAATAAAAACAATTTTTGGTTGCATTAATTAAAATAATAAAAAAAAAATTTAAATAATAAAAAAACAAAAAACAAAACAAAACCTGCCAGTTGATAAATTCGCTCGTGCTGACGATAATGAAGGTTCCTCTAGAAAGAAAAGAAGAACCACAGTCGAAATTGTTGGTAACATTGCCAACTTGGACGAACGATATGTTTAAAGACAAGAACCTTTAAATTTAAACAATAAGAAAATCTACAATCTTCCCGAACCGATCGATCAGTCGGATGCCGCGACTAAAAAATATGTTGATAGAGGAAACGAAAATTTTCGGCAGATGATAAGAGATAATTGCGCGAATAAAACCATGACGGACGATCTCGACTTGAAATCTAAACAAGTAATGGATCCTAGAGATTCGACCGATGTTGCCACTAAAAGATATGCGGATGACTCTCACGCGAGATTCAGTAAACATCTGTTAGATCGCTACGTTCCTAAAGTGATGCAGTCTGAATTGAACGCGAATCCTAACAAGATAATTAACAAACCCAATGAGCTAGAAATGAAATCGGATCTGGATGCGGGATTCAACAAGATATTGAATCTATCCCAGATCACCGATGCAAACAAAGACTCGACGGGGTCAACAAAGGCTATGTGGATTCTGCCCTACTTGATTCTCAATCCTATCTGGAATCTCAAGTCGACGAATTATATCTGAACAAAAAATCTGGAGGAACCATGGCAGACAGTATCAACATTGCTGGTCACAATCTATTCGGTCTCAATGATGACCCGGAATATGATTCCAGCACAGTCAGTAGAAAGTGCTTGGAAGAAAATATGGTCTGGAGAAAAGGCGATATCATGGAAGGTAAACTGGACATGGGAGGGTATGCACTCACGAATCTACCAGATACACTCACATGGCGGATGCCTGCAATCTGATCTCCGTCATGGAAAAGATAAAATCAGACAATTGATCACCATCTGGGCTGAGGAGAGCCTTGCGTTAGATGGGGGAAAGCCGAATGGTCTTTCGAAAATGGGGGTAGTGGACCATTGCATGGTCTGATAGGATATCCCATGCCTTTGGGAGGCGATATCATTCGAATGAGTCTGACTTCTACGGACTTGAGTGAGAAAGCAATCATCAATATCATGGTGAACGGTGTGGAATGTGACAAGAGGTACAGAGTCGAAAAGATGAAGGAGCGACATTCGAACACTAGTGTCTTCAGTACGCCTCTCAAGGTGCAGATGGGGGATAGGATCAATTTCAAGATGAAAACCAATAACCCCCAAGCTGCCACTTCAGTGGTCTCTCTGTTAATCGAACTGGACCCTCTAAACAAACAGTGAGTAGAAAAAAAAATAATCACCTTTTTGTGATGTAGGGGAGACAGCTCCAAAAAAAATATAATTGGATTCTGAGACATTGATTTTTTCTCTCTCTCAAAATCCAATTATATTTTTTTTTTATTATTTTTTATTTTGTTTTGGTTTGACATTCTGAACTTGCATAAATTGTTATTTGTTTTGGTTTAATATTCTTACAACACTCGTCCATGTCTAAACCAAGATTCAACATAGCAATAATAAATTCTTCAAAAGCCATTTCTCCTCTACACGTTACCATATCTAGTAAATGTCTTACGCAATCTTTCGTGGTTGTTCCCTGTTTTTTAATTCGTTCTACCATTTCCGAAGTCACTATTACGGGTGTTGTCATTTCCAACCAATCTAATATATTTAATAAATTGCTCTCATCTGTGTTATCTACCAAATACGTTCGATTTCATCTCAAACATTCTCTATCTTGATTATTCATTTTGTAGGGTTTTTTATTATTTATTTTTTTTATATTTATCGATATTTTTGGGGGGTATTTTTAATTTCTATTTTTATATGTATTATATCATCGAACGATAGACTTTTTTTGCCCATCCGATTCGAATTCTAACTCTCTATCAGATAGGACTAGAGCAAAAGCCTCGGTTCTCCTCGGCACATTCTTATCGAATTGCATCTTGATCTGAATGTCTACGATGCTACTCTTGAGTCGCTCGCTCTGTTTACTAACGTCGAATACGAATAAGGGTTACATCGATTTATATTCGGTGGGAGTGATGTTAGGGTTACCCATCAGTTCGTCCAGTCGATGATATTTCTTTCTGAAATCCGTGGCGTCGCCATATAGTCTGCAGAAATTGTTCTTATCGAAAGAGGCATTGTCATCGATGGCCGGATATTTCGTGGCATTTAGAAATACCTGCATGTTTCTCAAGTTACAATGATCGAATAGGGAAGGATTTTTTTCTCTTGAGACCCATCCCTATCGGTTTGAAATGAAACTACGATTAATCACGGTCTTTCTGAAGCAGATTTCACAGTCAATCTCCAATCGAAGTGATTGTTGGATGGTGGAATACCAGCTGTGCTGCTCTGTCTCATTCTAAATCACATCGGTAATTTACTCTTCAATTCTATGATCTTGTAGAGACGTACTTTCTCCGCAACTGAAGGCAATACGTGTGGAACGAACGAAGATATTTTGTTCAGATGTATCTTACCCGCATCGGTCGCAGCGGGTCTCATGATGGTTTCGTTGTTTCCTTTCCCTTGTGTTTGAATCCGTAGAGAATCTTATCGTAATCTTCCGCGGATCCGACTATGTGTTTCAGAGGTATCCTGAATGAAAACGTTCCTTTGGGTCTCAAAGTCTTGACGATGTAATCGAATCTCAGGCCACTTATGCACTCATGCCCGCAACAGTGTCTTTCACCCACAATTGATTGAGTCCTTTAGATTTCGAAAAATCGTCCGGATACGTCAAGAATCCATACATCGTGGTGGCTTGTCCGGGATGAAACATGGATTCTATCTCTTGTCCTGAGAGCATGTATTTTATATTACTGAACAGATGCATCGTACCATTGGCTAGAGTGACCACATCATCATTAGCATAATCGCTTTCGTCTTCCTTGGTGAGTCACCCCTGTGTCACTATGTAACTTTTGCTGGGATGAACGAACAGATCTTGAGTTTTGACATTGATTCTTATTTCACCAGCATTGTTTAGACTGGTTCCACTCACTGGTTCGAACTCGTTAACTTCATATTCTTGAATGCTTTCATCTCTCAATATACCTTCAGTTATATCTAATACATTTGTCACGTTTTGATTTTTGTTGTCTGTGTGTGTTAATTCCTTTTTTTATTATTAATTGTTTTTCTTTTAATTATTAATTTTATTTATTATTTTTGTTCTCCTTTTAACTATATATATATAGGGGCGCGGTGGCTCAGTTGGTAGAGGTGCAGGCTGCAAGCCGAGAGGTCCTCGGTTCGAATCCCACCTGCGGCAACTGCGTTGTGTCCTTGGGCAAGACACTTCACCCCCATTGCCCACGTGGAGGCACGTTGACGCCATGTACTAAGGCGTACTGCACGTCGATGGTGCACCTGTCTTCAACCAATGCTACCCTGCCTGTGTGGAGTTAGTATATTGGGGAGCTGACAGTTGCTCGCCGTTGCTCGGTGGTTCTCTCCGGGTACTCCGGCTTCTTCCACCCATAAAACTCTCGTGGTCATGATTAGCCATTGTGCAGAAATGTGACATTAAACACCAATAAATAAATAACTATATAAATATGAAAAAAAAATAAAAGTGAAGGGTTAGTTCTTCAAAATGTTGTCTACTGCAATTCTTGTTCGTAAAATGTTCCGACGATTTCTCAGCTGTCAACTTCATCATCCTCTAATGCTTCTGTTTTGTAAGTCACTGGATTCGTGTAAAATATTCTAATGATCTTAAAGATTTCTTCCATCGAGGAGTGTAACATTTTGCAAAGAGTGACTTATAAGAAGTGATTCTCACTCGATTGCCGACTGCAAATTTTGGTGATTTGGACTCCTTCTTGATCATGATCCTTTCGGGATAGAGATTAGCAAAGACGCGTTTTTCATTTCGAGGATCGCTAGCTTCCGTGGGAGTCATCTTGATCAATCTATGTCGTGTGTTGTTGTATTCTTCAACTAGTTCGTCTAGAACATCGATATATTTCTTGGTCTTATCAGCCGTGAAATTTTTGTGCATTTTTTCCTTCATGGTTCTATTCCAACGTTCGATCACATTAGCTTTCCCTTCGTTTTCGACGGAATAGAGGTCGACTAATGGATGAACGTGACTGTTGTAAAATTCCTTCCCTTTGTCCACACACCATTTATCCGGTTTTCGAGAAGACGATGCTAATATGCTCTTCAGAGACTCGGCCACGCAAGAGGTCTCATCCATCCATATTTCGAAAAGCACGTTAGTGACCATCAGTATGTATTTAATGCCCTTGTTCTGTGTCGAATACGATTTCATGTCGACCAGATCGGCCAACCAAATCGGATCCAGACCCTTTATGAATACCCTTCTCCTTCTAAATTTACGTATGGCGGGTTTGTGTAGTTCGTTCGCCAATGCATTCGTTAATAATGTTTTCTGGACATTTTTTTATGACCCCCATCCGAATCGACGTTTGGTACCGATCACTTTACCTACCAATGAACGTTCAAGTCTCTCTCTCCTAGTGGGATTTGGTATATTTTTCAACGTCATCAACATGTTTTCATAGCAGATTCGATTACGATTCTCGACGTTGGGATGTTTAGCATAGCACAGATTGTGAGTGTAAGCGACCGAATCCACCCTATTGATGGATTTGCTCCAAGATTTAGGTGTCAGATCTCGATTCAATCTCTTATTTAATTCCGTGCCAGGTCCCGTGAACTGATGTCCTGGCAGATGCATTCCAACGGGTAGATTATTAATCTATTTATTTGTCAAACCAGCACCACGTTTGGCGAATTGCGTTTTTATCGAACCACACATTTTACATGTTCCGCGAAGCATGGGACTTTTATTTTTTGTCAGTACTTTTTTAACGTTAACCGTATTGGTAAATCTCTTGCATTTGACGCAATACATTTTTCTTTTTTTTTTTCCTTTTTTTTTTTCTATATATATATTTTTATTTTTTTTTTTCAATTTATATATAATTTTTCTTCCTTTTTTGTATTTACATTTTTTTCAATCGATTGCTTCTGGAATTTTTTTGGGAACCAGTAATTTAGGAAACGATTGTCTCACTTCTTCCCTAACCTTTTCTATGAGAGAATCCTTCAATTCTTCCTTGAGAATCTGACGACTCTTGACTCTTATCTTCACTTTCAAGACTTCGTATTTTTGTTTTTCGTTCAATATGTCGACGAATTCGCCGACTGAAATCCTACCGTCTTTCAATGCCATAGAGATCTTATCCAACACAGAATCAATTTTTGCATCGGCCAAAACGCTGATGTTTTCGTGTTTCTTGGCCTTCACGGATAATTTCTTAGAGAGAAATTTTCCGATCATACTGACGAATCCGGCAGTCAAAGCCAATCCTTCTATGGCTAACACAACCAGAAGAGCAACGATGGTGGTTGACAATAGACTGATTCCGGCAACGTTCAAACCCATAGAGATTGTGATGGGAGTCAAATCCACACCACTCACGAATTTCTCTTATCTCGAATATTTCTTATTGAGCGAACGACGAGAAACTCTCTCTCGCATCAGATATGATTGAATTCTATTGATTTGTTTGATTCGATACCTCTGCACCCTATCATCACTACTTCTTGGTGATAGAAGAGGTGCCATGGGCTCCAGCTTCTGTAACGATGGATAGATGTTTTTACTTCGAAGTTCAATTTTCATTTTATTTTTATTTTTCATCTATTATTATATATTTTATGTATTTTATTTTTCACTCTTTATTATTTTAACAAAAAACAATTTTTAGTGGCAGTGGCGATCATCATCATTTGAAAGACATGGGGAATAACACACATCATCGTCATCGTCGTCGTCGTCATCGGGAAGATATGGGAAATAGCACATAATGATTTTTAACACCTTTCGATGAAACCAAGCTCTCGATTTCATGGAATCATTCATTATAATTATTATATAAAAATTTTTTTCTATTCTTATTATATTATAAGTTTCTTTTTATTATTATGAATATTATAAGTTTTTTTTTTATTTTCACCTCATTATTTATCAAAAAAAATAATTTTTTTTGTTAATGTTTTCTTACATGGAATCCATACATTTGTTTCTAAAGTTTTCTTCCCTTATACAAGGCCTTGATAAAAATGCGATCGTAATGGAAGTTTCCCGTTTTTCAACAAATATTTCAAAACACATCCTCTGTCTTCGATGGTGAGATCTCGATGCGCTAACTTCAACTCTTCCAATTTAGTGGGCTCGGGTTCTCCAAAATCAACCACAGGCACCGCATTCGATCATGTTGTAGCATTGGGTGTATTCCAATGCGAGCGTGAAATACGTGATGACACCGTCTTTCCATTCTATAGTAAGACACGAATGATCAATGTGAATAAAATCTTTCTCCTCTCGACAACCGAGGCATCTTTCAGAAAAAAACAAGAGGAAGTTGTTCATTCCTGCAGATCGCGTAAGCTCTGCACAGCACTCTTCAAAGAAACCAAGCTCTTGATTCCATGGAATTGTTCGTCATAATTTTTATTATTATTATATAAAAGAAATTTCTATTCTTATTATATTATAAGTTTTTTTATTATTATGAATATTATATGGTTTTTGTTTTAGTTTTTTTATTTCTTATATAAATATATAAAAAAAAAATTTTTGTTAAATGAAAAAAAAAACAATTATTTTTCAACAGAAAATTGTTTTAGCAGTCTCCCCTTTTCCAACAGATATTCCAAAATGCGTTCCCTGTCTTCGGTGGTGAGACTTCGATGCACTAACTTCATTTCTTTCGATTTTGTAGGCTCGGGTTCTCCAACGCAAGACACAAATTGTCTCCAACATTTGATCACAACATCAGGTTGGACGTATTCCAATGTAGGCATGAAATACATGGTGATAGTGTCTTCCCATTCCATCAGAAGACACAAATGATCAATGTGATTAAATTCTTTCTCACCTCGACAACCTAGGCATCTTTCGTTCAAGACACAAGGAAGTTGTTCATTCATGCAGATCGTGTAAGCTCTGCAGAGAGTTCTTCAAAGAAACCAAGCTCTCGATTCCATGGAATTGTTCATCATAATTTTTACTATTATTATTTAAAAAAAACAAATTCTATTCTTATTATATATTTTTTTTCTATTATTTTGTTTTTTAGTATTATTTTTTTTCTCTTTTATATCTATTACGCTTTTTTAAAAAATAATAGCACTTCTATTCTTCTCATCATCAAACGAATGAATGAATACTTCTCATCTATTATGATCGTGCATACTATTATTGGAAAGAGAAGACATTTTTTTCGAAAGTTGGAGTTTATGCCTCTCGTATTTCGATAAAACCATCATTTTTTCATCATTGTCATCAGATTGATAGGGGAAATAATCGATAATGATTTTTAACCTTTCAGCAAATTCGATCCACGATCTATTTAATACGAACGAATGTAATCTGCAAATAAATTTGATACATTCATGAATAGATTTCTCAAGATTTTCATCACCACCACGATCGAATCCATTAAACATGTTTTTCACACAAAAAATTATATAAGGATATTTCCCGTAATTATAACGTTCTACCAATGTCACATTGTATTTTAAAAGATCTAGAACATCTATAATCATGTCATAATCTACGTAAGACACATTTTCTTCACACTTCATCGTTTCGATATTTTCGAAATAGCTTAGATTTGGGAATATGAATAAGAATATTAAAAAAACAACGTTCTGCACCAGATTAAACACAAATCAAGTATGATTTGTTCTGATTGAATTGTTTCTAATGCATACTCGTGTAAAGATTGTGAAAAATCTAAAAGCTTTTCATAATACAAACGTCTTGTGAACACGCCTGTTGGAAGTCGTTTTCTCTCCTTTTGTTTCATTTTTTTATATTTCCGGTTTTTTTTAATCGTTATTTTATTTTTCTTTTATAATAACATACCCAAAATGGGTATATTCTTAAACGGTGAATTCTGACCAAACAATAAACCTTTACCAATCAGTTCCACATTCTCTCCAGTTTTCAGATAGAGACCGTCTCCGTGGAAAGCATTGCCACCTTTTCTCATGGGTCCTAGATACAATCCTTTACTTTCGACATCTACGCAACACACAGCTCCTCCCTTTTTCAAAAATAATCTGTTTCCTCTCTTTTTCAGAAACAGTCCTCTACCCATTATTTTGTCCAGTGCTGAACTAGCGAGTCCCGAAAAAGTTCCTACACCCAGAGCTGGTAACACCATCTTCGTGAGAATGCGTAATGCTTTGGCGGCGAGTCCCGTCAATAGTGGTAAGAAACTGCCTTTCATTCTCAGATTGTATCTCAACTGAGTGGGACTCAATCTCATCGTCGTTATCGTTCGATTACGAATCGCTTTCTCCATCCTTTTGACTTGAGTTTTAGTCCAGGCAATTCAATCGCTACCACCGCTCGCCAGATCTTCATAACTGAATGTAAATCTAATGGCCTCTCCTCGATGGCTCAACACTCTGCGAACTTTAGCTTTCTGTCCTTAGGATATGTTCCCATTTTTAATGATGTATCGACAATTACTCATATTTGTTGCTGTTTTTTTTTTTTCCCACTGGATTATAATTTTTTTTTAATTAGAAATATTATAAGTTGGTGATTTTTTTTTTTTAATTATTATAAATATTATAATTTTTTTTTTGTCTTTTTTTATTTCTTTTATAAATATAAAAAAAAAAAAAAAAAAAAATTTAAAATTATATTTATTTTATTTTTTTTATTTACTTTTTTCATATCTCTCTGATGTGAAATCATATTGTCACTCTCTCTCTGCGAAGATCTAACAGATCTCCATTCTGATCTGTCAATGTGGTTTCGATGCTATACAATGTGTCCAGGATCACGGGTAAATAGACAAGATTTCAAGGTCACTCCTTGATCTTGTAACCTGGAAAAACATCTGGAAAAAACGAGTAGATTGTAGGCTGAGCGCTACCATCGACGTAACTTCCCAAGATCACATTGACATTCACCAGAATGCTGTTGACCGAGAGAATGTCGACCATATTTTTGGATGCTGTGTGACCTCGATACATCTTTCGATCGAACCCCAACATCCTACCGATCGAATCTTCCACACTAAAATCCATTCGAAAATTATCTCCCATGTCTATTATCGTCTGTAGAGTACTCGTATTGGGAGCAATTCTTATCATATTGCCTCCGTGACCGTCGGTCTTCAATCTCGCCTGGATGTGATGGTTCAGATCGTCTATGTCGTAACTTCCTTTGGGAATTCGTATCTCAAACCCATCGACTCCATTGGAATACTTGAATGCATTATTCTTTTCGGTGACATTGGGAAGCTAATAGTAAGTCTTGAGATTAACCAACGCCATCTCGTATCTCTTTTCCTTTTTCAATTTGATGGAAGGTTTGAATTTAGTCATGAATCGAGTCGTGTCGTGACTCACTGTGATTTGAAAGGATTGTTTTGCAGCCGTATTCTCGACTATCTGTTCTAATAGATGATATTCTGACATTTTTATTATTATTATTATTTATATATATTGTTTTATATTTTATCAATATTGTTTTTTTATTTTCTTCTCTATTATTATTAGGAATATAAAAAAAATCATCGAATCCACTTCGATATTTCCGTTGTTAAATTCGCTAGTCAAATCCATCACCATGAAATTGTCCCACACCTTCTTACAAAATCTCCTGAATTCTTCCCTACTAATGTCTTTGGTCACGTGATCTCCATAGATGTGATTGAGATTCTTGACATCCTGACGAAAGAGACACAGAAAATTAGCATTCTCCCTTATCATCTGTCTGGGCAGTCAAAACAAATTCTGAGACAAATAGAAACAATCCACGTTGCTGTGACGTCCTCGAACGTAACACGATTCGCATCGATTCTGTCTTTCCAACAGTAGATCGTCGAAGATCATGAGATTCTTATTCTCTGACTTCAACTGTCTAGGATCGGGAACGTCGTCGGCATTCTCGTAAAACTGACATTCCACGTTCGAACACTCCAAGTTTCTCTTGGTCAATTCTCTCGCCATTCGTTCCAATATATTCGAAGTGTCGTGTCCTTCGAATTCGTCTCGATTGTCAAAGATTCTCAACATAACATCCTTGGGTAATTTACGCATCATGCACTCTCGAAGCAATCTGTATTCCGGTTGAAAGAGACTCTTGCCAGAAACGAATAATCTGTTGTAATCCAACCAATCAGGTTGCAACGATAGATTCATCAAGAGATTGGTCTTTCCGCAATTCGATTTTCCCACTATTAGACCTCTTATGCTCTTGGGAAAGAACTTGTCAGTCGACCTCTTGGTCATCACGTCATTCCAAGACATGTCTCTGATATTCATTTTTTTTCTCTAGTTTGTTTTTTACCATGTTTTGAATTATATTTGTTTTCTAATTTTTTTTTATATTTTAATTTCTATTTTTATATATATATAAAAGTTGTTTTATTATTTATAAATCACTTTCAACCCCGATCCTTTCGTCACTTTAGCCAAGTCTTGTACCGGTACGCCATCATCATAGAAATCTCTCCAACTTTTCGGTTCGATTCTCGATCGTTTGGCAGTTTGTGGAATTATTAAATTATTAATCAAAGCATCGGCACCTCTCTTACCGGCTTCCGAGGCTATTCTACCACTCGCTTCGGTTGCAGCTTTCTTACCCGCATCGATCGCTGTCTTCTTTCCGATTTTGAGAGCGCTCGGCGTGATCTGTTTCGCAGCATCCGGTGAATTTATGAGTTAAAAATCACATCATCGAATTGACGATGCCCGATCCGCCATAGACCTAAGAACCTAAGTTCTAGCGTATCCTCTGTTATTTATCAATAACATTTTTTTTAATTATTATTATTATTATTTTTTAAATATATATTTTTTTATTTACTTAATATTTTTGTTTTTTCTTTTTCTCTTACTATTTTATTATTTCAAACGATTCATCATCTTCTGATAATCCTTCTTAGTCAAGACCGTCTGCCTCAACAATTCGTCGCACATGCTCACTATCTCGTTATCCAGTCCGGTGTTACCAGCCTCCCTGCTTGCCATCAACAATCTCAATCTCCCCAACAAGGCATCGGGATCGCACGGAAGAAATATCGTGTTGGTCATTCCCTTCCCAGTCGTCGATTTCATGAATTACCCGTTCGCCTTCCATATGGGTTCCACCACGTGTTTCCACTTGTAACTTCTCCTATCCTTCGGTCTCGTCTCTCTGGGATCATTGTTCTTCTTCATGGCGTGTGTCTGAACCAGAATGTCTCCGTAATTTTTGTAATCCTCCTCGGTGTAATCGCCAGGTCTCTTGTGAGAGAGCAAAGTGTGCAATCCGTCGGCCATTTCGTAATTGTTCGAACCGACGATCAAATAGTCGCCTTCAAACCATATTTGCATGTCACCAACGAAATCGCAATGACCTTCTTGACGAAATCGGTATATCGCTCCTTTTTCTCTGCCATCGTCATATCTGACGCTACTCGCATCGGTCTCGATCCTCTCTGGTGTGTCGAACAAACTTTTCGATGTAACACTACCGAAGCTACTCGAATCGGTCTCGATTCCAATCGGAACGAAATAATAGAAAGTTCTCGGTGCTAAAGAACCAGGGTGCAAACCCATCCTCAGAGAACCTTCTTTTATGGGTCTCAATTCGTCCACGATCTCTTTCCTAGCTCGTTCCTGAACCTCGGTGACGGGTCTGAACAACTTGGTCGCCTCTCGTCTCAATCCCATCTATCCCAATCATCTGGCCCTATCCTGTGCTTGAATATTCTCCTTACTCCGTATTAATTTGCGAACCTGCTCGTCCCTTCTTTTTATATTTATTTATTTTTTTTTTCTCTCTTTAATGGATGAAAAACAGTTATATTTTTTTGTATTCTTATTTATTTTTAATGTTGTTTTATATATATATATATATATATATTATCATTCATCTTTTAACTTATAATATATATATATACACATTTTTCCAATCGCGATGCTCATCCATTTCCCAATCGGCCCGTCGTTTCTCCTTCTTCCCATCGAGTCGCGGCGACACTCGAACGATGGAAAAAAAAACCCTCGCGTCTCGGGGTTTTTCTTCTGGACAGGTCGAGGTCGACAATAATTCACCCAGTCTGATACGTCGTGGTCTTTCCCGCGAGAAAATCCCAGTCCCGGATCGAGGTTCTTTCCGGCCACACGGCCTTTTCTGGATTTTTCTCCGAGGCAAAAAATCCACCCCTATGGGAAATCAGTGTTAAATCTGTCAAAAAAAGGGACCTATTAAAAATCCGCATTTTTATAAAATCCTCGACAAAAAGTGGTCCAGAAAGCTCGAATTCGAACATTTTCCGCGAAAAATTCGGGATTTTCCTAAAAAAGTTGAATTATTTTTGGAAAAACCCAAAATTTTCCGGAAAAATTTCAATTTTTTTCTAAACATAGCCCAATTTTGCCAAAACTACCTCAATTTTTCTGGACCATCATATTTTCTGGACCACTCCATCTTTGTGGTCGGGAATCCGCTCATATCCCCTACTGCAGGAAAAGATTTTAAAATGTGCATGTTCCATTTTATTCGGAGGGACGGACGGGAGTTATGTATAGGATTTACCAGACACGTGTGTAAGCTAGGGTTTTTATTTCAATCCGATGACTTATACGTCTGTCATATCATAAATCAGATGCTTGACGTGCGAAGATATGACCGTCGCCTGGTGGCTAAAATATTGTGTACGATGAATGAAGGCAGGGAGGATTTTGTTTTTGTTTTTTTAAGTAGCGCATTAACAAACTAGCATTTTTCCGCGCCAATTCTGACAGGACTTCTAGTTTCAACTTTCTTTGGAAGAGGGATGAAACGGAGCAGATTAGCCGTGTCGGAAACCGGGCTTTGTCGCTGCTGGGGGAAAATAGATTCACGCCACATATTCAGCCAAAACTCAAAGTGTGTTGCCTGAACCCGTGCGTGAACGTATATACTACTCAAAGTTTGCTAAGCACCAAGTATATCCAACTACCTGTATTACGTTTTAGTTGAAATATTGTAATGAAAAGTGTATATATATATTATTTAATTATATGTTTAATGCTTTAAGCACAGAAATTAAGATTTTATTTGTGGTTGACATTAGTTTTTAGCTTTTGAAAACGATAACCATGGAAAATGGACATTATTGGTAAAAGAGGAAATTTTTCAGTTTACAAAAAAAGTTGATGGAGCGAACTGGTATGGGTTCAATATCGAGTATGAGACCCATTACTGTTAATTACAGCTTGACAATGCCTTCTCATGCTCCCAATCAGGTTCCTGATGGTCCTTTGTGGGGTGTTGTTTCATTCTTGGACCATCATGGCACCAAGCTCCTGGAAACTTCTTGGCTTGACTGGACGGGCTGAAATTGCAAGCTGAAAACTCATTCCAGACATGTTCGATTGGATTGAGGTCAGGGGATCTTGCTGGCAGGTCCATACGCTCAATCCCCTCCCCCTGTTGGTACTCCCGGACAGCATATGCAACATGAGGACGGGCATTATCGTCCATCAGAATGAATCTATCATCCACTGCACCTGCATACAATCTGACGTGGGCATCCAGGATCTCATCAATATACCGCTGTGCAGTCAATGTACCACGGTCAAGGACACAGAGCTCTGTACGTCCATCCCAGCTGATGCCGCCCCAGACCATTATTGACCCTCCACCATAGCGGTCATGTCCAGCAATGTTGGCTGCATGGAATCGCTCTCCTGGACTTCTCCATACCCCAGAACGCTAATCTGCGTGGTCGTGGAAGTACCTTGACTCATGTGTAAAAAGGACAGGTCGCAGAACTTCTCTGATCCATCCAACGCGGTCCATGGCCCATTCATATCGTGCCTGGCAGTGGTTCTGGGACAGCGGAATGCGCATACGTGGTCTTCTCGATCGAAGAGCACCTTCTTGCAATCTTGCCCGGATAGTCTGCGTCGAAACATTTACCTCAGATGCATTCTGAAGGTCACTGCGAAGCTGGGTTACTGTGGCAAAGCGATTCCTATGGGCCTGAATGATCAGAAACCGGTCTTCAGCTGCAGATGTTGTCCTGTCTCCGCCACCACCATGCCGTCTTACTGGCGTGCCGTACTGCTGAAATCTCGCCCAGGCTCTGGTGATCACCGTATGGTGCACACCAAGGGCTTCACCACCCTGACGATATTCCCCCATCCATACAGCCCGCCACATTTCTGCTTCAGACAAATGTCTTCTTACATTTGCCTTTGCCATATTCAATCATTGAATCACAAGGGTTTGTGTTGAAATGAAAATTGAATATCCTACACATGTCATGTACATGTAGACAGTACACGAAAACATCATGAAAATCAAGGGGTACATGCTTTCCATGACTGTCACGAAAAGTCTGCCTGTCAATAGAGCTAATATAAATACTGGGGACCATCTCAATACATTCCTCAATCATATCCACCAAAAATATCGCAAATATGTCACAAGCAAATTTCACAATGATGTGTCAAATATTTGAGTTTACTCAAAGCAAACTTTGAGTAGTATATGTCTCACCGTAACGAACCCGTCTGTTTTCGTTTTTGTTGGGGTGGTTCTTATCCTGGAGGGGGTCAGTGACTTTTCGTCAAAAAGCATGAATCAACAGGGTTTCACCAAAAACAACAATTTTAATACATATATATATAAACATGAATATGGTAATTTGTGACTTACATTAAATCCGATGAATCAGAAAACAAAACGTCAATCAGCCCCTACCCACACAGTTTTTTAGTCACTTGCATGCCCACATTCTCTGTTGTCGCTGCTCTTCCTCCCTTGCAGCTAATGTTTGGACTCGCCTTTTTACTCCACGCCTTCACTGCCGTTGCGCCCCCACTAACTTATTGTCACTTCAACGGACGCTTTTACACAACATGTGACGGAATGTCAGTCTACGACAGCCGTCGGACGGCCACTAACGTAGTGTCATTTTTCTATATCACCTTCCCTCTAACAAGTGACGGAATGTCACTCTTCCACTGCCTTCGCACGGCCACTAGCGTATGGCCACTTTACTGGACGCTTTTCAATTAAGCAGTCGCCACCAATGGGGTTAAACTCTCCCCTACGTTTATCTCAGAATAATGTTCATACAGGAGAGCCTACTGTGCCTACGTATGTCTTGTCTTGTGCAACTGGTATGCCGTCTTCCGAAATACCAATAGCTCCCTGAGCTCGCACTCTCTATATCTGATCATACACTCAGATGTGCCCACCGACTTGGCCCGCGACTGCCCCTATTCTAAATATGGGTTTTGTGGCTCTCTTACACAACAACTGCCCTCTACTCTCGCACCAATGCGGCACCTCCTCTAATCTATAGCATGAAACATCCCCCAGCTCTTACTATTCAGAGAGCCAGAACATTAATTCTCAGTTTAATTGCTTCTCTTGAACTTGGCCGCTTAGATCAATCTTAATTTAATATTCACTTTAAAGTTGCTTTGAAACACTCGCATTTCGGTATATGACATTCGGTGAGAGGCCAGATGCGTAATATGGGTGTGTGTCTAGAACATGTGCGGTGTACTGTTTTACAACAATTACCTATTAACTGTCCATAGTTACACAAATAATGACTGCATGAGACGACTGGTCTTTCATTCTTCTTTAATCAGTTATCAGATAGCTCCTAAATGGGTTCACCAGAGCCGCGATAATGGATATAAAATCCGACGCTTAATTAGCAGCGCATGAACTGTTGCTGGTCTGTTTAAGTGACAAATCGGTTTTCGGAGTCCGTCATATACCTTTCTTTACGCTTTATATTTAGCCCAGTGAGAAAGATTATCGAAAATATATACACTTTTAAACAAGAAAATCGCAACTTTAAGCTATCACCTTGACAGGCCGGACCCCAATTGCCCCGTTTTATCCCTCGCCTACTTCCGCGGGCGAATGTAGCCGAATCGTTAGTTAAAGTGTTAATCCTTTAACCCTTTGAACGTTCGATTCTGGAATGGTATCGCCTTTGTGTACACTTACGATGAGATAGGTCACACCAATATCAATATACAGAGAGGATAAAATAAAAACTGCAGTCTGCAGTCGTCTGACTGCAGACTGCAGTTATTTTTGATACGATGATTACCTGTTCTACTATATATAAAAAGCCTATGACATAAATTTTAGCTTTACTCACCAACCGTGGTGAACACGCCAGAAATGGGATTTCAGTAGTTAAAATTTACACCTGTAGTGGAATTACATCCAAGCTGATCTTTGGTGACCTTGACCCGAATGCAAACTTTTCCAAATTTTTCGGTCGTCGCCTCGCGAAGAGTGAAATGAAAGTGGCAATTATTTATTACGTTTTTAAATGAGTTTACCTCATAAGATACCAATTTTTAACAGGCATGCGGTGTCTCATGTTAATAGAGCATTCTTAACTCGAAATAGTATGTTATGTTATTAAAATGAAAAAGGCCCCGTGATTTGCGCGTTTCTTTTTCCATTTCGTTTCAGCGATAAAATTGATAGCGGAAGTACAGCCCACTGGTGCTCATGTAAACAAAAACAGATTCGCACGTGAGTACGTCTGCAACACAGTAAAATCGAGAAAAAATAATAGCGACTCACAATAATCTGACCATCATGGTATAAATGAAATAAATTCTAAGTCGCTTGTTGTACCAAATCTTCACCACTCGTGGTGAAGTGGTGTTAACCGCTCGCCAAAGGCCGGCGGTTAACACCACTTCACCACTCGTGGTGAACGTTTGGTACACGAAGCTACTATTGGTATATTCTATATTTATCCCTCTCCTACTGCGGAAGGATGCAACCAATTCGTTAGGTAAAGTATTAACCTTTTAACCTTCGCACAAACGAAAAGGGGAAAGGTAAGGGTCGCACTTGCTTGCAGTTGGTTCAGTTTTCTTCAATTCAAATTAAAATTCGTGTATGAAGATATTAACAAAGCTGGGGAATTTTTCCAACAAGGGGATTTTCATTCACTTTTCTCTTTCCAGTCTGCTGACAACCATCTTGAATTGTTTTGGGTGTACAGAACTCAACCTTGGTCTTGTCTTGGGTTATGAATGATTTTTTTCTCCAATTGTCTATTTGGTGATATTTTGCAAAGACCACGATTTTACAATCCTCCGAACAATCTTACGTGGCTAGGAGACACAAGAGGTTACAAGGAGATACAAGAGGTTATACAAAATATTACCTATTATATTACCAAATCTGTTACAGCCTAATACGGTATCAATTGAAAAAATTGTATATGTATGTACAGGTATGTATAGTAGGGTAGGGGGGGGGGGGGGTGCGTGTGTGTGTGTTTATGTGGGTGTATTTGAGGGTGCTGTGATGGAGGTGGGGTGGGCTTAGTGGGTTAGGTTGAGACTGCTACTATGAAAAAGAAGATAGATGGGCTATTTGAAATGACTTGTTGAGACAATTCGTTATTTGTATATGCATGCATATATTGTAGATCAGCTCAGTTTTCACTCGTTTGAAGGCAGGCATCCTTGCGACTGGATTAGGTGTTCCCGGGAACTTTTCGGATGAAGGAGGGAAGGAGCGTAACTCTAAGCAGGGTGCAGTTTTCAATGGTCTCAGACCTTTAGTCCCCACCCCCAGCCCAAATTTTTGTGCCCCCAAATTCCAGAAAAGATGCCCAAAATCACACTTAAACTAACTTACAACTCATTACAGGCTACAAACAAATATATATGTTTGAGGAACTGACTTTTGAGGTCGGAGGGATTTACATCAGCGCACTGTTGGTGTATACAGGTTGCTTGGAACTTCGTGATACACATTACCTCTTCTATCGGATTATTACAGAGGTGATGTCGGAATAGGTAATTATTCGCAAGTAAAATTGTCGAGTTGCTTCTATTTTTTCAGCAAATTGGCTGGCTAGGTTTTCTTTTTATATATGTGTGTTCCTCTATTTCGTAAAATCTTTTTAAGTGGATTCTCAAGTGGGCGAGTCTAGGAGACATTTGTTGAAATTTACGACAGTATATATGGTGTTTAACCACCATGAATATACTAGTGATTATGTCATTAGGATCTTCTGTTCCGAGTAGTATATTCCTTTTAGTGAAACATTATAAGTTATGGTGGTGTATTGAGATAACTTGGTGTGATGTTTGCTGTCAGGAACTTAAACGTTTAACCGAGCGGCGAGGTTGAACATACAAGTTCCTGACAGCAAACATCACACCATGTTACCGTCAATACATCACAATAACGTATATGTTCCGACCCCCCTCCCCTCCCCCCCCCCCCCCCCCACACACACACACACGTTTGGTATTTGTGAATAATAAATAAAGCAAGTGGAGTTATGGACAAATATAATTTATCGCACCTATCGTGGGCCTCAAAATAAAATCGAAATCGAAACAACTGAACTGGAACAATTCAAATGTCAAGGTTGTAAAACTCAATGTGTAGGCGTTATTCTATTTCGTCACTTGGCTCCTCAAGTTCAGCGGTATTTATTATTTGCAAATCGCGCATTTAAATTAGTGCAATGCGTATGTGTTTCGCGCCCCCAACCCCTACCCCCCCCCCCCCCCCAAAAAAAAACACAAAAAAACACAAAAAAAACAGGCTTGGCAATTTCAGGAGAGCGATTTTTTAGCTCTCCTTACTGCCCTCCTGAAAGAATTAAGGAGAGCGAAAAATTGCCCTCCTAAATATTTTAGTCTGGGATGATTGAGGTTACATGTATTATGCTCACATTAAATTGTTGTTGTAAAGCAAAAATGTAATTTAACTTCGAAGTCACATAACATCACGTAATTTCATTTTGAAAGTGGTTTAGTGGTAAAAGGTAATGGCTGCAACCATACCCAAACACAGTTTCAATCACTTGAAGCAAAATGGGTCGCAGCAATATTTTTTTTCTGTCAGTTTCAAGTTCAACAACTGACATCACAGTTTTAGGGGTGATTATTCAAGGAATATTGACACTATAATGTACTACCATTACTACTATCCTGTCACTTGAAGCACTTGCACCAGGATGTGACTGTAGATTCAAGCAGACCTGTTGTCCAAGAAAGTCATACGCCTACCACTACCACCTTCAACCCCCCCTTGGGGGGGGGGGGGTTGAAGGAGGTAGTGGAAGGCGTATGACTTTCTTGGACAACAGGTCTGGGTACACACACAGGTCTTGTCAAGTGTGTGTTCGGTTGTTGAGTGAGACATCTAGATGTCTAAGAGATTTCGCTTTACCTTAGTAAAGTTAATAAAATCGCTGATGTAGTCTGTTGGTTTCATTTTCAATGAGTTCATTCAACTGGATACTTAAAATGCTGTGTAAAGCTAATTGCTCTCCTAAGCTGATTGAGGGGAGCGATTTTTTGCCCTCCTGCATTTTTCAGAATGCCAGGCCTGAAAAAACAACAACAAAAAAACGGCAGGCCACAGACACTTATTATGTCCCTTTCTTGAAAAAAAATATTTGGTATTCCTCCCAGAATTGTTTGATTTTGTTGCAAGACCAAAAGATGGGGGGGGGGGGGGTGGGGATAGTTTCTTCTTTGCAAAAATTGCATAGAGGGGAATGAGTATAATTAAATTTAGCTATCTATTTGTTTACTCCTAATATTCGATTGATAATTTTGTATTGAAAGTATTTTAATTTGTTGTCCATAATCCCACACTTAAATGGATTTTGGTATACTGTAGTCCAGTTTAGATCAAATTTGATTTCTGACTCCCATTTCAATTGTGATTTACGTTTAATATTTTTGTGTGTATTTTGAAGCTTCAGCAATCTGTGACCGTTTTTGATAAGATATTTTGATTGTGAATGCTTACCGTGAATTTAACGTTCTTCCTGCTGGGTTGTCAACGACCAGTTTCGTGTTCTAGGGGTTATGACAGTGGTCGTTTCCGTTTTGGATGCCATGTTGTCTGTTTTAAACAATGGACTGCGTGTTGGTTTTACTGTTGAGAAGTTCCGCTAGGGACCAGCGAACGGTTCGAGATTCGATTCGGCTCGAAACCACAGCGATAATTCGATTCGGGTCGAAACCAATCACCGAGGTTCGACATTTTCGATCCCAAGCCCAGTTCCATTTAGAAGACGTATGCGTCCGTCACATTCACATGAACAACGTTAACTTCTAACCCGCTGAGTGTTTCCAAAATATTTTTCATCAAATCTAGTCATGGCTGCTTCACAGCAGCCATGAATAGATTTGCTGAAAAATTCAACTAAATTTAACACATTGGTGAAAAAATCCATGCCATTTACAGAAGGACAATTTGATTAAATGTGCCCAAATTGTCTTTATATCAGTGGCAAGAGGCATCCTGTCCTAGGCAGGAATACCCACAGTTTTCATGATAGAAAATAACGTTCACATAATTGCAAATTCTGTCCTCAAAACTTTCTATCACCAAAAGCAACAGATTACATTGTACTTTCACCATTTTCACAGTTTTCACCACGATTCCAAAAGTTTTTGGCTCGCCTAATGTATACCGCCACGTGTATGCTGGAGTATGTCTATCGCAGTATCACTATACTGACTGACATCAAGATGCGAGATTCGATTCAGTTTGAAACCTTAGCAGAGATCAGATTCGAGATTCGACTCATGCAGGTCCCTACGTTTCGCCAATCTAGTAAATGCATTCAAAATACATTGACTCTTGTTGGTATTTTTGACTTCTCTGGAAATATAGAAGTGCTATCCTAACACATACATTGAATGGTTGGAATATGTTTTAGCATGGAATATGAGATATTTCGCTTTTCTGACGAGAGAATGGATCGTTTATAGTTTAGTTTGGAGACTGGAGTCCTTGATCGGGCAGATCACTTTCGATTCTGCTCCTCTCGCCAAGCCAAGATTTTTGACATCCGAAGTTGGGCAGATAAGTTATATGAAATCAGCGATAAGGAGGTGTAGCGAAGTCGACAACCAGAACCATGGATCAGTGCATGAGACAAGATATGAAATTATGTTTTGGAGTGAGAAGGACAGAAAGCTTAATAATAAAAAATTATGTTGTGATGGTGCAAGGAATGGCTTAGAGATTGGTGGTGATGTTGCCCCATGTGGGAGCGCCCTGGTTGCGGTAGTGGGTACTCGGGTTATCCAGGAGCGTGTGAGGGGGAAGATTGAGGCTGAGCACAGAGAGCTTAACAAAAAGAAAGATTTACTCAGAGGAAATGATGTTCTATTGTTGGTAGGTAATAAGAATGTTCAAATATGTCCTTAAACTAGAAGTAGGAAGTCTACAAAATTTTTCGGTTGAGATTTACAACATATGTAGAGAGTATGGTATAATATAAAAAAAAATGAGGGAAGAGTTGAGCTGAAATTTCTGAGGAAAAATAGCTTATGACCTCTCACTGGAAAGAGCTCATAGACCTCCAATGGGGGTCATAGGCTATTCATCACGACAAAAAAAATGAATTTAAGTTATTCAGGTAATTTATTTTGTAAATTTGGTCTGCTTTTTGTATTATGTAAACAATTAACCATTTTACTGCCACGCCCACTTTAGCCATATATGGAGGACCTCTATGTTAGCCTGTATGCGAGGAAGTTTAATAAGATTTATGACATACTTGAAACTCTATCATCTGATTAATTGTTGGAAAGGGCTCCCTGAGCCCTTTCCAACAATTAATCAGAAGGTATATTTGATCTCATTCATTAAGTAGATGACAATAGTCGCTTTCGCAGCGTAGGTGTTAATGAAATATAGGCCTGGGAGGCGATTAACTCAATTCTTCTTCCCAAGCCAACTCGCTCACAATATTACGACATCGATGTTGATTTCTGACGTCGCGTGTTCATTAAATGGGTTGTGAACGATATTTCCGTGATGCGTTATTTGTTGGTGATTGTGTTATAAGTATAATTCCAAAATGGATTACCAAAAACCAAAACACCACAGCTGAAATGCTAAGCAAACCTTCCCGTGGAGATGGTTTGTGTATGAAATATTTCATTTTTGGGGGAACTGAATGAGTGGGATGAACGCAATTTCGACAGATTCACTACAAATATAAAAAAGAAATTTAATTCTCGATTTTGGTGTCTTGATACACAAGGAACTGATGTATTTCAGCCAAACTGGAGTGGTTGAAACAACTTGTTCAGGCGTGGCATTTTGAAAAACGCAGGAGGGCAAAAAATCGCTCTCCTCAATCAACTTAGGAGAGCAATTAGCTTTACACAGCATTTTAAGTATCCAGTTGAACGAACTCATTGAAACTGAAACCAACAGACTATTACATCAGTGATTTTATTAACTTTACTAAGGTAAAGCGAAATCTCTTAGATATCTGGATGTCTCACTCAACAACCGAACACACACTTGACAAGACCTGTGTGTGTACACAGACCTGTTGTCCAAGAAAGTCATACGCCTACCACTACCACCTTCAACCCCAAGGGGGTTGAAGGTGGTAGTGGTAGGCGTATGACTTTCTTGGACAACAGGTCTGCTTGAATCTACAGTCACATCCTGGTGCAAGTGCTCCAAGTGGCAGGATAGTAGTAATGGTAGTATATTATAGTGTCAATATTCCTTGAATAATTACCCCTCAAACTGTGATGTCAGTTGTTGAACTTGAAACTGACAAAAAAAAATATTGCTGTGACCCATTTTGCTTCAAATGATTGCAACTGTGTTTGGGTATGGTTGCAGCCATTACCTTTTACCACTAAACCACTTTCAAAATGAAATTACGTGATGTTATGTGACTTCGAAATTAAATTACATTTTTGCTTTACAACAAAAATTTAATGTGAGCATAATACATGTAATCTCAATCATCCCAGAACAAAATATTTAGGAGGGCAATTTTTCGCTCTCCTTAATTCTTTCAGGATGGCAGTAAGGAGAGCTAAAAAATCGCTCTCCTGAAATTGCCAAGCCTGCTTGTTCCTGCCTCGCCTCCCCGGCATTTCATCAGTCAGATTATAAACAAAATCACGGGTTAAGTGACTTTTAGTGCTTCTGACGACATTTTTTTATTATTACAAGTTGTGTATCGATCTGTACTTTATCTCCTAATCACAATTATTTCTCTCAAATTCATGTGAATTTTTCAATGGCGTGATGAAATTTTAAGTTGAACATATTCCAACAGACTGAATTATCTCAGACAAATATACATAACGCAGAAAGATTGCTAGCAAACGTTCTTACCTTGAAGTAAGCTGTATGTCAGAAGCAGACGTGTCCATGTCTCCGCCATTATTCTCGTTAAAGCTATTGAGTGGGCCTTTAAGTCGTGGCATTAGACACGAACTGGTTCGCAGATGAAGATCGAGTGTCAAGCGCACACAGTAATACAGACATTATATAGGCAACAGATTTAGGATCAGTTCAATACCAACCGTCACTCCTTTTGACGCAGTGATCGCCGTATTGGTCTTGAAACATCTTGGGTGGGGACTCCATGGTGTTATAGAGAAGGTGTGCCATAATAATAATACGCTTTTGTTCGGATGCATTCGATTTTCTGAAGGGAATGGTGGTTGGTTAATTTGCTGTGTTCTTATTTCTAGCAGTCTTTTGTTTGATATGTGATAGGAAAGGCATCGTTCCGTTACAACACCCATCCCGGTGGCTTCGATTGTTTGACTAGGGATGGAATGGTACACCATTTTTATGCTAGCTTCCTATGCTTTTTTCTTCTCATTTTTTCCTTTTTTTCTCTTTGTTCTTGAGAGAGGGTGGGTGGAGGCTCAATATGTACATGAATACATATTCACATTTGGCCAAACTCGTCCCTAAAAATATTAGGTTCTCACTGTGTTGTCATTTTATGCGAGATGAAGTCTATCGGTGATCGAGAGGCCTGGTTAAAAGTTCCATCGCTAGGCAGAAGTTCTGTAAAAATATATACTGCAGCGGTTAACACTTCCGGCAACGTTGTCGCACACGTGCTGCTCTTAATGCAGATATAAATACAATAGGTTTCGCCAATGCGACTATATCGCAGCGAGAGCCGGCCTCAAATCGGTGTGTTAGCTGGCATATTTTACATCCATCGCCTCCGCAGACTGGTACGGGGATACTAGCCATATGGTAGCCATAAGTACTGTGATTACACGAACAAGGACTTTTGATCGGATCGCGACTTTGTCATAGAAATTCTATGTGCGCTTTCTATCTGCATCACTTGCGTATCTCACCTATCAAAAATGAAATACAATGGCATTGAACCTGAGATGCTTTTACGTTTGGTGTTTGTTGATGAGGTCTTGATTTGACAGTATTTTAATTACTAAATCCTGGCTCACTGGTAAGTGTGTAGCGATCGGGTCGCCATCTGACAGCTAAAAGAGATATTTGGGGCTCATAGTATTGTTCCCCTTTAATATGATTAATGTTCGCTACTGGTTGCCAAAGTAACGAGCCGTTGTATTATAAAAAAGCTCTCCTTCGAAAATAAGACGACACACATTCGATGAAGGTTTGTTTGTTTTATTTTAGTTTAAATATAGAATATACCCAAAGTAGCTTGGTGTACAAAATGTTCACCACGAGCGTTGAACATTTGGTACACCAAGCAACTTTGGGTATATTTTATTTATGCCATGATTAATAAGAGTCGGTATTATTTTTTGCTCGATTTTACTGAGCAGCAGACATACATACGTGCGAATCTGTTTTTGTTTTACACGAGCACGGTGGACGGTATTTCCGAGGTAAATTGTATCGCTGAGCCGAAATGGAAAAAGAAACACGCACATCACGGGGCCTTTTTCATTTCAATAACATAATAACATACTATACTATTAAAAAAAAGTAGGGGATGTCCAAACTGATGTTAATATTTTCGGAAAATGGTATTGGATACGCGCGATTGGAAACATCAATACGTTACTAAGTTTAGTGTGGATCTTGAATGTCACCGGTCCACGAAAACTTCGTGCAGGTTTTTCTCACGTGCGCCGCGTTAATGTCTGTGTGGTACGCATTGAAATTTTCATTTGTACTGAACGGGCTTTTTCGAAGGTCTCATCATTCTTTTCTTGGTATAAACTCGGTCATCAATAGTTTCTGGTCGAAACGTAACTTTTGAGGTATGCGAAGACTGACGCGTGACGAACGTTTACGTACCGTTGGCATGTTGGAAGCAGGCAACAGACAGACGGCAGTGGCTCAAATTCTCTACGTTACTCAATTGGCGATAAGCAGGTCGTAGTCACGCTACCGTCAGACAGGCAATGTTTATGACAGACGTCGGTCTCGTCGTCCAAGGGCGACAACTGCTAATCAGAATCTTTTCATCAGAACCACAACATTACATAACCGCCATCAAAGTGCGTCAGAAATTGGACAGCAGCTGCACCGAGCGACAGATGTGCAAGTCAGTGGTCAGACTACCCGAAGTCGCCTACACAGCTAGAATTTGTACGCTCTACGACCTCGAATAATTCCACATTTGACTGAACGTCACATCGCAGCAAGGCGTAATTGATTTGGAGCACGACAGCGCTGGAACAATCGTCGGTGGAGCAACGTTATATTTTCTGATGAATCGGGGTTCACTCTCGACTTCCACGACAGGCGAAACAGAGTGTGGCGGCGGCGGCGGAACGAACGATATCGTGACGTAACTGTTAGTCAGCACTATCGTTTTGGTGTGGATCGGTTATGGTGTGGGGAGACATAACCATGACAAGCAGAACAGCATTACATGTCATCCAAGGGTGTGTCACAGGGCAGTACTACCGTGACATGTTAGAAGCTCATGTGGTGCCATTTGCGAGACGTCACGGTCGTCGATTCATTTTCCAAGATGACAATGCAAGAGCACACAGGGTCCGTGTCGGTACAGTCGTTCCTCGGGGAGCAGAACATCACAACACTGTCTTGGTCAGCACTAATTCCAGACCTTTCACCAATTGAGCACGTTTGGGATATGCTTGGCAGATGCGTACGACAACGCCAACAGCCCCCTACCAATGTCCAGGAACTCGCATCTGCACTACAGGAAGAATAGAATAACATCAGTCAAGCGGATATTGGATGTCTGGTGAGAGTATGCCACGTCGGATCCGCGCTTGTCTCGCGAACCGTGGATTTACAAGGTACTGAGGTCTTCGACTGAATGTGGTAAATTCTGTGACTGATCGTCCGTGTCATCTACAGCTCAGTGGGTGGAATGTGTGCTTTTCAGACACCCAAGTTTCGCTGAAATCATTCACCAGTGTCACATTGCAATGCCTCAGATATCTCCTACTTTTTGTAAATAGTATATTTCGAGTTATGGGTGCTTTATTAACATGAGGCAGTGCATGTTTGTTACTTTTTGGTATCTTATGAGGTAAACTTATTTAAAAACGTCCTAAATAATTGTGGGTTTCATTTCACTCTTCACGAGGCGACGAGTGATAAATTTAGACAAGTTTGCATTCAAGTCGAGGTCACCAAAGGTCAGTTTGAATGTAGTTCCACTGTAGGTGTAAATTTTAGCTACTGAAATCCCATTGCTGGCGTGTTCACCACGGTTGGTGTGTAAAGCTAAAATTTATGTCATAGGATTTTATATATAGTAGAATAGGTAATCATGGTATAACGTCACATCGGGTCGGACATCGAAGTGCAGCATTCCCCAGAAAACAGCGCCACCGATGCCCCCACATGGTCAGGTTTGAACCGGGATAAACTTCCTTGTCCAAGGACGCAACGTGGGTCGCCCCGTACGGTGATCGAACTCGGGACCTCTAGCGTAGAAGTCCAACATTCTACCACTGAGCCACCGCGCCCCCGAATTATGCTATATATTGTCATCTTTCGAGACATCTACAGCTCAAACAGTCATTAAAATATGGGAGCACAGGTATGTATAGTACGTGGAGAGTGGCTTGTAACTAAATCACCTGTGGAGTGGAGTAATCACCCAAAGTATCACTTCAAATTTTCTGTACATATGGACAAAAAACACAAGCAATGTTTCAGCAAATGGACCTCCGGGTTTAACCTGGAGGTCCATTGGCTGGAACTTTGCTTTGATTGTTATGCTTTGCAACAAATTTGCAATTATTGCTAGGGTGGAATCTCCACTCTGCGGGTGATTTAATGATAATACACTCTCCACGTCCTGTTTATATATGTCTATGGTCTCAGTTTTAAACACAGGAATATCAATCAATGGAAGATCTGTGAAGATGCAACTGCTTGAATTATTTTAATTGTCTACAAGCAACCTGTATTTTATTGCGATATTTACCCGTGGATCATTTGCCTTAGCATTCAATGCAACTGGAACAGATTACTGCTATACGTTACTCACTATATTTGTACATCTATGGTCCCAGCTTTAAAATACACGAATTTTAACTGGAATCTTAACTGGAGGGAACTCGAATGAGGGGAAATAAGAAATATATTTAGGCAAAAATAAAAAAAAAACTACTAAATTTTTTATTTTTTTTATTTGTCGATTTTTTTATAAATGGCGCTGGCAGATTAATATCAAAACCTGATTGTTAGTTAGGTATATTTTTGTCAATATGCGGACCTTTTTACCACGTTCCATCAAATCAGGTTGTCGACTATTGATGTTCGTAATTATAACTCGCCGGATAGATTAACAAATTAACGATCATAACTGGTAATCGAAGACAGATAAATACCCCGATCATAATGGTCAACAGTGACCTCGTATTAATTCGTTATACCGATTCTTGCGGAATGTCAGTGTCAGCCATTTTGTTTTTGTCACAGAACTCTCACTCTGAATTCGGTTAAGCGCCTCGAAGACGTATGAGAACATTATTCTCGCAAAGAAAAGTGATTTCAGAAAGGTTAAAAAATAACTGCAATCAGAAAACTTACAGAATGGGCATCACCGTCTCTTCGATGATGGCAGTGACGATTCTATGTCGCGGAGAGGCGTTTCTCGCGCGCATGTACCGGTTCACCCTCAAGAGATAAAACTGATCACAGCTTATTCTTTTTCTTGCGCACTGCAATCCATTTTAGATTTCAATCTACACATAATTTATTGTGGTCGATAATGATTGCTGTTCTCTCTCGAGAATACTTTATACACGTTTTTATATGATCTGACCCTTCTTCCTGCTATTAAGCCCATTTTTTAACCATTTACCTAACATGAAAAACAGACGACACTTGCAAATAAAATTTTTGAATAATTAATTTTTTTTTCATTGTCTCAAAAACATAGGTTGTGACCCCTCTTTGGAACGAGCTCTTTCTTTTTTGGGCGAGTATATATATGGTGTCAGTTAATTTCATATATAATATGGTATATTTATAACTGACCCCATTTATACCATATTAGGCCACCAACAAACTGTGTAACGAATATATCTTACCGACTGCTGCATCAATGCACAGAACTAATAACAACAGCGATCAAAATTAAATGAGAGAATTCTCACAATGTGTTCACGTGTCTTTGCCTTGTTACAATTTATGGAGCACTCTCACAAATTGTAACAAGGCAAATTCATACATACCAAACAGTTTCATTTCGAAGGTAACACGACACACATCCACAGAATATGAAGCCTTTTGAGTTGCCTAACCTGCACTTCAGACCAAATATGGGCTTCCAACACTCAATTTTTCAACTTGAAGTGTTTATCGGCTGCCGCCATTTTGAATAATCAATGAACAAAGGGGAGATTACCCATAGCTGTCAGCTTATATTGATGTTGATGACAGGCAGTATATGGTTTTATATGCAGTCTGCCTGTGACGTCTTTGAACCAATGAAATTCCCAGATACTTGTAGAAGGTAAGATATAGTAATATAATATAGCACGGCTTGGACGTGACTATGTCAAAATAGTGGCCCTCGAGGATTTCGTTTACTGAAGACTACCATCTTGGTTTCTATTGCAGCACGTGGTTACTAAGGGGGCCAAAGGCCTCTTGGGGGGAGGGGATATATTCTAATGTAACGTTATGGTAAGCGTTACCTTGACATCATGCTAAATTACATCACGCGTTACAAAGTGACATTACAAATGATGTAATTTCCTGCTAAACGATAAATGAGGTTAGCCAGAAATGAGGCCCGACTGGCTTCGTGCAGAATTCGAGCCAATAATGTCCGTTTGTGTGATTTTTGGTTGTTGTTGGAGTGTTTAAGGGCCTGCAACATAATGTTCTACTACTTACACTGCCAGGGTTCTGGAAGAACCCAATTCAAATAAAGGTAATTCGATACTGTTTGGACGTTTTCGGATCCATTTAGGTAATTAATTATACTCTCATCGAAACGAACACATTCATAACACCCCCGTCCCATTAGAGGACTTTGACGTCCATAGTAACCACGAGATGTCATAGAAACCAAGATGGTCTCCTTTAGTAAACGAAATGGATGACGGAAACACATGTCACCTTAATAACATGCTTTGTGTTTGTAAGTAATGTGAAGTAGGATTAGGGGCGGTTTAATGAGAGCTCATCCAGATGTAGCGGGACTGGTGGGAGGGGGCTTTCGATGGGGGAAAGGCAAAAAAGCATACAAACTCATTGTCTGCTGGCCGTTGGAAATCTGATATATACACATTCCAATCTCTTGTTTGTAAAACGCACTGTATATGAATTTGCTTCTGTTGCCAACATGAGTCCTTAAATAAAACCGACAACTATGAGGATCATATCTTGATTAGTTGCCAGTAACTTGCCACCCAAGGAAGATATACATCCAAAATGTGAACTTTTCATTCAAAGCGCACGAACTAACCATCTATTACCCGTGTGAGTCCTGATATAAAAACATTCCAGATTCTTGTAAATACGCTATATATATGAACGCGTCTCTGTTACCAGGGGGTGACTGAGTTCTTAGACAAAATCAGCCATAGTATAGTTGATAATAAACTGTAAATGTGGAGTCCAAACAATGTCTCCCGTCCGTCGCTTCATTTCGGTATTTGGATGAGTTTGCTTGCGACGTCACGGTTAGTATTTAAACACGCTCCGATGTGCTTAGCATTCATTTCACTGCAGCACAGTTACAGGTACACTCATGCAAACACCCAGAGTGGAACGGATATGCACAAACTCCCTGCTGTATAAGTATCTGTTCACCGCGCTCCCTCAGATAGATGCCAGCAACGTTGTTGCTGGGTGTCGCTCATAATTTGACACTGCCCCGACCGACTCATCGTCAGCACTACCATATAACATCAACTCGCGTATATACCGACAAAGCAACTATTGAACAGCTAGGGGAACACTCATTCAATCATCCAGAGTGATATAGTCGGGCAGCTGGGTACACCCCCTATAGGACCCCCTCCTTCGAGATAGAACGAGACGGGCTATCTCGAGAGTAGATTTTCAGATGTGAACAAGAAATAATCCTGGCCAGATATGACGTAATCCAAGACGGCGCCCATAAGGGTGGGTCAATTTCGCGATTTTACACTGTTAGTAATTTTTCTCGATTACGGGAATTAAGGAAGGTAAGGAACGGGAATTAACTAATTCGTATTTTTGACACCTTTCCCCGTATACTAATGTCAATCAAGTAAGTGAAAATCCAAGATGACCTCCAAAATATGCCTCAAAATAGAAGAAAATCCAGTTTTTCGACACTTGTTTTCGCAAAAAGAATCATGATAAAAAATTAGAACATTGTATCGTTTAGTTGTTAAATTGATCGGAATTTATTCTACGATAATACCCAGCGTAAACATGCACCATCGAGAGCCAATGTGGAAAACAAAATGGCATCCAGTACGACGACCCGTTTCCAATTATCTCGCCTGTGTTATGGACAAGTTTACACTACCCCCAGTTGTACGATGCTTGCGAAAAAAAATGTAACGGTATAGTATTTTGGACACCTTTTATGTGTATGATAATAACAATTTAGTCAGTGAATGTCCAAGATGGTCACCAGGAAAATGCCTCGAAATTGAAGAGCATCAGTAGTAGATCATGTACCCAACCGGTCCCATTGGATGGGCTTAGTGGTGGACCTGGGAAGTGGCGTCGTGTCACGTAACCCAGTTACGTCACGTTTGGTTGTCCTGGTAGCCCAACTGAGCGGCTATCTTGTAACGTCATCCTCACAGTGATTCGTGGACTTAGTGGGTATGCGAAGCGCATGTTGTTAGGGTGACATGTGTTTCCGTAGTCCATTTTGTATGCTGGAGGCCGTAATCTTGGTTTCTGTGGCAGCATATGTAGTTGTTATGTGACCCAAAACCCTACAATAGGACAGTGGTATGTTTGGAGGGTGTGGTCGATTGAATACGAGTAAATCTAATTTCCACAAACACCTCAAGCCCTCCAAACCATCCAAATACCGAAACGCACTTTATTTGTTTGGATTTCCCAATTTTGAGCTCATAACAGTAGCAAGTTGTGCCCGACTAACGTGAGCAGGTGAAAATCAGCCAGCCACATACCTATCTTCATCGCTGCTGGGTGCCGCGTGATGCTTAAACCTGCACCGACGGACTCAACGGCTTTCAATTTCTTGCCGGGGCTATTCCCTAACTAGCGTTGGAGCTGGGGTTTCCTTTTTCCCTTCAGTCCGACCAGGCTCCCCCATTTGGTTTGTCCTGCCCTGGTGGAGAACAAAATCATCCCCTAACGCTCAGCCTCAACCAACGGAGGCTCCAGATCTCCCTGAAACATCGGCCGGTGCATGGATCGTCAAACCTTTGGCACTTATCGTCTTTTGTGTGCTGGATGTGTGCTTCAGTGACGTCGGGCCTGACTGAACCGCAGACATAATATGCTTTTGTAGGAAGACTCTATCAGGGACTCAACAACAACAAGTGGCAGCAGACAATACTTGACTGAAGAACAACAAGGTATACCCCCTAGAATCATCAACATCTCCAGAGACAAAACTTGTCAATGAACGAAGTCGATCTTCTCAATGAGCAAACTTTACATGCCTGAAGAACAGTCCTAGACCTACCGACTGCACTCAACCGACGAGATGGCTGACTGGATCCTAGAGGCTTTCTTCAAGTTTCCTGGCTCTCCTGTCCGGCTGCCGGTCGTGGAAAGTATCATTGTACTGCTAAACAGGTCGCAGAGATTAGTTTACCCCACACCGCCCTGCGCACCTTTGACGTGCAAAAGCCTTCGGTTACTGACCATTCCATTCGCATTTTGGACACCGAGGTGTGAACAGCTACCGCTCAGATGGGATTACCTACTGAGACACAAGAAACACTGCTAAGCCTGAGGGCTGATCTTGCTACCACTTGGAAAATCCAAGTGCGCAAGGGCAAAATTCACTTAGCAGTGGATTTTGACAGAATAACAGAACCGACGACTTCGGGGAGTTGTAGTACCTTTCGTATGTGTGTGGGCACGGGTCTCCTCCTACCCTGATCACCCTCCAAACGACTCGATCGAGCAGAAAGAAGAAGAAAAAGAACTAGAAGGGACCCTCCGACAGACGGCGTGATGCCCGCCGAATGACGGAGTTTCTGGAGAGGAAACAGTTGGAAAAGGAAGAGAAGAAGGCAAGTGAGTTCATCGAAAGGTCGGCACCTAGCACCCCTGACCGGTCCATCTCAAGGCCGGCACCCTCCTCACTGGAGGAGGATTGAAGGACACTGGATTGCCACGAGACATATCAATCTCCAGCTCATCGCAGTCTTCGCTTGAGGAGATGAAGGAGGGTGATATGTCTGGAACAGTAAGTACACTCGGACGATGCACCTTCCACTCTTCCAACTCTTACTCCTCCGGCTTTTTCAGACCGAAGCGTCGGACAGGAGTTGTGCACCACCGAATTCGTTCCTGTGAGGGGAGGTCAACGACATGAACTTGCGATTACAGTTACACCAAAATTTCCAGAAGTGCACACAGTCAGGGCTGAGCCATTAGAGGATCAAGCATATACAAAGAGACTTAAACTTTCTTGGTATTCATAAAGACGAGCTCGATAGAAAGCGTGATAGACGCTTTCAAGAGTTCTCAGGCACACCCGAAGCAGAAGCACAAGCATAGCAGCAGCAGCAGCAGCAGCAGCAGCAGCTGCAGCAGCTGCAGCAGCAGCAAGGAGAGGACCCTGGGACTCCTCCTACTCCACCAACTCTGCCAAAATAAGTATGCCCTTCACAGCCTCCACCTCCTCAAACGAACGGAAGGAAACACGGACTCCGCTAGATGAGTACCACATTCCTTGACCCGAATCTGAAGTAAACTTTTCTACAGTTATAGAGGCTCGAAAGAAGCTTGCCACATACCGTCCCTGTGCTCCTTCGACTCGCGAAACCATTCGTTCATCTGAGCAGGGATTCGAGGGTTAGTCTTTACCGCGTTCAAGTGGTGGGTGGAGCAAGGGAAAGGCCTCACACGTAATTTATCTAAACCGAATAACACATATGTATTTTTTTTTCTTTAATAAATGTATATCTTATATCTGTTTCGTACTCTCTCAACGTTTGGCTTTTGGTGTATATAGTAGTTGATGTTCTGACCAGAATCCAACGACTCTACCAGTTGGACTGTTGCCGGATTTAGTTTTATACCATGATTGCCTGTTCTACTATATATGAAAAGCCCATGACATAAATCTGTGCTTTATACACCAACCGTGGTGAACACGCCAACAATGGGATTTCAATAGTTAAAATTTACACCTGCAGTGGAACTACATCCAAGTTGACCTTTGACCTTTGGTGACGTCGACCTGAATGCGAACTTGTCTAAATTTATTGCACGTCGCCTCGCGAAGAGTGAAATGAAAGTGGCAATTATTTATCACGTTTTTAAATGTGTTTACCCCATAAAACGCCAATCAGTAACAAACGTGCATTGTCTCATGTTAATAAAGCATCCATAACTCGAAAAAGGTCCTGTTTCTTTTTCTGTCTCGTTTTGGTGACAAAATTGACAACGGAAGTACCGCCCACCGATCCTCATGTAAACAAAAGCAAATTCCCACGTATGTACGGCTCCTGCTCGGTAAAATCGAGAACAAATAATAGCAACGCTTAATAATCTGACGATCATTATATAAATAAAATATACCCAAAGTAGCTTGGTGTACCAAATGTTCACCACTCGCGGTGAAGTGGTGTTAACCGCGCACCAAAGGCTCGCGGTTAACACCACTTCACCACTCGTGGTGAACATTTGGTACACCAAGCTACTTTGGGTATATTCTATATATTCATTATTAGAGGAAGTAGTTCGTGCTATACCCGGGTGGTGGTAAAGTATACATCACAGCGGGATGGGCGTAGCTGTCTTCACTTATTGCAACGCATGAATTAATCAACTCGGTATTTTCTTAATATATGGTCGCAGTCGGATGCCATCATGTGGTTGGACATTGGATGACTGTGAAAAACTCCGACTTAACCCTTTGAAGCCTCATTTCCTGGAATGGTATCTCCATTTTGTACACTTCCAGTAGGATGGGCAATCCAATATCAATATACATGATAAAATAATAACTACAGTTATTGGGCCGAAAAAGCGGTCTTGTGCGTTCAAAGGGTTAATGAATTATCGGCATGACGCGTAATTTTAAAGTCGCGGTGACGCGGCGTATTTTCGTATGACACTCCAACAAAATTGATATTAGTAAAAAATGGAAGCCGCTCTAAAGAGAGTTTTGACCTAAAAAAAAGAATGTAATAAAGTATAACATAATGATAATATAATTATAATATAATATAATATCATTGTTGGGGAGTACTTTGGACACACGTTATTTTTCACAATTCTCATTGTACTGTTAAGTACATCGTTTCCACGTCCAAACCATACATCATTGCGAGCATTTTTATACATTTGTCACGCCAACTCAGAAATGTAAACTCAGTAAAGAACCATAACCCTTTGAACATGGGAGGTCGCATTTTCCGGCCCAGGAACACGATATGTCATACTTTAATTAAGTAGGATAACTGCTAAATTAAAATTTGGGGGAACACTAATCAATATTTTCAACTTGTAGCCCAAGGTTGCGCGTTGAAAATATTAATTGGCCAACTCAAAATAATAAATATGGACTCTTCCAATTGTTTCAATTGAAGTGACATGGAAGATACCACCTGGGTTCAAAGGGTTAATAATGGCTAAGGTGCAGTGCACTACAAAGAAAATGGCAAGCCCGTTCACTCAGCTTATGGATTATAAAAAAGGCATGGTTATGGAATTTTCTTTATAGGGCAAATTATATGTGAAGAAACATGAGAAGCACAAGTCATGTTCAAGACTTGCATTACCGTGACGAACACCAAGGACTTCGATTTCAACCGTTGTACAATAAGGGAAGGTCTGCAATAAAAGTAACATTTCGGTACAGAGGGACCAAAGGTGACAGTGTATTTAAAAGCCTTGTACCATCAGGAATTTGAGTCATTACATGTATATTTGGAACATCATCGCCTATGGTAGAGGCTAAGCCAAGCAGGCTAAATGATTTGTGGGGTTGGGAGAAATATTTTTTCTGAAATAGCAGCTGACAAATAATTTCCCTCCTACTGCATTTCACTCCGTAGCGAGTGAAGAGCGTGTAAGCACCACAATTGAAGGTGCGGGGTCTTTAACGAAGAAAAATAAACTTTTCATGTCAGTTGGAGCACCCTGGGTAACTTTTAATCCTTTAGACACTTGTGGTATCTTCCATGTCAGTTCAATGACGGTATTTGGAAGAGACCATATTCATTATTTGGGGGTAAGCTAATTAATATTTTCAAAGTGCAGCCTTGGGCTGCACGTTGAAAATGTTAATTGGTTTACGCCACACATTCACTTAACAGTCATGCTACTTAATGGAATTATGACGTCTCATTTTCATGGGCCGGAAAAACGGCCTCTCGGGCTCAAATGTTTAAAGGCTTTAGTACTCAGAATGCGAAAGGAATAACTGTAGAAAAATGGAACAAGAAATATCAGGATGAGAGAACATGGGCCAATTTAGGAATTTTAGGCATGACTGTACATAATGTTGACATTTTTAGGAAAAGCATTGGGGGAGGGGGCGGGTCAACTTCCGCGACCAAATCCCATTGTGGCGCAGTTTCCAAGGGCGATTTTGTTTTTGCAGTTTATTTGGTTGGTGTTTCAGTTGATGTTTTACTGCATGGCCACCGTGGACTGGTCACTTCACACAGGTGGGCAATATTTCCCCGGACGGAATAATATTAGATTCCAAACACTATAATTATAGGAATAGTCATAAAAAATTAATTAATGAAGCACCGCTCATGATGATTTTTATTACCTGGTAAACGCATGTGTAGACATTATTGCCCACGCGTGGATTACGACTGCGTGGATTACGACCAGACCACGGCGTCTGTACCGTATTAACATTACAGATTAGGTGACGACACAAAAGAATTTCTTGAATAACTAAATAAGTTTCATTTTTTGTGTCAAAAATATAGCTTATAAACTCTCACACGATCAACCGCAACGAGGGGTCATATGCTGGTTTTTGTTAAAAATTGAAAAAGAAAAGAATTAGAATGGCGATTTTTGAGACCGGTTATGGTCGTTAGGGGCCGATAAATCGTTAATATAATACGAGGAGATTGAATTCTGACTGGAACACTAGCGTAGGTGGAACTCCACCCGTGCAATCAATCATTTATTCTACGAAAAGACATACGAAACACAATACCAAACGTAATAGGATTAAAAAGAAACACGCTGTACACGTAAATAGCCTATTAATTTTTGTTCTTCATTTTTTTGCCACAAAAATATAGCTTTTAACCCATCTCTGGAACGAGCTTAAACCATTAACGAACTCACACAAATGATTAAAATTTGGTTTTTTTTCCAATTCATTCAAAATGTCACAACAAAACTGTATCACGTAACCCTCTTTTGAGCGAGCTCGACGAGCTTGTTCCAATGAGGCATTGGATCACATGATATTTTTGTAAAAATGCTTTGTACTTTTTTTCAACTGCTCGATTTGTAAATTATGATGCGGGTGGATGCTACCAAATAAATATGGGTTGGAATGATTGGGCCTTTAAAGAATTTACACCGAGAGGAGGGTCTCCTTTCCAAAATTGTGAGAGGAGACCATAAAATAACCGATACATACAGATTATCATGATTATGTGTGATTTGTATCGTATTTGAGGTGGTGTCTAGAATGGGATCTCAACGAGCCGACTCTGCCGACTAGTTGTGATCCAATTTTTGGGCACCACCGAGAATCTGATACAAATCACAGGACTTGCACATTATCATGATAATTCATTTATCTAACAATTCTGTGACATAAACAGATTAAATCTTAGATTATTAAAACAGTTCTGGTACATAATGTTGGGTCGATCGCTGAGACGCACATAGAATATATTCACGCGCCTGTTATGATAGCCCGTCGCGTTACCAGAAACGAGTCGTCTGTATGATACGGAATCAGAATGAGTGATATGATACGGAATCGGAACAAAATTATGTGATACATGTACATACCGTTTTTCCTGTTTTTCAACCAAAAATCAATATGACTGTTAGATAAAAACAATGCATTATGTCCTTACGTGCCTCTTTTTGGTTTCTTCCCATCAGAGGTTGTGCATTCTTGTAATCCCTCCTACCCACCCCTCACAAACATATCTATGCAACTGACTGAAAATGTTTTACTTTATATAAACTTGCGAGACAAAATTCAAAGATTATTATTTGTTGAGTTTAATGTGAGTGGCAAGAAAAATAATTTTTTCTGTAAACAAACTCCCACTTTAGGTTGGTAAAAAGTGAATCCGTTCTTCCAATTTTTCTTATAATCAATAGTAAACCATTCCTTTGTCACAACTGAGTATATATAGAATATATCCATGGTAGCTCGGTGTGCCAAATGTTCACCACGAGTGGTGAAGTGGTGTTAGCAGCTCGCCTTCGGCGAGCGGTTAACACCACTTCACAGCGAGTGGTGAACATTTGGTACACCGAGCTACTTTGGGTATATGTTATGTATACCATGATCATCAGATTTTTAAGAGTCGCTATTATTGTTTCTCGACTGTACTGAGCAGCAGACGTACACACGTGAGAATTTGTTTTTGTTTTCATGAGCACCGGTGAGCGATACTTACGCTGTCAGTTTTATCGCCGAAGCTAAATGGAAAAAGAAATGCGCCTTTTCTCATTTTAATAGCATTCTATTTCGAGCTATGGATGCTTTATTAACACGAGACAACGCATATTTGTTAATTATTTAAAAACGTAATAAATAATTGCTGCTTTCATTTCATACTTCGAGGCGACTAGCGATAAATTTAGACAATTTTGCATTCAGGTCGAGGTCACCAGTGGTTAACTTGGATGTAGTTCCACTGTAGGTGTAAATTTTAACTACTGAAATCCCATTGCTGGCGTGTTCACCACGGTTGGTGTGTAAAGCTAAAAGTTATGGCATAGGCTTTTTATATATAGTAGAATAGGTAATCATGGTATAAATATGTGCTATCACAGCCATTTGTTGATCGAGAAACTTGTATCACGTCGAGATAGTGTTCATATTAGGTATCGTGGCGAGCTCCTCGGGGCACATGGTGGTGATGGCAGATTCATCTTACCATTTTGGAAACCGACTTGGTGGTAATAATCAATTTATCTTATAATATACCTCCATTTATTTGACTTTTTCGCATATATTTTGACAACCATGTAGCATCTATGAATTGATTTCTGAAGATCATGATGATGTCATGGTACTACATTCTTGAGCTGTGCGTGACGTAATCCGCATTCAGCGTTCCACTTGTACTACAACCGTCGGAGTTTATAGTAGTGTTTCAGCTGTGTGTTTCTTTGTTTTATTTTTCATCTTTAACGCATGGTAGACCTACATAACTATATCATAATGGCAAAAATTGATCTATTCTAATTTATTCCGCTGATTTGATGATTTATTTTTCATGTAATTTCTTGTATCAAAACCTTGTATATTCCCAATGTCCGAATTGTATCGCGTGAAGTTGAGTACACCCAGCAATCATGCTATAATATTTTTGGATATTTTGTATTAAATTAGAGCGGTATTGATAGTAAGTTCATTTAATCTTATTTGTTTTACAAGGATTGGCGAACAGGTTATGCAACTGATATTAACCCCGCTTCTTGGCTCAATGGCGCAGGTGTGTGTAATGACCTTCGTAGCGGCAACTTCGAGGCCTCGCTCTACTCGACTACCACGAACGGATCTTTGGCCTGCACGGAGTGTGTCTCTCTCCGCACAGAGGGCAGCCATTTCACGTCTCCACCAGATAGCACAGCAGTCTGCGACAGCATTAACCCCACAAGTGCTGCTGACAGAGAGAGTTCAGACACCTTGAGAACTTTCTCGGACCGGGGATCGATCCCGGGACCTCGGGCATGAGAGACCAGCGCATTAATCCACTCGGCAAACGCTCTTGATAGTAAGTGTGTTGGAAGGTGGGGATGTGCAATTTGTTTTGAAAATGCTCAAGTCTGACTGAGTTGGCGGATCTGGTTGCCGGTAGTGGATTTGCCCTTTATATGCATTTTTATCCAACTTCCCCAACCTATGATGACAATATTTAACCCTTTACTTAACACTTGCAAATAAAAATTATTGAATAACTAATTGTTTCAGGTTTGTGTAAAAAAAATAGCTTATGACCCCTCATTGGAACGTGTTCAACGAGCTCGTTCCAATGAGGGGTATTAAGCTATGTTTTTGAGACAAAAATGAAAAATAGTGAATATTGAATATTGAATGGTAATTTTTGTGAATAGCGCTGGTCGGTTTTGGCCGTTATGTTGGGTAAATGGTTAACCCTTTACCCAACGCAGACGATATCAAAATTTATTATTTTAAATATCATTTTTTAAAATTTAAAACAAAATTTCAACAAAACCATATCATGTGACCCCTCGTTGGAACGAGCTCATCGAGCTCGTTCCAACAAGGGGTCATATGATATGGTTTTGTTGAATGTTTTTAAAAAATAATATTTTTTCACCTGCTGAATTTGCATATTACGCGAGCGGATGCGGGCGGATGCGGGCGATTCGTTAGGTAAAGGGTTAATATACTCTAATATTCTTGAGTATTCATTGAGTGTTACTGAACGACTGCGATACTAATGAAATCCATGGCATTTTGTACAATGCGTCAAAGGAGGCGTCGTTAAGGAGGGGGGGGGGGGGGAGGGATCCTAGTCCTAACATTTTTGGCGTCTAAGATATCGTTTCTCTATTCGTAGTGATTATGTACCGTAAACCGGTGTGAATGAAAGACACAGGGGTGAAAGGTGACAAAAATCAAACAAATGTTTCAAGGTTTCAAAGTATATCTAAAAGTATGTCTAAAAATCCTGTGATATTTTTGGTTATTTGTTTTCAGTGAAGTGCATTACTTGTTTAAACTTTTCGCTGTAAAAAAGAGTTGATGAAAAGAAAATATGATAAAACATCCAGGCGGACTTTGTGAGTAAGCTTCATACCTGATCAAAAAATTTGGCTATGGAGACCAGGTAGATTTTTATAGGTATGGAGTTCTCCGTTTCAGAACTCTTTCGCACAAGTGTGTTGTATATGTAGCTATAGACTTAGAAACCGATGCCAGAGGGTAGATCGAACAAAAATACCCTAAAGTAATTAAAGCTGCTCTTGCTGATATTAAAAAGGACTTGACATTGAGAAGTCTGAAGAAGTCAGAACTTTCTCGAATAGGTATAAAAATCAGAAACATGAAGGCGGACAAACTGAATTAAGTAAAGAAATGGAAATCGTTTAATGAAAAGACTGATTAATGCAGCGGAAAGGATATACCCTCTTGACCAACTTGATCTGAGAATGTCTGTTAACTGGCAGAGTGCTGAAAGCCCATATATGGGCTTCACTAGATACTACAGGCTGAGACAATGTCTACACTTTATTGGAGGAGGTTTCATATTGATCCGGATAAGAATAAGATTTTTTGTGAGGTATTGCTTGTTTATATTTGATTGGATAGTTCCTATAGGCACTACCCAATCAAATGTAACAGAGTTATGTATGATGTAAAGAAACATGTCGTAACCATATAGAATATACCCACAGTAGTTTGGTGTACCAGATGTTCACCACGATTCAACCGATGCTGATACCGACTGTGCTGTGTTTGTAAGTTGTTTGAGAGTCTGACATTTACCTGCCGCTGGTCGGTGGTTCTCTACACTCTATTGGAGGAGGTTTCATATTGATCCGGATAAGAATAAGATTTTTTTGTGAGGTATTGCTTGGTTATATTTGATTGGATAGTTCCTATAGGCACTACCCAATCAAATGTAACAGAGTTATGTATGATGTAAAGAAACATGTCGTAACCATATAGAATATACCCACAGTAGTTTGGTGTACCAGATGTTCACCACGATTCAACCGATGCTTATACCGACTATGCTGTGTTTGTAAGTTGTTTGAGAGTCTGACATTTACCTGCCGCTGGTCGGTGGTTCTCTACACTCTATTGGAGGAGGTTTCATATTGATCCGGATAAGAATAAGATTTTTTGTGAGGTATTGCTTGGTTATATTTGATTGGATAGTTCCTATAGGCACTACCCAATCAAATGTAACAGAGTTATGTATGATGTAAAGAAACATGTCGTAACCATACAGAATATACCCACAGTAGTTTGGTGTACCAGATGTTCACCACGATTCAACCGATGCTGATACCGACTGTGCTGTGTTTGTAAGTTGTTTGAGAGTCTGACATTTACCTGCCGCTGGTCGGTGGTTCTCTCCGGGTACTATGGCTTCCTCCATCCTCCATCCCCAAAACGTTTCAACACGAAATGGTCCTAGCTGTTGAAAATGTCGTTAAACTCCCAATAAATACACAAGTAATTTACTTCCGTTCACCGGAAGGAGACAAGGAAATAAGAATAAAATTTAGAACCCATTGCTCACAACCCCCTTCTTACCTGTTATCCGAAAGAATAATAGCCGTGAACAATAAATGTGTATTGTTTTTAAGAAGGGCCGGGCATTCTTAAAAGAATTAAAACGAATTAACGGAGATTCGTCAATAAAAACATTGAACCTGACATGACCAAGTATTTACATTGATTTTCCACCGACACAACCGTGCACATCGCGCTATTGTCGACGAGGAGTTATCCAGAACGACCAGGCACTGATCAGAAACTGTTCACAATATTCAATTGTTCCTCTCTCCAAAGTGATAAAATTACTTCATTTCTTAAGCATGAACCCTTTACCCAACGTAACGGCCAAAACCGGCCAGGGTTATTCACAAAAATGGCCAACTAATTTTCATTATCAAAAAATAGTTAGTCAAGAATTTTGTTTGCAAGTGTCGTCTGCTTTTCATGTTAGGAAAAGGGTTAAAACAAGGATTTAATGTAATGTGCTTTTTAAGTCAGATAATACACTCGACCCAGGATATTCGGTAAGTGAATGGTTGAGAGTTACGCCCTCGACAACGTTTATCCATTACGTTAGTGTCTTGTTACTACTTCTACGAGTACTACAATACAACCGCCATAATCTGGTCACTTTCCACGGGTGGACAATATTTCCACGAACGCAATAATATTAGATTCCAAACATTAATTATAGAAGTAAGCATCGAAAAATTAATTAATGAAGCACCGGGTACAACCCGGTGCTTCATTAATCAAAATTTTGCTGATGATGATTGTTATAACCTGGTAAACGCATGCGTGGATATCAGTGACTACACGTGGACTACGGCGACTGTAATGCACCACGATTTGAGACGCGGTTGCTCATTGATTAGCGTACGGACTTCTGATGGAAAGGTCCTACGTTCGAATCTCGATAAGGTTTCGTGACCTTGGTAGATGTTGCCGGATAGCAATGGGAAAGTATCCTAATAATCATAAACGAGCAACCTCCTACAGAAGGAAAGGAAGCAGTTATGTATTTCTTTAAACATTCCAGTTTTGCTCATCGATCGACAGGAAGGCATCATAAGGTCATCATAAACCTTAAATATGTTTACGACTACAATGACATTTTTCAAAGGTACCGAGGACAGACGTTTCCCTTTATTCGAAGCGAGCATGTGTTTTGAAAAGTTCCTTTGAATAAATGCTAACTTTACCTTCACATAATAAGAATGTTACTATCCAGTTCTTAGAAAGTTCACTTCACGGCCACAGCTTACTTTTCTCGAGCAAGTGGGTGGGTAGCTGTCGGAAATGTAAAGGATTTGCGATACCATTTAGGTTCGAATGCAGACTGCTTTGACCTAAACCAACCCATGTGAACATTGCAGCTTAACTGGAAAGAAAATCGGAACAAAAGCAGCTTTCTTACTATTGATCGACGTTCCGGCCTACAATAGCCTAACTTTGTGTACTGGCGACTTTGCTAAACTTTTTTCTGTCCCTCCATCCCGTCAAGTACCTTTGTAAGAAAATGTAGAAAATAGTTCACTGCTCGCATTCGAGTGCGATTTTTATCCTCGAGCTGGGCGCCCGGGGGGGGGGGGTGGGGGGTGGGGGGGGGGGGGGGGTTATAATACGCGCGACTCTCGAATCCGAGCAGTAAACTTTTGTATTTATTCTATTTTCCTTCTTAGTTGTTTTCCCTTTATAATTGATTCCGTGATTACTTTCAAAACATGTCAAAAACAAATAGTCCATCATCGCTGAGAGTGGAATAGGATGCTGGGAGTGAAATACTATTCTCAGCGAGTGTGAAGACGATTTGTTTTGGAGGAAGAAAAACGATTGAAAATAAAATAAAACATTTTATCCACTCAGTATTAACTGCCTCATAAAAATAGTACACCACGAAAAAACGAAAAAAAAAAACAGTTGTTGCCATATGATTTCTGCTTTCAAATTTTGGTTTTAGTTTCAGGTTTAATTTTCTTATAAGGACTGGCCAGTAGTTATAAAACTTCTGATAACGCCTCTTCATAGCCCAATCACGCGGATATATGGAATGATTTCCATAGCGGCAACTTCGTGGCCCCACTCTTCTCGAATATAACGAAGCGGTTTTCCGCTTGCTCGAAGTGTATCTCTCTGTCTGCACATGACACAACCCATTTATCGATAGAACGTATCCAACCCACAACTTATGCCGGCAGATAATATTTGGAAACATCGAGAACTTTCCCGATCATGGATCGATCCCGGGACCTTTGACACGACAGATGACCGCACTAGACTCTCAAATTTTGGGTTTTTGCAACCATCGTCAAGTTTCGCACTCAATAAAAAGACATTTTTACTTGGCTGCAACTTTGTATTTGTGACTCTAACAATTTTCATCAGACAGCTATTACCGGACTTTTGAATATTTTTCAAAACATCCTCAAATTTTATCGTCATAGATATTGACTCTTGGGAAAGGTATCTCCCCTTGTAAACACTGGAGTCCAGCTGTAATCCAATTAACATTGAACCTCTGAAAAGTGTGAATGAAATCTTGATCGCCAGGGAATATTTGTCGGAAGCGGAGAAATCAGCTGAGAATGAACCGGCCAGCGCTATACACGAAAATCGGCATTCAATTTTTTTATATTTTCATTTTTTGCTTCCAAAACATAGGTTGTGGCCTCTCATTGGAACGAGCCCGTCGCGCTCGTCCCAATGAGGGGTCTTAACCTATGTTTTGGAAGCCAAAAAATGAATTTTTAGTTTTACGAGGATTTTTTTTTCTAGTTGACCAGAAAATAATTAAGACGCTTAGGGGTTATCGCACCTATCTGATATTGTGGACTGCGGTTTTAACTGTTTCTTTGATTTAACATCAAAGGGGGGAAAATGGGCAAATGTCAGCTTGTATATTTTATATAGTTAGATAGGACAATACCTATATTATATGCCGGTATGCGCACAGCATTGCTAATATGAAGCAAAAAAAAAATATATATTAACTGCTAAAAGTTGACGAAAATGCAATTTTCTATCATTTTACATGGAATTATACTGGAAATAACAGTAGCATTTTAAATCAACGTGGGAAAAAACTAGGTCGAATGAAATCGTTCGATAATATCAGCAACGGAGAGCACATATATTGTTCTCAAAGGACTGATGAGCACAGTGAATATAACTTTCATAGGTTTTATATAATTTTTATAAATATAAAAATTACACATTCAATTAGTGTTAATTTTTGCCAGCCAATTCTTAGCAATCAGGGGAGATAACCTTTTCGTAAATCGAGGTGAATGACGAGAAAAGTTGACCATGAACAGACACTTTAACATTTTTCGTGATGGTTCGAATTGCTATATACATTGAGTATAGGACAAGTGCCCCCAGGACAAGTGTCCCCAGTCCAATTATAGCCAGTTGGACAACTGCCCCAGTGAAGTTATCACCTAGGATTTGTGCCCCAATGAGAATGTGAGCTAGGGAAACGACCCAACAAATTGTTGTATGGATCACAGAATTGCCAGCTAGTAATGCTAAAAAAATACAGTTAAAACTAGAAGTCCTGTCATGAACTGTGCGCTTATACAGGCTTAATTGCGCGTAGGAATTGTGCGTAGAAATTGAGCGCAATTGCCATATCGAATGGCAACCAAAGCACGGCAGGTTCTCCTGGGTACTCATAGCAAACACGGGCAATGTTTCTGCCAATGGACCTCCGGGTTACCCGGAGGTCCATTGGCTGAAACATTGCTTGTGCACGGGCCATATGTACTGAATGTGATAGCCTTACTATGGTTATAACGCGTAGATGAACGCACAGATTGACGTGCTATTTGTGCGCATTTCATGACAGGACTTCTAGTTTTAGCTGTAGATTAGATATTATAACATAAAATTCATTAAAATGGGAGGCTATAATATTAAATTGACTTGAAATTAAATAATCACACAGGCTGTGTTAACTAATGTTAACTCACACAGTTCGAGGTCAAAGAGGTACTCTAAGATTACAAAGAAACATCTCACCCAAATATGCAATAACAATATGGAATGTATTTGAAGAGACAATGTCTGATGGTTACAGAAGAAACAATATTTGTAAATCCTGGAACAATTCTTTTAGTCACTTACTGGGCCATAAGAATCCAGGACTTTGGCATGCAATTAAATGTATACAAAGAGATCAGCTTTGTGCCCTCACAGAAACTGAACGTTTGAGACTTGGTGAACCTACAAGAAAACGTGTCCGAAAGGACACAAAGTAGCTTCAAGCTCGTGTAAAAACATCGCAGCTGTTAGTTGCTGCATTAAGTTTCAACTTAAACAGTTATGTAAATTAACACTGTACAATACCATATTATACCAGTTAGTGCTTGACAACATTTTATGCAGATGTAATACTTTTGACATGTTTTGATGTTAATAAATTTTGTAACAGAATTTTGAGCCTTTTTTGAAATTCTGTATTCATATTTCAAATAAAATGTAAAATCTGATAATTTGGGGGCAGTTTTCCCAGCTGACATTCTGATTTGGGGGGGGGGGGGGAGGGGGCACATATCCTAGGTGTAAATTCCATTGGGGGTAGTTTTCCTAGCTGACATTTTGACTGGGGGACACATATCCTAGGTGACAGCTTCATTGGGGGCAGTTGTCCAACTGGCTGTTATTGACCACTACACTACCCCTGTCAGCAATTTACTTAAAAAAGCTAAAACTCAGTCAATCGGAGTCTTTCAATTTCAGTTTCAGAATAGAAGCTTAACCCTTTGAAACCGAGTAGTTCTTTTTTCTGGCCCAGAAGCATGATACGTCATAACTTCATTAATAGCCCAAGAACATTACGTTTCACTAGGGAAAAAAATCGGAGAAAGCTGATTTTTTCAGGGAATGTCGAGTACATGTCACTGAACGATTAGACAAAAGTCCCCTAAAATCCCAGTTGAGCTTTTTTTTCTACAGCCTTTTTTCGAAAACGCGTTTGAAAAAAATCAAAAAAAATCGCACGAACTTTGTAACCTCGAATTGATCCAACTGTATTTTTTGTTTACGCGTATTTCGAGCTACATAATGTCTAATATACATTTACCTAGAGGAAAATGTGCATTCTTTGACAATTTCTGCGAAAAATTATTGAAAATTCACAAAAAAGTATCGGATTTACGCAAAAAATGACGGTTTTCCTAACGGATTTGCCCAAAGGGTCGTAGTACAGAACGGGATGTTAGTTGGACAGACGATAAAAAATCCACCACCATTTGAAGACTTTTATCATTGCTTACAAAATAGACATTATGGAAGACCCCCTCTGCTTCTGGCCGAGTTCCCCTTTTGGCATAAAATTCGTCAGCATGAGAACTCAACTATTTTCGGGCTTGGGACCGAACAGACACGTCTGTGTCTGGCAGCATTAGATCAATAAATAATATTTACAGAATGTACAAAAATCAATAAATAATATTTACAGAATGTACAAATCAATCAACATGGATTAAGTTACATTGACTATTATCAACGCTATATACAGAAATGACATGACCTATATACATATTATTCATCGAATCAGAAATTTCCGACAGGACAGTGTTTCTCTGGTTGTTACAAGAATCCGAACTGCAATTACACAAACCTGAGCAAGAGAGTCCTGCCTTCTTACACCCACACCTTTTTGTACAAGCACTCTTGCAACCACAACTGATCAGATTCAGTAGGTTATCGGGGGCACATGGATTTGTGGCTGCAGTCGGTACAAGAAGTCCATTGTCTAGCGACCACCCCCAATCCGTCGGAGGAAGCGAAGTGCCCAGCCATTGTTGGACCTGGAGATAACATCTGTAGACATGTTGTTGTGCAGCATCGCTGCTTGGTGGGAGTGAGGCTAGGTCGATGGGTTTATTCAGTTTAGATTTTGCTACATAACGCTTGTAAGTGACATATCTATATTGGTCGAGAGAGGAAACAGTTTTACTCCCGTATAAGATCAGGAGAAGTTGTTCTCCGGCAGCGGCTACTGCACTTGGTGTACTGTCATCCGCCAAAATTGTGTTGACATACTGTTGTGAGTCGCTAGTAACATCGGAGACAATTGTACTGAATACTTTCTTCTTACCAACTCGAAAGAGTGCAGAAGTAGTGTCACAACCACTTATAGAATGTGCTACAAGGAGGTTGCTTCTATGGTCACCCATTTTGGTTGCTATTTCACTAACTGAAACTAGTAAGTTTGGGGTAATGGAATACATCATGTGAATATTACATCCCGTTTGAACTCGAGAGGTAAGAATGACTAACAAGTCTGTGTCTGTTCCCACAACGACAACATTGTTGTCATCTTGAGCGATGTCAAGTGCAGTTTCGGCTATCAGTACATCAGCATCAGCCTCGGCCTGCTTGGACTGAATATTGATAGCAGATAGCTCCTGCATTATAAGATCGATCAGTTGGGTTTTGTTCTTGGCATTTGCAAGGAAATCGGATTGGGGTGTGGTGGCTGGTAACTCGGGTGAGATATTGATATCAATGGAATACCTGTCTTTAGATCTACGGGCTTGTTCCATGCCCTTTGTCGACATTGTACAAGCATAACCATCAAAAACAACCACGACGTTCGCCCCAAAATGTCTCACTAGATAATTGGAATATGATGTACATATGTCCTTATATGACGACTGTTTAGGCCATACAACTGCCCTCAATAAAAATCCACCATCTAAAACAAACAGAGAATGTTCTGGGATTTTAGTTTGCTCGGAACCGTATGTTTTGAGGATCTTAGCGAGCGTGCTTTTCTGTGTCTTCCTCATTCCAGCAGAATCAAACAATGCTGGTGGTTTCGGGGCGAGTTCATATTTGAGATACTCTTCCATCTCTGCTTGTGACTGAATAACACATGTGATGCGGTTGAACAGAATTGTGGGGTCAATCACTACCTTACTTCCACGGACTTTGATGCTATTTGACATCGATGCGAAAGACTTCACAGTGTCAACACGTCGTAGTTTGATGCTGTTGAACGTTTTGCTTACAACATTCGATACGCAACATTCACCAATTTTGCGAACTTGGTCACAGTTCACAGTTTCGTCGGCCACAAGCCCGGTCGCTATAGAGACTAATTGTAGTGGATCTCTATTCTGAAAGGGGGAATGCACTCTGAGCCAGTTCAATAATTTGGTGATATCATTGGCATCAGTCAATTGTGAACTTTGACGATGTTTTTCGCCATGACCAGTGTGAACATGAACAAAATTTTCGAGAGTATTACATATCGGAAGGCAAAGAGGTAGTCCATGTACCCATTTCGCAACAGTGCTATCGGTTATTCCCCTGCCATGTGTGTGACCACCAGGGAGCTTGAACATTCTCATTAAACACTGCTCTATGGTCTGATCAGAATATATCCCGTCCCAGAATTTATCTGAGCGCCTTATGGTAAAGTAACCTTTCTCAGTGAACAACTTCAAATCATCCTGTTGCATTATTTCTGTTAGCTCATTCATCTGCTGCAAATAGAGATGAGAACTTTTTGCATATGCAAAATGACCACCTGCGTGAAATACTGGAATCATATTGCGAACACAATATGTGTGGAGTTCCCAGTCGCCTGTGCGCTCTGCTCTCAAGAACAACTGGAGAAGACCTATTTGCTCGTAGTATTGTACCCAAAGCTTTCCTGTGCGTCCTACGGACGCATTCTGGAGCAGTTCGTGTAATTTTGACAGTAGATGGTTGTCACTTTCTTGATTGACAGCGTCAGCTGTTGTACAGTCACCTCTGGCAAGTCCACGGAATATTTCATTGACTTCTTCTGTGCAGTCTATGTTATCTAATGTTCGGCTTTCTTCAAACACAAGTTTTGTAATGGCAATTTGTGTTAGCAAATGGGCACGAACTGCTCTTGAATATGCATGACCACTGATCAAATGATGGATTGACCCACCAGCATAAACAGTCCCCCAAAGTTCATCCAAGCCGCTACCAGCCATGATCGAACCAATTACCCCGAAATATGACATAATCATACGGAAGCCGTCGAGTCTAACGAAAACTTTTGTCAACTTATCTGACGAAGACACAATCTCCACTGCTTTGATATAAAGTGGTTGGTCAAACGTCACTGGACAAACGTTCAGTCCCTGTTTCTCACATTCAGTTTGCGCAAACATGAGAGCAGTGTAAATTGTGCTCGGGTTGGATGGATCAAAATTAATAAAGGGAAGTATCTCGACATCACTTGTTTCATAATCATCTGATGATGTGACAATGTGTGTATATCCAGCCCAAGATGGGCAAGGTACTCTCAGTACATGCGTCAAAGACCAAAGACTGTCGACTGTTTTTGCGAGTTTCAAATTTTTCGGATCAGATTCACCCAAAGTTGATAAATCCTTCATCACAATTTCGTCAAGACCCGATTTGCTTGGTTTACTGTAACCTTGTGATTTAATCGAACATGGAAATTGAAACAATGATGCTATAATACGGTATTTGGATGAGAAAAGTCGATGCCGTTTGAATTTGAGTTTAGGGGGTATGGTTAATATTTCACACGTTTCACCAGTTCATTATGGAATAAATGACTATTGTTATATATCATTATAAAGCCACTGCTTTTCTGCAATTTTTGATATATAATTTAACTCCCAAAGTAGTCGTAGATTTGATTTAATGGACGTTGTGTACCGTTGTGTGTATGAAAACAATAAATTTGTTTTCGTAATTTTGTACATTTTCGTGAATATTTCACCATTGAGTGTGAGGATTGGTACAAAGTTGGCATTTTCTGTTGGGGATATGTATTCTCAATATAATTCAGCACGATATTTATGATTCTCACCCTACTAAGGCGAATAAGAATGAGAAATATGGAGCTGGGTCGATTTTTTTTAAAAAAATTTTTTTCATAAAAAAAACGCTATAACTAAAAAAAGCTCAACTCGGATTCGCGGGGACTTTTCACACTTTATCCGCAATGTGTGTCCCGGAAACATATAAAAAAAATCAGCTTTCTCCGATTTTTTTCCTTACTTTCTCATTTTTATGTCTAATGTGCCTGGACTATAAGTCGGATGGCTGTTGAGTGAATGTGTGGGGTAGACCCATTAATATTTTCAACGTGCCGCTCCACGGCTGCACGTTGAAAATATTGATTGATCTACACTCAAATAATGAATGTGGACATTTCCAATTGCTGCCATTGAACTGACATGGAATATACCATCAGTGTTCAAAGGGTTAACCCTTTACCTAACATGAAAAGCAGACGACACTTGCAAAAAAAATTCTTGAATATCTAATTTTTTTCATTTTTTGTCTCAAAAACATATGTTATGACCCCTCGTTGGAACGAGCTCGACGAGCTCGTTCCAACGAGGGGTCATAACCTATGTTTTTGAGACAAAAAATGAAAATATTTTGAAAATTAATTGGCGATTTTTTAGAATAGCGCTGGCCGGTTTTGGCCGTTACGTTAGGTAAAGGGTTAAAGTGTTCCCGCAAATATTATACATATGGATAACAAGCAGTTTGAAAATCAATACATCACACTTTGTTTGAAGTACTCACTGAGAGAGAAAGATAAACGTGAATTTTTCCTTGGGTTTCTATGAGAAGACATAATGTCCTGATGTGCGCCCTACTCAGATGAGATTTTAAAAAACATTACAGGAAGTTAGATGGATATAAACCGCACGAACCCTCGTATAATGCTCGTGATTGTTCACATTTGAATTAAATTGAATATGGGGGACAAAACGGTATGGGGATGTGTTAGTGGTGATGCACTATGATATATTTCGAAGATAATATTAGTTACCCCGTGTCTGATCACGTGGTACGGGTTTTTACCTACCCGAAGACAGCCGTATCCCACGAGGCCGAAGGCCGAATGGGATACGGCTGGCTTCGGGTAGGTAAAAACCCGTACCACGTGATCAGACACGGGGTAACGAATTTATCTATTGACTTTCCGTTTTAGAAGCACAATCTATTTCATGTGTGAACACACACAGCATGAGATCTTTTATCGTCCATTGTTGAGCCATACAGGTTTCTGTGGAATTTTTGTGCAAAAGAGTTTTTGTGAAAATATGCCGATATGACTAGTATAAAAAAATTATTGAATTTCTTTTTTTCTTTTTTGTCTCAAAAACATAGCTTAGGAACCCCACAATGGAGGGTACTCGACAAGCTCATTCTAATAAGGAGTCATGAGCTATATTTTGGAGATAAAAAAAAATATAATACATGTACACTGTAAAACTGGAATGACGCGTCTTCTATGGGGTATGGACAATTTGCAGATTTCGGAACGAGGCTTCCACTGGGTATGGGAAATTTGTCAGTGGCTTGGCGGACGTATCGTGGGTTTCTATGAATATGGTCTCATACCACGTATCTATCAACCAGTCAAATCAAAAAAATCACGTTAGTCAATATATAAATAAGCATATGAGTTGTGCGTCACACAATTCTGGACAACGAAACAATATTTCATATTATTCACTGTCGGAGATTTTACAGGTATAGGCGCTTTAAATCCTTTAATCGACGTACACTTCATCAAAATTTACAATATTAATTAGTTTTTTCAATGTTTTCCAAACATTTCAACAAAACCATGTCATATGACCCCATCATTGGGACGAGCTCCACGAGCTCGTTCCAATGAGGGGGTCACGTGATATGGTTGTGTTGAAATGTTTTGAACAATATTTTTTTGCAACTGATTAATATGTAAATTATGCGGGCGGATGCAGTCGAGAAGTTATTTATTTATTGGGGCTTAATGACAGTTTCGACAGTCAGGATCATCTCGTGCCAGACAGTTTTACGGTTGGAGGAAGCCGGAGTACCCGGATAGAACCGGTGATCGGATACTAAGGAACAGGACACTAAGATACAGGACACTAAGAAACAATTTTGGGTAGGACAATAGGAAACAGGACACTAAGAAACACTTGTTTCATTATTTTAACCCTTTACCTAACGTAACGGCCAAAACCGGCCAGCGCTATTCTCAAAAATCGCCTATTAATTTTCATTATTTTTTCATTTTTTGTCTCAAAAACATAGGTTATGACCCCTCGTTGGAACGAGCTCGTTCCAACGAGGGGTCATAACCTATGTTTTTGAGACAAAAAATGAAAAAAATTAGTTATTCAAGAATTATTTTTGCAAGTGTCGTCTGCTTTTCATGTTAGGTAAAGGGTTAACCAATAATTTATTCTCAAAAATTTGAATAAAAATTGTCTGAAAGGCAATTTTGAATCAAATTGATGGAAACAATTTTTTTCTGAACCGATAAAAATGCTAAAATATGTATTTGTACAATCATTCATCCAAATTGCATATGGTCTAACAAGCTAACTATAAAAACAATGTAGCTGAGGGTAATTATTGTACAAACACACACAAGCTGATCATAAATCTTAAGCACTCTTTGTTGTCATTACTATTAATTTATTCATTTACATGTGTTTAATTTTTTTATCTACCTATTATTTTTTAGTACATAGTAAATATTACAACTTAATAAATATGTTAAAATTTGTATCTTGGATTATTTTCTGTCAGGAGATATAACAATATGTATTTAGTAATAATTTAAATACAAAATGGTAAATAATAATGATAAATAAACAAAAACAATTAAAATATAATTAAACATATTTAATTAACTAAATATTTTAATGGGAATTATTTGGAAATGGTTATTTCCTAAATATAGTAACTTTCAAAATGAAAAACATGTGTTTCGTAGTGTCCGTTTCTTAGTGTCCTGTTTCTTAGTGTCCATTTCTTAGTGTCCTGTTTCTTAGTGTCCATTTCTTAGTGTCCTGTTTCTTAGTGTCCATTTCTTAGTGTCCTGTTTCTTAGTGTCCTGTTTCCTAGTGTCCTACAACCGATCGAACCACCGGTCAAAGACGAGCAACTGTCAGACTCCCCAACGTACTAACTCCCCACAAGCAAGGTTAGTATTGGTTTAAGAGAAGTGTACCGTCGACGTGCAGTACACCTTAGTACACAGTGCCACCGTTCCACCAAGTAGGGAGTCGGGATGAAGTGTCTTGCACAAAGACACTACGCAGTTACCATTGGCTGGGATCGAACTGTGGACCTTTCGGTTTGAAGTTCTATGCCATAACAAGGGAGCGACCACGCTCCCAGCGATCGGTTAGGAAAAGAGTTAGTACTGTTCCCACCTACAATATCTCCACTTATATCGCCTTTTCAAGGGAAAGTTAATTGTTGAATCTTTCTAGAATCGACATAGCAGATGGTTACAAAAAGATTCAGCGACGCACTTTACATTTTGTCAACCCAATGGTCTGTGGAACTGTTAAATTTCCCTATTCATCGATTTATCGCAAAACAAGACATATTATCTATTACATAAACAGGAAGCACATTCATGTCTGAGTACTTGGTAAGGCGGGTCACACCACCGTACGCCTGGAATCAGGTTTTTGATACGACAGTCGTATACGTCATTGGATTCAAATGAAAACTATAGCTTTCCGTAGTGGTGGTCACACCTAGGAGTACGATAAAATATTTTCGCTCCTATCGGTCCGAATAAAATGGAACAGGTCATGGTCAAACCAAAGTATCACAAACCACATAATTATGCATGTATTACATCATTTTTCTGATTTCTGGAAGTGTTGTGTAGAAGGTAGGCGTGCATCTTTGTTACTCGTGTCTTATATTTTCCCCAGTACGGTAGTGAAGTTATGAATATTATGCAGATGGTTAATTTTCAAGAGGTTTAACGTCTGCATCACTACCGCCTCCAATATTTTGATTTTTTAATTCCAATTTTTATTGAAAATTAAGATAATTTTATAAAATCATAATCTCAATACAGGGGTTCAACCATGATTTAGTCCCATTTTCATGATATTTCAGTTTATACCTGCGCCTTACAGAGAGCTTTGACGCAATGGAAACGTACATATGGTGTGACCATACAACGATGCTCATCGCAGAGAAATACGTGTACCATAGACGGACTATAAAATCGAATGTGATGGTGTGATCGCCGCTTAAAAATGATAAATGAAAGATCAAAGTCAAAGAGAATAATCAAATTTCAATTCTGTTTTAACATTTTGGTTAAATTGCTTCTAAGTGAGGAACACGCACTGATCTCTGCACCATTGCGTTGCTAGAATGCTCACACGTGGAAAAGTATCACATCTGCCGTCATATTGTGGGGATGGGGAGGGGGCAATCGTGGCTAAAACTTGACAATGCTAAAAAAAAGTTTTTCAATTTTCTGACTCCTCACAATTGCCCGCCGTGTTTTTACAGTACAGTCTCCGTGGACGGATCATAATCCACGCGTGGGCAGTGATACGCTTACCAGGTAAAAAAAAATCATCAGCAGCAAAATTTTAATTAATGAAGCACCGGGTTCTACCCGGTGCTTCATTAACTAAATTTTTGATGATTATTCTTGTAATTAGTGTTTGTAATATAATATTATTGCGTCCGTGGAAAGTGACCAGTCCACGGCTGCCGTACTGTAGAATACAGTTTGATTACTGCGAAAAATGAATATGGTGATGCTCTGCACATTTTTCGCGGCGAATTGAATGTTACAATATATTGACGGAAACAAGTACCTCATACTGAAAGATGATACTGTGTTAGAAGTCTTTTTGCTTGGTAAACACTATTACGTTTAAAGGAATGAACAGTGTTACCCTGTCTGTGACAACAGTCACGACTCAACAACTTTAACGTCATCAAAAGTCACCGATGGGAGAAGTTACCGTGTTGATTGACTTGGCGCCAAATTTGAGTTGCGACGTTTTTACTGACGTTCCATTAATCTAGCTGTGTAGAGTGAAGCAGGGATGTTTATAATTAATTAGTAAACAAATATATCTGTGAGTATTGATAATGTCATTAAAGATTCGATCCTGTCAAGTCTTGACTGAGAACATTCCTTGCGTTGATTCAAAGACAACAAACGTTTATTGTATTTTCTAGATTCAATCGGCTGGAACTTTTCAGTTGGTTGTCGGTTCGCTTTTTGGACCAACTGAAATATTCAAGCTGATTGAATCTGAAAGTAGGCGATGTTCTACTTTAGAGATTGACTGGTTCCAAGAATAACAGCGTCAGATTATTTCCCTAATTTGACTGGTTTCGATCCCCGTCCGGGACGACCCGCGTTGTGTCCTTAGGCAAGGCACTTTATCCCGATTGCCTACACGGAGACACGATAACGCCGTATACTAAGGCGTACTGCACGTCGATGGTGCACATGTCTTCAACCGCTGTAACCATGCTTGAGCGGAGTTTGAACAGAGTTAGAATGTTGAGGAGCTGACAGTTACTCGTCGATGCTCTGTGGTTCTCTCCGGGTACTCCGGCTTCCTCCGCCCGTAAAACTGCCACGGTCAGGATTAGCCATTGTGCATAAATATGTGACCTTAAACACCAGTAAATAAATAAATACATAAATTTGACTGGCGGCTTAACAGCTTGATATTCTTCATGAATTACAAAGAAGACAAATAAAACAGTTCAGGAAAACTGCACGACTCGTCTATAAATCCAATCAGACTCCTCTTTACCCATTACCTTACATGAAAAGAAGACGACCCTTGCAGAAACAACTAATTTCTTTCATTTTTTTCTCAAAAACATAGGTTATGACCCCTCATTGGAACGAGCTCGTTCCAACGAGAGGTCATAACCTATGGTTTTGAGACAAAAATAATGAAAATTAATTGGCAATTTTTGAGAATAGCGCTGGCCGGTTTTGGCCATTACGTTGGGTAAAGGGTTAAAAAACGTATCGGAAAATCGTATTGGACGACTTATCTAAATTTCCTACAATATTTGTCATGGTGGTTAACTCTTAACCTGCTGAGTGTTTTCAAAATATTTTTCATCAAATTTAGTCATGGTTGTTTCGAAGCAGCCAAGACTAGATTTGAGGAAACATTCATCCAAATTTAACTCAAGAAAATCATTGTTGAAAATATATATTCAGTTTACAGGAGTAAAATTTGATTAAATGTGTCAAAATTTATACTTATTTCAGCGGCAAGAGAAACCCTGTCTTGAACAGGAATATCCGCCCGCAGCATACACGGAGTTAAATGTTAGAGAAAATGAAATTCGAACAGCTGTGCCCGAGATTGTAAAATACATTTTGTTATCGTTTTAGATCCATGCACGCTGAGTGTGACGAAATGTATATTCGGTACTCATACAATCTTGATATTAAATAATATTGGTGCATGATCCCAGCTTTGAGGCACAGGGATCTCAATCAATGGGAGATCTGTGGGGATGTAAGTGCATGACTGTTATAAGTTATTCTGTTTGTTGACAGGGGGCATGGTCTCACGTTCCCTGCATAAAATTTATATTCAACCGAGGCGTCAGCCGAGGTTGAATATATGCTTCATGCGGGGAACGTGAGACCATGTCTGTCAACAAACAGAATAACGTATATGACCCGTTCTTACACAAGTAAAATTGAATTGGAAAAACAATCTTTTATTTTATTGCAATCTTAAATAACAAAAACACCGCCGTGAGCCTCTTCGTTTGTGAACAGCGAATATTAGAAAGCAGACGTTGTTTCGGCAAGGTGTTAATTCGTTTCAGTTTATGTTACAGTAAATGCATGAAAAGAGACCTAATAATCTAATCGGTTTCATAAATACTTACCCATGTTTACATAACTAATCTGTTTGTATGTAATAACGGTACTTTTGTGTGTATTTTACTTCAGTTAAATGTATTTGTCTCAGTTGATTTCAATTGAAAAAAAAGACATTGCGATGAACCGTTGCTTATGGCAACGAGATGCTTTTCTTGACAGTGGGCATAAGAATCGCTGACAGTAGACATATGCGCGTGCCCGGCGACATAAAATAAAATCAACGAGGCATTGACCAATCACTGCAAGGTATTGTGGTTGGTATCGGGACATAATATTATATCGCTTTTTCAAGCTGAAATTTCACCAGGGATTTTGTTCTATGTCTGAGACTGAACTGAAAATTCCAAAGTTGTCTGAAGTCGCCCCCGATGGGAATCGACCTCGGGGTTACGGCATCGATTCTCTTTGCCCTAAATGTTATGCCTCCATACCAACTTAGCTTATGACAACGAATGAAGAATCTCCTGGTATTCTTCTTCTCCTATCAGGTCTCCTGTTCAGAAGACTTGGTGAAAGAAGAAGAGTTCAAGAGGTGACAATTGGTAGAATTTTTGAGAACATGTCGACAATTCGAAAATATCCGACTCAGTGCAATTCGACTCAAATCATCTGAATGGTTTCTGTTTTTTAAACAATATTTTATTTCTCTATACTAGAAATGGGTTTGGTAAACAGACTGAGCCTATATAATACCTTACCCATCACAACAAAAATTACAACACATCCAGTGCAAGTGCAACAAGATAAGAGAATGGAGAAATAGGTACTCACTCGACGTGTATTTTATACTTTTCCTTTATTTCAATATAAAAATTGTTTGAGTTGTGTGATTGTGTGAGGACATGCGTGTATTAACATTATTGAGTCCAACGATATCAGCACACACATGACACATGTCTCCCATAGGAACACAGTAAATATGTCCTACTTAACTACCCGGGGTTTCCGCAAGATATGCACCGAGCCACCGACATTACCCATACATGCATATGCACATGTTCGTATATATTTACTCACACAAGGAATAAGAAGTAACCTACTAACGTGGTTTCAAAGCAACCCAACTAATCGCACACAGTCTATAGCCGTAAAGGGTGAAAAATCCAAAAATCTAACCATTAAAGCTGGTGTGTCACAAGAATCCGTTTAGGCCCTCTTTTGTTTAATATCTATGTAAATGACATTGTTAAAGATATTGCGTCCAATATTAGGCTTTATGCCGATTATACGACACTTTATCAAGTAAGTGAAGATGTAGAATTTGAAGTAGAAGTTTTGAATAATGACCTGAGAAAAAATGCCAGAGGTTCTAAACATGGCAGGTCTTATTTAATCCACAAAAGACTGAATCAATGTACATTCCTGGTAAAGTAAACCTCACGTCTCATCCCCATCTTTACCGTCTAGGAGAGCACATAGAAGACGGACACCCATAAACATTTTGTGCTGATCCTTTTAAAAACAAGACAATGGGATATACAATATGGCCGCCGTGGACTGCTCACTTTCCACGGGTGGGCAATATGTCCACGGGCGCAATAATATTAGATTCTAAACACTAATTATAGAAATAGTCATCAAAAATTTCATTAATTAAAATTTTGCTGCTGATGATTTTTATTACCTGCTAAAAGGCAGCGTGGACATTACTGTCCGCGAGTGGATTACGACCAGTTCACGCCGACTGTACGGTAGAGAGCCTTAGAAATAAAGTCAGCCCTATGATAAACTGTAGAAGAATTTTAAAATACAGACCCTTCAGACAGACAGACATTAGGAACACTGTATAAACATTTCATTCTCCCTCTGATTTTGCGGATATTATATGGCATGGTTGCACAGAGACTAAATCAACGCTCCTAGAAAATCTACACTTGGATGCTCTATGAGCTATAATACGGGAAACTGGGGGCGGGGGGGGGGGGGGATTCTGGATTCATACCGGTGAAAGAAATCAGAAAACGTCACAAGTTAGTAGCTTTGTACAAAACCATGTTCACACACGTGCCAAACTACATTAGCCTGCTCTTTCCGCAGTCCTTTATCAGAAATGACTTAATACACGCCAAGATCTTCAAGCTTGCTGAGGGAGCTTAAATGGAATACTAATGGTTTTCTAACTTGCCTTTGTCATCAGCGTTGAACAGGATAAGTGTTAATCTGCAGAACTGTATTTAAGAAGAAACTTATAACTAATGGCAATGTCATTCTTGAGTTTTATTGTGTGGGTGGCAGAAGGAAACAACTGTTTCACTTCAAGCTATTTAAATTGTAGTGGTTTAAATGGACATAAATTCGATAGATTCATTAGTGACAATCATTCTTGCAGTTGTGGTCACTTATATGAAGATATTGAACCCTACCTATTAACTGGTAGAGTGCCGGAAGCCCATACTTGGGCTTTATTCTGAAGTGCAGGTACCCCAACTTGAAGGCTTCATATTTTGTTGATGCGCTCCATTTTATCTTCGGATTGAAACTATTTTGTCTGTTTGGATTTTCTTTGTTAAAATTTATGGGAGAGTGCCCATAGACATGGCTCACACGGCCCATAGGCATTCTCGCACAAATTGTATCAAGGACAAAACTTGTGAACAAATTTTGTCAACTAAAAATAAATTAGCACTTTACCAGTTAATGTGTCTCTACACAGAAGAAAGAAATTTGCTTTTCACAAAATTGGGCCACACACTAACATTACTCTTATGTTATATGGTGATCCAGATAAAACAGCTTTGGGAAATGTTAATATATTCAGTGTGGTACAAGAATATACTACGAAAACAATGTGATACGAATGAATAATTATTAACCAGTGGAAATAAAACCTGACAACACCTTTGTCATGTAGGGCGGAAGTGAATTTTTGCTTTGTCACTGTTGGGTTGAACTCGGAGTGGGTATTTCACTTACAATTTCTTTGGGCGCATGAGGGTCGATTACGAATATTTCGGCTCATTAACCACTGGATGTAAGGCAGTGGTCTATGGACTGCGAAACTGCGGATGATTCCTATGTTTTGTACTCGGAGATTTGGTGCTTTCGTCAAGTAATAATCTCATGATTTTTTATAGTGACCCTCACCCCATCCCACGCGTACAGGAGGCCTATTATACTTTGACATGTACACAAAAATGCCTCCATGCCCGATAGTCAATAGATATACAACAGTTGACGAGATATATATAGAACATACCCATAGTAGCTTGGTGTACCAAATGTTCACCGCGAGTGGTGAACATTTGGTACACCAAGCTACTTTGGATGTGTTTTATTTATACCATGGTCGTCAGATTATTAAGAGTCGCTATTATTTTTCTCGATTTTACTGAGCAGCAGCCGCACATACGTGCGAATTTGTTTTTGTTTACATGAACATCGATGGGAGGTACTTCCGCTGTCAGTTTTATCACCGAAACGAAATAGAAAAAATAAACAGGGCCTTTTTCATTCTAATAACACAATGACATACTATTTCGCGCTATGGATGCTTTATTAACATGGTGTTTCATGGGGTAAACTCATTTAAAAACGTAATAAATAATTGCCACTTTCATTTCACGCTTCACGAGGCGACGTGCGATAAACTTAGACAAGTTCGCATTCAGGTCGACGTCACCAAAGGACAACTTGGATGTAGTTCCACTGTAGGTGTAAATTTTAACTATTGAAATCCCATTGCTGGCGTGTTCACCACGGTTGGTGTATAAAGCTAAAATTTATGTCATAGGTTTTTCATATATAGTAGAATAGGCAATAATGGTATAAAATGCAGTACATTATTTATCTCTATTTCATTGCAGCTGTTTAGATTAGATTATTTTTCATATTAGCTACACTTGCAACATTGTAATGTGTTTTCTGTGTTAGGGTGCGGCAATAATATAGGCACTGAATGTTCTCCAAGCCCGATTTCAGTGACTTAAAGGAAATAAACATATTGTTTAAAAAAAAATAACAAAGGTTATCATTGAGAACATAGAAACGTGAAATCATTGACTATAATATTATAAAACAGCTATCGTTAGTTTATGTATGAAGTTTTACATTTTTGAATTACTGTCTTTGATTTACAACACGGCAAAATAAAAAAAGAAACTTCACATTATATGAACCTTGCAATCTGAAAGAAAACAAACACGACCGCGTCGTCCGCAAAGCTAGATTTGTACAGTGCGCAGACGAACCGTTAGTCTCTCAAAGGTCGTCTCGCCAACCCAGCCCAAAGCAAAAAGAGCCGACAGAAAACATTTTCCACGGTGATATAGTATAAGCACGCATATGTGTTTTGTTAGCCTGAGTCAACATTGCTTAAAGCTGGGCTGAAATTGTTTTCGAATTTCACCAACCGAGTCTCAGTTTGATATACACAATATTCAATCTCAATAAATGTGACGTTTTAAGCTGTGTGTACTCAACTCTTACATTGTTTGCTGTTAAAGTTTTCATAACAGATATCTCTCTCCTGTAAATTAAATAGAGAGTAATCGCTTGACTGGACTGGTTTCGTGAAATAAGTCATGAGAGGTGAGGGACGTTGTACAAACACGAGTGCGCGAGTCCCTCGCCTCGAATGAATTATTTCATGTAAATAGTCCAGTCAAGCGATTACTCTGTTTATTACTTTTAATTATTGACGATAATTATATTATTTAATCCTTTACCTAACGTAACGGTCAAAACCGGCCAGTTCTGTTCTCAAAAATCGCCAATTAATTTTCATTATTTTTTTTATTTTTTGTCTCTAAATCATAGGTTATGACCCCTCATTAGAACGAGCTCGTCGAGCTCGTTCCAATGAGGGGGTCATAACCTATGTCATTGAGATAAAAAATGAAAATAATAGTTATTCAAGAATTTTTTTTTCAAGTGTCGTCTGCTTTTCATGTTAGGTAAAGGGTTAGAAAAAACAATGAAGTCCCCATTACACCCACGGCAAAGCGTTTTGGTTTGCGCGCACGGATACATGACACAATTGTTGATTGCATAATTCACTTGTGAAGTTATCGTTTATAATCAAACAAGGAAATCCCAGAAAATCAAACTTGGGAAAGTAATAATATTCGTAACTCACCAGGTACCGCGAGAGGAATCAATAGGTCTATCCGAGGAAGCACTAGCAAACAGAGAATACCAATAGGGTATTTCAAATAGTGGAAAATGTGGTTGGAAGTTTCGTGGATGGACAACATCAAGGCAAGCTTCCTGGCCATGAGAAAAGTCTATAAGAAATTCGATGCCGGTATGGGCTGCATGTCTACCCACTTTGCGCGGAGATTGCGCACAGACGACTGATCACGTAATGTAACGTCCCTTTACTCACAGACATGTACAGATATTCTTTCGTGGTCCTTTATAGATATTACAATCAATAAATATTTAATTCACCTTGAAAACATCAAGATATTAGCTTAGTTAGTGGAACTTTGTGGCGTAATCTTAACAACATGGCTGTGGTGTGTTGTCATTCATACTTATTTACTAAACGAACATGTGTAATGGGATAGGTAATATCATCAGAGAGTTGGTCAAATCAAGTCTCGATTGAGAAATATTTCTTGTGTTCATTCAAAGAAAATGGATGTTTATGTCATGTTTAGATTTATTCGTCTGTAATATTTCAGCTGGTCGGAAAAGCGAACCACAGGTTCGCTTTTCCGACCAACTGAAATATTGCTGACGATTGAATCAAAAAGTAGGCGATGACCCAGGCCAGACGAGTTCCAGACCATAACACGCTTGGAATAGCATTAGAGTGATTGAGTACCTCGAAGCGCGTTTCTGTCTGTACATTTTCTATCCATATTTATCATTATTTATTAACCCTTTGAACTCTAGTGGTATCTTCCATGCCAGTTCAATGACAGCAATTTGAAGAGTTCATATTCATTATTTGGGGTAGACCAATCAATATTTTCAACGTGCAACCTCAGGGCTGCACGCTGAAAATATTGATTGGTCTACCCCACACATTTGCTGAACAGCCATTACATTACATTACATTACATTACATTACATTACATCAGACATTTAGTATAGCGCTCAAAATTGTACCACTGCCCCGAATAATTAGGGACAGGGCCACATTCTATGGCGCTTCATAGAAACATATAATACACATTTAATATATTTAAACATTACACATACATATTTAAAGGATGATAAAGAAGTATTCAGTTAACAGAAGTGTGGTGAATTTTGAAAACTTTCTTAAATAGATATTGTTTTAATAGTTTTTTGAATGTTTTCAGGTCTGGGCTCATTTTTATGTAACCTGGCAAGGAATTCCAGAGATTTGGGCCTACATAGCTGAAAGCTCTGTCTGCAAAAGTAATTTTCCTATTAAAAGGTTGTGCCAATTTCAGTGTAGTGCTAGATCTTGTGGCATAGGAGTTGGTAGAGAAGGTAATCAAATTCGCCAAATATTCAGGTGCCATGTTATTAATACACTTGAAGACTAGTACAAGGACTTTAAGTTGACATCTAACTGCGATTGGGAGAAAATGGCACTCTTGCAAGGCATCTGTAGAACTGGAGAATTTTGACCTATCCATTATGCTTTTGGCAGTGAGGTTCTGAATTCTCTGGAAGGGCTTCATTCTGCTTTGCGGCAGGTCCATCAAAAGGCTATTGCCGTAATCCATATGGGATATTATCAGGGCGTTGGCAGTTTTTAGGCATGCCTGTTTGGACACGTAGGGCCAAAGCTTTTTTTTTAAAATGAACATAGCATACGATGCTGCCCTGGTCAAATCCAGTCTCGATTGATTTGACCATCCTATTTAATGATGTTATGACGTATCATGCTCCTGGCCTGAAAAGCGGCCGCTGGTGTTCAAAGGGTTAAAAACAAGAGTATAAATGAACATTAAATTTTTCAGCTTTCATGAACTTTCATTTCTGAACTGGACGTCCAAATCCTTCTGCGGCTATGTATCCCAAGATAAAACCTCTTGTATCCCACGTGTTACATGTCGAAAGGCTTATCGCCATTTTTGGCGTTTTCGGTTTTAAATTTGCCCAATGTCGACAACATTGTGACCATAAAAGTGGGCAGAGAGTTTCGACGGAATCGCGATCAGATTGAAATTTAGGTAGCATTGCTGAATCTCGCTTGTCTGAAAGGAAATGCGTAAACGGTGGATCTGTGATGCTATTTTCGTGTGCCTTTCTTAATACCATCATGCTTTCGCGGTATTTTATTTAAGAAATCTCGACCCACCGTGTGTCGAAACCGAATCGCAATTATATCGTGAAAGAGGCCGTTTCAATGCTCAAGGTACTTTGGCCATTATTGATTTCAAATGTAACATGCTCAAATGTATGTAACCTGCAAACGTATTTCAAGGTTTGGAACTTCAAAGCGCATAGCTTATGTGCTTTTATGTACAGATGTCCTTGCTTCTTTAAAATCAAAAAATCACGTTCAATGGCCTTTCGTGATATGTATTAAATAAAACTTTTCTCTCCTTGAGTTCATTGTTCGTTGGGAGAAAATTAAATTGCTTCCGCCACACTTGCTGATTGACAAACAGTGTGTCTTAGAGCTCTAGGTGATGTAAAGTCCATAAGAACTGTATCGACGTATTTACCACCACACAAATTGAAAATCCCTGAGAAGACACGACGTACAACATTTAACAATCTAGTGAAGCAAATATGAAATGGTGTTGGTTTTGTTGCACTCTACAGCTGTGTACAGTCCTTATAAAGTGTGGTAAGTCTTTACGTAGTTGAATCAGTATTGTAGCCCCCGGGGAAGGGAATTGGAGGGACTCGTCCCCCGACACCTTTCATAAAAAATGCCGTCTTTATACATCCATGCTTGAAATCTCTAGAACTCATTCATGTGCTCTCACCCTCATATTTCTTGGGTCATTTTGCTATAGATAATCCTTCACTTTCTGGATACTCAAGTCTTCAGAAAGTATTGGACTCAAGGTGCACCAATTGGCACTGAAGGGTAATTTATTTTTCTCAGGGAAGCTACTAGACCACCTTCACCTACGGGGAATACATATAGGTTATTACAGTTAAAACTAGAAGTCCTGTCATGAAATGTGCACAAATAGCACGTCGATATGCGCGTTAATCTACGCTGATCATAGTAAGACTATCAAATTCTGAACATATGGCCTGTGCACAAGCAATGTTTCAGCCAATGGACCTCCGGGTAACCCGGAGGTCCATTGGCAGAAACATTGCCTGTGTTTGCTATGAGTAACCAGGAGAACCTGCCATGCTTTGGGTGCCATTCGACATGGCAGTTGCGCGCAATTCCTACGCGCAATTAAGCCTAGATAAGCGCGCAGTTCGTGACAGGACTTCTAGTTTTAATCTCGACTCTGGGCATATATCGACGAGTTCATTAGGACGAGTTGACCCTGGGGCGAGGTCGAATCTTCAATACACCATCTTGAAAACCCACTTGGTGGTAATAACAAATTTATGTGAAAATATTCTCTCCTTTCTTGACTTGTTCGCATATATTTTATCAATCGTTCGGCGTCTATGAATTGATTTTTTCATGAATGAAAATCATGACGTCATAGTAGTGCGTTCTTGCGCTATGCATTACGTAATCCCCATCCATTATACTACTTGTACAATAGCCGCTGAAGTGTATAACAGTGTTTCAGCTGTGTGTGTCTTTGTTTTAAGTTCCAGTTTTAACGCATGGTAGGCCTGTATAAAAATATCATCACAGCAAAAAATGATCTCGTCTAATTTATTCCGTTGGGTTGGTTAATTATGATTTGATTACTGTTATCAAAGACAGTGGCCTCAACATGTGTAAGTATTCATTTATTGGTGTTTTAAGGTCACATCCTTATGCACAATGGCTAATCATGACCGTGACAGTTTTACGGGTGGAGGAAGCCGGAGTACCCGGAGAGAACCACCGAGCAACGACGAGCAACTGTCAGCTCCTCATAATCGTAACTCCGCACTGCAGCACAGGCAGGTTCAGATTGGTTGGAGACATGCGCGCCATCGACGTGCAGTACGCCTTAGTACACGGCGCCATCGTGCCCCCATGTAGACAATCCTTTACCCAACGTAACGGCCAAAACCGGCCAGCGCTATTCTCAAAAATCACCAATTAATTTTCATTATTTTTTTCATTTTTTGTCTCAAAAACATAGGTTATGACCCCTCATTGGAACGAGCTCGTTGAGTTCGTTCCAATGAGGGGTCATTAACCTATGTTTTTGAGACAAAAAATGAAAAAAATTAGTTATTCAAGATTTTTTTTTGCAAGTGTCGTCTGCTTTTCATGTTAGGTAAAGGGTTAAGTGCCTTGCTCAAGGACACAACGCGGGAGTCCGAATCGATCACTCAGACGGCCACCCATTCGAGGACTAACCGGGCTCGACGTTGCTTAACTTCGGTGATCTGACGAGAACCGGTTACCGCAACGCTACCGCCCCCCCCCCCCCCCCCTCCTCAACATGTGTAATCAGTTTACGATGAGTACAGGTAAACAAACTTCTCTTTTTCTGAATCGAATGATCGCACGTGCGATTCCTCCTACCCTCAATACAGATTTGTATTTTGTCTGGACGTGTTTACTTGTTTTGGGAGAAATACGTTCTTGTTGTAAGATAAATACTCTTAACCCAGCACGAGGTGAAATATAGCTGGGGAAAGGAATCCCGCAACTCCATTTAGCCTGGTTACGCCCCCTGACTTGATTGGAGTGTTAAGCAACGTGAAGGAGTAATTACATACTATTCAAAAAAGTAGGGGATATCCAAACTGATGTTGATATTTCCGGAAAATGGTATTGGATACGCGTGACTGGATACATCAATATTTTACCAAGTTTAGTGTGGATCATGAATGTCACCGGCCCACGAAAACTTCGTGCAGGCTTTTCGCACGAGCGCTGCGTTAATGTCTGTGGAGTATTTTCATTTGTACTGGACAGGTTTTTTCGGAGGTCCCATTGTTCTTTTCTTGGTATAAACTCGTTCATCAACTGTTTCTGGTCGAAACGTAACTTTTGAGGTATGCGAAGACTGACACGTGACGAACGTTTACTTGACGTTGGCATGTTGGAAGCTGGCAACAGACAGACTGCAGTGGCTCAAATTCTCAACGTTTACTCAATCGGTGATTAGCAGGTTGTGGTCACGCTACCGCCATACAGGAAATGTTGATGACAGACGTCGGTCAGGTCGTCCAACGGCGACAACTGCAAACCAAGATAGTTTCATCCGAACCACAGCATTACGTAACCGTCACCAAAGTGCCTTAGAAATTGGACAGATTTCGGTCCAACCATCTGAAATCGACTCCACAGCTGGAATTTGTACGCTCGACGACCTCGAATAATTCCACGTTTGACTGAACGTCACATCGCAGCAAGGGACAATCGTCGGTGGAGCAGCGTCATGTTTTCCGATGAATCGAGGTACTCTCTCGACTTCCACGAAAGGCGAAACAGAGTATAGTGGCGGCGGAACGAACGATACCGTGACGTAACCGTTAGACAGCACAATCGTTTTGGTGGTGGATCGGTTATAGTGTGGGGAGGCATAACCATGACAAGCAAAACAGCATTACATGTCATCCAAGGGCGTATCACTGGGTAGTACTACCGTGGCAACGTGTTATCAGCTCATATGGTGCCATATGCGCGACGTAACGGTCGTCGATTCATTTTCCAAGATGACAGTGCAAGAGCACACAGGGCCCGTGTCGCCACAGATTTCCTCCAGGAACAGAACATCACTACACTGCCTTGGCCAGCACTAAGTCCAGACCTGTCACCAATCGAGCACGGCTGGGTTATGCTTGACAGGCGCCTGCGACAACGCCAACAGCCCCCCCTCCCCCCCCCCCCCCCACCAATGTCCAGGTACTCACAGCTGCACTGCAGGAAGAATGGAATAACATCAGTCAAGCTGATATTGGACGTTTGGTGAGGAGAATGCCACGTCGGACCCGCGCTTGTCTTATGAACCGAGGAGGATTTACAAGGTATTGAGATCTTGGACTGAATGTGGTAAATTCTCTGAGTGACCGTCCATGTCTTCGTCAGCTCAGTGCGTGGAATGCGTGCTTGTCAGACACCCAACTATCGCTGAAATCATTCACCAGATGTCACAGTGCAATGCATCAACTGTCTTTTTGATGAAAATATAGATATATTTTTTCATATATCTCACTTTTATCAAATATCCCCTACTTTTTTGAATCGTCTACTTAGTAATTCTACCCTCTTCCAAATATTTTTTTTCCGACGAACACCATGTTGAAGTTTTTCCTTTCTTTAAGCTTTAACTGACTGAATATTCTTCTCCACTTTGTACAAAGTTTATAGATCCCCCAGCTGTTGTACCCTTGCATTCCTCTTTCCTAACAAGAAATTTACCAACTCTTCACATTTGTGATTAATTTATCCACAGTCCCAAGGGTATGGTCGTCCTCTTGTTTTGCGTCACTGACTCATATCGTCAAAATAATCGACTTTCAATAAAGTTATCTCCCTTAAAATTATTAGACGGGCGAGGAAGGTCCAGTTAAGAACAAGTATGACATCAGTAGTAAATAAAGTTAAGTTTCCTGTTGTTACTTCTATTAAACGAAAACAACAGACAGCTCTCGGAGTTTTCGTTTATTAAAAATAACAGAAAAAGGAAACCTGGCTTTTAATGGCAAGCTAATTAGAAGCAACTACTTCACAGATAATCTGCATTAAGAATATCTATTATTATTACACACCCATTAAACTATAACCCTTTGTTACTTTTGTACGTAATATGACGTACGAAATCAAACAGCGCGTTGATACTTTGTGGTCATTTGTTTTGTTATTATTTTTCAATTTTTTAAAGTTTTAACCTCAATTCCTATTTTATCCCGAAAAGTGCTCAGTGACAACCGTTGAGCCAAATGTTATTGCAGCTTAAAATTCCAATATAATCCTGCTGTCAAGACTTCTGAACTGGTTGAATGCTAGAAGCCCTATTAAGGCTTTCACAATATGAGGATACCAGAGCAAAACCCACACTTTTCTTATATTTCATATTCATTCAAACATAAATAATATTTTGTTTATATAAATTTGTTTTATTACAAATTATTGGAGAGTGCCCGTGGCACTCTCCAATAATTTGTAAAAAACAAGTTTTGAAAATCAAAATTCAGACCACCAAAAATAATCTGGCCATCAACCAGAGAATCACTAATATGTGAAAAATATCTTGTTATTTGTACTTTCCGACATTTGACGTCGCATTTCGAAAAACGTTGAAGAATCTGAATTCCCAGTGACGTTTGGACGTCAGGATAATTAAAGTCTCAAAGGGTTAAACCCTTGTATTTAACGGAATCGCCACCATGACATATAGAGAATCTCCCATGAGTCCCCGATAAGTATGTAAAATATGAACCGAGTCCACTAAATTCGATTCGGGCCGAGCTTTAGCGAGGCCCAAATCGAATTTAGTGGACGAGGTTCATATTTTACATACTTATCGGGGACGAGTTTGAGATTCTTTTTATCACATCACCGTGATTTGTTTACATTCTGACAGAATTTGGTGAGCCTCCTTAACCCAAACCCACATTGCTACAATGTTTCGGCTTCCTTTGAATGCACTCGTAACCCAATCACGTTACTGGGGGCCAGCCACTTTCTCGCTTAAATATAGACCCGGTAAGGTTTAGGTACATCGGGTATCAATGACCAAAGGTTATTCATTTCTGATTTTCATGAGTTAGTAATAACAATATGAACAATATTTAATGATGATAATATTACAGCTCCATGCACATGACTTTATAAGAGACATTCGAAAAAGAAACGCTACTTTTTCTTTGGAATGTCGCGTGCTGGAGCCAGCAAAGGAAAGTTACGTCACGGTATCAATCACTGTCTGAATCAGTGTAAACAATTATCCTTCATCATTTCGCCTCAGCGTTAGCCAGGCTTTTATTCTCATGGACATGGATTTTGAAATTACCACCATAAATATTCCCTGAAAACATTGTGAACATTTCGCCGGTAGTAGGCGTGTGTTTTGCACCAACAGTACGTACAAATGTGTTATTTGTGGAATTGTATCCTGAGGTTAAGCTTCAAGTTGAACTTAGGCATTGTCGTCGGCAATGGCACCTGAGGCTGAGCCTGAGAGTAAGACTGGGATCTACAGTCGGATTCAACATGACATTCATTCGTACTTGAGAGATTATTAAGTTCATTGGAAGTGTCACTTAAAATACGGGAAATGTTTTTGTGCTGATTTTCATTTATGTGGCTATAATTATTGATGGAAGCAATGTTCTTATGCCCTGTTATCTGCATTATGTGATGGGCTGGAATTTCTGATTCACTCAACTTTTGGACCAAGTGTTTTCTAGCACTGTGATTTGTGAGGCGTTTTTGAGTGGAAAGTCCACCAATCGTTGCCAACTTGCCATACGCTTCATTATAGAGGTAAGTTTGTTTTTGCCTATTGGCTGCCTCTTGAACCATTGATCTCCGGGTTTCATGTTCAATTGATTTGTGTGGGTTGCAGTATGAATATTCAACGCGTAGGAAGACGCATATCAATTAAGGTGATTCGCCGGTCAATAAACTCACGTGAAAAATCTCGTGGGTTTATGACCCGTGTATAATATTCCTGTTCTGAACTTGGTTATGAGGCAGTGCTTATGTGATAAAAATGTTTCTGTGTTATTTAACTGGTGATGTACAAGCCGGAACTTTTTCCCCGCACCGTTTCGACGAGTCATTAGGTACGCTTCGAAAAGTTTACAATTTCATTACATCACTATCGATCGTCTGTGTTTCCCTATATTTTTATAATCAGCAATAGCCACCAAATGGTTGGGTGTTAATCGACACCAGCCGAAGAGAAATAGCGATACGAATTTCAACAAACGCGCCCAATAGAAGAGATAACGAATGTAATCCCTAAAGGGTGTTTCGATTTTTATTCGATCCAATTGATCAGCACAGCTTCAAACAAACATAACGGACTCTTCGCCTTTGAGTTTGAACATCGTAATTAAAATGTGTTCATTTAAAATAATTTTAATGCATGAGGGTGTGCAATAAACACAGAACGCGATGTATATTTGAATCGGTGGGTGTTTACGTAACTCCCTGGAATGACGTTCAAACACACGTCGCGTTCTGTCTGTGTATCAGCCTACCAACACTAAGTGTCCACTTTGGATCGTTGTTAACGAATGTGTTTTTAAAGTAATTTGCAAGTTTTTATTCTCCCCAGGAAAAAAATACCAAGTCTCACTTCCAACACTTTTACATCAATGAAAAGGACAGCGTCTGTATTATACGCCACGACGCGCACATTATATATATATATATATGGTATAATGAATAGAAAAAAGGTATAGAACAGCAAAGAATAGTAAAAACGTCGTTTTTTATTTTTAAATGTGTTTCAACAGAGAATAATAGTCAAACAAGCAAACTGATTAACCCTTTGCTAACACGAAAAGCAGGCGACACTTGAAAATAAAATTCTTGAAGCACTATTTTTATGGATTTTTTTGCGTCAAAAACAAGCTTATGACTCCTCATGGGAACGAGCTCTTTGAGCTCGTTCCAATGAGGGGTCATAAGCTATGTTTTTGTGACAAAAAATGACCCAGGAACAGGATAGACCATTATTACATTAAGTAGGATGAAATTAGTTGTTCTCTCCTGCTTACAATTGGGTTACTTGAATTATTAAGTGCTCTATGGTTATCCCGGGAAATGGCATAGTAAGATGGATGAAAGCGTATGTACCGCCGACGTGGTATACGCATCAGCACACTGCAACCATGATCCAGTGAACCCCCCCCCCCCCCCCACCAAATCCCCCCCCCCCCACCATGTTAATCCAAATGCCTAATATAGGGAACATCGGGCAAGCAATCTTAAAATCTAGATATTTATGCTTGTAAAATGTTTAAGTGGAGGGCAAATGTATACGTGAATAGCAGGTAAAGTAAAATTAGCATTCGGATTTCCAAATATTTCTGCCTTCTGTTGAACACAGTTTCACTTATATATCACGTCAATTCTCACAACAAAATATCAAAACACGGATGCTTCGTTCGCCTGTGGAAAATAATTCTTCCATAATTTATGTCTTCCGTAGTTATTTTTTTCTAATTCATTCGAAACTTCACATGCTTCGGACAATATCTGAGGTGCACTTTAGTGTATACCCACGTGTGTTGTGTTTACAACCACACAGGAAAGTATCCTACTCAGACTGAAATGGCGCTGTATCAAATTGTTCAGCTGTTGGTTGTTCTTTTCCCATATTGTTGCAAGCAATCGGTTACAATATTTTAAAATAGTTTTATTATTTATTCGGATTGTATTTGGTGGTGATGTGGCCTAATTAATGTTGCCTTTCACAACTTATTAACTAATTATGGACACAAACGGACTCAGAGTCAAAGAAATTGCTGTTTTTGTCTCGAATTTTAAAATTTGTCCCGCTGTAAAAGGAATGGAAGTCCGTAAGAACATTAGTCCCTCTGGACTATTATTCCGCGGAATTATAGGTCTAGGTCTAACATTTCTAGGAAAAGTAGTCCGGCGGACTACTATTCCTAGAAATGTTAGACCTAGGACTATAATTCCGCGGAATAATAGTCCAGAGGGACTAATTTTCCTACGGACTTCCATGCCTGTAACACCGGGAAAACTTCACCCGGGCCCCCTCCAACGGCCCACGAGCGCGGGACACCCCCTCTCCTGCTTGCCCCATCTCGCCGCTGCGCTGCTCCGATGATGCTGCAATCATATTCAGTACGCCCCTTAGATATTACTCTTGCCCCCCCCCCCCCTAACTTTGATATCCTACATGTGCCTGCCATGATCCTACTCGAGAAAGGGATGCATCCTGTTTTATCTTCCCCCTCCACCCACCTTCCACAAACATGTTCTGACTGAAAGAAAAACACATCCCCGCAGAAATCACAATTATTGATTCGGCTTATTGTGACTTCGGACACTGAGGGAAATTGGAGACTGCAGAGGTAATGCTCATGCTTTGATCAGCCGTCTAAAGACCGGTAGAAAGGCTGAGCATTGAGGAATACCCCATTCCCCCTCCCCTCAGAAAAAACATAAAATTAACGGCTTTTGATTCATGGCAATCCGCTGAGGCGACAGGGATATTCTCTGTACTTCAGTTCGTTTGGTCTCGGAATTAGTTCCTGTGGGTTCCCCAGGTCCAATGTTGTCTGACTGACACTCTTTTTTGTATACTTTTCGGAGCTTGGTTTCTCCCAATTCCTGACAATCACTAGATACTTTAGGACAACCCAATCCCCCACGGAGAGAACTTCCTCCCTGAAGTAGGCTCTTCCATCGTATTCAATTAGGAAATCACACCCTAATAAGACAGCATCGCTGATTGGTGCCACGTATAGGCATTCATTAAAAATTCTGTCACATATTTTGATTTTCAGTGGGTCTACATGGTAACCTTGCAGTTTACTGTCCCTCTCTGCAGTTTGGAGTACTACTTTCTTAATTATGGGTGGAGTTGGTTTTAGTTTTCCAAACAATTTATCCGACATTACTGTGATCATGGCACCCGAATCCACAGTTGCGATTGTTTCAACTGACTCTATCTGGAGAGAAATCCTGACAGAGAATGACGGTTTACATTGTCGAATAGTAATCACATTACGTCGCCTGAGTGCTAGAATGTTCTATGTCCCATAGGGGACATAGAACTTTCTAGCACTCAGGCGCCGATTATCCGAATCCTTGATGCCATTGTGGTATGTGAGATTCCCAGTTGCCTGATTTGGGGAAATTCTTGACGGCCTGTTGCCCTGGAGGTGCGCAATGCCTGAGCATGAATAGCATTGGGCCCAACTAGGTGAGGGTGACCTAGTCCTAGGTTGTTCCTGGGTCTGTTCATCCCTCCCCCTGGACAAAGACTCATTTTAATTATCCAGTCTATTTAAAACATATCTCACCAAGGCGGTGAGTTTTGTTAACCCTTCCTGGTTCGCAATCACTTGTTTTTGGACCTTCTCAATTTGTGTTTTCATAACAAAAGACTCTGCTTTCAAACTCTTTATTTCAGTATAAAAGTTCATGACGTTGGGTGAATGAGATCGATTACGGTCCTCCTCCACGTTGTTTAAATCAGTTTTATTTCCTTGACCAGATCTATCTCTTTTGGGTGGTCTACCCCGTCCCGTTTGATTCAACACTCTGATTTGGGGAGGGTCTTCCTCCTCAACCGAGTCGTTAAGGAAAGGTCTCAGCTCGCGTACCTCGCGTTGGGTTCGGATGTTCTTTTGTCCGTATATGGCGGTTTGGTTGTACTGGTGCCAACTGATTTTGTTTATGGCATCCTCTATGGTGGCGGGGCGCTGATTTACCACTGCCTCCCCGCTCGACTGTCGTTACAACCATGACAAAATTTGATAATGGCCTGCTCTAGTGTAAAGTGTGCACGGCAATCCCGAAAAGCTCGATTAGCCAATGCCAAAATGGAGTCTGCCCATTCCTCCAGGCCCTCCGTTTGCCCCTGTTTAGCCTGTTGATACTGAAGTTGGGTAGTTTGTGACAAGTCATGGAAACCGAATCTGCTCTCCATACCCCGCAACAACTCAGCCCATGTCATATTTTGGTTACGCTCCGCAAACAGGTTAGCATGCTCCGCTGCCCTGCCCTTCAAACACAACCCGAACAGACATTTCCGGGCATTTTCCTCCAATATCTCCTCATACTGGAGCTAATCCCAAAACCTCCTCTTAAATAGGTGCCAGTGTTCCGACCCGTCGTACAGCATTGACTTTGGCACTTGCGTTTTCTTCCTATATTGCGCCTGTCTGTTATCCGGGGAAAACTGCACTGGGAAAGACTGGTACCTCACACGGCTCTGCTGGAGACCTACCGGCAGTGTCGGTTGGGGGGGGGGGGACACAGCTCGCCATTGTGGGGCCTGACCAACTTGAGCTGACAAAGGCAATGCGCCCTGCCCCCTCATGCTTGACTGATCCACCACAGTGCCCCACTCCCGAATTTGGATGTTCGATACTCCAGCGAGGCCTGGCACATTTGACACTACTCGTGTCCCCTGGGCTGCATTCAACGCTTCATTTAGATTTAGTCCTACTGGTCTTGTGTTTACGTCTGAGGCACATGCTTCCGTCCACCTTTGTACCCTCTTACAAAAAGCACTATCACTTTCACCTGCACTCTGGACCGGATAGTTCAACTTAGAAGTAGCTTGTGCTCCTGTGATATCCGTGTTCTTGGGTGACCCTGTCCTCGGGCAGTATGAATGTTCCCCACTGTAGACAGCACTCCCGCTGGGCTTAAGGTCTGACACTATATAGGGATTGGGGGCACCCTGCTGATACGCATCCACCGAACCAGGCATTTCCCAGCCCACTGTGTTTGACTGATGGGGCCTTTCCCAGCGTTCAGGGGTTACCCCTGCCCTACCTCTGTTGGGGGCTATAATGCCTGGATTCACATACCCAGCTTGCACCCCCTCGGTGGTCTGCCCCGAGAACCCCAAGGGATTACCATCACCTCCAAGGTCCCGATAGTCTCCTTTACCAGCACACGTCGTCGTTATATTTTCTGGCCTGATCCCACGGTCATGGTAATTGGAATGGGGACCCTTCTCCAACCACTTTGGTGCTCGCCCCCAAATGTATTTACCTCAATGGACTTCCGGAGCGCTTGTCGTTCCTTCACATTTTGAAATGTGCCTTGGAAATCCGATTTCATTAACCCTTTACCCAACGTAACGGATGAAACCGGCCAGCGCTTTTCTCAAAAATCTCCAATTAATTTTCATTATTTTTTTCATTTTTTTGTCTCAAAAACTTAGGTTATGACCCCTCGTTGGAACGAGCTCGTCGAGCTCGTTCCAACGAGGGGTCATAACCTATGTTTTTGAGACAAAAAATGAAAAAAATTAGTTATTCCAGAATTTTTTTGCAAGTGTCGTCTGCTTTTCATGTTAGGTAAAGGGTTAAATCAACTGGTCCTTGTTTCTCATCCCACGCGATGCTATCATGAGCAAACCGGTTGGGGCTATCACAGCAAGGCTGCTCCTTCTGTAACGCAGTCTGATCTCCATTTGATTTTTATCTGCACTCAACTTGCCATCACCACTATCTGAACTGAAAGAGGGAGGGAGACAATTCTTGACTCGGCCGAGGTGTGTGGCTATTTTCAGTTGGTGACAAACTTATAGTTGAGACTGGCCATTCTGGATTATATGGATTACCATCATCTTTGATTACAAGTTTTTCAATATGCTCCGTCAGGGATGGAGTAGTCGTCCGAGGATAATCCCAGGCTTCCCCCCTCCCTGATGACATATTCAATGACACTTATCTGTTTAACTGTTTGACTGGGTCTTCCTCTCCCTCATTATTGACCATAATCTTTGGTGGGTGACCCGAAAACTCAATCACATGCCACTGGTCGTTAGACCCTCTGAAGTGTGGAATTGTTAAAAGATTCTCTCTAGAGAGGGTCCCATATTTTGCCATTTCTTCTACAATTGCACATGCAATTTTTGGCCCTATATTTGATATCAACTGTAATTCCTCAAATGAGGCATAATTCACCTTCACTTTCCTATCTGCCATCTTAAGAATCTATTGCACTTACTACTATTCTATAAACTTTTCTTAACTCAAAGAAAAAGAAACAAAAAAACCCAACAAAACACACTTCAATCCTGTACAACAATTAGATTTCCTCGAAAAGTCGCTCCGTACGCAATGGAAACCAACCCAAAATTTATTTCACAAGTACAATAAGAATCCAACTTGCCAACACGCAAGACAACCAGTGACACGGTGCTTGTCACCGTCTCAAGTACCTCAGCTTTCCTAGGCCTATGGTATTTCTAGATCTTATATACTGCACGCAGCCAGTATATAATTGACAAAATTCACATTCACAATTTCACAATCAGATGACACGGACTGACCCCTAGTCACACCCCTTACCTCAGCTTCCCTAGGCCTGTGGTAAAGGAGCCTGTATATGGCCTCCAGCCAGAATACAAATGTCAATTCAATTCCCAAATAACCCTGCCACAGCAAAACCGTATCCTCCGCCTAATGCTGTGGCCACAGCAAATTCTTACAAAGTACAGCAAATCAAATCTGTCTCTGTAGCATCTCGGTGAGATCCACAGCAACAGTGAATATTATATAAATTCAATCAATTTCAGTCTCAGTAGCCTGAGCTACTGCCACAGCAAAATTTTCCTGTATCTATGAAATTTAATTCACAGCCACAGAAATTTCCAAAGTCAATCTGTATCTTCAGAAATCATACTGCAGCCACATAAGATTTATTTGATTCACAACTGTATCTTTAGAAATTAATCTTAAATCCGTAGAAATTAATCCACGGCCACAGAACATATATACAATTAATTTTAATTTACCAATTCCTCAAAACCCGCCTCCGCAAAAACTGAAAGTTGCGGCAACGATAATTTATCAATATGAAAATTCATTTTTACAGCAATAATTTTCAATTACAAAATCTCCGAAATCGCGAATATTTTCGATCACTGTAGTATGTCACCACAGCCCGATCAAAAACAATCAATTTCGAATTCATAATCCGCGAATAAAAATCACAAATTTGTAAATCAATGTTGGGTAAATCACCCAAGAATTGACTTCCAATGAAATAAGCCTTGCATTAATAATAGAAAATAGACGATGTCAGTGGATTCAGACCCGCTGCCATCGTCAACAATGGAATTGGTAAGACCCGACCTCGTGACCTGTGGAAACTTTGTGAAAGTTTATAAAGTTTCCCCCGCAAACTGGTTCTAATATCCGCGACGTCAATAAAGTAGAATTGGGTTTGGGATATTTCTTCTTTAGAAACATATTGCGGTAAAAATAATTATGATCTTATCAATTATTCCTGACAACCACACCGATTTCACTTTCCAGTCAACAATTTCTAACCTCGCGGTTTGAGTTTAAGGGGTCGTCCAACCTAACTTTGGTCAATTTTTTGACATTTTTCCCAATGCCTCAGAAACAGATAAGAGAAGTAAGGAAAGGCAAATTATATATCAACATAATGAGTAAAGTGCATAGAAAAGGTACATATAATTTTTTTTAGGAAAAAAAGTGAATTTTAGGATATTGAGAAGATTAATTTGCAAATGGCGTAAGTAACGAACCGGTAAAACCACAAAATAATCGGTAATTCGAAAGCCTTGTCCTCAATATAATGATAACATACTACAGACTCGGAGAAAGCATTTTTTTTGACACACACTCTGGTGGGTTTTGACGTTTGAATGTAATAACACCAACACAAATTTTGGATGTTCCGGATGTGGCCATGTTTCAATGATGTTTTTCCGGTCATGTGATTATGATGTGGTTCTTGCAGAAATACTCAATTTGGGCAATCGTAAGAATGCAAGGACGTGATCACGCCCTTTATTTGTTTGAGACAATGTATGAACGGATTTGCAAACAGGTGACAGCAAATACTTGAGTTGTTAATGTCATAACTGCAAAATATGGTTCGAAATTCCCTCTCGTGTTTACAGGCCGTCTGAACTTTTTTGTTGACAAAAAATCTGAATTATTGCGCACTAGAAAGACAACATGAACCACTTGTAAAACAATAACCGAGTGTATAAAATCGGGACGATACACATAAAATAAAGCAATATTCATAACAATGTAAGCAGAATGCTTCAGAAATCACTTTTTCACGAAGTATATTCCAAGTGACCTGGAACTATATTGAGCGTGTTGATTTCCCCCGATGTTGTGATGTTGTAAGTTATCACGGACTGTGTTGATGTCTGCAAAGGACCGATTGAAGATGGGTTGAAAATGATGCATTCGTGCTTTTAAATAAGGTGCGCTTGGACGATGCTGAGAATTTAGTTTTTTCTTGCAACCAACCATAGTAATACAAGCGTCGATCAGTGTCTTTTATGATCGTTTTACACTGACAAATGTGACAAATCTCCTTCACCGGAAACCATCCCCCAATTTGCATATCACAATAAACATAACCGCTGTCACTGAGTGTCAGCGTGGCCGTGTGGTCAAAACCGAAACGAATTATCGAATGCACGGTCAATATTAGCTGCAATTGGCTTTTAAACAAATGAAATACACGAAATATTCGCATTTTCATCATTATTCATGCCGAGTTACTTTTTAACCAGACCACATGCGTTCAGTTTCGTTTGTCGGCATCAAACTGATATTGTTTGTGGTAATTAAATAGTACGAGAAGGCGAAGGAATCCAAATATTTTCCATCATCTATTAATTAATTCAAATTGATAATTTCTTTTATTTTACTGAAATTATGAACTGATAAGGTGGGTGTGTTGCGATTATTATGCCCCAGACCTGGAAGTTGGAAAATCAAAGGTGCATCTAGGGCCGTGCAGTGGTGACCCCTGTCCTCTTAATCTTAGTCTTACCCATTCATCATTACATGTACCAACATTCTCCCTTGTATCTCAACCATTGCTACTCCAATTTGAAGGATATTTGGTGTTGTGATCGAGCATCATGGGGAAACAATGCCTGTGTAGCTGCTGTAGCATGTGTTTCTTCCCACATTTTTTCAGAGTTGTGGTACTTTTTCACTCTTTTAAAATTTTCTTTATAACTAGTTGATTTGTTACAATTTGTTGCAAAGTGCCTGCTAATACCCTCAATTGTATTGCTACAGAATTTTCTGGTGAAGATTTTGTTCCTATTACTTATCAAGCAATAACCTAATAAATATTCTGTTTTAAGCCACAGATCTGATGTTTGACACTTTTATCGGAGCTGTTTTGAAGGCTTATGGAACTCAAAATGTTGATTATTGCAGGACTTTTCTATTCACCCATTAATCGATAAATTAAGTGTTATAGTTGGAAGTAAGAAGCATGAAAGGTCCAGAACTAAAAGTCTAAAAAGAATGTTTTGCAATGTAACATGATTTTTGCAGATACACTCATTTGGAGGGTTACCTGTCTTATAGTGTTTGGAACATGTGTGGCCAGGATCTTTAAAAAGAAAAAAAGAGTTAAACTTGGAGAAAAATGCCTTGAGTGCCGGAGGTAGTCACACAAGGAAGCGACTCCCCTCCCCCCCCCCCCCCCCCAGGAATTTTTTGTGTCAAATGGAGCTCACTTGTCACCTTTTTGGGGTTGCTTTGTGTACTGCGTTCTTGAAAAAAATATGTGAGACCCTCTGGATGTGCCCTTCTGATCTCAATATGTCAATAAGCCTCCTTGGGGAAAGTGCATGCAATAATGGTCATGTAAGGTTGATTTGATGTGTTTTGAATAACAATGTACTTTTAAGTACATTAGATGGTTTACTGCAGTGACAGGTTACAGTTACCCTTATGTCTTCTCCAACAGATATCATGAATGTATTGGTGTCCAAGAGTTAAACAAAGCTATTATACTTATTGATAAACCAGACAAATTTAACAATTTAATCAAATTGGTGCATGGGATAAAAGGGGTTACAGTGCAAGGGGTTTGTAAATATATTTATTCAACTACAATGTATGACTTTGCAGTGCATTCTACATAGGAGAATATCATATTTTCTTTCCAAACTATTACAGTAACACATACATCTTTATATTGGGAGACACTCTTTTGTCCTTCCATACTTCTTCTGCTGGACTCCTTCAAGTTGACCTTTGTTGAACTCCCCAAATCAAAACATAAACAAAAGAAAATGTCTGCCTTCAGTCAGTGAGCACTCCACTTATAACATTTGGTCTCAATCTTTATTACTTTCATGAATTAGGAAAAGATTTCTTCGAGTATGTACTTAAATGTTTATAGAATACAGCTGTTATTTTATTTTGAGGTATTGTATTGTAAAAATTTTGTTCTCTTACTTATGCCACAGCAGATTTTCAGGTGGTGCTATTTACACATGGCATCAGTTCCATGGCAAATTTCAGTTTCCACATGTTCTATGTTTCATTCCAAGCATTTTGGTATATAATTTATTGGGGTTATTCATTTTGGGACTTTTTTAGACTTGAAAGAAAATTACATGAAACTTGACCAAAGTTAGGTTGGACGTCCCCTTAATTGAGAAAGAGGCAGACGATGTCTTCTTCTGTGTTCTCTTGATTCCAGTCGGCTAATCCCGGTCACATGAGGCCTCAGAGTGGTGGAATGCGTCTTCACAGCTGGAACAGGTTCCGGAGAGTTCTGGGGGTCTTTCCTGGTTCACAGACTGTCTCTGATAACGTCACGCGAGTGGGAATGTATATAGCAATAAGCCCATTGCCGATTAGCCATCTTTGACGTTAATAATATGCAAGGTCAGAGGTAACTTCGATCAAACTGTCTGTCAAGACTGTCATACATGCGATAGAAACAATCAAAATGTTTCGCTTGAAACGAGAAAATGTCCATTTTCGATTTAATACTAATAAAGATAGAAAAAATAATACACTTTCAATACTTCATTTAATGGACAGGGCAAAATAATATTGATTTTTTAGTGAAATGAATACCACAATGAACCCCTTCCCACAAGCGAAGGTAGACTCGGCTTCATGGTTTTGTTTTGTTGACGAGTGACAAACCTGCAGATATATCACTGAAATGACACAAAAATGTCTGCGTGAGTGAAAATGCAAACCCTGGGTATCCAAACAACCAACCCATACAAACATTTTCAATCATAACATACAGATGTTCCAGCTGCAAGAGGTTGGAGGTGGAGGGGGGCGTGGTCCCTAAAAAGTGAATGAAAATCGTCTGCTATTAGCAGTGTCGCGTGTCTTCTAATAATATTTTGTCTCATATACAGTACAAGTCAAAATGAGTTGAAGAATAACCACTACCGGTATAAACTATAGATGTAATGTTTCCTATACTAATAACACAAGAATAGGACATAAAAATATATGTACCTGTACATGTATGCTGTAACCTTTTTAACATGTTTTGGGTTTATACACAGCATTTAAGAGGGTTAATTGCATTGGAATTCCTATTGCATTATATTTTCCAATGCATAGAAATTCAAAATGTAATTTATAATGTCCACGAAAGAATATTATTTCAGGAAAACTAATTTGTTTGGTTGACGTAGCTTTGATATGCCAAAAATCATACCCATGAGTGGTGGGAATTTACCCTTTTGGTACTGTTAATTCTTTTTATCTCAAACATTGGAACATGGATTGATAAGAATCTCCATAATCCACACACCTCACTGCCTAACCGTTAATTAACAGATTGACTGCAATTTCACACATAATTCATGAATTAGCAGGTAAAAATGTTTTTTTTAAAGTTTTGTATAAGACACATAATGTGATCTATCATCGGAACAAGATTGTTCCTCCGAGGTTCACATGATTCGATTTGCTTGAGGCTTTTTGTGTAAATTTTAAAAAAATAAATTTAAATTTCCAGTTTTAATGTTATCGGTGGGTAAAGATTTAAAAAGTAAAGTACAAAATATATTATACTGCTTTTTATGATCAGATTACTACAACTGTAGATTGTTTCAGTAAGTCAAAACTTCTTATTTTAAATTTGTTTTATAATAACGAAATATTGAAATGTGGTTATGGCCACAGTCGAATAATGTTTAATAGAACTAATCTGTAAATGAACAATTATGTATTTAATAGCCAAATATGAAATGTCTAGAAAAAAGACTTCTTATGAATATAAATGCATGGTACAAGGTAGAAGCATATGTTCAAGTCTACAAATACTGTATGAATCAAAATAAGTCGTAGCATAACCGCAAGGAACAAAGTAGCCCACTGCCATTACACCAAAAGCACAAGAACCCGAAATCATTTCCCGGAAAGCTTTCTGTGAGAGCTTTCACGAAAATGATGTCAGGTTCTTGTGTTGCTGGTGTAGTTGAAGATGCCTACTAGTAGTTTATAGTGGTTATTCTACGACGTATTTCGACTTGTACTGTAAGTCAAGTGATTTCTGAATTCCACTCGGAGGTCCGCTGGCTGGAATTTTGCTTGTGCAAAACAATGCACATGGGCATCAACCACTGACCATACCTAACAGCCAGTAAAAAACTTGTAACTCACAAAGCAAATCTGCAGTTTAAGGAGCATTGATAAGTTAGATATCCGGTGGTCCATAAATTGCAGATTAGCTTGTTGAGTCCCAAACTTTCTACAAACTGGCAAGAATATGTTGAAAATATATGTATATCCACCAACTTAGAGGAGAAGTACAAAATCCATCCTGTGTGTTCTGTAATACAATATCCATGTATGCATATTTTGGTCATGTATTCTGGGTCGCGGAGAGGGTGGGGTCCAGGGTAGTAACTAACAGAGCCTGGAACTTGGGGGGGGGGGGGGGTGGCGGTTGGCCCAGGAGTCAAGGATCTTGGTTTCACCTGCCCACCCTCTAGACCAAACATGACCCGAAAGACTGTATTTTAATTTTTTTGGTTTGGTACGTCCTTTTAAAGCGCGTTCAAAAACAAAAAAAAAACCCAAAATACGGGCTTTCAGGCCATATTTGACCTAATCCCCCCCCCCCTCCCCCAAGGTTCTGACTCCTGTGCCAACAGTTAAGAAGGGGGCTGTATTGTGAATGAAGCTATGCACTTGACCAACGGCTGTAATTCTGGACTGCATGATTCTTGAAGTAATAACTTTATTAAATCAACTTGACGTAACCAAGTTATCACTTCAAGAATTGTGCAGTCAGTATAGCTATGGGCGGTAGGTCATTGGATACTCATTGATCAACTTGGAAATTTGAAACATGCTGCTAAAAAATGTCATTTTGACGGCCAAGAATAACGCGATTTTTTATCCTAAAAGCCGCCAGAAGACTCCATAAAATAACTGATTTAAAAATTTTGTTGGGGGATAAACGCTGCCCCCTCCAACCACTCTGTGATCGGTCGCGCCTCCGGCACTCGCTGCAGATGCCTTTATCATCTGTGCAATATCCCGACATTTTTGAAAGGGGAGCCGTCACAGAATTAACCCCGGGTCCGAATTTCCTTTCCCCGGCCCTGCGTGGACCTTCCACTTCGTGGGTGTTATTTGTAATAAGACAACTTCCACTGTGTGGCAAGTAAGTTTGAGTTGAATGAGAAAATGGTCAAAAGAAGAATTTATATATTTTTATGTTCGATTCTTGTGTTATTTGTATAGGAAACATTCATCTATAGTTTACACCGGTTGTGGTTATTCTTCAACTCATTTTGACTTGTACTGCATAATGGACAAAATATTATTAGTAGACACGCGACACTGCTAATAGCAGACTATTTTCATTCACTTTTTTAGGGACCACGCCCCCCTCCACCCCAACGTCTTCCAGCTGGAACATCTGTGTGTTATGCTTGAAAATGTTTGTATGGGTTGGTTGTGTGGATACCAAGGGTTTGCATTTTCACTCACGCAGACATTTTTATGTCATTTCAGTGATATATCTGCAGTTTTGTCACTCGTCAACACAACAAAACCATGATGCCGAGTCTACCTTCGCTTATGGGAAGGGGTTCATTGCGGTATTCATTTCACTAAAAAATCAATATTATTTTGCCCTGTCCATTAAATGAAGTGTTGAAAGTATGCTACTTTTTCTATCTTTATCAGTATTAAATCGAAATGGACATTTTCTCGTTTCAAGCGAAACATTTTGGTTGCTTCTATCGCATGTACGACAGTCTTGACAGATAGTCTGATCGAAGTGTTTACCCGAAGCTACCTCTGACCTTGCATATCATTAACGTCAAAGATGGCTAATCGGCAATGGGCTTATTCTACAACAACGTTACCCGTAGCAACAACAATGCCACGAACGTCGAAAGTTGAAACTATCAATGTAGTTTGTAGGCAATCCTGATGCTGTTTGTTTAAAACTGATTTTCGCACTCACCTATCAACTTCTTCAATCATTTTGAAAAATTGATTTTCGTTCTCACCAATGCTTCAGTCATTTTGAAAACTCTCGAATCAAACCTTCGATCAGTCAACACTGAAATGACGTGAGATGGGTATTTCCAGTGACTGACATGTGCTTTCCTCATTACCATATGATTTGCATTCGGCTGATCGGTAGCGCTCGTTTGTTTCCGCACTTTGTATTGGATTCAACGCGTTAAAATTCCGTCGACTGTTTCAAACACGTATTTCAGACGCATCATCGACGGAGATTCGTCACAGTTAGACGGAGATTCGTCGGTGATGCGTCTTACTCGCATCTAATTGAAATAGTCGACGAATCACCGACGGATTTAATTCATTTTTTGCGGTGGTCTTAGATTCGACGCGTCAAAAATCCGTCGACCATTTCAGGCCTTAGGGACCGAAATCTCTGTCATTTATATCACTGTTGTCATATTAACCCTTTGAACTCCAGCGGCCGTTTTTCCGCCCAGGAACATGATACGTCATAACGTCATTATATAGGATGGTTGTTCTGTAAATATTGTGGAGTACACCAATCAGTATTTTCAACGTGCAGCCTGGGGCTGCACGTTGAAAATACTGAATGGCCTACCCCAAATAATGAATATGGACTCTTCTAATTGCTGCAATTGAACTGGCGTGGAAGATACCACTAGTGTTCAAAGGGTTAACTTTTGTGTACACTACAGTTTTATTAATTTGAACATAGGCTAATACACGCAGTGTCAAATACTGAATAGAAAAACAAAACAATGTGAACAACTCTCGTGAATACCAGTTAACAGTTTACCTGCATATCATTTTAATTACACAGTTGGGCACGCCCATAATATTTTCCTTGAGAAATGGGAGGGACACGGTAAAAACATTCATATGATAGGAAAAGTATGAGTTATGAAAACCTCACCTACAGTTGAAACTAGAAATCTAATCACAATTAGTGCGGAAAATGCTCGTTTGTTAATATGCTCCTGCAGCAGAAGAATGAAATAGTCTGAAATACACAAGAGCGTTTGCGCTGTGTCATGAAAATTGTAATGCGCTACTAGCTAGGTCGGTAGTGAAATCACGAACAGAGCCGATCAAACAGAGTGAAAATATTGAGACAACGGTATTAGTGTGGTAGGCTATGTCAGAAATTGTGCTCCCGTAGGATTTGAATGTCCAAATTGAGATAAGGGCTGATTCTGAATCTATTTTTTGTGAGGAATTCAAAAATGGACGGTAACAAATTTTCTGACCTCATTTAGAGGGTTAAATGACCCCAAATGACCTTGACCTTTTTTGATTACTTTGAAACATATTTGCACTTATCTCATCGACGTGTTCCCTTATTTCATAGTTTAAATTATATAGACCTATGTTCTATTGAATGGCAATTATTCTAGAATATGTTTCAAGGTCGTGTGAGGTCAAGGTCACCCAAAAGGTCACGGTTAAATCACAAATACAAGATTTTATCAGTGAAATCCAGATCCTTGGAGTTACAGCAAGTAATATTTTAGCACATGTTAGTAATTGCACACATAATTGATATTAGCTCATTAAAGGTCAAGGTCAATAAGGTCAAGGTCAAATTGATAAACTAATGTATTTCTCCACTCTTTCAGAGCCATGTTACACTTGGAGAATGACAATAGAGCTTAACATTGCCATTTACTAAGCCTGATGTTTTCTGTTTTCAGGAAGGTTAAATTGAAAAATAAAAAAAAAATCTTTATGCGTTTCTCTTTTGTCAAGGTCATGTCAAATATCATGGTTTATTAAATAAGTCTTTTTTTTATTTTTCAGGCTGAGGTTCATGATGAATATGCACTGTTCTCATCAGTAGATAGTAGAAAGTAGATCGTAGATAGCAAATCAAAATCAACATGGCAGATGACATTCCAGCTAGATGTGTCATATGCAAAGAGGGAGAGACTTCTATTCACTTTGTTACTCATCCTAGCCTAGATATGACTATGCTGTAAAACGAGTTGAACTAGGTGAACTTGAACTAAAGCCTTTAGCCGATTACATGACAAGCTTATCTGAGGCTGAACTCAATCTGGTTCGGTATCATTCAAACTGTAGAAAAACGGTTGTTAACAGACAGCTGACCGAAAGAGCAGCCAAACGGTCATGTTCCCCTCTTGACATGACAGCCCCCTGTAAAGTTGGACAACCATCCACCTCCAGTGATAGAAGTCGAACTCGGAGGGCGAGTGGTTCAAAACCAAAGGAAAAAAATTGTATCTTTTCACCATGTTCATATGAAGGAAAGGATGACCTTCACATGGTAACAACTGACAACAGAGGAAACACTCTTCTCATGATAAAGCAGAAAACAACTGATGATCACATCAGGACGTGTTTATCCAGTCTTCATGAACCCGGGGATGCTCATGCCCAAGAGAAGTGGTATCACTCAAGCTGTATTCAAATTGCTCTGCGGTCAATTCAAGAGGAAAACCAAGCTCAGTCTGAATTAGAACTCAGACAGCGCATATCAGATGTTCAGCTGATAATGTGTGTTGATTCTTGCCTTCAGGAGGATGGAGCCATTAGTATGACTGACATAAACAATGTGTATGTTGGTATATTGCGTGAAAACAAAATTGAGAAAGCTGAAAATCAGAGAAAATACTTAAAGCCACTGATAAAGCGGCATGTACCAAATGCTGAGTTTGTTCAGCCGCCACGTCGTAATGAAAGCGAAACTACAGTGTTGTCTGAACTAGTTGGCAAAGCTGTCGATGATTTCATTCATCAGGATGCTGATTCACCTATTGATAGGATTATCAAACTTTCTCGTTATTTGCGCAAAGAACTTTTCGAGTATAGGGACATATGGAAATTTAATGGAAAGCTGGATGATAATAATCTCCAATTTCTGCTTGAACAGATTCTCTTTGGTCCTCATTCTAAACATGTAACTGGCAGACGAAATACTGACTGTAAAAAAACAGTTGATGTTCTATCACAGGTTATACTTCAGAATGTTAAGACAGACTGTCAAGTGAGGCACAAGCCAAAGAGCGATACCGGTTTTCGGCAAAGGCCTGAAACGCCTGTTTCAATAGGTCTCCCACTTTCATTGCATTGTAGGGTTCGCGATAAACGTCTAGTTAACTTTATATCTGATATGTATTTGGGCGGTTCTTATGATAGTGTATTAGATTTGCAGAAAAGAGTTGCTTGTGGGGTCATAGATAGGATGAGGGAAACAGGTGGCTACGTTCTTCCAAGTTTCGTGAAGAAAGACAAACCTGTCTTCTTCGCTATTGACAACATCGACTTCTTAGAAGACACTCCCTACGACCAAGACACTCTACACGGGACCCTAGCTGTTATTAACGAAGAGGATAGTGAGGGTGAGCCTGTCAATGAACCACTTCGAATTCCTGAGAAGCCATGGCCAGCCTCAATTGATGTCCTCTACCATGATGAGTCAATTATTGTACCAAAACCAATTTGAAGAGTAAGACATTGAAGCAGGCACTGATTTACTATCGGTCTATAAGCAAAAAGGACCGTGCATGGGTTCTGGCAAACCACCTTGGCAATAAAAAACTGCAGAAACCTGGAAGGCCCGACTCCTCTGAGGATGAAGGCAATGGAGAATCTAAAAAGCATTCTGATGAGGACCTGAATCCAGTCGACGAATCCCCTAGAACGTCTGGACAACAGAGTATTCTGGAGGTATCCCAAGAACCTAGTGTGAAATCGCAAAAAAACTGCGAAGGAAGACGTTTTGTCAACATGGGCAGCTGCTAATTCCATTCTGGAATATAATGAGGGGGTTGAAATTAAGAGGACTAACAGTTCACCGATTGCTCCCTTATTCAAACAGTCTCCAACGGATTATGCAACCCTGTATATTGCTCTCATGCTCACTCAGGAAATATCGGCAGTTGTGGTTGGACCAGAAAGGAGGACTGTCATCACACTTGATCTTGACCTCTATGAACGGGCACTCAAGATCCAGCAGTCAACAGGAAATGATAACTGGGTTCTCCGGGCTGGCGAAGTGCATATAACAATGGCTGCTTTACATGCTCTAGCAAAATACATTGAGGGCAGTGGTCTTGACACGGTTGCTATTGAGACATCCATCTACTCTCCTGCAGACTTGCGAGCCATCTTCACTGGAAAAGCATTCAAAAGAGGAGTAGAATACCACATAATGAATGCACTGGCTTGTTTTTACATGAAATTTGATGCTATTTTTGGCGAATCTCCTCCCGATCCTCTGATATTCCAATGTGAGGAGCTCAGAAAGAGCTTGCATAGTCAAGATCCAAACTGTTTGGAACATTTTGACGCTGTTCGTAACCACTACAATCGGATGCAAATGGCTACACCTGGTGCTGGAGAACTTGCAACCTTCTTGGACAGCTACACGACACAAGTTGAAGCGCTTCTTCACCTCATCAGAGCGAGTCGGCAGAATGACTGGAAAGGTTTCCTAGCTGCACTGAATGAGCAAATCAAGTACTTTATGGCGCACGATTTGTTCAAATACGCCCGCCTCATGCCTGTTCATTTAGCACAGATGAAAGCTCTTCAAAAGGATGATCCATTGACATGGGCCGCACTGAAGAATGGTGATTTCTGCGTCAGAAAGTCCAACACACCTTTCACTGCCTTGTTTGTTGATCAGACCCTCGAACAGGAAATAAAGAAACTGAAAGGGACCGGCGGCATCACTGGTCTAACACAGCAGGAGGGGCTACTTGACCGATTTCTCCTCATCCAACCCGAACTCTCAAAAATTGTGGCCGATTTTCAAAACAAATATACTCGAATATGTGGTCTCAGGGAACCTGGTAAACGCCATTACCAACTCCCGGGGGAAATCTCCATAAGATCGACAGCAAATGCTCTCAAGTTGCGAGACTGTATTCAGCTTCACTGTGAAGGTAACCCATATGAAATTCAAATACCACTAAAAAGCATTGTTTCCTCGGCGGTCGTACCTGAAGCAGCAAAGATAGACATTCTAAACAGTGATGAGAAGGAATAGTTAGCTTACAAGACCTTTATTGACGAGGGATTGCTAACTCACTCCACAATTTCAATCTGGAATCCAATGACAAAATTGAAATTAAAGACACATTCAACATGGATGCTAAAGCAGATTGTGTGTGTTGGGGAAACGATTATTAAATTGCGTGAGGAACGACAACTGTTGGCTAGATTCCTTGTGATTCAGCAATCTCGGCCGGAATTGGTACTGAAGTTGGCCGCTACACTATAGGGGACTATGAGATGTCAGTTCTTCCAAGTTAGCTTGATGCATGCAGTTGAGGACCAAAAGGACATGAGCATGTCAGAGGACCCATCAGATACGACTGCGGTAGCACAAGATGTCAAGGCTGAAGTGGACTCAGACAACATTATGGTGGTTGGTCCGCTACTTGAAGAAAACAGCAATGAGAATGAAGCTGCGGTTATATTTGATGGCATGGCTGTCTTGCAGAGTATGAAGAAGACGTCTGCAGTGACGAAGATTATCCATTTGAAGACAGCATTCGTGAAAAGAATGAAACGCTTGATGAAGGGGTACACTGAGGGCCGCATCATATTCGACAGATGCTTGGAAGTGTCCCTGAAGGATAAAACTCGCCTTAAACGTGCTGCAAATGTGTTGGAAATAGAGTTCATGGTGCATGATGAAATGAACATTGCAAAAGTTACGCTAAAAGAACTGCTCGCTAACTCAAAAACAAAATCCCAGCTGACTGAGATGCTTGCTGAAGCTCTTCTAGAAGCTTTTGAGGATTCAAATCAAGATTTGGTTGTATCCTATACTGACTAAATCAAGTCTAACCGTTCCGAGCTTCTTCGACAGGACATGAAGACACATAACCATGAGGAGGCGGATACAATGATTCTGCTTCATGTTCTGGATATAATCAGAGAGTCGAGATTTAAAACAATAGATGTTTGGTCCCCGGACACCGATGTACTGGTGCTTCTCGTGGATTTGGTTGCAAATAGACATTTAAATTCCCATACAACTCTTCGCTTTTTTACTGGGAAGGGAGCGAAATACAGGACGATTGATGTGTGTCGTCGAGTATCAGCAATAGGAGTGGAAAAGTCAACGGGTTTGATTGGTCTGCATCATTTCTCTGGTGCAGACTTGGGAGGTAAATTCGTTGGAGTTTCCAAGAAGACGTGGATTTCCGTTTACCTTTCACTACCCCAGAATGATGAAATTCTGCAGACATTTGCTAGCATGGGCCATGAACCCCTAACAGGTGAAACTACGGAAATACACTTGCTAGATGATGGGAATAGGCCAATTGAAAGATTTGTTTGCCAGGTATACTCAGCAAAGAGCAACATAGTCTCCATTCCAGCTCTGAGATGGGAATATTCCGTAAAAAAACCTGGAGGGCGAAAAGCTTCCACCAACACGAGGAACACTTCTACCGCACATTGCAAGAGCAAACTATATGGCAATGAGAGACAAGTCGTACGCTACAGCAATGCCTGAGCTTCCGAAACTTGGCCAAAATGGATGGGAGATCACTTCTAATGGGGATTATCAACCTATCAGATGTCTTAAAGGACCAGCACCCAAAGCAGTTCTGGAGCTGATCAAATGCGGATGCCATAGTTCATGCAATACATCTAAGTGCTCTTGTCTCAAAAACGATCTGTCTCGTACAGCATTATGCAAATGCACCGACTGTTCAAATGCTGGCAAAGAATTTGACCTCAGCAATGAAGCTGATGACATTGATTAGGATTAGTACTGTCAAGAAACCTTGCAGTCTAATTTCCAAGCCAAATTTTACCAATTTAAAGAAAGATAATGCATCCGATATATAATTAGCAAATATGGCCTTGATTTTCTAGTGTGACCTTGACCTCTGATGACCTTGAATTAGGTTTTAATCTATTCCCTGATATAAGTACTGTAAGATCACTCACTGATGACAACAAAATTACTGTATTACATCACATGACTTGCTACTTTCTGTAGAAGTATGGTGAAAAACGGTCAAGGTCATTAATTGGTCACATGACCCCTTAAAAGAGACCGGAAAATTTGTTACCGTCCAATTTCATGATTCTTGTATCCCATTAAAGCAAAATCTACCCCTAACTCAATTTGGACATTCAAATCCTACGGATTGACACAATGTACCACACTATATGTGGAGGGTGGATTATTACTAAATCGCTGTGTGATGAAAGTTTGCAAGTGTGTCTTGTGCTGTTATGTACAATTATAAATACTTTTCGAGTGGTGAATATATGGCGCTGGAATTAAGTTGTAATCCACTCCCTTCATTTTGAAAGTGGGGTCGAAGTTTAATATCCATTTACGCCATTACATGAATCCCGGTCGAGGTTAGGAATGATGTTAATGGTCTCTATTTTCTAGTATTTAAAAGTACAGAGTTGGACGCGCTGTTTTTCTACAGGAATTTAGTTACGCTAATGGTGCAGTTTAACAAGGGTATGAGAACACTTACTCAGCGCGCCATTACTCCAAACTAGTGCGCAATTCAGTAACGGGGATTCTGGTTTGAACTGTAGACCAATCATAAGCAAACTAATGGGATGTCATCAAATAATATGTGATCATAAGTGCCTTGATTTGATATTCAACTCTTCGACAAGCTATGAAGGAGGATGGGACGTTTCTTTCCCGTAAAGATGTATTTTCACTCTCGTTTCCGACCGGCCAGCTATTCATTTCAAGGAAAGGACAACGGGTTTTGGTGAGTGAACGTTCAGATCTACAAGATTTCACGCCCTCCTCTCTCGCACACTCAATCATAATTAGATCGAAGCAACCGCCGGTTCGCCTACTCGCAGTGAGCCAGCCTAAACGTTAGGATCAAGTAATATTCATCAATATACCCCGGTGAGCGTATGTCACCGTGTCACCATTTCAACAGGTAACATTCACTGAAACTTGCACGTTGTGTTTTACTTTCGTCATTTTTAATATTTATAGAGATTGGGGAGTCAGTAGTCGTGTGCAGAGGCAATAACATCACAAAAGAGTACATTTTGCTTGGTAGCTATCAATGTAAGAATGACAAGTTAACGAAGAGATGTGAGGATAAAAGTGGTGTTCCAGCAACAATAGACGATGAAGATATGAACGATTGCATCCTTTCAGCTGTGTAAGTTTAACAAATTGAGTAGACGGAAGGCAGTGGTGCTCTAAGTACTTCCAGGGGCAGAGCTCAGAGCTCGAAAGGGGTGGGGGTATTTATTTCGACAGAAGTTGGGCCGAGTACTAATGTACCCAATACTACATGCTGTACTACAGTACTCAGCCCAACCTAAACACTCAGCACACCGGGTAAATTCTCACGGTAAGGAGGGCCTGTTACAACCAGTAGTGTATAAATTTACCAGTAATGTCGAAATCAACCAGTAATGTCGAAAAAATTAACCAGTAATGTCGAAATCAACCAGTAATGTCGAAAAAATCGACCAGTAATGTAAAAGTCCGTAATGTCGAAAAATTAACCAGTAGTGTCAAAAAGTGACGACCACAATGACGATTTTTCGCAAAAATTTCAATATTTTTTTGGGTTGCTCAAATTGTACTTTTGCCTATATTTATCGACTTTTAACCATTTTCGCGCAAGATTAAACACATTTACCCCAGTAAATATGGAATGTTATGTTTAACAATTATTTCCCTCTTTCATATGCACAACATATCCCATCCTATTTGTTCTCTCTCTCTCTCTCTCTCTGCTGTTGCCCCTCTCCCCTCTCTCTCTTTCCTCTTTCTCTCTATCTATCTCCCCTCTCTGTCTATCCCATGTCCCTCTGTCTTTGCCCAACTCTCTTTCCCATCCTCTCTCTCTCTCTCTCTCTCTCTCTCTCTCTCTCTCTCTCTCTCTCTCTCTCTCTCTCTCTCTCATTCTCTCTCTATCCCCCTATCCCTCTGCCGTTGCCCGACTCTCTTCCCCAACCCCCTCTCTCTCTATCTATCTCTCTCATTTTCTCTCCCTCATTCTCTCTCTCTATCCCCCTCTCCCTCTGTCTTTACCCAACTCTCTCTCTCTCTCTCTCTCTCTCTCTCTCTCTCTCTCTCTCTCTCTCTCTCTCTCCTCTCCCTTTCTTTCTCTCTCTATCGGTCTCTCTCTATCCCATTCCCTCTGTCTTTGTCCAACTCTCTGTCTCGCCCCCCCCCCCCCCCGCTCTCTCTCCTTCCCTCTCTCTCTCTCTCTCTCTGGATAGATAATGAATTGATACGTCGCTGAAATATTTAGTCTAGTATTTAGCGCTCGCACAGACAGACATACAGTCACACATGTAGGATGGCAAGTGTGTAGGCAGGCAGGTTAGCAGCATCCAGGCATACGGACAGAAATCCAGACAGACAGATAGCAATGTGGCGTGTGAAAAATAACCACTAGACGTGGATAGACAACTGAATGACGGAAAGACAGGCAGACCTACATGCAAAGCATCACCCGCATGTACCCGCATGTACGTGGGGAGTACTATTAGCTCAATCGAGAAATTGCCTCGCAATTCAATTTGATGAATATCCGGGTTCTATACCTGACGAGGTCAGTTAAGATGTGTCCTTGGGAATGACACTTTATCCCAGGTGCACGTTGACTTCGTGTGCCAAACCACATGCCGAAATGACACGTGTATGGTGCGCGTGCTTTAAACTAAGTGTCGTAAACGAAATCAATCAATCAATCAACCAACCAGTCAATCTTTGTATGTAGGTCTGCCTGTCTTTCCGTTACTCAGTTGTCTATCCACGTCTAGGGGTTATTTTTCACACGCCACATTGCTATCTGTCTGTATGGATTTCTGTCCGTCTGCCTGGATGCTGCTAACCTGCCTGCCTACACACTTGCCAGCCTACATGTATGACTGTATGTCTATCTGTGCGAGCGCTAAATACTAGACTAAATATTTCAGCGTCGTATCAATTCGTTATCTATCCAGAGAGAGACAGGGGGAAGGAGAGCGAGAGTGAGAGAGAGAGAGAGAGAGAGAGAGAGTTGGACAAAAACACAGGGAAAAGGGGATAGGGAGAGAGCGATAGAGAGAGAAAGAAGGGGAGAGAGAGAGAGAGAGAGAAGGAGAGATAGAGGTAGGGGCAGAGGGACAGGGGATGGATGGATGGATGGATGGATGGATGGATGGATGGATAGATAGATAGATAGATAGATAGATGGATGGATGGATGGATGGATGGATGGATGGATGGATGGATGGATGGATGGATGGATGGATGGATGGATAGACAGACAGACAGACAGACAGACAGACAGACAGACAGACAGACAGATAGATAGATAGATAGATAGATAGATAGATAGATAGATAGATAGATAGATAGATAGATAGATGGATAGGGCAAAGGCAGCGTGAGAGAGAGAGGGAGAGAGAGAGAGAGAGAGAGGGTTGGGGAAAGAGAGCTGGGCAAAGACAGACGGAGAGAACTGGCGGTACCGTAACTGTGAGCACATTTTCTCTGTTTTAGACCAACGTTGTGAGCACCGCGAGTCATTTGAGAGACGTTGCGCGGACATTTCCATGTCCCCACAATTACGGTGGGTTTCATCGGTCTGTCGCGGACTGTAGCGGACACATTTTCTATTGTTTTTCATGTTAACTCACAGTTTCAACAGCACATTTAATCATGTCATTGCTTGTTTGGTCAGGGATGCTTCGTAACTTTTGTAGAACGAAGATTGTTATATCACATGAAATGTCCTCACAACGCTCTCTCAGTCTCTCATTTTGTCTCACTGACGGAACTTTCAGATTCTAAAGTTGTATTGTTGACAATTTCGAAGGCGTGTTTGGAAGTAATTTGGACATTTGACTTTTCCACAAAGGCAAAGCGCTAACAAATAAAAATATATCACTGTAATCAGGCATTTACATGTGCGGAGAATTTTTTTTCGTTTATGGTTGTTGGTTTTAGATAGAATAAATTAAATATTCGCTCAGTGTAGCGTTGGAGTTGATCTTATCACCTAATTTCGAACCACGCTGCCAGAGTTCAAGAAACTAATGTCGATGCACGTTTCTACCCATTTCTCCGACAAACCAAGCGATACGAGTATTCCCACTACCAAAATTGTCTTATTCAATGCGTTTTTGTTACTTTTTATCAGATAATAAAAGCACGATTCCGCAGAGTGCAATCCCAACTTATCAGCTTATCTGTCCAAACTTACGAAGTTCGTTTTCGTTAGTCCAAACATGGCCTGGAAGTCTGTAATATAATTTTTGGTTTTGGTACGTCCTTGGAAGGACGAACCAAACCCAAAAATTATATTACAGACTTTCAGGCCATGTTTGGACTAGTTTTCGTAAAAGCCCACATCATCACAGTACAGTCGCCATGGACTGGTCGTAATACACGCGTGGGGTAAAGCTGAAGAATAGGGGACTTTTCCTTTTATGTAAAAAACATTGCATTTTTCTCACCTTTTTTCTACATTTTCCTATTACTAGTCATGTTTTCGATAAAATGACCGAAAGATATTCACTTTTGACTGAGATTAGAGATAATTGAAACCCTTTTAATGTTACGGTGCCAGAGATTCTTCTGCATTCTTGCCATTTTGAAGTGTGTGTTTACATAAATTTTGTTTTCTCTTTGGCTGGCAATTGTAGGTCTATTGTCAGTGTAGTGAGGGTTAGGGTTAGCTTACCGGTAAGCTAACCATAGCCCTCACTACTCTGACCCTAGACCATGTCAGGAACAGAACAAACAAGCGTAACATATACAACCAATACACAGAGCAGACGCCAAAAAACATGGAGGAAAGATGAATGTGAACGTCACAAATCGCACCGGTAAAAACAATTGTTGAGCAGTTATAATTGCCAGTAAAAGTGAATATCTTTCGGTCATTTTATCGAAAACATGACTAGTAATAGGAAAATACAGAAAAAAGGTGAGAAAAATGCATTGTTTTTACGTAAATGGAAAAGTCCCCTATTCTTCAGTTTTATCCACGTGGGCAGTGATGTCCACGCATGCATTTACCAGGTAATGAAAATCATCAACAGCAAAATGTTAATTAAGGTGCTATGTTAGGGAATCACCCAAACTGTTCTCTTGCTAAACTGTCCTCTATAATTTGATGCAAACCGGTTGCTACATTTACCCTGAACCATCCTCCAGAGCACCCAAACCCTCCTCAACAGTGCCTGAACCACCATCTATACAATTTAGAAATTGTGGTGACCATTAGGTCTTTGTGGGAACCAAGAAAAGGGAAAAATATTTTCACATTTGCTCTTATTTCGAAAAGTATACAAACATATTGTCAACAAAAATGTCCAGAAAAATATATTAACATAAAATACATTTGATAACATAATGATGAACTGTCGCTAGGTTAGATACGAATAATTTTAAATAAATTCTGGTTGGAGCGACATTTTCATTTCATCTTTATATGAATAATTTAATTTTTAATTTTAAATAATTATCAGATTGGCATTTATAAATATTATTTTACCACCAGATGTTGAACATTTGATAACAAAATAATAGTTATGAACTGTCACTAGGTTAGATATGAATAATTAACGGTTAATTCTGAAGACTTTTCAGAGCAATGTTTATAAATATTATTTTACTGTCAGATGTTAAACATTTGGTAAGAAAACGATATTTATGAACTATTGCGAGGTTAGATATGATAATGTTTATAAATAACTACAATGACAATGCAAACAAGGACACAGAGATAACAAGGCAAACAATTAGTGATACATGTACATGTAAATAATTATCGAAAACAAACATGAAAAATGATTTTGAAAACTCTCAAACTTTCGAAAATAATGTATTATTTACTCAAAATAAAAAAAAAAGATGGGGATGAATAATTGTTCTGGAGGATGGTTTGGATCCATTAGTGGCCAGTTTGTGTCAAAATGTATCGGCAGGTCTGGGTCAAATTGCAGAGGATGGTTCGGCCAGCGGATGGTTTGGGTGTAAGTCCTATATTAGTTATAAGTAAGAGAAATTTGTTTACTTTGAAATTCCCACCTCTGAAAGTCTGATATTCCATAAATTCAAAATAAATATACACAAATTATATATCAAAATGAAGGTTGAGATGTATTGAACGCAAATTATATATGAAATCAACTTGTAAACGCGAATGTAGGCAGTGGGCACCAATGCGTCCTGGATGTCTGCTACAGTATTCATACAGTTAAAACTAGAAGTCCTGTCACGAATAGTGCGCTTATCTAGGCTTAATTGCGCGTTGGAATTGCGCGCAATTGCCATATAGAATGGCATCCAAAGCACGGCAGGCTCTCTTGTTTACTCTTAGCAAACACATGCAATATTTCTGCCAATGGACCTCCGGGTTACCCGAAGGTCCATTGGCTGAAACATTGCTTGTGCACAGGCCATATGTACAGAATTTCATTGCTTGTGCACAGGCCATATGTACAGAATTTCATAGCTTTACTTGGGCCATAACATGTACATTAACGCGCATATTAACGTGCTATTTGTGCACATTTCATGGCAGGACTTCTAGTTTTAACTGTACCAGAACTGAATTTTCAGGCAAACCTCTTGCGGCCAAATGTGCAAGCTTCAGATATCCAAGAAGAAAGCTAGGCCATCAGAATTCTTCAAAATGCAGTGACCGAGCTGTGTGGGGTTAAATTTCAAAACTATCAGTTTTGTTTACATTGTAAATTACTTTTTCTGGTCAACGTCTTTGGATGGAAAAAGCCTCAGTACAGATCAATGTCTAAAATCAAAAAATGAGAAAGATCACCTAAATATGGCATACTATTATTCATTAGAGACTGCGCTGTTGCCATAGTCTATGCAAAGTATCACAACACCTGTTGAAATTTCTAAGAATTATGATTTTGTTTTTCAATGGAAATTTGTGGAATCCCCAGGGCTCGATTTAACTGGATCCGCATAGCGATTTTTGAATCAATTTTTAACTATCGCTAATCAATTTTCCATGACAAAAACAAATAATAAGAAATGCCAATCAAAATTTATCCACGTTACTAAACTGCTATTTAAATTTTAAAAATTAAATTGACTCCTGAGTATCAAGTGATTTGCGCATGTCCATCACACATGGAGTCTATCTTCAATTAAACTGCAGACAGTGTTGTCTTTTTCCCAAATGCATTTCAATTGTTGCACTCTAAAGTGTTTTGAATGCCTAGCTTTGTTCTTGGATATGTGAAGTACGTTTAGCTACAAGTTGTTCTGGAAATATTATTTTATTATCAGTTCTGGTGCGAATTCCAGGAACCATTGGTGCCTACAGTCAACTGTATGAGTTGAGTACATATATGTTTCGTGTTCGATACATCTCATTCTACTTTTTGATGTATAATTTGTGTATATTTAATTTGAGTTCATGGAATATTAGAGGTTGGAGATTCAAATTAAACAAATTTCTCTGAATTATATTGCACCTTAATGAAGCACCTGTTTGTACCTGGTACTTCATTGATTAAATTTTTCATAAATATATCTATAATTAGTGTTTGGAATCTAATATTATTGCATTTGTTGAAATATACATGTAGCACATGCATGGAAAGTGACCAGTCTGTATATGTACATCATCCAAACATGGACTTAACCCTTTACCTAACATGAAAAGCAGACGACTCTTAAAAAATATTCTTGAATAACCAATTTTTTGTCTCAAAAACATAGGTTATGTCCCCTCATTGGAATGAGCTTGATGAGTTGTTCCAACGAGGAGTCATAACCTATGTTTTTGAGACAAAAATGAAAAAAATAATTGAAGAAATTAATTGGCAATTTTTGAGAATAACGCTGTCTGGTTCTGGTTGTTATGTTGGTAAAGGGTTAAAAGTAGGTACTCTCTCTTTTGTAAAAAGTACTCGTTTTAAAGGGGGTTGTTCGAGGATGTTCAACAAAACTTAGGGAGAATTGTTTGAAGTTTTCACCAGTCATTGCCCAAAATGCTGATAAAACAAAGTCATATTGCACCCCAAAATAATGACAAGGGAACACAGAAATGGAATATATTTATGTTTTCTCCCCCCCCCCCCCCCTCCTCACCCCCAATTTTTTTATGATTTTGACAATAGGCAAGCTTCCAATGGCTTAAGTACACATGTAACAAATTGCAAAAATCATGAATAGATTGGTAATTCCAATGGCAGGACTTAAAAATAAGACTTTGACCTTCAGGCTTGGAGGAAGCACATTGAACCATTTTGTTTTCCTACAAATGCCCCAAGTAGAAATGCCCGAAAAATTTAATTTCTTTATTTGGTAACATGTTGGACATTTGTGATCATTTCTGGTGTTTGCATGTAGTTATGACAACTGCTATTTAAAAACACAAAAAATTGATCGATCACCTGATTTGGTTTGGAGTGTGTAATAGTTCATTCTATGCTTTACATGCACTTTGCATAATTTATGCTGAAACTATCCTCCTCCTGTAGTGTGTACCAGGAAGGCAGCCTTTTGTTTGAACAGGCCAATTTTTCAAAAGTAATTGCTAGTTTGTTGATTGAATCCAGTCCGTCAATGAAATGCACAAACAAAACCACGGTTACGGTATTTTGGTTAGTGAATGGATTTTTCCGTAATTTCAAAAGTGTATGAGCAGACCTTTGTTTATTTGTTTACTTTACGGTATACATAATACAGAAAAATGTACATTAAACACATTGAAAATGGCAATAAAAATAATAAATAAATAAGGCCGCACAAAGTAGATCTTCTGTTTCTCAGGCCATTATTTGTGAAATTGCATGCGCGCGAGCGTTTTTTTATTTTATTTTTTATTTCAGTAATTTCTTCTTTGCCATCAAAAGTTCATGTTCTTGGTTCAAGTTTTAGGCCTCATAATCTACAGAATACCAATGGTGGTGGTGTATTTCATCCCTTGAGTACAAGAAGGCTTTGCAATGCAAAAGCATTGCAAAGCCTTCTTGCACTCAAGGGACAAATTCATCAATTTTTTTAACTTGGGTAAAATATCAGACATAAACCATTTATTTTTAATTTTTTGTAAGTTTAAATTGGTTATAAAAAGAGAGCATGCGGAAGCCAAAAGGACCATGCGGGAGGGCCTGAGAAACATATTTTTTTAGGCCTAACAATTGCATTTGTGAACAAATACAAAAATAGTGTATACCGCAGGGAGATGGCACAGCCAGATTGGCTGTCTACCTGCCATCCCCCTATTAGCTATACAGTATCAGCTTGTGTCAGACCAACAATAAGAAATATAAACTAACAGATAGTTATTTGCATGCACTATGTGTACTTATATATAACTAGTTATCCTGTCAACTTTTCCGTGGATGCTTCCAAGGTGGGCATTGTCTTTTGCATTATTAATAATTGTGATCTGACAAGTAAGCAGCCTATATCAGAAGCTGATGACGAGACCCGGAGTCAGAGAGCGAAAACTATTTTTAGTCGAGTTGTGTCGAAGTCAAACACGACTTATACTTTGATGAATGGCGGGCGAGCGTAAACAATTGGTTTCCAGATGATAACTTGATAATGGTTCAACCCATGTTCCTGAAACTTCATAGGTAGGTTGGTATCAGTGAGAGGAAGAACCCTATTAATTTTGGACTTGCTTGGCCAAAGGTCAAGGTCACAGTGACCTTAAACATAGTAAATTGTAAACAATTGGTTTCCGGATGATAACTTGACTACGGTTCAACCCACATTCATGAAACGTCATATGTAGGTTGGCCTTCATAAGAGGAAGAACCCTATTTATTTTGGACTTACTAGGTCAAAGGTCAAGGTCACAGTGACCCTGAATATAGTAAATCAAAACAATTGGTTTCCAGATGATAACTTGATAATGGTTCGACCCATGTTCATGAAACTTCATAGTTAGGTTGGCATCAGTGAGAGGAAGAACCCTATTTATATTGGACTCGCTAGGTGGAAAGGCCAAGGTCACAGTGACCTTCAACTTAGTAAATCGTAAACAATTGGTTTCCGGATGATAACTTGATAATGTTTCGACCCACATTCATGAAACATCATAGGTAGGTTGGCATCAGTGTGAGGAAGAACCATATTTATTTTGGACTTGCTAGGTGAAAGGTCAAGTCACAGTGACCTTCAACAAAGTAAATCGTAAACAGTTGGTTTCCGGACGATAACTTGATGATGGTTTGACCCACGTTCATGAAACTTCATAGGTAGGTTGGCCTAGGTGAGTGGAAGACCCCTATTTATTTTGGACTCACTAGACCAAAGGCCAAGGTCACAGTGACCTTGGAACATAATAAATCGTAAACAATTGGTTTCCAGATGATAATTTGACAATGGTTCCACCTACATTCATGAAACTTCATAGGTAGGTTGGCATTGGTGCAAAAAGAACCCTATTTATTTCGGAATCAATAGGTCAAAGGTCAAGGTCACAGTGACCCTTCACATAGTAAATTGTAAACAACTGGTTTGCGGATGATGAGTTGATAATGATTAAACCCACTTCTGTGCTGTCACAACTCGACATTGGATCGGTGATCCTATCAGCATTTTTTATTTTATTTTTTTTAATTTTTTTAAGCCAGATCAGAATGTGTAAGTAAATTATGGTTGTGGAAAATCCAAATTACCGAGCTGTTAATAGCATATAATTAGAAAGGACGAAAAGATATGATTAAACTTGTACCTAAGCAATCTACACAATATGGGCTATTACAGTTTACATTAGCATCATACGATCTTAATTTTTTTATCAACTCATTTCTAAATGTGCCTCTAAGTGGGATATTATGCTGTCTTTCATCCAGTCCATTCCAAATTTTCGGGTAAGCGGATGTTGGGAGGACATCTAGAGATCTTGTTTGAGATCTTTCTTCAAGAAGCATGCCAGATTGTCTGGTGGATCTTCCACTTCTATTTTCCATAGCACTGAACAAATTATCAAAAGACAAGGGGAGATTACTAGTATTATTTCTCCAGTCAAATAGAAGCAGAGACGTATGGAGCATAAAAAGATTGCTAACCTTTAAAGTTTTTTTCTTTTTGGAACAAAGGGTTTGTGTGAGAGTTATATCGTTATAGAGTGTTTTTGCATTAAAAACAACTTATTTATACCTATCGAGTTACCTCAAACATGGACCCCATAAATAAAATGACTGTGCACTAAAGTATAATACAATGTTTTCATTGCAGCATGTGGCAATATAGTTTTTACTTTGTTAAGAACATAGTTTGCACGAGCTATTTTTGCACACAAATTAGAAATGTGAGCCTTATATGAGAGATGCTCATCAATATGTATGCCTAGAAATTTTAATGACGATTCGTTTCGGTCAGAAGTAACTCGATCTATTTTCTTATTGTTTATGGAACTGCTCTCTTATTGCTGGGGTTTATAATGACAAATTTGGTTTTAGCAGTATTGAGGAGGAGGTAATTAGCCGAACACCACCGAGAAATCTTTTCTAGTTCAAGATTAATATAATTTACAAAAATGAATGTGGTCCGAGTGGTTGGAGAAAAAGCACTGGTATTTTCTTCCTCTTGGCATCTTTTTTAGGTCTTCCGTCTTAAAATGCTAGTTTACAACCCCATGTTATAGGTTTTCACCATTATCACTGGTTCCTACCCAGCACCCTTTGACGTAAGTTTACTCGACTAACTGGAGAAGGCTTCTTAGTTTCCCAAATTCCCAGTGTCAAGCCAAAGGTCTAGTTGAATGTAAATTACACATGGCATTTACTGAGAATTCCCACAAACCTGAATATAATAGATCTCAATCCTTAAGTGCCTGATCATAAGGAATTCACCACTGAAAAGCAATCAGCGTCGACTCTCGACAGTGTCGTAATATAATAGATCTCAAGCCTTAAGTGCATGATGATAAGGGATTTGCCACAGAAAAGCAGTCGGTGTCAACAGTGTCGTATACGACACTGTCGACGCCGATTGCTTTTCTAGGGCGAACTGTGTGTTTTTTTTTTTTCAAAATTCGAAGGTGTACTAAGCTATATTGCAAGCATCAGGAAACATGGCCAAACTATATATTGCCGAAACACTGCCAAACTTTCAAACACCGCATAATTTGGGCGCAATTATTTTATTTGGGCACAACATTCACCATCGTTAGTTGGGAAGAATTTAAACGCCTGTGTTTGAGATTCATGTCTTTAATCATTAGTATTCTAACAGTTCTAACCATGACAAATGCTTGTTGATGTTAGGGGCCTTCAGTGTTTACATAGCACCAATTTCACATTACCAGGCTTAAGCGATGTGATCTGTGTAGATCAAATTGACACTAAATGTAATTGCATGGCAAAGAAAGTTAACATTGCCATGTTCCCAAATTTCACTGAGGAATAGCTAAGTGTTGTTCTTTTTTTTTAGCTCACCTGACTGAAAGAGCCTCATACTGGAAGGGATTGGGTGGGGGAAAATCCACCACAATTCTTAAAAAATCTTCTCATGAACCAGTGGGTACAATGATTTGAAATTTGGTATGGAGCTTCCTTTTGAGGTGTAGAATCAAGTTTCTTCAAACTAACTTTGTGGAACAATATTTGCCTTTGTAATGAGAGGGGCAAAATGTTTGTCCTCACTCAAAATTTCTGTTTTCTGAACCAATGTTCCGATTTGAACCAAATTTGATATATGGTAGTAATTATTGAGTCATAAGTACTTGTTTCATGCAAAAAACACATTTTCCTGTGTCCCTCAGGAGCTAAAAATAGAAATATTTACAAATACCCATTTTTCCCAAACCACACAAAACAGAGAACTGTTATTTTTGGATGGTGAAGAAAATTGCCATTGGTTGTGTCAGGGCGTTGTATAAAAGGCCTAAAAAAATGCTGAGTCAGCATATCTGTAAAAATTTCTCTACATTCACTGATTAGAATCATTATACAAACAAAGTTTGGGGGGGGGGGTATACAGGAATCACCCTGTCCATCCATCTGTCCATCCGTCCATCTGTCCATCCTTGTAAGTGCAACTCCACCTAAACCGTTTGAAGAATTTTCATGAAACTTTACACAATGGAAGAACTCCATATGCAGATGTGCATGAAGCAATATAATTCCGTTCTGACATTTCCAAGGGGAGATAATCTAACTTATACATTTCAGGCACGGGGGGTATCACTTTGTGAGCTTGCTCACAGTACCTCTAGTTTTATATTTGATATACAACATCCATAGGGGTTGTGTGGGGGTGAGGCTCAGATACAAGTGGGTTAAAATTCCACCCCCCCCCCCCACCCCCAGTTTATATTTTCGCTCAATACAGGAGCCCAAATTATCAACTTAGGGCAATATAGGGAACATTCTTTAAAAACCTTAGAACTTCTTCAGATCCACCAGTCAGAATATGTTTTTAATTTTGTGGTATACACATCTATAGGGAGGTGAGATTTAAGTTTGTTCAAATCCACTGCCTGGGTTAATATTTGGGCTCCCTATGATAGCCCAAATTTTAACTTTTTTAATGCAAGATGAGGAAATTTCTTCAAAGATCTCTTTCTTCAAATCCACTAGTCGGAATACTTTTGTATTTGATATAAAACATTTCGGGGTTGTGGGGGGGGGGGGGGGGGGGGGAGGGTTGTCACATTCTAATTTGTTAGGTTTAGGCTTCCTATGTGAACCCAAATTTTAACTTAGTGCAATATGAGGGAATTTCTTCAAAAGTCTTCTTCTCTAGAACCATTTCATAAAATGTTTTGATATTTGGTACATAGCATCTTTGGGGAGTGGGGGGAGGGGGGGGGTAGGTTTGTTCAAATAGAGTCCCTGAGTTAATATGTGGGCTTTTTATGGGAGCCTGAATTGTAACTTAATGCATTATGAGGAAATTTCTTTAAAAATCATCTCCAAATCCACCAGTCAGAATGCTTTTGTATTTGGTATACAGCATCTCTAGAAGGGTGAGATTCAGATTCAAGTTTGTTTAAATTGGGTCTCTGGGTTAATATTTGGACCCCCTATGGTAGGCCAAATTTCAACTTGGTGCAGAATGAGGAAATTTATTAAAAATTTTCAGATCCCCCCAGTCAGAATGCTTTCACAAACAGCATCCTTGTGGTGGAAGAGAAGAGCTCTGACTCAAGTTTGTTCAAGTTAAGTTCCAAGGTTGATATTTGGACTCCCAAGTTTTGCATTACTGGAAATTGGGGCATTATGTTGGTGGTAGCATCCCAGTACTAGAAACAAAATCATCTGGTATGGACAGAGTTATAAAGAATTAAACAACTCCATTCCCCTGTAGTGTTAACTAACTATAGATGCTAATTAAATCCTTCTTTAAACAACTATTGTCTGGTGAATGAATGCCTCAGACTCCATTAGGCATCTTTTAATTCATTTGAATAGCAGACAAACATGGAAATGGAAACAGAAAGTTGTGCTAAATATAGTTTGGCATTCAATCAAGTGATATTTTTGCGGCAACCGCGTTGTGTCCTTGGGCAAGACACTTCACCCCGATTGCCTACATGGGGGCACGATGACGCTGTGTACTGAGGCGTACTGCACGTCGATGGTGCGCATGTTTTCAACCAATCTAACCCTGCCTGTGCTGCGGTGCAGAGTTCAGAGTTACGATGTTGGAGAGCTGACAGCTGCTCGTCGTTGCTCGGTGGTTCTCTCCGGGTACTCCGGCTTCCTCCACCCGTAAAACTGTCACGGTCACGATTAGCCATTGTGCATAAGTATGTGACCTTAAACACCAATAAATATATATAAATAGTGATATTTTTGTGTAAAAACAAGTTTGACAAATAATATTAAATGTTTGTGTGGATATATTTTTTGTTTTGAAACCTATTAATCCAGTAAAATATTTTATGTATGGATAACAACAAAATTAAGATATTACCAAACACTGGCTTAGGTATCCATTTCTAAAAATGGCATCCCTGGATAAGGAAATTGAAAAATTGTCCTGCATTTTCGACTTTATCTACATGTACCAATATTGAATGAGAAGATTGTCAGTATTACATTTCCCTGTAGAGTAAATGTATTGAGCATTTTCAATTCCATCGCCTTGCTGGATTGAAAAGAATGTAGCCATTTCTGCAATTCCTAGATCCACGAAAACAATATTTTGCCCAAGTTCATAATTTGCCTTTTACAGTTACAAAATGTTATATTGCTGATTTTTAGCTCAACTTTGGCGAAGCAAAATTTGAGCTTATGTCATGGCCAGTCGTCCGTCTGTCCGTCAACAATTCAATACGGCTCGGGCTAGAGGCTGTATTTATGAACTGATATTTACGAAACTTCTTGGGTACCCTTGTTATGACCATGGGACGAGAACGAGTGTTTTTGGGTCCGATCCGAAATTCAAGTTGGCCGCTGGCGGCCATTTTGTACAGACTTAGGTGAAATCAGGTTTTTGTGCAGAACTTCCATATGAAAGTGCTGATTTGAATAATTTTTTGTATGAATGTTTAGTACCATGGGATACATCACATATAATACGGGGTTTTTTTCTCGTACGTAAATTATGCAAATTAGACTAACTTTGATGTATTTAGTGTTACTTTCAGCACTGTAAGTGCAAATGCCAATACGGCTCGGGCTAGAGGCCGTATTTATAAACTGATCTTTACGAAACGTCTTGGGTACCTTTGGTATCACCGTGGGATGAGAACGAATGTTTTTGGGTGCGGTCCGAAATTCAAGATGGCCGATGGCAGCCATTTTGTTCAAACTTTGGTGCAATCAGATTTTTGCACAGAACTTCCATATGAAAGTGCTGATTTGAAAAATTTTGTGTGTGAATATTTAGTACCATGGGATACATCACATATAATACAGGGTTTTTTCTCGTGCAGAAATTATGCAAATTAGATGAAATTTGATTTTTTCTGTGCTACATGTACTTACACACAATAAGTACACATGTCAATACGGCTCGGGCTAGAGGCTGTATTTATCAACCAATCTTCACGAAACTTCTTGGGTACCTCTGTTATCACCATGGGACGAGAACAAGTGTTTCTGAGTGCGGTCCAAAATTCAAGATGGCTGCCAGTAGCCATTTTGTACCGAAATTCGGTCTAATCAGTTTTTTGTACACAACTTCTATACGGCTCAGGCTAGAGGCTGTATTTATGAACCGATCTTTACGAAACCTCTTGGGTACCTTTGTTATCACTGTGGGATGAGAACGATTGTTTTGGGGTGTCAGGGCAAAGCCAGCCTAAATATAGGGGCAAGGGGCCTCATATTTAAAGATATTGTATGTTCAAAATATATTCCGCATCAAGGCGAAAAACCTACATGAATTTCACTTCTCTGCAAAGCTGGAAAAACACACGTGGTGTATATCCAGCTTTAGCGCAGGGACCCAGGGGAGAAACGGTATGTTAGATAAGGTCTAATCATCTCGTTTAATTTATACAGTAGTCGGAGTCTTACGAGACGTAATCGGTTGATGTCAAGATGTCGTCACGGTAAATTGAGAAACGAGATTCTAAAAGATAGAAATGTCGTGTCATCATAAGTTATAACAATCATGGCAAGAACGAATCGGTTTTCTAGACAAGTGAAGTCACGCATGAGATAACTTGTATTGATTCTGCCTCGATACACGTCATCTCCCACCGTTTTGACAGGTGGACAGATGAGCGTCGGTCCACCTGACAGTTTAGGGTAAAAAGTATATATACCTGGAAGGGCAGAGCATTACACACACTTGGGGTCACACACGCGTTGGTGAAGTCCAGGACAGGCGGACTCTGTTTCCTGGCATAAGGGTACCCTCGATCACAGGACCCTGAAACGGCTGGAATCGCCAGAGAGGGCATTCCATGATTGATTTAGCTTAAAGTTGATAGGCGGCTACGGGGCCGAATTCGTGAGAAAGAACACCCCAGGTGGAACGTTAAAGTTTAGATTGTCGAGTAGCAGGTATCGTCCTGCAATAGTCAGAAGTGTAGGTTAATTGTATTGTGCGTATTAACCCTTTGAAGCGTCAGCCTGATTGCGTTCTGAGTAGTTTATTTTGCTGTCGGAACATCGTAATACCGACTGGAGATCGGTGTGAGTGACGATTTCGCCCTAGCACAAAAAGGGCATTTGTGAATCGTGAATTCAACCAGGAACGGTGAATATTTCAATAGGACTTTCACGGAGGACTTTCAAAAGGCACATAAGGTATGAGTAGACAATATCTGACCCAAATCAGAAGTATGGTGTCTTTATAGATGACGAATATTGCTGGTCGGAACCCTCCGACAGCCAGAGGTACAGTTACGCGCAGACGTTGACATTCGAGCCTAAGCGGGTGAAGCTCTTATGGCGAGCTCACAGTAATAACATTTCAGATTTGTGAAGCTCTTATGGCGAGCTCACGGTAGTAACATTTCCAGTGTGTAGACTATAGTGCCAGTACAGGGCTATAGAATGACTATATGATTGTTTAGAATTATTTAACCGTAGTGACCCATTTTCTGTGAAAAGAATTGAATTGTTGATTATTGAAATATTGAAACGGATTTATTTTTATGTGTAAATAAAAGAATCGTTGTTACTTTAAATCATTCTTTCCATTATACAGCCTGAAGTGATTAGGAATCACACCTAACGGAAATCGAACCTATTTCAGGACAATTTGGCAGAGAAGGAATCACGGCGTCGGTCTAACTCAGCTCTCTGCGCCGAGTTCGCGACACTTGGATTCCGACCCTCCACGTTGGTCTAATTTTCCCGCAACTTCATCAGCGGGACTAAATAACCCCACGTCAGCCCCAGGCCTTACGGGGCCTTAGGTGTCCCCTGACATTGATTGGCGAGCGCTAACCAGGATATTTCTAAAAGGTAAAAAATGGCTATATGGAAATTTTGTTTTATTTTAACGGCGGTTCTGTTTAGGTTTTGACGCGTTCGGTCAGTTGATGCCGTTCAAGGGCTTAATATCGCAATACAGTAGTCCCCAAGAGGATACTTAATAGCCATTATAACTGCGGTAGGTTTCAGAGTATTGGGGCGTTTAACTACGTTAAATTACAGAGGTAAATTAGGATCAATTGCCATATTTTTTTTTTCTTTCTTTCTTTTCCTTCTTCATTCTTTCTGACGAGTGTTGAAGATAGAAAGAAAAAATCAAAATGGATGTTGTTACACCCCTCGCCCAACTGGTATCATTAGGCAAGGAAATGGGCCTTGAGGGAGCTGAACTTCAGAAGTTCGTTAAAGATGAGCAGAAACGTGAGGCCAAGGAGATTGCCTTACGCAATGACGCAAGGGAGAGAGAAGCCCAATTAGAACGAGAGCGTGAGAAAGACGCAAGAGAGGCGAAAGAGAGAGAGATTCAATTAGCAAATGAGGCGAGAGAGAGGGAAGCCCAATTAGCAAGGGAGGCAAGGGAGGCAGAACGGGAGCTCGAACAACAGAGGCACGAGAGAGAATTAGAGCTCCTCAGAGCAAGGGCCGATGTGGAGAATGAAAGTCGGCGCTCAGGGGATGGGAGTGCAGGGGTAGCAATTCATGCCCCACGCCCCCATCTCGCTCATTTCAATGAAAACACAGATGACTTGGACTCGTACTTGGAGAGGTTCGAGCGTTTTGCCTCCAGTCAAATGTGGCCAGAAGACACATGGGCTATGTGCTTGAGCCCTTTGTTGTCAGGTAAAGCCCTCGAGGCTTATACCAGTATGCCTCCTGCACTTCTTAACGACTACAGTGAGCTGAAGAATGCCATCCTTCGGAGATACCAGCTCACTGAAGAAGGATTCCGGACCAAGTTCCGAGAAATTAAGCAGGAGAAGGGAGAAACAGTACCTCAGTATTTTGCCCGAGCTAGGCGGTACTTTGACCGCTGGACTGATCTCGCAGAAGTGAATGAGTCGTATGGAGCCCTGCGAGATCTATTTCTCCGAGAGCAGTTTTTAACTACATGCTCCAAGGAATTGGGCCTGTTCATCAAGGAAAGGGGTCCGCCCACCTATGATGAGATGGCAACTGTGGCAGAACGCTACATCGAGGCCCACGGTGGGAGTGTAAACGCACCCAAATTGGCTAGGGGTGGGGCAAACGGGTTGGCAATGGCACCCGTCAGGCAACACCACCCCGACCCTCCTGCGTCGCAGACCAGCCGGAAGGGGAGCGCTCCCAAGGACACCACTTGCTTTATCTGCAACAAGCGGGGTCATATTGCCAGGGACTGCTGGCAGAAGCAGGTAAGGACCACTGGGAACATTAGACCACCTCAGCAGGGGGTCGGGAACGCAGCACCAAGGGGTTGGAAGCAAGGTGACCGCGTAGATCCAGGGCCCAGTAGACAGACGGCAGCGTTCTGTCAAACTATCGGTCCAGAACACAGTCCCCTCCGGGAATGTATACAAGAGGGAGAATTAAGGCTGGAAGGCGGGAAGGTTGTCCCGATAATAAGTGGCATGTGTGAGAGGCTCACAACTTCGCAGGAGAAGGTTGATATGCCAGTGTACCCAGGGTATGTGGGACAAAGGGAGATCCGTCTGCTCCGGGATTCTGGGTGCTCCTCTGCAGCGGTTAGAAGGCAACTGGTTGACGACAAGCAATTGTTGGGTCGTGACCATTTGTGTATTTTGATAGATGGGACCGTTAGAAGGTTCCCCATCGCGAGGATAACGGTGGATACCCCATTTTATTGTGGCGAAGTGGAAGCCATGTGCATTGAATCACCTGTGTATGACCTGGTCATAGGTAATATCCCAGGGGTGAGGGCAAGCCCTGATGAGTTATGGTCCAGGGATAGGGGGCCAAGTGAAGGCCCAACGAGTAATGAAGGGAAGGTTCCCAGGGGGAACCAATCCGATGGTCCAGGGGATGGCCCCTACACGACGAAATGTCGGGAAGTTTCAGGAGGGACGACTCCTGGCCTATTAGGGAGAAGGGGCCGCAGGCGGTCCAGGCGAAACGCCAAACAGCGAGGGAACCCAATGGGATCATTGGAGAAAGACCCTCAAGCAAATTTATGTGGGGGAGTTGAGCGCCCCAAGAAGTCGGTGTCACCCGTGTGGAGAGGGGAGGCCAGACCCACGCAAATGGCTGGGCAAACTTCCCCAGAATTGAGAGGGCACGGGTCAACACAAGTTGAGTATGTTAAAGTGGATGGGACCGCTAAGGTGGGCGCCCAGGGGACCGAGAAAAGGGTCCACAAATCAAAGGAGAAGCATCCTAGGTGGCGGAGACCACGTAGAGAGTGCCGGGGGCGCACAGCGCCCAATGTGCGTAAGAAGTCGTCGCAATGGACCGGGGGGTCGACGGCACAAGGGCCAAGGACGGCCAGTGTCGTTCGAACGACGGTAATCGCCGGGACGAGTGAGCCTGGGGGATATAGCGCCAAGGGAAGCTCTTGGGAATGCGACAATGACAGGGTATGGGGACCCTGGTGGAATACCCGTAGAAATAACGGGGCGAGAAGTAGGGGTGTGTCAAGGGTTACCCAAGGGGATACTGGGAACCGGACCCCTACCAATGGTCGGTGGTTATAAAGAAGCAATAGTTGGGTGGCTGTGGGCCTGGTGTCTGGGACGGGGGCTCCAGTCGCAAATATTTTTGTGGGTGAGGTGATGAGTTTCGTAAACCCGGTGTTAAGGCCCGGAAGAAATTTTCTTATTTTAGTATTATTATTGCTCTGACTGCTGACTAGAGTTGTTTGTGAGTGCGAATGTGAGATACACTGCCTCGTCTGTCGCGTGTGCGTGGACGGGGAGCCTGTGTGTCGAGTTTTGTAAGTGTGGGATACACTAACCCCGTCTGTCGCAAAGGCGCGGTCGGGAAATCTGTGTGTTGAATGTGTGAGTGTGTGAGGCACAATTTTAATCCCCTGGTTGAGCTTTGCGAGGGTGAGGCTCAACATAATGCAGGGGTCGTTTGCCCCTTCACAAGACATAGGGGAACGGGAGGCGAAGTTACACTCCGTTGGAATTAACCCATCTGACGCAAAGGCGCGGACGGTGTTACTCGTCGGAGTGAGTGCCAAGTGAACTGTTTGCAAAATGGGCGAACGTGTATAAAAATGTGTATGTTTAGGTGTAAATGTATAGTAGAGATAGAGAGTGCTGCAAATCTAAGGATAAGGCTACTCCCCATATCATATGTAAACCCGCAAGACGGGAACATGTGGTAGCGAGTGTGTCGTGGGAATCGACATGGCCGACGCATGAGCCCGGTCATGACCCCCCACGACCACTAGGGTACAGTTTTGTAGTCTTGAACATGATGGTAGATTGTAAAAGGGTGTGAGAGGCGAGCTTGCGTGGCTTTGCCCCTTGCGTTTTAAGAGATACACAGGGTGTTTCTCTCGGGAAGGGAGTTGTCAGGGCAAAGCCAGCCTAAATATAGGGGCAAGGGGCCTCATATTTAAAGATATTGTATGTTCAAAATATATTCCGCATCAAGGCGAAAAACCTACATGAATTTCACTTCTCTGCAAAGCTGGAAAAACACACGTGGTGTATATCCAGCTTTAGCGCAGGGACCCAGGGGAGAAACGGTATGTTAGATAAGGTCTAATCATCTCGTTTAATTTATACAGTAGTCGGAGTCTTACGAGACGTAATCGGTTGATGTCAAGATGTCGTCACGGTAAATTGAGAAACGAGATTCTAAAAGATAGAAATGTCGTGTCATCATAAGTTATAACAATCATGGCAAGAACGAATCGGTTTTCTAGACAAGTGAAGTCACGCATGAGATAACTTGTATTGATTCTGCCTCGATACACGTCATCTCCCACCGTTTTGACAGGTGGACAGATGAGCGTCGGTCCACCTGACAGTTTAGGGTAAAAAGTATATATACCTGGAAGGGCAGAGCATTACACACACTTGGGGTCACACACGCGTTGGTGAAGTCCAGGACAGGCGGACTCTGTTTCCTGGCATAAGGGTACCCTCGATCACAGGACCCTGAAACGGCTGGAATCGCCAGAGAGGGCATTCCATGATTGATTTAGCTTAAAGTTGATAGGCGGCTACGGGGCCGAATTCGTGAGAAAGAACACCCCAGGTGGAACGTTAAAGTTTAGATTGTCGAGTAGCAGGTATCGTCCTGCAATAGTCAGAAGTGTAGGTTAATTGTATTGTGCGTATTAACCCTTTGAAGCGTCAGCCTGATTGCGTTCTGAGTAGTTTATTTTGCTGTCGGAACATCGTAATACCGACTGGAGATCGGTGTGAGTGACGATTTCGCCCTAGCACAAAAAGGGCATTTGTGAATCGTGAATTCAACCAGGAACGGTGAATATTTCAATAGGACTTTCACGGAGGACTTTCAAAAGGCACATAAGGTATGAGTAGACAATATCTGACCCAAATCAGAAGTATGGTGTCTTTATAGATGACGAATATTGCTGGTCGGAACCCTCCGACAGCCAGAGGTACAGTTACGCGCAGACGTTGACATTCGAGCCTAAGCGGGTGAAGCTCTTATGGCGAGCTCACAGTAATAACATTTCAGATTTGTGAAGCTCTTATGGCGAGCTCACGGTAGTAACATTTCCAGTGTGTAGACTATAGTGCCAGTACAGGGCTATAGAATGACTATATGATTGTTTAGAATTATTTAACCGTAGTGACCCATTTTCTGTGAAAAGAATTGAATTGTTGATTATTGAAATATTGAAACGGATTTATTTTTATGTGTAAATAAAAGAATCGTTGTTACTTTAAATCATTCTTTCCATTATACAGCCTGAAGTGATTAGGAATCACACCTAACGGAAATCGAACCTATTTCAGGACAATTTGGCAGAGAAGGAATCACGGCGTCGGTCTAACTCAGCTCTCTGCGCCGAGTTCGCGACACTTGGATTCCGACCCTCCACGTTGGTCTAATTTTCCCGCAACTTCATCAGCGGGACTAAATAACCCCACGTCAGCCCCAGGCCTTACGGGGCCTTAGGTGTCCCCTGACATGGGGTGTGGTCTGAAATTCAAGATGGCCACCACAGCCATTTTGTACTAAAATTAGTGCAGTCTTTTGTACAGAACTTCTGTATGAAAGTTCTGATTTGAATAAATTTTTTATGAATGTTTAGTAAAATGGAATACATCACATACAGTGAGGGTTTTTTCTCGTGCAGAAATTATGCAAATTAGATGAATTTTGATTTATTTAGTGCTACTTATACACTGTAAGTGCACATGTCAATACGGCTCGGGCTAGAAGCTGTATTTATCTACCGATCTTCACGAAACTTCTTGGGTACCTTTGTTATCACCTTGGGACGAAAACGAGTGTTTCTGAGTGCAGTCCAAAATTCAAGATGGCTGCCAGTGGCCATTTTGTACCGAAATTAGGTCCAATCAGTTTTTTGTCACAACTTCTATACAGCTCGTATTTATGAACTGATCTTCATGAAACTTCTTGAGTACCTTTGTTTTCACCTTGGGACAGAAATGAGTGTGTTTTGGGGTGCCTTTGTTATCACTGTGCTATGAGAACAAATATTTGGGGATTCAGTCAGACCCACTCTGGGACTCAAAGATTTCTTTTCTAGTTTAGCATCTGACTGTCACCCACCTTTACAATAGTTTACCTATACATTTGTTACAGGCTACGGTTTATGTACAGACCGTTACAATACTTTGTATGTACCTTTGTTATCAGGTCATTACCTAGATCTTTGTCATTGCTGTGTCACATACTATACATGTACATGTCTTGACAAGTTGAGCTACAGTGTCATTGACATTTTCATTCCACCTGGTTTGGAAATGAAAGCCTAATTTTTCATGCATTTTTATTTGGGGTGTTTGAAACACATTGGGGATGAAATGGTAAAATATGCCTTCACCGAGTCAGGTATTCGAAATCATTTATTTGAAACCCTGTCAATCGAATTACCACTCTACATGTATTTGTTATTTTTGGAATTCATTACTTTTGCCATTGGAAGCATGTCTGTTATGAAAATCGCCCAAAAGGAAAAACTAAATATATTCCATTTCCTTGCTCTCTAGTCATTAATTTGATATATAAATTAGTATAATATGACTCTGTTTAATTCTTTTATCAGTATTTTGGGCATAGTTGAAAATTTCAAAATAAAGTTTGGTTGGATGACCACTTAATAAATACCTACAATTACAAAAATCTCCAGAATGTATATTTTTAATTGTTCAATAATACCACAGGTCCACCCGTCTTTTTCAACTGTTGACAGATTGATCCTTTCTTAGAATTTCTCTCCTTCCTCATTTTGCAGGTGGGAAATATTTCTGATAAAAACAATTTCGTCCGGTATGTCACAGGTTGCTCTACCTCAATGCTCTCCCTTTCCCCTCTTCCATCTACTTCCAAGCATGAACATTCCATCAGTTGACAAACATTGGTTTTAGTGTTGAAAGGATTGGCTATTTTGGGAAGTCGACTGGTTGACAGGACTAATCGACAAAAGTTAATTGGTTGGACATTTCTTTTGGAACACTAGATTTTAGTGAGAATTTCTGATTTGTGATTTTGACAATAATTTACATTCCTTCATGATGAACATGATTATTAATAATGGTAGTCGTGAAGGAACATAAAACTATAGACAAAATCAGGTATCACAAGACCTAATTCTCACTAAAATGTAGTCTCCCAATAGAAAAGTTATGTTTTAAAGATAAAAATATGGTATCTTACCTTTGCGCCAGTCAACATATACATGTAGTAGGAACCAGGGGCGGTGCTATTGAGGTGTGGGGGGGGGGGGGGGGTCTCAGTATCCCAATATTTGTTAAAAAATCAAGATAGCTGGAAGTTATTCCGACAGAAATTCCAGGAGTTGGAAATTTGAAGCATTGTTGTATATGTAGCAGAGGCTTTTTCAGAATGTTATATTATATTACCATGAAAATTCCAACTTCCGACACCCACAGAAGAACTCTTATCAAACAACGCAAGTTTTTAGCTTAACTTATTTATTTATTTATTTATTTATTGATGTTTAAGGTCACATATTTATGCACAATGGCTAATCATGACCGTGACAGTTTTACGGGTGGAGGAAGCCGGAGTACCCGGAGAGAACCACCGAACAACGACGAGCAGCTGCCAGCTCCCCAACATCGTAACTCGCGTTAGATTGGTTGGAGACATGCGCACCATCGACGTGCAGTACGCCATAGTACACGGCGTCATCGTGCCCCCACGCGGACAATGGAGATGAAGTGTCTTGCCCAAGGACACAACGCGGTTGCCACAGGTGGGATTCGAACCGAGGACCTCTCGGCTTGCAGCCTGCACCTCTACCTACTGAGCCACCACGCTCCCTTTAGCTTAACTTAACAAAGTCAAGATAAGCTAGTACCATCATGTATGCGGAAGTATGTCAGTCTGCCATTGTGGAAGTCTGTTCACATTTTCTTTAACACAGGCAATACCCAGTAGTTCTTGGTCGATTGTCGCAAAATTTTATACACATGTATGCATGTTTGAGATCGTGTCTAGAAGAGAACAATCCCTTTTGGTCAACCATGATGTTAGGGACCTGCAAATTGCCAATTGAATCAAATATCAAATTGCAATGTGAAAATGAATCAAATTTCATCAAAAGAATTTTTTTTTTCTAAAATAATAACCCTGATTATTAAAAGACACAGAGTTATGTAGAGTGCCTTTTTTACCTCATCACTTTCCACACTATAAATTTCTAAACTTATAACTTACCAAGTTCAAGTTTGTCAAGTTGAGCTGCAGTGTCACCAACACTCATTTATTTTCTGGATGGGCATTTTGTCTGATGGATATTTTGTCCATGGGTATTTGTCGATGGGTATTTTGTCCATTGTCATTTTGCACATCCGTTTAAACTGTTTGGAAATATTCTCAGAATGCCCTAAAATCTACTGGTAAAATTTCTTGCTGCTGGGGAAAGGTGGGGGGGGGGGGGGGGGCATTGAGGGCTACTACCCCTTTAGGTATCCATTCAGTCAATTTACCATTTCGACATTAATTGGTTTCAGATGCAGCAAACATGAAAACAAGAGTATTCTTTCTCAATCATTCTGTGATGCTACATTTTGACCAAATTGACCAAATTAATGTGGTGTTTTGACTAAATTGATGTTTTGGCTAAATTGATGAGGCATTATCGCCCAAAAATGTTTTATCTTTTGATCAGTAGAACCAAAAAGTCTGTTCACATTTTCTTTAGCACAGGCTACACTGTGTAGTTCTTGTCCGACCATCACAAAATTTCATATGCAAGTTTGGCTGCAAGGGTCCAAAACCTTTAGAACAGTCTCCTGGTCATATTTACAAAGGGATTTCATTGTTTTTTGATAGAACGATTCTGTATAATGTCAATTTACAATGAAATCCCTTCATAAATAAAAGCTGTAAACAGTGCTAAAGGAATCTATGTAACATAATCCTGCTACTGCCACTGTTGACTGGACCTGACCAAAATATGACACTCAGTATACATTGTAATGTCAAGATAAGAACATCCTGTTTTGGCCTTGATTGGTCAACTGTGACAGCCACACAGGCATATTTCCTAGATTTGTTTAACACAGTCTTCAGTTCATATTTATGAAGTGATTTCACTGTAACTTGGATTGATAACTTGGTATGATGTTTAGATGCGACTTTCCAATTTTGGCTATGATTGGTCAGCCATTACCATTGCTTGATCACATTACCTAGATTCCTTTAGCACAGCTACAGGTTGTTTTTATGAAGGGATTTCACCGTAACTTGGTAGGATAACTCTATCTAGATGAGACTGTCCTATTTTGATAACAATCGGTCAGCCGTGACTCCAGACAGGCACATACCTAGATTGCTTTAGGAAAATCTTCAAGTCATATTTATGAAGGGATTTCATTGTGACTTGGTAGGATGAGATGTTTTGGAATGATTTTACTGTAACTTGATAACTTTGATCGAAAAATGTCAGGGTTCGTTTTGGCTGGCTGCAGGGTCGTGAGTATGGGACCCTTTCCCAATGGGAATTTGTCATTATTTTTCCCAATTCAAAGGAAATATTTCCCAATCTCGGTCCTCATTCAAATAAAAATTTAATTCTTTTTTTAACTCTTCAAGGCCTTTTGTTAGCTCACCAGCTGAGTTAATCTAATTGCTCTCTGTCCGTCGTCTGTCAACACCATGTTTTGGGCTTCTCCTCCAAAACCACTGGACCAATTCAAGTGAAAGTTTGTGTTAGTGATGGTGCTGAGGGAGCATTACATTTTTGTTCAATGTGCCCAGCCCCATGGGGAGGGGTTGGGGAAAATGCTCCAAAATTTTTTAAAATCTTTTTCTCCTGAATCAGCAGGTACAATGACCTGATATTTGGTATGGAGCTTCCTTTTGAGGTGAGCATTCAAGTTTTTGTTTAAAAGGAAGTTCGTAGAGCAATATTTGCCTTTGTAATGGGAGGGGAAAGATTTTTGGCCCTGCCCAATATTTTTATTTTTTGAATCTGTGGTCCAATTTGGACCACATTTGGTTTGTGATATTATTGGGTCATAAGTGCTTGATTCATAAGAAAAAGTTTCCTGTGTCCCCGTGGGAACCCCAGGAGCTAAAAATAGAAATATTTCCAAACAGCAATATTTACCAAATACAGAAGACAGAAAGAATTTTCACCCTGCCCAAAATTTCTATTTTCCAAACAGAGAGGCAGATTTGAACCAAATTTGAAATGAGGGCTTATTGGGTCATAAGTACTTAATTTATGCCCCCAAAAATTTTGCTGTCAGCCAATGGGAATTGCAGGAGCTAAAAACTGAGAAAATTTAAAGCACCCATATCTCCAACACTACATGCCATCTAGAATTCTTATTTGGTGTGAAGCTTCCTTAGGACCAACAGAATGGAATGGTTGCAAGTATATGTTGATAACTGGAATCTCCCTTTCGATTTATTTCCAAATTAATGAACACAGTATGTTGTTGGTTATGGTTATTGTACAAGAATATAAAAAAAATCTGTCAAGTACACATGTATACTCATATTGTGTGCTTCCCTCTTGTAATTAATAATGGGCGTATCATGTGCTCATGGCGCAGCTGTTTATTATCCCTGCATTTTCAAAAATGCGGGGATATTGTCATGATCTCCATCCGTCCGTCCGTCCGTCCATCTGTCCGTATGTCACACCCTGAAAGGCTCCTAAGGTATTCAATTTGAAAAGGTTAAACTATGCTAATGTGTTCAGGTAACATCTCTAGATGTGCATGAAGGTTTCGGAATTTTGATTTTGCCCCTGGTGGTTCCAGTGGAACCACTTTTATCGTTAGAAAATCAGTTTTCATCGAAAGGCTCCTAAGGTATTCAATTTGAAAAGGTTAAACTATGCTGATGTGTTCAGGTAACATCTCTAGATGTGCATGAAGGTTTCGGAATTTTGATTTTGCCCCCGGTGGTTCCAGTGGAACCACTTTTATCGTTAGAAAATCAGTTTTCATCGAAAGGCTCCAAGGATATTTAATTTGAAAAGCTTAAACTATGCTAATGTGTTCAGGTAACATCTCTAGATGTGCATGAAGGTTTCGGAATTTTGATTTTGCCCCCGGTGGTTCCAGTGGAACCACTTTTATCGTTAGAAAATCAGTTTTCATCGAAAGGCTCCTAGGGTATTTAATTCAAAATGCTTAAACTATGCTAATGTGTTCAGGTAACATCTCTAGATGTGCATGAAGGTTTCGGAATTTTGATTTTGCCCCCTGTGGTTCCAGTGGAACCACTTTTATCGTCAGAAAATCAGTTTTCATCGAAAGGCTCCAAGGATATTTAATTTGAAAGGCTTAAACTATGCTAATGTGTTCAGGTAGCAACTCTAGATGTGCATGAAGGTTTCGGAATTTTGCTTTTGTCCCCGGTGGTTCCAGTGGAACCACTTTTATCGTTAGAAAATCAGTTTTCAACGAAAGGGTCCTAGGATATTCAATTCGAAACGTTTAAACTATGCTAATGTGTTCAGGTAACATCTCTAGATGTGCATGAAGTTTTCGGAATTTTGATTTTGCCCCCGGTGGTTCCAGTAGAACCACTTTTATCGTTAGAAAATCAGTTTTCATCGAAAGGCTCCAAGGATATTTAATTTGAAAGGCTTAAACTATGCTAATGTGTTCAGGTAACATCTCTAGATGTGCATGAAGGTTTCGGAATTTTGATTTTGCCCCCGGTGGTTCCAGTGGAACCACTTTTATCGTTAGAAAATCAGTTTTCATCGAAAGGCTCCTAGGGTATTTAATTCGAAACGCTTAAACTATGCTAATGTGTTCAGGTAACATCTCTAGATGTGCATGAAGGTTTCGGAATTTTGATTTTGCCCCCGGTGGTTCCAGTGGAACCACTTTTATCGTTAGAAAATCAGTTTTCATCGAAAGGCTCCTAAGGTATTCAATTTGAAAAGGTTAAACTATGCTGATGTGTTCAGGTAACATCTCTAGATGTGCATGAAGGTTTCGGAATTTTGATTTTGCCCCCGGTGGTTCCAGTGGAACCACTTTTATCGTTAGAAAATCAGTTTTCATCGAAAGGCTCCAAGGATATTTAATTTGAAAAGCTTAAACTATGCTAATGTGTTCAGGTAACATCTCTAGATGTGCATGAAGGTTTCGGAATTTTGATTTTGCCCCCGGTGGTTCCAGTGGAACCACTTTTATCGTTAGAAAATCAGTTTTCATCGAAAGGCTCCTAGGGTATTTAATTCGAAACGCTTAAACTATGCTAATGTGTTCAGGTAACATCTCTAGATGTGCATGAAGGTTTCGGAATTTTGATTTTGCCCCCTGTGGTTCCAGTGGAACCACTTTTATCGTCAGAAAATCAGTTTTCATCGAAAGGCTCCAAGGATATTTAATTTGAAAGGCTTAAACTATGCTAATGTGTTCAGGTAGCAACTCTAGATGTGCATGAAGGTTTCGGAATTTTGCTTTTGTCCCCGGTGGTTCCAGTGGAACCACTTTTATCGTTAGAAAATCAGTTTTCAACGAAAGGCTCCTAGGATATTCAATTCGAAACGTTTAAACTATGCTAATGTGTTCAGGTAACATCTCTAGATGTGCATGAAGTTTTCGGAATTTTGATTTTGCCCCCGGTGGTTCCAGTAGAACCACTTTTATCGTTAGAAAATCAGTTTTCATCGAAAGGCTCCAAGGATATTTAATTTGAAAGGCTTAAACTATGCTAATGTGTTCAGGTAACATCTCTAGATGTGCATGAAGGTTTCGGAATTTTGATTTTGCCCCCGGTGGTTCCAGTGGAACCACTTTTATCGTTAGAAAATCAGTTTTCATCGAAAGGCTCCTAGGGTATTTAATTCGAAACGCTTAAACTATGCTAATGTGTTCAGGTAACATCTCTAGATGTGCATGAAGGTTTCGGAATTTTGATTTTGCCCCCTGTGGTTCCAGTGGAACCACTTTTATCGTCAGAAAATCAGTTTTCATCGAAAGGCTCCAAGGATATTTAATTTGAAAGGCTTAAACTATGCTAATGTGTTCAGGTAGCAACTCAAGATGTGCATGAAGGTTTCGGAATTTTGCTTTTGTCCCTGGTGGTTCCAGTGGAACCACTTTTATCGTTAGAAAATCAGTTTTCAACGAAAGGCTCCTAGGATATTCAATTCAAAACGTTTAAACTATGCTAATGTGTTCAGGTAACATCTCTAGATGTGCATGAAGTTTTCGGAATTTTGATTTTGCCCCCGGTGGTTCCAGTAGAACCACTTTTATCGTTAGAAAATCAGTTTTCATCGAAAGGCTCCTAAGGTATTTAATTCAAAACGCTTAAACTATGCTAATGTGTTTAGGTAACATCTCTAGATGTGCATGAAGGTTTCGGAATTTTGATTTTGCCCACGGTGGTTCCAGTGGAACCACTTTTATCGTTAGAAAATCAGTTTTCGTCGAAAGGCTCCTAGGGTATTTAATTTGAATCGTATAAACTATGCTAGTGTGTTCATGTAGCATCACTAGATGTGTATGAAGGTTTCAGAATTTTGATTTTGCCCCCGTTGGTTCCAGTGGAACCACTTTTATCGTTAGAAAATCAGTTTTCATTGAAAGGCTCCTAGGGTATTTAATTCGAAACGTTTAAACTATGCTAATGTGTTCAGGTAACATCTCTAGATGTGTATGAAGGTTTCGGAATTTTAATTTTGCCCCCGGTGGTTCCAGTGGGACCACTTTTATCTTTGGAAAATCAGTTTTCATCAAAACTCTTCTAGGATACATGTATTTAATTTGAATTGTATAAACTATGCTAATGTGTTCATGTAGCATCACTAGATGTGTATGAAGGTTTCGGAATTTGATTTTGCCCCAGGTGGTTCCAATGGAACCACTTTTATTGTTAGAAAACCAGTTTTCATCAAAAGGCTCCATGGGTATTAATCGAAACGTTAAGACTACATTGTATGCTAAGGTGTTGCTAAGGAAATGGCGGGATACACCATTGTGTGCTTTGCACACAAATAACTCGATCTTGTTATCATTGTTGGCTTCGCTCTGTAATTAAATTTCCGCTTGGCCAACTGGAACCCAACTTGGCATGTGGGTTAGTCATGATGAGAGGAAGAACTTATTGATTTTGAGGTCATTGTGCCAAAGGTCAGGGCCACAGGGACCTGGAACTTAAACATTTACCTTAGTTGGCTTTTCAAATTGAAATTTTGCTTGCGTGATTGATACTTAATTTGGCTTATGGATTGAGCATGATGAAAGGAAGAACCCTATTTATTTTGGGGTTATTGTGTCAAAGGAAAAGGTCACAGTGACCTTGAATTTTATGTTTTCTAAGCCAGAGTTGGTTTAATCTCCAAAATTAAAATGTTGTTTGCCTAATTGAAACCAAACTTGGGTTGTGGATCGGGCATAATGTGAGTAAGAACCCTATGTATTGTTCCGGTCATTATGCCAAATGCCAAGATTATAGATACCTTGAAATTGAAATTTTATCATTCGGAGCTGGTTTCGGTTCTGTTTATTATTAAAAAATATGCATTTGCTGTCAAAACCCAACTTGGGGCGATATGGGGAATAATCTTCAAACACCTTCTTCAGAACCATCAGTCAGAATCTTCTGATGCATGGCATACAATTACATCATTGTTATGAGGGTTATATTCAAGATTGCTTTTTTCGTGTGCCCCGTGGGAAACCCAGAAGCTAAAAATAGAAATATTAAGCATCAGTATTTCCCAAACCAAACGGAACAGAGAACTTTTATTTGGTATGAAGCCTTCTTCCGACCAGTAGAATTGAATGGTCAAAAAAATGCCATCAGTTTTGTCAGGGTCTTCTGTGGGTGTGGGGGAGGCATAAAAAAAATGACGAGTCAGCATATTTGCAAAAATAATTTTTTTTTTTCTCCAAAATGAGCAGTTAGAATCTTTTGACATTTGGTGTACAACATCCATAATGTGGGGGGAGGGGGGAGGGGGTGGGGGCTTTCCTATGAAAGCCCAAATTTTAACTTAATGTAATATGGGGGGATAATTATAAAATCATCACCTTCCGATCAGCCAGTCAGAATGCTTTCATATTTAGTGTACAACATCTGTAAGGTGGTGGTGGTCGTGGTGGTGGGGGGGGGATCAAGTTTGAGCTCCCCTATAACAGCTGGAATTGGCCTTGTAGCTGAAGAATCCGAAATTTAAGTACCCTTTATAAATGTGTAACAAAGATTGCACCTCCAAGATTGTATCAAGTGGCACCACTTTTAGCTTAACTTGACAAAGTCAAGATAAGCTATTGCCATCACGTGTGCGGAAGTCTCTTCGTCTGTGAGTCTTTTGGTTGAGATCGGTCAACCAGTATGGCTGCCCAAAACCCGAAAACCATTAGCACAGTCTACAGGTCGTATTTATGAAGGGATTTCATTGTAACTTGGTAGTATGCCTCTGTATAATGCCTAGATGAGAACGTCCCCTTTTGGTCATGATCTGTCAACCGTGATGGCTGCCCAAGCCCGAAACAAAAACTTTTAGCACAGTCTGCAGGTCACGTTTAATATGGAGGGATTTCATTGTAACTTGGTAGGATGACTCCTTAGGATGTCTAGATGAGAATTTCCCCATTTGGGTGTGATCTGCCAACCGTGACGACTGCCCGAGCCCAAAACCCAAAAACCTTTAGCACAGTCTACAGGTCATATTTATTGAGGAATTTCATTGTAACTTGGTGGGTTGACTTCATATAATGTCTAGATGAGAAAGTCCCCTTTTGGACGTGATTGGGCAACTGTGACAGCTACAAGGGCCCGAAGCCCAAAAACCGTTAGCACAATCTACAGGTCATATTTGTGAAGGGATTTCATTGTAAATTGGTAGGATGACTCCAAATAATGTCTAGATGAGAACGTCCCATCCCATTTTGATTGTGATCATTCAGCCTTGATGGGTGCCCGAGCCCAAAATCTTTAGCAAAGGCAAAAGGTCATATTTATGGAAGGATTTCATTGTAACCTGTTAGGTTGACTCCATCTAATGCCTAGATGATAACATCTCTTTTTGGTCGTGATTGGTCAACTGTGATGGCTACAGGTGCCCGAAGCCCGAAAACCTTGAGCACAGTCTATAGGTCATATTTATGAAGGGATTTCATTGTAACTTCGTAGAATCACTCCAAATGATGCCCAGATGAGATTGTCCCCTTTGGTTGCGATCATTCAGCCATGATGGCTGCCCGAGCCCGAAGCCCGAATACCTTTAGCACAGTCTACAGGTCATATTTATGAAGGGATTTCATTGTAACTTGGTAGGTTGACTTCATATAATGTCTAGATGAGGAAGTCCCCCTTTGGCCATGATTTGGCAACTGTGACAGCTACAGGGGCCCGAAGCATGAAAACCTTTAGAACAGTCTACAGGTCATAATTATGAAGGGATTTCATTGTAGCTTGGTAGGATGACTCCTAATAATGTCTAGATGAGAACATCCCCTTTTGGTTGCGATCATTCAGCCTTTATGGCTGCCCAAGCCCGAAGACCTTTAGCATAGTCTATAGGTCGTATTTATGGAAGGATTTCATTGTAACTTGTTAGGTTGACTCCATATAATGCCTAGATGATGACATCCCCTTTTGGTCGTGATTGGTCAACTGTGATGGCTACAGGCGCCCGAAGCCAGAAAATCTTGAGCACAGTCTACAGGTCATATTTATGAAGGGATTTCATTGTAACTTCATAGGATCGAAGCCCGAGTACCTTTAGCACAGTCTACAGGTCATATTTATGAAGGGATTTCATTTTAACTTGGTAGGTTTGACTTCATATAATGTCTAGATGAGAATGTCCTCTTTTGGACACGATTGGGCAACTGTGACAGCTACAGGGGCCCGAAGCCGAAAAACTTGAGAACAGTCTACAGGTCATAATTATGAAGGGATTTCATTGTAGCTTGGTAGGATGACTCCAAATAATGTCTAGACGAGAACGTCCCCTTTTGGTCGCTATCATTCGGCCTCGAGGGCTGCCCGAGTCCCAAAACCTTTAGCATAGTCTATAGGTCATATTTATGGAAGGATTTCATTGTAACTTCTTAGGTTGACTCCATATAATGCCTAGATGATGACAGCCCTTTTTGGTCGTGATTGTTCAACTGTTACGGCTTCAGGGGCCCGAAGCCCAAAAACCTTCAGCACAGTCTACAGGTCATATTTATGAAGGGATTTCATTGTAACTTCGTAGGATCACTCCAGATGATGCCCAGATGAGAATGTCCCCTTTTGGTTGCAATCATTCAACCATGATGGCTGCCCGAGCCCAAAAACCTTTAGCACAGTCTACAGGTCTATAGGTCTTATTTATGAAGGGATTTCATTGTAACTTGGTAGGTTGACTTCATATAATGTCTAGATGAGAACGTCCCTGGACGCAATTGGGAAACTGACTGCTACAGGGGCCCGAAGCCCTTTAGCACAGTCTACAGGCCATATTTATGAAGGGATTTCAATGTAACTTGATAGGATGGCTCGTTTTGGAATAATTTCACTGTAACTTGGTAACTTTCGTTGATATACATTAACTGTGAGGGCCACATACATTAAATGTGAGTTCATATTAGCCCACCCCTCAGCTCGTTAGTACAGTGTACACCTCATACCATTTTTATCAAAAACATAGCATACAGGGAACAGAAATGAACATATTCCCAATTATGACAATTCTTGTCTTATTTCATAATCCTTTTATAAACATTGAACATTATCCTTTTCATCAAACACAACACACAAGTTAAGCTACAGTGTCATTGACAGTTTCATTTATATTGTGGTCAACTGAAGAAAAGGTATACATGAAATGCTTGGATTACATATGTTTTTTCATTACTTCTGGTGGGCTCCAGGATTGACAATGGATCATCCTATGGAGACTGATTGCTGAGTATATTTTCATTCTTGGACTAATTTATATCAGTTACTGTTCAACGTTTCAGTCCATATGTGTCCTTGTTAAAATCTTCTCATGAACCAGCGGGTATAATGACTTTATATTTGGTATGGAGCTTCCTTTTGAGGTATAGAATCAAATTTGTTCAAAGTTTGTAGGGCATTATTTGCCTTGGTAATGGTAGGGGCAAGAATTTTGGCACTGCCCAAAATTTCTATTTTCCGAAATGATGGTCCAATTTGAACTAAATTTGGTATGTGATATTATTGGGTCATAAGTACTTGACTCGTGTAAAAAAAAATTCCCATGTCCTCATGGGAACCCCAGGAACTAAAAATAGAAATTTCAAACACCCATATTATCCTAACCACACAGAACAGAGAACTGTTATTTAGTATGAAGCATCCTTAGGACCAGTAGAATTGAATGATAAAATTGTCATTGGTAGTGTCAAGATGTTATGTAGGAATGGGGTGTGGGGGGGGGGGGTGGAGGTTAGGAGAAGGGCATAAAAAAAATGCTGAAACAGCATATTTGTAAACATTTTTAAAAATTGTTTCTCCAGAACCAGTGGGCCGAATTTTTTTATATTTAGTATACATCCATATGGGAAACAGGGTTTGGGGGGGGGGGGGGGGGGGTAGGGGTATGAAGAGTATTAAAAATCTTCTTTAGAATCTTTTAATGTTGCAATACATTATTGTTGTTTTGAAGGTCAGATTCAAGATTGTTCAAACTAAGTCCCTCTGTCAATATTTGGGCTTCCCATGGAAGCCCAAATTTTAACTTCATGCAATATGAGGGATAATTTTTTTAAATCATCTTCAGATCCACTAGTCCGAATCTTTTGATATTTGTTGTATAGCATCTCTAGGTGGGTCAGACTCAAGTTTAAGATCAGGTCCCTAGGTTAAGGCGAGTTCTACTTTTTACATTATGATTAACTGGAGAAATGGTATGTTTGGACTCTTTTAGTCACTACTGAGGGGCTCAAGGATTGAAAATGGATCCTATGGAGATTGATTGCTTAATGAAGATTCATTCTTGGACTCTGTTTATATCGGGTTCTGTTGAAGGCAAGCGCTTCAGGCCTCATGGGGTTTCTTGCTAGCTGAGGTGTGGCAACAAATATTCTTTCATCAATTTGTTGTCAGAAACGGTTGGTCGAAATTGAACAAAATATGATATTAATGTTCCTTGTCAATTCATACAAATTAGTCGGAGGTGGGGGGGGGGGGGGGGGGGGGTCAGTGGGTACATGTGCAGGCTGTAAGCTGAGAGGTCCTCAGTTAGAATTCCACCTGCGGCAACCGCATTGTGTCCTTGGGCAAGACACTTCACCCCCCATTGCCCACTTCGGGGGGCAAGGTGGCATTGTGGACTAAGGAACACTGCACGTTGATGGTGCACTTGTCCTTAATCAATGATAACCCTGCCTGTTTGGAGTTAGTATATTGGGAGTTGATAGTTGCTTGCCATTACTAGGTGGTTCTCTCCTGGTACTCTGGCTTGCTCCACCCGTAACACTTTCGTGGTCATGATTAGCCCTTGTGCAGAGATATGTGTCCTTAAACACCAAGAAATAAATAAATACAAATTTGCCATGCCCGTGTTTTCCTTAAAAAGGTAGCATAATTGTGTTAACACTTAGAGCTTTATTAAAACGTTAAAAAATCTAATTTTTGGAGATCCTCAATTAGAATCTTTTGATATTTGGTATACAGCATCCCTTAGGATGCTAGAAAGGAGTCTGTTCAAAAAGCAAATTAAGGGCTGTACCAAAATCAAATTATTTCAGTGGCCAGTGACCCAAAAAGATGACCTTCAACCTGAAAATACTATGAAGAAAAGTTCCAAGTGTGATCTTGTAACTATTTTTTCCTGAAGGGAGAATGTCCCCAGAGTGTTGGAAAGACATTTTCATTTTCTGGACTGTGGTGTGTGCAGCCACAGAAGAAAAAGGGGATTTCTGAGCAAGTATTTGGTAATGGAATATAAATTTTGTGGTAATATATTCTTCATATATAATGTGAGATTCCTGGTAGGAAATGTACATGTTGTGATTAAGATTTTGGCCCCAAAATATGAATTGATGTCATCTGATGTCCAGAGCACTTTAGATGAAGCCTCACTATTTATATTCCCCACCACCTTTATTCAATTGGATTATTTCTAAGCTGAAATACAACACAGGTTTTTAGGGCACTTGTCAATTCCACATGCCACCGTCTCCAAATACTGAAGAACTTGTCAGACTATGTGTCGAAATGCAACAAAACCCCTAAAATATTTCACTCTTGCTTCTTTGTATTTCCAGGATAAGTAACCAACATTTACACCCATTGTCCTCCGTGGGAACACCGGGAAGTGAAGCAGTGCTTGTTTACTGTGGTAAACAGACTGTTACACTGGTAAAATAGGACCCAGTCACTAATGTTTGGGCTGTGAGTCCTCTAAAATAGACATGAGGTATAAACGATTGACCGACCTTGACTTTATCTCCCTGTTGTGGTCATAATTAGCCATTGTGCAGAAGTATGTGACCTTAAAAACCAATAAATAAATACATAAATTACACCCAGTGTTGTATATTTTTCCTGAGTCCATGATGGTGAACCTGGTAAGTGAAGCAGTACTTGCTTACTATGGTAAATAAGTTCGGTTTGACGTGTCAATTACAACCTGGTAACCAATTCTTTCAGTAAAAGTCTGCAAAATGGGCATTCTGGGTATAAACAATTGGCAAAATTTCACGTTACATCTTTGTTGCAGTCGCAATTGGCCATATCTTCACCAAAGTGTCATAGCCCCCCCCCCCCCCCCCCCCAAAAAAAAACCCCCAAAACCCACATTATTTTCTAGTCTGAACAACTGAGTTTTGCCTTACCACTGACTGACTGACTTCAGTAAACAATTCCCCAAAAAGCAATCCAATACTGACCTTTTAATGAACATATACTGTGCACATTTTTGGCAATGACAGAAGAATGGTTAATCTTCCAAGCAAACCAGTGGGATAACGTGAGTTCTAGCATTATCGATTTGTTAGCTTACCTTGACAAAGTCAAGCTGAGCTAATCTTATTGCTCTCCATTCGCCGTGTGTCAACACCATGTTTAGGCCTTCTCCAAAACCACTGGGCCAATTCTAGTTTACATTTGTGTGAGTATTGGTCTCGAAGGGGCATTGCATTTTGTTCGACTCAACATGCCCAGCCACATGTGGGGCCGGGGGGGGGGGGGGGGGGGGGGGGGGGTTGTAGAGGAAAATGCTCAAAAATATTTTTAAAATCATCTTCTTATGAACCAGTGGATGCAATGTCTTGATATTTGTTGTTTAGCTTTCTTTTGACGTATAGAATCAAGTTTGTCCAAACGTAGTTCGTGAAGCAGTATTTGACTTTGTAATGGGAGGGGTAAGATTTTGGCCCCGCCAAAAATTTCTTTTTTCTGAACTGATGGTCCGATTTGAACCAAATTTGGTAGGTGGTATTATTGGGTCATAAGTACTTGGCTCATGCAAAGAAAAAAAAAATTCACATGTCCCCATGGGAACCCAAGAAGTTAAAAATAGAAATATTCACGGAACAGAGAACTGTTAGTGGAGTTGAAGCATCCATAGTGCTAGTAGAATTGAATGGTAAGAAAAAATTGACAACGGTCATGTTAAAGTGTTCTGTGGAGGGTATAAAAAAAATCCAGCTGTCATATTGCAAAATTTAAAAAAAAATCTTCTCTCCAGAACCAATGGTCAGAATCTTTTGATATTTGGTATACAGCATCCACAAGGGGTCAGATACAAGTTAGTTAAAATGCAACCCATTGGGTCTTATTTGGACTCAATACAGAAGCCTGAATTTTTAACTTTTTGCAATATGGGGAATATTCTTTAAAAATCTTTTTCACACAAGTTAGAATCTTTTAATGTTTGGTATACATCATTGTTATGAGGTTCAGATTCAAGATTGTTCAAACCAAGTCCAAAGGTTAATATTTGGGCTTCCTATCATGGAAGCCCAGATTTGAACTTGGTGCAATATGGGGGATTTTGTTCAGATCCTCCAGTCAGAATGATTTCATATTGGGTATACAACCACTCTGGGGTGGTGGTGGGGGCGGGGGGGGGGGGGGGGGGCTCTAGGTACATATTTGGGCTCTCAGTGGTAGTACAAATTTCAACTTAGTGCAATATGAGGGACTTTCTTTAAAAATTTTCTTCTTCAGATTCATCAGTCAGAATGCTTTAGTATTTGGTTTTCACCATCTCTAGGGAGGTCAGATTCAACTTTCTTCAAATCGGGTGCCTGAGTTATTATTTGGGCTCCCTGTGGGAGCCGGAATTGGACATGTAGCTAAAGTATTTTTTTTTTTAATTCAGAACCATCTAGAGGTATGTGATTAAGATTAATCCACATAGGTTGTATCAGGGGGCTTCATAGGGGAACTCCACATTTTATGTTTTGATCAACTGATCAAAAGGCATGATGCTTGAACTATATTTGTTACTCCTGACAGGCTCCAGGATCATGAATGTATCCTATGGAGATGGATTGTTTAATGTGGATTAATTTTTGGACTCTGTTTATATTGTGTTCTGTTCAAGGTGTGTGCTTCAGGCCCTGTGGGGCCTCTTGTTATCTCTCTTGACTCTCAATCTGGTGATCTATACATGTATTGATTACCGTTCGTCGTCTGTGAACATGGTGTTTGCGACTTCTCCAAAACCGCTGAACTGATTTACGAGAAATTTGAGATAATTGTTTGTTATAACACCACATTTTGATTTTGTTCAAATCAAGTTGCCCCACCCCTCGGTAGTGCCATGCCAAAAAAGTGTGCCTAAATCTCAAAAAATCTTTTTCTCATGAACCAGCAGTAGCAGAGACTTGATATTTGGTGTGCAGCATCCTTTTGATGTGTAGACTCTAGAAAAGTTTGAGGGGAAATATTTGCCTTCATTATGGGAGGGACAAGAATTTTTGCCCCACCCAAAATTTCTGTTTTCCAAATCTAGAAGCTGATTTGAACCAAATTCGATATTAGGGTTTATTGGGTCATAAGAACTTAATTTATGCCCCAAAATATTTTCCTTCACGCCATGGGAACTGCAGGAACTAAAAATATAAAATTTTAAAACACCTTTTTCTCCAAAACTATGCGACACTGAAAATTCTTATTTGGTGTGATGCTTCCCTAGACCAAGAGAATGGAATGGTCCAAAAAAATTGCTATCGGTTTTATCATAGGGTACTTTTTCGGGACTTAGCATTTTTTAATACTGTGCCAGTGTGGGTAATGGGAAAAACATTTAAGACTCTTCGTCTCCCAAACCCCTCTTTCATATTTCACATATAACATCTTTGGAAGATTGTTTTGCATGTGTATTGAAATCAAATCCCTGGGTCCATATTTGGGCTCTCTATGGATACCCAAATGTTTAAATTAGTGCAGTATAAGGAATGTTCTTTAAAAATCTTCATCAGATCCAGCAGTCAGAATGTTTTGATATTTGGTAAGCAGTATCCTTAGGGGATGAGACTCAAGTGTGTTCAAACCTAGTTCCTGGGTTCTTGTTTGGGCTCCCTGTCAGTGTGGGAACCCGAATTATAACTTAGTTCAAATTGAGGAATTTTCTTTTAAAATCTTCTTCACATCCACCATCAGAATCTTTTGATATTTGGTATACAGTATCCTTATGCAGGTGAGATATAAATTTGTTAAACCCAAGTCCCAGAGTTAATATTTGGGCTGTGGGAGCCCAAATTATAACTTAGTTCAATATGAGGAATATTCTTCAAAAATCTTCTTCACGTTCACCAATGTGAATCTTTTGATATTTGGTATACTGTGTCCTTAAGAAGGAGAGATATAAGTTTGTGAAAGTCAAGTCTGTAGGTTCATATTTGGGCTTCCTGTGGGAGCCCAAATTGTGCCAAAATTTCTATTTTCTGAACTGAGTGGCCAATTTGAACCAAATTTGATATGAGGGCTTATTGGGTCATAAATACCTAATTTATACCCCCCAAAATTTTTCCCTCACCCCATGGGAACCACACAACATAAAAATAGAAAAAAATGCCCATATCTCCAAAACTACATGGCACTGAGAATTTTTATTTTATTTGAAGCGTCCTT